>OY856411.1:463478538-464678538 GCA_963693085.1 Alisma plantago-aquatica | reverse complement strand
TTACTTAGTTCTTCATGTAAAAAAAGATACCGTGATCAGTTTGTTTGATGTGCAGGCTGAGGCAAAGTCGATACCATCGACACACTGGTCGATGGTATCAACCATGGAACAGGTTGAAGACTACAGATTTCGATCTGGTTCGATACCATCGACGGCCTTGTCGATGGTATCGACAAACCTACAGGTGGTCGCAAAGAAAAAGTCGATAGTATCGACACGGGCGTTGATACCATCGAAATCTCTGAAGAAATGTAGATCGATTTGTCTCCGTCAACTCGATACCATCGACGGACTCGTCGATGGTATCGACATGGTTATAGGTCGACATGCAAGGCGGGGGTGTTGCAATGAAGAAAATTCGATACCATCGAAACTCGTCGATGGTATCGACCATCCACATCACCGATCCGCACAGACGAATCAACGGCAATCGTAGCTTCCACGTCATCGATCTGGGTGTAGAGTCGATACCATCGACCCATGTCAATGGTATCGACACATCAGTGATCCGGGTTTCAAGATCCAACCATCGACGACCGTCGATACTCGCTATGGGGGTGGATAGCATTGACTAGTGTCGATACCATCGACTTGCGTCGATGGTATCGATGGGCCAACAGTGGCGTCGGCCAAGTCTATATAAGGAGATTCATTACGTCATTTGACGTCACACCTTCAGAGTGATCTTCTTCCTTTGCGCCGAGCACTCCTCCGAGCCATCCAAGCTGACGAAGATCTTCACCGAGAGGAGAATCAACTCTTAAATCTTCTCTGAGCTCACTTTTTGATCCCCCTTCTTCCTCGCAACAATGGTGCATACAGCCGGAGCTTCTTCCTCACGCGCAACTCCGCCGAAATTTGTGCCACCACCGCCAGCATCGGTTTCACGTCCCCGCCTTGTCCATCCTTCCTCGGAGGTCCGGAAGATCTACGAGGAGATCATGTGGAGGAAGATAGAGCCCACTCGGTATGTGGACCAGGAGATTATCCGAGATCTCGGATTCGAGGCCAACTTGGCCTATGTTTTGCATGGGCAGGCCCGCCACACACCAATAAGGCCTGGTGAGCTGGAATTTCACCAAGATGGTCAGCCGTTCTTCAACGACTGGCCGACATACAAAGAGTTGGTAGCAGAGTTCATGGTGTCATTGGACGTCTGTGTTGTGCCCAACGACATTGTAGCTACCGATCGCGAGTGGATACAGGGTCGAGTGTCTTTCCGGCTGTACAACCACGACTACACCCTCACACTCAAGCAATTCAACACGGTCTTCAACTGGAACCATTTGCAGTACGACTACCGGCGGCCGGACAACCGCACTGACTATGACGCCATCTTCTCTGAGTTGGTGACAGTGCCACAAGGCAAGTCGGTGAGCTACCACAACGCCGCGGTAGCCGACTTCGAGCACCCATTCGTCCGGGTCTTGCATCGGATGCTCAGTTCCACAGTTTTTGCTCGAGGTGATCTGGCCCTCAGCAAATTTCAGGGGTTGGATCTTTTCTTTCTGTATAAACTCATGAAGAAACAAGAATGCAATTGGGGTGCCTTTTTTCTGCAATGTGTTTTGGATGTAAAAAGGAGTACGAGGAAAGCGCTGATTCACTTCGGCGGGCTCATCACCAAGCTGGCTTCATATCTTGGCTTGAATTTCCAAACCCTCACTCCTCTCTCTACAAGAAGCAAGGTGAACTTGCAGCATTTGCACCGGTCCAATCTCATTCTTCTCTGATATGGCATGGCGTTCGTGCATTGCCACGTCAATCAAGCATATCAGGAGTGTTCCCTTCCTGACCCCATCTTCAACATCGACGGCGCGCAGCATTTCCGGTGGCCAATCATAGCCATCCCGGACTCCGATGAAGAAGGCGGCGACGACGGAAATGGCGACGAGGCTGAGGAGGAAGAGGAGGCATTTACACCTCTTCGAGCATGAGTGGCACCCCGGAAGTGTCCTCAGATGCATCCAGGTGCATCATCATCATCACAGCCTACTCTGCCACTCCCACAGCCCTCGCAACCAAGCGAGGATGCCTATTCCATGCAAGGCATGTACACTATGCTGCAAGATATCCACCAGACACAGCAGCAGCACATGGCAATGTATACTGGTATTCAGGACACTACGAACCGGATACTGGACAAACAAAGGGTGATGTTCGAGAATGAACGTCTTCTCCTCGACAACCAACAACAGATACATAATCGGTTGCAACGGATGGAGATGCAGCAGGAGCCCTTCTATGACCACTATTGGAGCCAGAGTTACTTTGGAGGCTATCTGCAACCTCTACCTAGGGCCCAGTTTGATCCAAGCTTCCAGGGGGAGTTTCCTTCTTGGGACCCTACGGCTCCGTACTACCCGCCTCCACCACCACAAGATTGATCCGGTATCACTGTTCCAATCTGTAAGTTTGTTTTTGACTATGAGGCCATAGTCGAATTCAAGCTTAGGGGGGTAGTTGGAACAGCTTTATCTTTTAGTGTTTTTTAGTTTTCAGCTTTATTATTTGTTCTTGTTATTTGTTTCTTGCAATGTTAGTTTTTGTAGGATCCACATGCTATCTAGTGTACTCGTGGATGTCATAAAGTTTGTGTCATCTCATTAATAGTGCATAGGAAAATCGAATAGTGCATGGGAAAATTGAGGGAAATTTAAAAAATTTTGTGTGTTTGAAAAGCTTGTCTTGTTTAACCTTGGGCACATATCCTAGGAAAATGATTGGTTTTGTCAACTTTAAAACAAAATTTCACAACTAGACCCCTAATGATTCATGAAAGTGGACGGTAATGGTTGTTTGAGCCTAATCTGACCAAATGGTAATGAGATGCTAATTGGATGTAAGAGAGAGAAACCTCTAAGCTACTACACAGGTCAGTAAGGAGGGACACATAATATCTTTCTAAGGTTCAGTCATCTAGTCTTGTGATCGTTCCACCTCATTGTTTCCATAATCCACCCAAGAATTGGAAGTAGAGTATAGTTTTAACTCTTTTTGATTGCATAGCGTCTAGATAGGACATGCATTGCTTTGGCCTATGTGTTCTGCATATAAAAAAAATTAGAATTGTGATACATGCACATTACCCTTAGGTGCATGCCATGTAGTTGCATTCATAATTTTCATGCATAAAGTATATCATGTATCTCAATTTTTCTCAAAATGGTGAATTAAATTGTTCCATACCTTCTAAATAGTGCAAATTTTTGAATATGAAGAAAATAAGCCCAATAAAATATTCTTTATTAATTATGGATATAAGGGCTGGAAAATGATAAAAAAATAGAGAAAAATCTGAAAAATCACTACTATAGAAATAGCGTTCAGTGTCACTTTTCTGGGTGTCAGTTATTTCGGACAACCGACGCCTATAATATTCAACGTCGGTTATTTATACAAACCGACGTCTATATTCGAAGACCAGCTAGACACGGGTACCGCTTTGTATTCAGCGTCGGCTGAGTGTAACCAACCGACGCCTAAAGGCGCCCACAAAATCCAATTTTCGAGCGAAAAAAATCTGGGTCACATACAGCGTCGGTTGTTTAACAATTCACCGATGCCTATGTGAAATGAAATTTTGCGCGAAAAGTTCCACTTTCGGTGTCAGTTATCCTTGGATAACCGACGTTGATAATAGTTCCCGCCAATTAATTTGGGGTAAAGATTGTCTAATTGGACGTCGGTTATTACGATCAACCGACGCTGAAGATAATAGGCGTCGGTTGTCCTAGATAACTGACGCCGTTGACCAACTTAATAGAGGCCGGATCACCCGACTCTTCCCCCTTTCTTCCTGTTTCATCGATTCTCCTGTGCGCTCTCCCAAAATCGCTGCATGGTGCCTGGTGCCTGCTGCTTCTCACTCGCCGCCGACGATCCCTGCTCATGCTCTGCGTCGCCGCCGCTGCCCGCCGCCTTCCTCCTTGCGCTGCCACCGCCCGCTCCTTCCTCCCTGCTCACGCCCTACTGCGGCATTGTCTTCTTGCTTGCCTCTACTGCTCACAAGGTATTAGCCGTAGCACCTTCTTCCTTGTCTTCTTCCTTGTCGCCCACTTCTCTGCTCTGCTTGTTGCTCTGACTTCAAAACCTAAGACTAGTTAGTGTTCTACTTCTTTCACTGAGAACTGAGAAGAATGGCCTACCACGGCCATGCTGGGTAGCACGGCCGTGCTGCCCAGCACGGCCGTGGTAGGCCAACACAGCCACGGCCGTGTTTGATTTGATTTAAACCCTAATTTGATTTAAACTTGTCCATTCTAGCATCCTAATTTGATTTGATTAAACACTAACATTGATGAAACCCTAACATCAATTGTGATGAAAGCCTATGTCAGCTTGAGATGTATTTCCCTCCTTCATTCTTTGATATCATGGTACATCTTGTTGTCCACTTGACTAGGGAAGTGAAAATGTTGGGACCAGTTTTCTTGCATTGGATGTATCCCTTTGAACGATACATGAGCATTTTTAAAGGTGATGTTCGAAACCGTTATCGGCCTGAAGGGAGTATTATTGAAGGTTATGTGGCGAGAGAGGTTATGGATTTTTGCAATGACTTTCTCAGTGGTAATGACACTCCTGATAATGACAAGAATATTGAGGAGGGCAAAGGAATTTTGGGATCACGGGTGAAAGTAATCAGCCGTGAGCAGTTGGAACAAGCTCACTTGTATATTTTACACAATATGGACGAAGTGAGTGTTTATATCGAGGAACATACCAATTTCGTAAAGAGACAACATCCTCGAGCAAGTTCAATGTGGCTTGCTAGAGAGCATAATAAGACTTTTACTAAGTGGTTTGAAGATAAAGTCTTACATCAACTATCTCAAACACCAAATGATATTACAGAAACTATCAAATGCCTCGCCTTTAAACCAAAACTGAATGTTATGTCTTATGAAGGGTTTGACATTAATGGATTCACATATTACACAAAGTGCCAAGATGATAAGAGTTTCATCCAAAATAGTGGGGTCACTCTTCAAGCGTCGACTATTTACTTTGCAAGTGCAAAGGATAAGAGTCCACGTGAAGCTAAAATGTCATATTACAGAGTCATTGAAGACATTTGGGAGTTTGACTACATAGATTTCAAAATTCTGCTCTTTAAATGTAATTGGGTTGATAACACCAAAGGAGTTATAGTGGATGAATTGGGTTTCACTTTGGTGAACTTTGAAAAGATTGGCGAGAAGGGTGAACCATTCATATTGGCATCACAGGCGAAACAAATATTCTATATCGATGATCCTGCAAATGATAAATGGTCGGTTGTTCTTCATGGTAAAAGATAGTTCATTGAAGATCCTATAGATGAAGAAGATTACTATGATAAGTATGATGACTCCAGTCCATTCTTAGTTGGGTTGCCAACTCCACAAAATATTGAAGCTAATGATGACTTATATGTGCGCAGAGATCACAATGAAGGATTGTTAATTAATAAAAGATCACAATTTTAGAGACATGTATGTTTATACAAATGCTAAATGTTTGCCTTTTTCTAGTTAATACAAATGCTAAATGTTTGTCTTTTTCTAGTTAATACAAATGCTAAATGTTTGCCTTTTTAATGACATTTTCAGATGGCTGACCATGATGAGCATGATGTCCATGATGAGCATGAAGTCCATGATGAGCATGCTGTCCATGACGAGCATGGCGAGGATACCAATGTAAGTTCTAAAAACATATCCTATATTTCTATAAAATTCATTATCTTCTAGTTATGTCATATATCTTATATTTCTATATTGGGCTAATTAAGTGTGTTTATTTTTGTCAAATTTTAGGTTGATGATGCACATGTACCCACTGAAGCACTGGAGCAACTTGATGCGCAGCACCAAACACTTAACAAGAAAAGGGGAATCACTCTGTTGAAGAAGTTAATAGCTCTTAGTGGCAGTGGATCCAAATTAGTTGTGGAGTTTGATAATGGAGGAAATGCAATTGGAGTGAACCGCAATAATTTTGTAAACTATCTTGGGTGTACCACTCGGAGCCATTGTGGTGTTAAGTATGATAATTGGCATAAAGTTCCTCAGGGGAAAAAAGACTTGATATGGAAGGATTTATGCGTGAGTTATTATTATTTGCAATTCTATTTTGTAGATTACCAAATCTATTATTTGCAATTCTATTTTGGATACTAGTTAATAACATTTCTATTTTACAGAATATGTTTGCATTGGATGAGAAGTTGCATCGTAAAAGTGTGATGCAACGCACTGGAAAGATGCTTAGGAATTATAGGACAAATCTGAACAGAGAATACATAAAAGGGGGTGATAAGAAAAAGAAGTCAGCCCTTGAACAATGGAACTTCTTAGACAAAGAAGATTGAGACAATTTTGTTGCTTCCAGAAAATCTGAAGAATTCAAGGTATTAGGTGTCACTCCCAATTTAATTAATATACATTGTATTCACCTATTCAAGATTAACATTTAGTGATACTAACCAAATCATTAATGTGCATACTAACTAGGCCCTCAGTGACGCACAAAAAGCAAGGTGTGCACTGAATGTGCATGACCACACTATGGGTCCAAAAGGCTATGCAAGCATTCGCCAAAGACTACATGCGGAGTCTGCGGCTACTCAGGAGTCTGCTCCTACTCAGGAGTCTGCCACACCCATGCCTCGCCATGATATCTGGATAGTGGGGAGGCAAAACAAGAAGGGTGAAATAAATAAGCTCGTAACTGCTGAGGCGACTACGAAAATGGTAAAATACAACTCTTAGAGCAATCGTTTGAATATTGATTATTTGTGGTGTTAATTTACCAATTTCTGTTGATGGTGATTAGCGGGAGCTGCACGAGCAGAGGAAACAAGGCACGTTCATCCCTCAGGGCACAAGGGATGAATTGACAGTTGCTCTGGGTAACCCAGAGCATCCTGAATGTGTTAGGGGTGCAGGCACTGGTGTGGGCATCAAAGCATTCTTTGGGCCATCCCAGCACAAACCCAGAGCGGGACTTTCTCAAGAAGAGATAACCTATTCTTTTTTTAGAATGTTACTGCAAAAGGAAATTCAATAATAAGAAGCTAATGTTTCTTTTATCCATGTATAGGAGAATAAGAGAGTCGAGGATATAGTTGCTAAGAAGGTCAACGATGTAGTTGCTGAGAAGGTCAAGGAAGAATTGCTGCGGTGGCAGGCATCTCAGGCTTCCAATCAGCCTATGGCGACCTACTCTTCTCCTGATGCACAGACTGTGAGTAATCCTGGAGACCCATCGCCTAACACGTCTATTGTAAGTATTTTTTATGACATTGTAGCTAGTCTTTTCAAGATGATATGTTTTCAAGATGATATGTATATATGTATAACATTCTTTACGTAAATTTGTAGGCATTGAAGCCATGCCGCTTAAGAATACAAGACTATGTTGTTGCAGAGGCGCAGGCTTACCCGTCCCTTCCTGGGGAAAGGTTTCACGGGACTCCAATGCTACAGGGCTACGTTCGTGTGGGCCCATTACGTGTGTTACCCGATTGGAGGGAAGCTACATTGCCATATCCCCACCCAGATATTGATACACTTGTTGAGGCAGAAGGCGGGGTCATATTGTGGCCCAAAGCAGATGTCGTCTACACTACTGAAATTGTAAGATAAATTTACATTGATTTAGACTGTTAATGTGTATATATGATGTCAAGTGATCTGAAATTATATATACAGGTTAAAAAGAAGACACCAGGAGCACCTAGGCCTCCACCTCCACTTCCCGCATTACCAACTTGGGTTCCAACTGACCTAACATACCCGTTAGGTCCTTCTTGTAGGGGAATGGCATGTTGGCTACGGGCACATAATATACATTGCCCGATAATTGTTTCTTTAGATGCAGATTATGCAGGTCAATCATACGATAGCTCTTTATTTATACAAGATATTATTGAGCTGTTTATATATGATTGGCTGAATACATCAATGATAGAACATGGATAAGGTGAGATCTTGTTTATACATCCATATACCTTGTGTAAGATCCGGTGATCTGGTTTCTTATATATTAATGCATACATAATACATGTTTTGCAGCTACTTAGTCGAAGATCATTGCAAAAAATTTACATTTGATCATGTGGGATTTTTTATTCCATCATTGATTAGTATGGTAGCTAAAGACCCTGATAATGTTCAACAATACTGTATAGATGCCTTTACAATTTTTGGTCAGCAAAAGAAGACGATAATAATAGCTCCATTCAATGTCAAGTAAGTTTACTTTATTTATAATTTGGACTTAAGAAAATTCCATTTTTATTGTGCATTTTGAGTTATTAATTGTTAACTTTTTACCTCTAGCGGTAAACATTGGGAGTTATTAGTTATTGTCCCCGGGACGTTCACTGTTTATTATCTAGATCCCGCGGGAAGTACATTAAACACTAAAATTGGACACGTAATGCGAATGCCATTATTTTGGTGAGAAATATTTCATTTTTGTATATGTTAACATCTGTTATTACATTACTATTTACTTATGTAATTTACTGTGTTATATTAACATGTAGGGGTTTAGATGCATTCAAAAAGCCTGGAGGAATGGTCCCAAGGAAAAAGAACCAGCCAATAAATTGGCAGAACGTACAAGTAAGTTCCCGACTCCAATGTATATATTATTGATGTGAATTGTGCTTAGTTGTATTATTTTGTATGTTTCAATTTATAGTGTGCTACACAAGACAATGGATGGGCATGCGCATACTATGTGATGCGATTTATGCAGATGATTATCAAACATGCCGCATTGGACATCGATACCATACATGAGGTATTATATATAGTCTCATTAGTTAGTATGAAATATATCAATCTTATTTTTATATTATTACTTATATATATACATCATTCTCTTTGTAGGTGTTTAAAACTGAAAACACTATAGGTAAACGCTTAAAAAATATACATGCTCCATATACGATGGAAGCATTAAATGAAATAAAAGAAGAATGGGCAAAAGCCATACAAGCAGTGGCAACTGTAAGATATAATTGGGATGTTGATAGCGATAATGAATGATACTTTGTAAATGAATATTTCTGAATGTTAATACATGTATTTGAATGTTTCTATATGTGTGAATGTGAGAATTGAATTGATGTCTGAATGTATCTACTTGTGTGAAATTTTCCTTGGGACTTTTGCAGGTTTGTGGCATGTTTGTAGGCTGATATCAATGGATGTCGTAAACCTGCAGTTCAGAAAACTGAACTGCAGGTTCTCATCATGTTGACCAGCCACAGTAGGCCTGCAAACTGATATAAAAAAAAATAGATATAGGTGTCAGTTATTTACAGAAAACCATCAGCAAAGACCTACAGTGTCGTTTATTGGATAAAAACCGACGCCTAATATTACAAACAACCCGGCCGTGTAGGAAAGCAAGGCCGTGGTGGAAAAGGCGTCTCTTATTCATATAAAACTGACGCCTATAGTACTAAACACGGCCGTGCAGGGAAGCACGGCCGTGTCATCTTGAAGTATGGCGTCGGTCTTTTAGTAGATAACCGACGCAGAATGTGTCCTAGATGACGCCGTTTTCTGTGGCGCGAACCCTTTTGGCGTCGGTTATCTACTAAAAGACCGACGCATATATGTTAAATAGGCGTCGGTTAAAAAACCGACGTCGAAGTGTTCGACCTTTAGTGGCGCCCACATAGGCGTCGCTTAGAAACCGACGCCAAAGGCTGTTTCTGTAGTAGTGAATCTACACAATGAAAAAAAAAGTTATTTAGAAGAAAGTAGAATAAGAAGGAGAAAGGAATGTAATATCACCTGCATTTCGAGATAATGGAGTACATGATGTAGCTTAAATAGATGTCCATTTCATTTTGAGATGGATGGTTAGTGCATGCATCATTTCACCCAATTCTAGACATTAGGGCATTTCTCATGTGCATTTGCATCACGTAGGACATTTTTTGTATTATGCACGTTGAAACTGTGTAATACTTCCACTTTCTTCCATGAACCACCCATCTTCATCCACCCGTTGCTCGGATTGGTAGGACACTGTGAATTTCTCCTCACTAATGTATATCAGGAGACCCACTTCCATGTAGATGATAGTTAGGGCGAGCAACGTAGTTAGGCGATCACAAGGTGCACCAAGTCTGAACCGGCGAGTTTTATTATGTTAACTGCCTTATGTGATAGTGTTCATCGGTTTTGAGGTCAATTTCTTTTATTGATGATTACTGTCGCCTTTAGGGTAAATACCGTTCTGTGGTTAGAGAGGGCCGGTATGTGAATGTCCGGTGGGAGTCATATGGGATGTTGGTTGTGGTGTGTTGTTTTTCAGTTGACATTGGCAATTCTATTCTAAGGATTAGTTGCTCGAGGGCGAGCAACGTTCAAGCTTAGTGGAGTTTGATGCGATGATTTTTAAGTCGCATTTGTAGACCTATTTCATATGTGTTTTATGCTTTAATTAGTCATTTTCATGGTTATTACCGCATAATTCATCTATTTTGGTCTTTGCTATCATTTTATGTCAAATCTCCCTTATTACATCGTTTTGAGCATTAATTGTAAAAATATTATTATTTGTGTGAATTTATTTGGTTCCATGTTTGAATTTCAGGACAAACGAGTATTTGCTTCCATCGATACCATCGACGGAAGTCGATACCATCGACTTGGTCACAGGTTGCCAGCTAAAAGGATCAGCAAAGCATCGATACTATCGACTGGGAAGTCGATGGTATCGAGTCACCTTCAGGTTGCTTGCGAAGAAGCAGTCGATAGTATCGACACCAAGTCGATACCATCGACGCACGGAGGCTACAGCGACACAAAATGATAAAACCGTCGCTACAGGGTAGTCGATACCATCGACCCAAGTCGATGGTATCGATACCACATCAGGCACTCAGACAAAAAGAAAGAAGGGCTGCCGCTACAACACTGGGTCAATACCATCAACCCGCGTCGATGGTATCGACACCGTCAGATATGCGTTTGATTCAGATTGTTCCCAATCGGACGGTCGTGGTTAATTAGCGACCTAATGAGGGAGTTATACCGAATGACGGCCGCCCAGACGAGAGGATCATCTCATTAGCCATTGCACGAGTACTGAGGACTAGTAGAGAGGAGAACAGAGGCCAGAAGTTCATACCAATTGATTCGGACACCGCAGAAGACGGATTTCACCACCAAAAGGCGTGAGAGCACGTGTTCTACGCAAAGGATCAACCGGTTCTTCTCCGTTCAGGGGTTTCACTTCTCAATTCACATTTTTCACATGATTTCCCCTATCTCTAACTTGTACTTGTTTGAGATGAACATGCGGGGCTAATCCCCTTCGTCTTTAGGACCGGGAGTAGCCCGGGAATTCATTGTATGATAGTTTTATAATAGTAAATCATATTTTATCTCTTAAATTCGTGGTATAGTTTCGTTTTCTCAATATATTGTTATGCTTGATCACCATAATAATAACCTAATGCCCTTAATCACTTTGAGAGAAGGATTAACGGCTGAAAAGAGACGAAATCTACATTAATCGATAAATCCCTTGACTAAGGTGGTGTAAAATTAATGGTGGATACTGAGAGATCGTTCAAAATGCACCTAGTTTAGGGTATAGGTTACTACGACGGTGAAACTGACCTAAACCTAGGTAGTGAATTGCGCCACGACAGTGGGTAATTCTGTTTTCAGGCCACTACCCAGATAGAGAGATAAGATTGAAGCATTATATAAAATCTAATACAATGAAAACCTGTGGTGAAACCGCAATCCTAAATATACCCTTTTGAATTGATTAAATTAACATTTAATCGATCGTTTGTTTTATTTTGTTTTTGTTTTCTTTTATTTTTAACAACAACCCTAAATTTGTTATTCGGCTTAGCTGATCGCAAATAGTTAGTAGGAGTCTCCAACAATTCCGAGTATCCCTGTGTTCGACTCGGGCCTCACAAAGGCCTGTACTATTCGACGTGTTCACTTGCGTTTTAGCGCATAGTAAAATTGCGTCAGTCATCCCTTGAAAAGTGGAACTTCCTGGACAAAGAAGATTGGGACACGTTTGTTGTTTCAAGACAAACTGAAGAATTCAAGGTATTAAGTGTCACTCCCAATTTAATTAATATACATTGTATTCACCTATTCAAGATTAACCTTTAGTGTTACTAACCAAATCAATGTGCATACTAACTAGGTGTTCAATGAGGCGCAAACAGAAAGGTGTGCATTGAATGTGCATGACCACACAATGGGTCCAAAGGGCTATGCATACGTTCGCCAAAGACTACAGGCAGAGTCTGCTGCTACTCAGGAGTCATCTACTACATGTACCACACCCATGCCTCGCCATGATGTCTAGATAGTTGGGAGGCAAAACAAGAAGGGTGAAATAAAGAAGCTCGTAACTGCTGAGGCTGTTACGAAAATGGTAAAATACAACTCAACAATGCATGTCGTTCGAATATTGATTATTTGTGGTGTTTACTTACCAATTTATGTTGATGGTGATTAGCGGGAGCTGCACAAGCAGAGGAAACAGGGCACATTCATCCCTCAGGGCACAAGGGATGAGTTGACAGTTTCTCTGGGTAACCTAGAGCATCCTGGACATGTTAGGGGTGTAGGCGCTGGTGTGGGCATCAAAGCGTTCTTTGGGCCATCCCAACGCAAACTTGTCGCAAGAGAGGGGCTTTCACAAGAAGAGGTAACCTATTCTTTTTTTAGAATGTTACTACAAAAGGGAATTCAATAATAACAAGCTAATGTTTCTTTTATCCATGTATAGGAGAATAAGAGAGTCGGGGATATAGTTTCTAAGAAGGTCAAGGAAGAAATGTTGCGGTGGCAGGCATCTCAGGATTCCAATCAACCTATGGAGACCCGCTCTTCTCCTGATGCACATGCTGAGAGTAATCTTGTAGACCCACCACCTAGCACGTCTGCTATAAGTATTGTTTATGACATAGTAGTTAGTCTTTTCAAGATGATATGTTTTCAAGATGATATGTATATATGTATAACATTCTTTACGTAAATTTGTAGGCGTTGAAGCCATGCCGCTTAAAAATTGAAGATAATATTGTTGTAGAGGCGCAGGCTTACCCGTTCCTTCCTGGGGCAATGATTCACAGGGCTCCAATGCCACAGGGTTACGTTCGTGTGAGCTTGATATGTGTATTCCCCAATTGGAGGGAAACTGCATTGTCATATGCCCACCTGGATATTGATACACTTGCTTAGGCATAAGGTCGGGTGATATTGTAGCCCAAAGCGGATATCGTCTAAACTACTAAAATTGTAAGATAAATTTACATTATGTTAAATTGTTAATGTGTATATATGAGGTCAATTGATCTGAAATTATATATACAAGTTAAAAAGAAGACACCCGGAGTATCTAGGCCTCCACCTCCACTTCCTGCATTACCAAGTTGGGTTCCAACTGACCTAAAATTTCTGTTAGGTCCTACTTGTAAGGGAATGGAAGTATGGCTATGTGCACATAATATACATTGCCCTCTAGTTGTTTCTTTAGAAGCGGATTATGCAGGTCAATCATATGAAAGCTCTCTATTTATACAAGATATTATTGAGTTGTTTATCTATGATTGGCTGAATACATCAATGATAGAGGCATGGATAAGGTGAGATCTTATTTATACATCCATATACCTTGTGTAGGATCTGGTGATTTGGTTTCTTATATATTAATGCATACGTAATACATGATTTGCAGCTACATAGTCGAAATTCAATGTAAACAATTTGGATTTGAACATGTGGGATTTTTTATTCCATCATTAATTAGTCTGGTAGCTACAGACCCTGATAGCGTTCAACAATGTTTTTGTGATGCTTTAATAATTTTCAGTCAAAAAAAGAAGACGATAATAATAGCTTCATTCAATGTGAAGTAAGTTTACTTTGCTTATAATTTGGACTTAAGAAACTTACATTTTTATTGTGGATTTTGAGTTATTAATTTTTAACTTTTTTACCTCTAGTGCTAAGCATTGGGAGTTACTAGTTATTCTCCCTGGGACGTTCACTGTCTATTATCTAGATCATGTGGGGAGTACATTGAATCCAAAAATTGGACACGTAATGAGAATGGCATTATTCTGGTGAGAAATATTTCATTTTTAAATACGTTAACATCTGTTATTACATTACTATTTAATTATGTAATTTACTGTGTTACATTAACATGTAGGGGTTTAGATGCGTTCAAAAAGGATGGAGGAAAGGTCCCCAATAAAAAGAACCAACCAATAATTTGGGAGAACGTGAAAGTAAGTTCCCGACTCCAATGTATATGTTATTTATGTAAACTATGCTTATTTGTATTTTTTAATATTTTGTATCCATTTTATAGTGTGCTACACAAGACAATGGCTGGGCATGTGCATACTGTGTGATGCAGTTCATTGACATGATTATCAAACATGCATGTCAAATCAATGTCATACCTAAGGTATTATATATAGTCTCATTAGATAGTATGAAATATATCAATCTAATTTATATATTATTACTTATATATATACATCATTCTCTTTGCAGGTGTTTAAAACTGACCCCACTACAGGTAAAGCCTTAAAATATGTACATGCTCCATGTACGATGGAAGTATTAAATGACGTAAGAGAAGAATGGGCAAGAGCCATACAAGCAGTGGGGACTGTAAGATATAATTGGGATGTTGATAGCGATGATTAATGATATTTTGTAAATGAATGTTTATACATGTGTTTCTACATGTTTGAATGTTTCTACATGTATTTGAATGTTTCAAAATGTGTGAATGTGAAAATTGAATTGATGTCTGAATGTATCTACCTATGTGTGAAAAGAATATTTGTTGATTTTGTAGGTTTGTGGCATGTTTGTTGGCTGATATCAATGGATGTCGTAAACCTGCAGTTCAGTTCCATTGAACTGTAGGTTCTTATCCTGCGACCAGCCACAGTAGGCCTGCAAACTGATTAGAAAAAAAATCAAACCATAGGTGTCAGTTATTTGTCTAAAACCAACAACAAAGGTTTACAACGTCAGTTAATAGCATAAAACCGCCGCCTAATGTTGCCAAACATCCTAGCTAACACAGTCATACTAGACAGCATGACTGTGGTGGTAGGTGATATGGCGTCAGTTATTAGTAGCAAACTGACACCATTATGTCCAGCACAGCCGTGCTGGACAGAACGACCGTTCTGGGCAGCACGGTCATGGCGGAAGATGTTATGGCATTGGTTAGTAGTAGAAAACCAAAGCAGATCGAGTCCTAGATGGCGCCCTTTTTGTGGCATGGATGATTATAGCGTCAGTTTGGGGTTAATTATAACCGACACTGATGGGGCCCTGCTGGCGCGTTTTCGGTGGCGTGAAGGGTTTTGGCATCAGTTGGAAAACTGACGCTGAAAGGGTTCAACTTTTAGCGGCACCCACATAGGCGTCACTTAGAAACCATCGTGAAAAGGGCTTAAATAACCGACGCTAAAGGTCGGATCTATAGTAGTGATGACACCCATGTTCTCATGTTATCTCTACAACTCATGGTTCATGAAGCATAACATCAAGCACATTGCATCAATGGCATCTTCAGAATGTTTCTTATAAGCATCCCTTTCCGCCTTTGGTGCGGTAGGAGCAGATTCCTCTGGAGCTGGAGTATCCAGGACATAGAGCTTTCGCTCTTGAGTGAGAACAATTCTTAATGTCTTAAACCAGTCATGGAAGTTAGTCTCATTCAGCTTGTCCTTTTCAAGGAACGATCGCAACGAAAAGTGATTGTTGTTTGGTGGCATTTGTACTACAAAAGGAAATATATGCAATTTAGTCCAAAACTCAATTTTGACTTATTTGATTGATTTGAAAGGTTGATGATATAATTAGGACTTTAATTAATTATCGCTCCCACTATTTTTGTTCAAATTGATAGCCCTCACCATCAGTTCGGAAGATTGCAACGTTCAATCTTCTAGTGGGTCAAGATCCTAAAATCCTCTGAGTCATGGACCAGCTAGGGCTGTCACCCACAACTTAGATCTTCTAGGTAGGCAACTTTTGCCAATTACATCATATGCAACTCTTGAAAGATGTCATATGCAACTCCTTTCCATGATCACCTCCATGCCTCAAGGTGCTAGATCCTATATAGGTCACCTTGTTAAGTCTGACCCAAAGCCAACATGATGAATATGCACCCTGCTAGGGCAGACCCACATATCCATCCTTCACGCTTCCACGAGATAGATGGTGCACCATGCTAGGGCGTGCCCACACTTGGGCGATCAAGCTTTTCACGTGTGTCGCATTTGGAAGGCATCTAAAACTTTAATATTTAATGAGGGATTTAGTTTTATAGGTACATATACATATCAAATCACCACAATATATAGTACGTATCATATACATGTTATATCCCACAGAAAACATGTGAAACAATAAAAACAATGATTATGGCCATCCTAATGTGATTCCTCGAGCCAAGAGGAATCACGGTCATCTAGGTCTACATCACATGCAACCTGTACAAGATGAACTCTGTGCTTTTCTGTTCTAGGTTTGATCAACTCATCTTCATGATTGACCGGCTCACCATCAGCCCGGTCGTTTGGGTGCCACCAGCCGATCGATTGGCTCGTCCAACTAGTCGATTCACTGGTCATCGTGCATCTCCTCAGGGCTGCCTCCTGCTCATCTCGTTCCTCAAACTGGTCATCTGGAACGCCAACCGATCGGTTCATGCCTTGAACCAATCGTCTCAGTTGTCGTCAGGTTGTCCGTCATTCTTTGACATAACAGGAAATAAAAGATCTATCTTGTTTTATTGAATTGAGAAACCTCAAGTTACATTCGAGGGGTGCAAAGGTAGGAAAGAAATCTCGAGTTATCTCGAATTACATCAAGAAAAGGAGGTAGGGAATCAGTGCGCAGACCAAGATGTAAGCAACCACATACAACCAAGCACACATACATAGGGTTTATAGGCTATAACCACGCTATACATCCACCACAAAACTTGTTTAATGGTGACGCGTATCGAGTGCATTTATATTACATATCGAATATGTATATTGGGATTTGTGGATTTAGGATTGGACATGCATAAAGCCAAATTTATTTGCATCATATGCAATAAATAAAGGTGACAAACCAAAATCAATCACATCGATAATCCTAAAGTATAGAGCAGTTGACGTGGCTCTGATACCACTGTAGGGTTTTAGGGGAGACAGAAGGCAGCAGAAACAAAAAAATTTCTTCTCCCTAAACCCAGTATAAAGGAATCGCCTCAACGTCTATACAGTAGGAAGGATGGTTTGTAGATACATACCTTGTCCTGAGGCTTGCTCGGCGATGTTACCTCGCGGCTTGCGTGGTCTTCACCTTTGGTCTTAGACAGTGTCTGTGCAGCTCCTGGTCTCACCGGTGTCTGTGCAACTACTTTGGCGGGTATCCACAGCCCCTAGAGATGACATCGTTGCCCCATCCATTTCAGGGGACCTTATATCCCTATGATCATACCATGCCACAACATCCACCACCACCCTTTTGATCTGGTACCACTGTTCCACCTCTTAAGTTGGATTTTCACTATGCGGACATAGTCAAGTTCAAGCTTAAGGTTGTTGGAACAACTCTATCCCTTAGTTGTTACTTTTTTTCAGTCTTTATTTGCTTTTTAGCTTTTATTTTTCCAAGTTTTAGGATCTAAAATCTCTCTAGTGTAAAAGTGGATATTAATTCATGATTCTTGTCATTGTCATGTGTTTTTAGACATTTGCAATGGAAATTAAAATGGTTTTTTGGCATAGTTGCAAATTTCTTGAGTTACACCACCTAGAGGAAGTGTATGGGTTAATCAGCTTAAGAACACTTGGTTTGAATAGACATCTTAATTATTCATGTAATGTGGATGAAGATGGGTTTTGAGCCTAAATTGATCAAATAATTAATGAGATCTTAAATTGAAATTTAAGAAAGAAATCCTAAGGTTTCCCTGTACTTAGGTCATTAGAGAGGGGAAAATCATAGTTCATGAAAGGCATTATCTCTTAATTATGTGATTCCATCCATTTCTCACTCATTTTAACCCACCACCTTAAGATGATTAAGTAATTCAAATTATTTCCTCTTGGTTGCATTGCATGGCATGATAGGTGGCATGGTAGTTAGTTTCTCTTTTATTGTTTTAGTTACCAAATGAAAAAAATATGCATAAACATTCTTGTACATATCATCTAGTTGCATAACAATTACATGTAGATAGCATGCATTTTGCATCATTTATTTTCACATCATGTGGTTATATTGTTTTCCTTTGAAAATAGAGCGTGGGGATATACATCCTATTGGTATGTATGCCCAGAGAGCCAATCATGTGATGATTATAATGACATAAAAATGATTTGATTATTAATAAAAGGAACACTTCCAATTTATTATGTTCTATTCAGTTATGAGATAATGATGGAACACTATAAATATCTAGAGAATCATATTACTTAATGATGTATGTGTTCAAGTTGCTAACCTTGCGGATGATAGCATACAGATGTTAAGAGTACATATACATATTCTCATTTTGTCCCTGATCGGTTGTTATTGTGGAAGTTTGATAGACAACAATGACACATAAGATTAGAGTGTGAGTTGGTTGATGACTAAATATCATTAGTCATGATATGACAATATCAAAGAAAGCACAAAAATACATGTTAGAGAACAATGTATCAGACAGACCCACCGTGAGACTGACACATGGATGTGTAGGGTTTTAGGGGAGACAGAGAAGGCAATGGAAACAAAAAAAAATCTTCTCCCCGAACCCAGTATAAAGGAATCATGTCAACTTCTATACAGTAGGAATGATGGTTTGTAGAGACATACCTTGTCTCGAGGTTTGCTCGGTGACGTTACCTCACGGCTTGCGCGGTCTTCACCTCCGGTCTTGGACGGTGTCTGTGCAGCTCCTGGTCTCACCGGGACTATCAGGATTGATAGATGTCCTCCGAGCGGCAAAAGTCTCCCGCCTCTGTAGTAGTCCACACGGACCACCTAGAACTCCGATCACCTTGTTTCACAAGGCACCGGAAGGAGTCGTACCCTCCTGTCAGCATACTAGTCACCCACACATTCTTCTGTAACTAGTTGCCTTTGTACAGTTATCATTCCCTCGTTGTGCCTCCCTAATCGGGTAGCACTTGCTCGGGCTCTCTCGGTTACCACAACCAGAGAGAATGACAACTTTGTAGAGCAATTGGTATTCTGAGTTGTACTTGAGAAGCCCCCCAAATACCCCTATATATAGGAGGGTCATGGGATAGGGTTCTCTACCCCGGGCAATGTGGGATTAAAGCAGGAGTGGAAGGGTTCGAGATTTTCCACAAAAACAACCAACTGTGCCAGTTGAACCGATCATTTCAAGCATGAATTGATCGATTGGGGACCTGAGCCGATCGGTTCACACCTGAACTGATCGATTGGGACACCTGAGCCAATCAGTTCAAGCATGAGCCGATCGGTTCGTGGTCCTGGTCCAACTCGAATTGACTTTCATGTTTGTTTCCAACTAATCAAATATTATTCCTTATCCAAATCAAATTTGTACAAGTGAAACAAATATGTATTTGCAAAAAGAGTCTTCTGAATTTCCAAACGATCTCGGTTGGTCACATGAATCGACCAGTTCAACAATTGTGTCGATCATTTCATTGACACATGAGTCAATTGACTCACCACTTGAGCCTATCGGTTCATCAACCTGAGTCGATCAGTTCAACCCTGTGAGCCGATCGGTTGGGGCAGTAGACTATGCAAATCAGTCAATTGTAGTTCCAATCAATCTGATACTCTTAATCATCTGGTCCAACACCTTGAACACTATGATTTTGAGCTATCAATTGATTAAGTGTTTAATTAAACTACTAAACTCCTCTAGTAATCAATCTAAACATCATTTGTGGATAAACTCCTCTTCTAGGTTAAATCCTATGTGTGTGACCTTACAATCCCATTTCACGTTGGCAGTGAAAGTCCATAACACTTATGACTTCACAAGTAAAGAGTGGTGCCTAGTCGCACATCAGTGCTACCCAAGTGAAAAGTAAAGTTGGAGAACAACTTTCAATCCTACAATCTGTCAATGGTATTACAGTGAATGTATAATTCCTTTATCACTGATATCCCAAATGAACTCAAGGCATGGAACAGTCATCCTGTCAACGTTCATTCACTTTCTTGATCTCAGAGTAGATTGGAGGAGATATGTATGACATCAATATCACATACTGATTCACACATGTGTGTACACGCCTATCTCAATCCTACTCATCAAGTGGCCATGGATATCAAACTCCCTCAGGAGGGACAAATCCCATATCTATCACTCACCCCTCAAAAGCCCCATGTGTCAAAGCCACCCAATCATCACCTTTATAACAACCCATGTTTCAGGACTGCGTTTGATGATGTCAAAGTGTACCCAACGACATGTGTTGAGTGTAGTGATTTCAGGTCAAAGAATCACACTCATCACCATCACTATGAGAACTGACTGTGACTACCATGTCATGGTTCCGTGTGTCAAACTCACGGTGGGTCTATTCGGTACACTTGTTCTCTAACACGTACCTATGTATTTGGTTTGATATCTCCATATCATGACTAACGAGATTTTGTCATCAATCAACACCACAATCTAGTTTTGTGTGTCATTGTTGTCTATCTACCTTCCACAATGACATCCGACTAGGGACATAATAAGAATGTAAAAACTCTTAGCATCTGTATGATCTCATCGTTTAGGTCCTTAACCTGAAAGCATACGTCATTGAGTACTGTCATTCTCTAGACATTCAATATGTTCTATCATTATCTCATATGAATGAACCAGAAAGAATTGGAAGCTTGCCTTTGATGCTTATCAAATCAATCTTAATGTATCCCACCAATCATCCCATGATTGGCTCTCAGGGCATACATACCAATAGGATGCCATCATCATGAAAGTCATAGTCAGGTCTCATGGTGATGGTGATGGTTGTGGTTCTTAGACCTAAAATCATTGCACCTGTCACATGTTGTTGGGTACACTTTGACGTCATCAAACAAAGTCCTGAAACATGGGTTGTTATAACGGTGATGATTGGATGACTTTGAAACATGGGGACAGATTGTGAATGATAGAAATGAGATTTTTCCCTCCTATAGGAGTATGATATCCAAGGCCTCTTGAGTAGTGATATTGAGAAAAATATGGCCATATACATGTGAGTCAATATGTGATATTGACCTTACATATATCTCATGCAGTCTGTTATGGTTCAAGGAATAAGATTGAATAATAGTGAGGATGACTTCTCCATGCCTCTAGTTTAGTCTAGATATCAGTGACCAAGGAACTATACAAACACTATAACACCATACACAGATTGTTGATTGAAGTCCCCCTCCCAACTTTTCTTTCACTTGGGTAGCAATGATGTGTGACTAGGCACTGCTCATTGCTTGTGATGTCATAAGTTGTTATGGACATTCTTTGTCAATGTAATATGGGACTTATATGGTCACACACATAGGAACTCATCTAGAAGAGGAGTTTGATCTTGAATGATGATTGAATTTATTACTAAATTATTTAAGTACTCAATTCACGTGATGAATCAGTTGACTAGACTGCCATACATTGAGTTCAAGTGTTGAGGCTGCCGTATGGAGTGTTAGGTTAATTAGAACTGGAATGGCTGAGTTATGCCTGAACTGGGAAGTGAGATGACTGTTTCACATAAGTGAGACGATTATCTTGTGGTCAAGATGACCGCTTCATGAAAGCGATATGAAACACCCAGTTCGTGGAGAAAGTTGAGTACATCAAGGATTAGTGTTGACGTCATGGTGAGTGTTAATTGGATTCAAATCGACAATTCATGTGTGACTGGGAAACATCATGAAATGATCATTTCACTTAGAGAAATGACTGTCTCACATACGAGATGACCATCTTAGTTACAAGATGATCGTTCCAGCACACACATGTTGCAAAACTTCCAAAATTGTTGTGAAATTTTGAGATCTTCCGGTCTCTTTCACTCTGGCACAGACTGTGAACTCTAACCCTGGCCTCTACTATAAATAGAGGGGTACTAGGGGCTTCCTAGAGCACAAAACAGACAATTGAGAATCAGTTGCTCTGACAATTATTATCCTCTCTGGTTGTGGTAACCACGAGAGCCTAGGCAAGTCCTACCCGACTAGGGAGGGATAGCTAAGGGAGAGAAACAACTGAGGACCATTGTGGTGGGAGAGTAGGTTGGCGACTAGTATGCCAACGAGAGGGATAACACCTTCATGTCTGTTCTAGTAGGACAACATGAGTTCTAGTTGGTCTGTGTGGACTACTCTAGAGGCATGATTTCATTGGTTGATGCAGGAGGGCAACATCAACTTGTAGTCTATGGTGAGATTAGAGGAGTCATTGCAGCATTTGTTTGAGTTTGTTGTCTGTGGAGGAGCAGTCAGATGAGTCTCAGTGAAACTAGGAGCTGCACATACACGGTCTAAGATAGAGTGTGCATCAACATCGACAAGGATTTTTGCTTGACTTGCTCCAGGACCAGGTATATCTTTGTGAAATCATCCTTCCCATTGCATAGTTATTGACGCGGTCTGTTGGTTAATGGGAAATATGGCAGTAAATTTTTTGTTTTCGCTACCTACACTAGTACAGAAAGGGTCTGTAGCGTCGGTTTTTTAAAGCCTGCAGCGTCACTTTTCGACCGACGCCTAGGTGGTCGTCGCTACAGAATTTGGTCTATAGCGTCGGATTATTTAACCAAATAAAACCGACCTTACAGAGTAAAAATCGACAGAAAAGGTTGTAAAAATGCTGACCTAGGCGAGAAAAAAGGAGCATGTAAGGTTGGTTATTTCATAAAACCGACCTTGTAAACATTCTCGGTCGAGAAAATTGTCGACCGAGAACGTTTACAGGGTCGGTTTTTATGAAATAACCGACCCTAAAGATTGAATAACATTTCAGTGGTAACTCTCGGTCGAGAAAATTCTCGACTGAAAGTATTTCGGTCTCGACCGAGAACCCTCTATAAGGTCGGTTTTTTGAAAATAACTAACCCTAAAGATTGAATAAAACATTTCAGTGTAACATTCGGTCGACAAGTTTGTCGATCGATAGATATTCGGTCGAGAATGTTGTCGACCGAGTCCTACACTGAAATGTTTTAATCAATCTATAGGGTCGGTTATTTCAAAAAAACCGACCTTATAGAGGACATTATAGACTCGGTTTTTTACAAAACCCGATGCTAGAAGTTCAATTTTGGTCGAAAATTGTTCGACCGAAGAGTGTACAATCTCTAGGGTCGGTTATTTAAAAAACTGACGCTAGAAGTTACGATTTTTTTAAAAAACAATTTCTGCAGAAATTGATATAGAACAGAAGAACAAGAAGATTCATATATTCTGGGAGAGGGGAGCATTGATGCTCAACCGTCACCATTCAAAACCACACATTCATAACAAAAATGATAATCAATATCATAATTTACAAAATGATAGAGTGCAAGTCTGAGATGACATATTACAAAAGTAAAAATATGAAAGAGTACGTACTCAAACCACATACATAAATGGAGCCGACATATTTAATCCAATACTATTTCGACTTCACTTATAAAACACTCTGACCACTCTTCTCAGAATTCATTCAAGTCCACATGTGTGTAAGTCTGAGTTGTAAAGATCTGTAACAGAAAATGCACATGTTAATATTTTATAAAAATGACTACAATCACTTGTAAATTTATGATGTTATTCTTTATTACCTGACTTATAGTCTGAATGTCATGTGATGCTTGTTTGACAATTGCTTGCATGTATTTCATTACATAGTACCCACAAGCCCAGTCATTATTTTGCATAGGACACTACAAATAATAAATTATACTTAATGTTAGTAAACTACTATAAACAACAATTGAGATAAGAGTATAAGAGTTGACATATTACAGTTGAAAATTAATACATAAAGAGTAAGCAGTTGTCAAAGTAGCTATCTTGACATTTTTCAAAGTCAATGTCTTTAATTTTGTGGGTATTTGTCCTCCAGCTTCACGAAAAGCCTTTATACCCCTATCAATTAAACGATAGTTGGTAAAATAGAAATTCTAAATAAAAATATCATGTTGAAGCAATTGATTAAATTTATGCTTACTCCATAGCTGACAATTTCAGTTTGTGACTCCTTGTTGTTTTACCCATTGGGTCAAGATAATAAAGAGTCATCCATTTTGGGACAATCACCAGTAATTCCCAATGTCTAGCTCTGAGTAAGAGTAAAACAAATATTAAAATAAATAGTTTCATTCATTATTAAAATTATATTGAATAATAATACTTACTGGACGTTAAAAGGAATTAGGATAATTTCCTTCCCCTCACTAGCAAAATATTTGAATGCATCAGAGAAGTACTCATTCACATCCTCAATATTTGTCTCCACCTGACTAGTGATCGAAGGAACTAAGAATGCAATATTCTTTATATCAAAGTTGGTGACCTCGGTATATAAATGGTTGTTAAACATTTGTAATTATTTTCATATGTAGAAATAAGCTAAAATGTGTATTGGAATTTTCTATATATTATTGATATATCCTTACCTTATCCATACTTCTATTATCGAAGTGTTCAGCCAATCATACCGGAACAACTCTATAATATCATCAAGAAAAATAAAATTCTCAAAGTCCCTCCCAACTGCATCTTCTGTTAACTTGACCATCATATTTGATCCCGATTTTTGGTTGGCTAAGTATCGACACAAACCTTTAGATTTTCTTCCCAATTCGTCGAATTTAGTTTCGAGAATGAAAGATGGCTTGGGCATAGGAGGACGACTAGCAGAAGTTTTACTTTTCGGTTTACAAACCTGTTAATTAAATTACATACTTATATTACATGAGTTCATATATGCAGTCAAATATGAAAAATATGATAGAAATAAGGTATACCTTGTCATTGATAACCAAGTGTCTAGGCCAACCCACCATAGCACCCTCAGCTTCTTCAACTGTACTATATTCAGCATTAGGTATGGGTAGTGGTTTGTCCCCCATTCCGTCATACACAAGATGGATGGACACACGGCAGATGTCATCAGTAATTTGTTGGCAATGCAATGTACCACCAAGGTTGTACACTTTGCCCGCTGCTACAACATTATATTCTGGAACCTCCACTGCAAGTTTACAGTTCATACCAACCTAGATTGAAATAATATAAGTTATATAAGAAACAGTAGAACAGATACATGTTACAACTATATATATTATCAATATATTTATCATATTAATAACACAACATAATAGAACAAAAACTTACTGTAGATTGTTGTGGTGGTTCATCGGGAGTGCTCCCATGACCTTCTACAACTGTAGCATGGGCTTGTACCTCATCACTTGAGAGACGTGCAGTATGAATAGGTTGAGAAGGTTGAGTAGGCTGATATGTAGACATTATTTCTTTTACTTTCTACGCTACTAATGCTTCAAGATCCTCTTGTGTAAGACCTCCTACACGGCCTCTTTTAGATTGCGAAGGGCCAAAATAAGACTTGAATCCTATGCCAGCTCCTAATCCCCTAACACGGCCAGGATGCTCCTTCGTACCAAGAGCAACTGCTAGTTCATCCATGTAGCCAGTTGGGATGAACTTTCCTTCCTTCCTTTGCTCGTGGAGATCAATCTATTCATAGTTAATAAAAATATTAAATCACAATATCAATTAGATATAAATAAATCTAAGTTTGTGGAAGTTACTCTTTACTTAGTTGGGATAAACCTACCATCTTTTGTGCCACCTCCTTAGTTGCAGGGTTGACAATTTCACCGACTCGATTCTTTCTAGCATCAATCCATGTCATGTGTCGGGGTGGTCTCTCAACTTGAGTTGTACTAGATTCTTCTCCAGAAGATGATTGCTTCTCTTGTAGTTGGCGGCGGAAGGCATAACCACCGGGCCCCAAGCGATGGTCATGCACATTTTTAGCCCGTCTTTCCTTTTGAGCCTGGTGAATAGCCTGATCATTTAAAATGAGGTATTGCAATTTAGACTTGGCAAACATGTATAAAAAGATTCACCTCCTTAATTGTATAAAATATTCATACAATACATCACAATCTTTATTACCTGAAACTCTTCCGATCTCCTAGCTGCAACAAATCTTTCCCACACCTCAAGATCAATAAAAATATATACATCTGTAGCTTTCTTCTTTTGTTTAGGATTATTTATAAATTCCCTTACAAGATATGTCTTAAAACCCCTCCATCGTACACCACAACGTTGTAGCACTCTTTTCTTGTGATCTTTTTCATTTAGATGAAAAACACCCTATACATACAAAAGAAGCAATTAATAATGTTGTTTTGAAAAGGAATTAATTCCAAGCAAACTAAATTAGAATCAGTAGATAAAAAACATATTAAAATGATATCACTTCCACTCACAGATATATCTTTCCATATGAGGTCTTTTTTGGCATTAGGAACATCATGTCAATTTTCTATATCTATTGGCACCTTACTACGCGCGGTCACCCTTACATAATGCTTGAAAGCACTAGCATGTTCCCCAATAGGTGCTCCTATCATGTCAAACTGGACTGGCAATTTATCCCCTTTAGCCCTGAGCTCCTGCAGCCTACGCATCAATGTAGGACCTCTACTGTTCTTAGCATCACCACTACCATCCTCATGGTGCTCATGCTTAGAATGTTCACCTTCATGGTGCTCATGCTCAAAATGTTCATCTTCACTCGCCATTTTAGAACCTGCAAGTATACATGATAAAAAAAAATAAGTGATAATAAAAGCACAAGTGATAAGGTATACATGATAATAAAATAAATAATTCAAAGAATACATGCCTTTAGTATTGGTTGAGTTGTTAGTCAAGGAAAATTCCTTCAGCATGGTCTTGATGTTTATAATATTCATCGGTGTTATCTTCAACATTTACACTTGGCAAACCAACTGAGAATGGACTAGAATCATCATACTTTTCATATTATTCTTCTTCATTTATAGGATCTACAGTAAACTGTCTTTTTCCATTAAGAACGACAGACCAATTTTTATTTGTCGGGTCATCAATATAGAATACTTGTTTTTCTTGGTTTGCCATGATGAATGGCTCATCTTTGAAACTAATCTTTTCAAAATTCACCAATTTGAAACCCAACTCATCCACTAAAACTCCTTTATTGTTGTCAATCCAATTACACCTAAATATAGGAACTCGAAAATTTGTATAGTCCATTTCCCATATGTCCTCATTGACGCTGTAATATGACATCTCAGCTTCGCGTGGTCTTTTATCTTTGGCACTAGCAAAATACAATGAACAAGATTTAACAGTGACCCCACTATTTTGAACTACACTACTTTCATCTTGACGCTTTGTGTAGTATGAAAATCCGTTAATGTCATAACCTTCATATGACATGACATCCATTTTTGGCTTAAAGGTGAGCCATTTTATGTTCTCAGCAACATTATTTGGCGATTCAAATAGTTGATTAAATACTTTCTCTTCAAACCACCTAATAAATGTTCTATTATGCTCTCTTGCAAGCCACATTGAACTGGATCGCGGATGATTTCTCTTGATAAGATCATTGTGTTCTGTGATGTAGCTACTAACTTCATCGATGTTGTGTAAAATATACAAATGTGCTTGTTCCCACAACTCACGACTGATTCCTTTCACTCGTCCTCCCAGAGTTCCTTTGCCATAATAAGATCCAATGTGATGCGAATTTTTTTGATCGCTACAAGTTTCATTGCAATTCAAAAAATCATTACAAAAATCCATCACCTCCCTAGCCACGTAACCCTCAACAATACTCCCTTCAGGACGATAACGATTCCGAACATCACCTTTAAAAACACTCATGTAGTGTTCAAATGGATACATCCAGTGTAAGAAAATTGGACCCAACATCTTCACCTCCCTTGTAATATGTACTACAAGATGAACCATGATATCAAAAAATGAAGGAGGAAAGTACATTTCAAGTTGACACATGGTAACAATTACATCTTTTTGTAATTTATCGAGAGTATCAGGATGTATCACTTTGTTGCATATTTCATTGAAGAAGAAACATAGTCTTGTGATTGCAAACCTTACATGCTTCGGCAATATAGATCAAATAGCCACATGTAAAATTGGTTGCATTAAGGTGTGACAATCATGAGATTTGAGACCTATCAGTTTCAGATCCTTCATTGATACCAATTTACGAATATTAGAAGAGTATCCTTGTGGAACCTTAATATTATACAAGCACTCACAGAAAGTCTTTTTCTTTTTCTTTGACAAAGTGTAACAAGCCGGTGGCAAATATGTGCGGAGACCCCTGATCTCCACTGATAATTCTTTTCTAATACCCATTAATTCTAAATCTTTTCTAGATTTGATGCCATCTTTAGTCTTTCCTGGTATGTTCAATAGCGTACCGATGATGCTATCACAAATATTTTTTTCAACATGCATGACATCAATGCAGTGTTTAATTGCCACAGATCTCCAATAAGGAAGATCCCAGAATATTGACCTCTTCTTGTATAGAGATTTGTCACATGCGAGTGTATGACTACTTGAACTCTTTCCAAATTCATTAACAATATGTTTCACCCTATCATATACAACATGTCCTGGTATAGGTTTAGGAGCACTTTGTTCCTTAGTTGACCCATTAAAGGTTTTGCGTTGCCTTCGATAAGGATGCACTGGTGGGAGAAATCTCCGATGACCAAGATATACGATTTTACCACCATGTTTCAGTCTGATTGAATCAGTGTTTTCCTCACAAACAGGACATGCTTTGTATCCTTTTATGCTATATCCAGACAAATTTCCATAAGCTGGAAAGTCATTAATCGTGCAAAATAACATAGCACGCAAACTGAAGATCTCTTTACGTGAAGCATCATATGTCATAATACCTTCTTCCCATAGTTTCATTAGGTCATCAATTAGAGGTTGAAGGTAAACATCAATATCATTTCCAGGTTGCTTGGGCCCTGATATCAATGTTGACAACATCACATACTTATTTTTCATACACAACCAAGGAGGAAGATTGTATATAACAATCATAACAGGCCACGTGCTATGTTGGCTGCTTAATGTACCATAGGGATTCATTCCATCTGTACAGAGTCCAAGTCTTAGGTTTCTTGGTTCTTTACCGACTTGATGGTATAATAAATCAATTTTCTTCCATTGTGGTGAATCAGATGCATGTTGTAGGACGCCATCATCATTGACCTTTAACTCCCCATGCCAAGACAAATTTTGCGCATCTTCTGTATTAGAAAATAAGCGTTGAAATCGTGGTATTATTGGTAGATACCACATCACCTTGGCAGGAGAGCCATTTGTAGCCTTAGCTGAATTTGTAGTCTTATACCTTGACGCACCACATTTTGGACAATTTATCAAATTACTATAGTCCTTCTGAAATAACACACAATCATTTGGACATGCATGAATCTTCTTAGCCTCCATTCCCATTGGGCACATTATTTTCTTTGCTTGATATGTTGAAATTGGAAGCTCGTTGCCTTCAGGAAGAATTTCCTTTAACAAAGACAACAGTGAAGTGAAACTCTTATCGCTCCACTGGTTTTGAGCTTTAAGAGTGTATAATCGCATCACAACACTCAACCTCGTGAACTTAGTACAACCCTTATATAATGGTTTTTCAGCATCATGGACAATGTTTGCAAATAAAGAAGGTGGATCAATGACATTGTCCCGACAACTACGTAGCATCTCATCAATCATATCATCCTGAATCTGGTCATCTTCAATCGGTTCATCATTAACATTATCATCATTATCTATATCTTCTATGCCACAACTATTAGTATCGACATTTTCTGCTCCATAATTCAATCTCTCCATGCCAATACCATTCATTATAACCTTGTATGATCCCATTGCATATGACATGATTCTTAATTTCCTCACCAGTATCAACTTTCAAATTGTTACAACAATTTCTACATGGACAATATAGCCTATCTGTAGGTATTTTCCTATGTTCCTCAGCAAATCTGATAAATTCATCAAGACCTTTGGCAAACTCTGGACCGCAACGGTTCTTGATAGACATCCAACTTCAATCCATTTTCTATATCACATTAAAATTAATTATAAAACTAACAGTTTAATATTGATACTATAATAATATGTAAGTTTTTATTGATAGAAAGTGTACCACCTATCCCATTTTTGAATATTTAATCTCACTAGTAACTGTATAATGTATGTTTAGTTTTGAAGAAAATTTCAGCAGCATTTCCCCTAAGTTCTCCAAGTACACTGATGTAAATGGCAAATAACCACTCACATATGTACCCAGAGAACAAATGGAGAAATCCTACTGAAATAATCTACAAAACTAAACATACATTATACAGGTACATCCTAACTGAGATTAAAATATCCAAAAACAGTCCCAAACCGGGGACTATCCAAAGTTTACTCCTAATGAGTAAATTTTGAACGGGTTTCTAAGTTAATATATAAATGCATTATTTTCATATTTATATATTAAGTTAAACATCATGCATCAACCCTAAAGTGTCAATCTTGGAGTACACATGTCTAATCTAGTATTAATTTCTAAAATTTATATAATGATTACATATGAAAAAAGACATGCATGTTTTGATTACTTGTACAAATTAGTAAAGTAAGGTTGTTTCCAACAGTCCAAAGATTGAAATCATTATAATATTCAGAACTATTTGTGAACATTACAGAAAATATGATTAAAACATTTATAGCTTCAACATAAATAAGTTCCAGGTCCATCTCGGTCGACAATTAGTCGACCGAGAGCCCACCTGCGTGCAGTGTCTAGGTCCACTCTCGGTCAACAAATTGTCGACCGAGAGTGGACCTGGACACTGCGCGTAGGTGGGCTCTCGGTCGACTAATTGTCGATCGAGATGGACCTGGAAGCAGCAATGGCGGCGGGCGGAATGAAGGGAACAAGGAGAAGGAAGCTCGAACTTACTTGGAAATGGCAGCGAGCTTCGTGGAGGAAGAGATGAACTTCACGGAGAGGTGGCGACCTTCGTGGAAGAGTGGAAGGTGGCGACGACAATCTTCACGACAACGAAAAGCTTCACGGCAAGGAAGAGAGCTTCACGGCAAAGAAGAGAGCTTCACGGAAAAGAAGAGAGCTTCACGGCAACGACGGGCTTCGTGGAGTAAGAGTGGAAGGCAGCGACGATGAGCTTCACGATCTTCTTCACGGCGCCAATGAGCTTCACGATCCTCTTGGCGGCGTGGAGAGGCGGCAACGGCGGAAAAAGAGGTTTCGTGGCGCCGTGGGAGAGAGATTAGAAAAGAGAAAAGGGTTTCGCGGGAGGAAGAAAGACTAAAATTTTGGCTTTTTGCACGGAGCGAAAAACTCTAGCGTCAGTTAACAACCAAAAACCGACTCTACATATAAACGGTGCCCATGTCGGGTTGTTTAATAACAATCAATCGCAAACTCGGTCGACGAATTTGTCGACATAAACGATCTATAGGGTCGGTTATTATGTAAAACTGACGCTACAAGTGCTAATACGAAGAAATCTGGCTGGTTTCGGTCGACGATTTGTCGACCGAAAAGGAGCAAGACTTCCTTCGTACAAGCACCTCTAGGGTCGGTTTTTTCATATAACCGACCCTAGAGGTGCTTATACATGTGTGAAAAACTAAACTGGATATTGTCGGTCGACAATATTGTCGACTGAGAACCTTATAGGGTCGGTTATTATAAAAACTGACCCTAGAGGTGCTTCTAAGAAAGAAATCTGGCTTCATTCGATCGACAGATTCGTCGACCGAAGATGTGTGAAAACTGGATCAAAAATTCATTTCGGTCGACAAATTGTCGACCGGGTATTGTTCTAGAGTCGGTTATAAAGGAAAAACCGACCCTATAGGTGCTTATACACGTGAAATTTGACTCTAACTCGGTCGACAAATTAGTCGACCGAGGAGCTCTAAAGTGCTTCCACAACCCTAACAATGATGTTATGTAAAACTTTAATATATGGTGATGTCGTATGAAACCCTAATATGGGATAATGTTATGTGAAACCCTTATATGGAATGATATTATGTGAAACCCTAACGTGGAAATGTTATGTGAAACCTTAATATAGGGTGGTGTTGTGTAAAAACCCTAATATGGGATAATGTTATTTGAAATTTTCAATATGGGATGCTGATATGTGAAACCTTAATTGATAAAGATGGAAACTCTAACCCTAATGAGGGAATAGAGATGTTATTTTTGTATTGCATGATGTTGATATGAAATTGATATGGTTGATATGAAATTGAGATGATTGTGTAACAAATATCTTGAATACCTTAGTCAGATGACCTGAAGGTAATAGTTACCTGATAAGTGATAACCATGTTTAGTGATGAACTAAGGGTTTAAATACCCAGAATCAGCAAATGTGATGATGGTGGTATTGAGGGATGTGAATTCCCAACAATGAGACAAAATATTGAGATCCCAATGCTTTATAACGTTTTGAAAAATACTAAACTCTATTCAAAAATTCTGTCGGTCGACTATTTGTCGAACGAAAAAGCTCTAAAGTCATCCTCGGTCGACTATTTGTCGAACGAAAGAGCTCTAAAGTCATCCTCGGTCGACAATATTGTCGACCGATTTGTCTCGGTCGATAATATTTTCGACCGAAATTAACCCTGTTTCAATGTTTAAGTATCAAGTGTGTGTGTATGAGATTAACCAAGTGATGCTTTGTCAAATTTAGCCATAATTTATTTTTCAATCATTTGAAATAACAATATGCTTATATAACATGTATATGTCCAAATGAAGCCATGGAAAACACTTTTATTCATAACAATTTAATGCCCATACACTTTATAAGATGAAACATGACATACTTGCTTTATAAAAAGATAAACATTACATCATTACAAAGATATCTCATAATCTCACTAAAAAGACCGAAGGATTACATCAATGTCTGGATCTTTTCCAAGAAAGGGCTCATCTCCATAATAATTGACCAGTGTCTGCCACTCCAAGGCACCTGTCTTAGTTAAGGCATAAGCCTCCAAGAAGGTGGGAACACGATCAAAGCGAAAGTGGGCAGCAATGTCTTGAAGTTGAATTGGGAAAACTGAGTATGTGTGAGATTAGGAGATGGTGGAGGTGGAATTTGATAGTAGTTGTAGGAAGGATTGTATGGATTTATCATGACAGGATTAAGGGAATAGGGATATTCATCAGGTTGGTTAGGAGAGATAGCTTGCATCCTTTGGTTTAAATAAGTCATGCCATGGTGATTATAATCCAATTGCCTACTTAGGTGATATTGGGATCCAGCAATGTATGTCAAGGTGTTTGTAATAGGATCATGGGGTAGGTTGGTAGGAGGAGGTGGTGGAGGTATGTCTTGGGTGGATGTCTCCCCTTCAGTCCTAGCCCTTTTGTGGCCAAAGTCGATTCCCATCTTTTCCACCGTATTTTTACTTTTTTTTGGGGTTTTCTATCCCATGTGTAACCTAAGTCATCCTCAATATTCTTTTTAAGAAAATGTTGAGTGATTTGGCATACAAAGTCGGCATATGGTGGATTGCCAGAAAACTCAAACATATTATTAATGATGATACGAATAAAGTTTATGGGAATACTTTTGAGAATGGCATAGATAAGGTACATACGAAAGATGGGTACCTCAGATTTGTTTGCTCTAGGATGGATATTGGTGGCAACAATGAGATTTATGATCCTAGCTTCAGGTTTTAAATTTATGGCATAATAGGTACCCCTATCTTCATGACAAGTCGTATTGGATTGAAAGATGGTTGTTTTGACATCACTAAGGCTAATTGCAGTGTTATCTTGGGAGAGTTTGTTGAGTGGAGTTCCTCTAGTGAGATCAATAAAAATTTATATTCTTCTATATCTATGTCAAGCATTTCAAGAATACCCTCCTCAGTAAAATGGAATCCATACCCACCAACCATAGAGGAGAAGGAATCATGGTCAGGATGTTCGACTAAATTGGCATAGAATTCATTAACTAGTTTGGAGGAGTAGGATTGGAAGGAGGGATTTAGAAAATCAGTCAAATGTTGCACCTCGAAAAGTTCCTCCAAATTGACAATGCTTTGGAAGGCCATGACGTCGACTAGCCGTCGTGGAAGAGGAGTTTTTTAGGAGATCCTGAGGTAGCGGTCGCCCACAGCTTGGTCGATGAAAGGGACGTCGTTGATGAACGGCAGCGGTGCAAGGCCCGTCCTTCCTTTCCTACCTGCAACTTGCTTCTTTCTGTGCGTAGATGATGAAGCCATTTCGTTGCTTTGAAATGGAGAAATAGCAAGCAAGAATTGGATGTAGAGAAGCTGAATATTTTCACAAGAATACACTAGAGAGGAGCTAGAGAAGTGAGAATGTGAAGGTGTGAAGAAATGGATCATTTTGGGTGCTATTTATAGCAAAACAGACCCCATTTCGGTCGACAATTCGTCGACCGACACCCCCAACGGTCGTCTTCTGGACTGTTCTCCTGGTCGCCCAATGGTCGTATTTATGGCCGTCACGACGGTTGAAATTCTAGCCGTTATGACGGTTGATTTTTTTAGCCGTTACGACGGTTGATTTTCTGGCCGTTGTGACGGTTGGTTTTTTTAGACGTTATTCGGTCGACAAATTAGTCGACCGATATGATTCGGTCGACGATTCGTCGACCTAGATTGAGCCAGAATTCATTCGCTTAAGTACATATAGGGTCGGTTTTTAGGTTAAAACCGACCCTATAGGTACTTATTCATGTGTGAAATACTAAATTGGGTCCTAGTTTATCTCGGTCGACAATATTGTCGACCGAATGTGCTTCTAAGGTCGGTTATAAAGAAAATACTGACCCTAAAAGTTGCTTATACACTTGAAAACTGACTCCTTATCGATCGACAAATTTGTCGACCGAGAAATGCTCTAAGGTCAGTTATAAGAGAAAATCCGACGCTAGAGGTGCTTGTACATGCGTGAATTATCTGGATCCAGAATAGATATCGGTCGACAAATTTGTCGACCGAGAAATGCTCTAAGGTTGGTTATAAGTGCAAATCCGACGCTAGAGGTGCTTATACATGCGTGAATTATCTGGATCCATAATAGATATCGGTCAACGAATTTGTCAACCAAGTATATTGGTCGAAATATTGGTCGACCGAGGAAGCTCTAAGGTCGGTTTTAAGTGCAAATCCGACGCTAGATGTGCTTATACATGCGTGAACCTTGATCCAAAATAAATATCGGTCGACAAATTTGTCGACCGAGGACGCATTTAAGGTCAGTTTTATAGAAATAACCGACCTTAGAGGTGCTTAACCGAGGAGGACTGTAAGGTCGGTTATAAAGAAAAAACCGACCCTATAGGTGCTTGTATACGTGAAATGCAGCTCGTTTTCAATCGACAAATTTGTCGACCGAGGTGCCCTTTAGGGTCGGTTATAAGGTAAAGACGACGCTAGAGATCGAGGCGCAAAACCAAATTTTTGCCGCGGGAAAAATTTTCTATAAGGTCGCTTATTTTAGAAAAACCGACCCTATAGAGATGTACTACAAGGTCGGTTATTTAAAAAAAATGACTCAAAAGGTCATAAGTGGTGCCCGCGATTTTTATAGACATATAAGGTCAGTTATTTGGAAAACCGAACCTATAGAGATACACTACAAGGTCGGTTATTTTAAGAAAACCGAACCAAGAGGTCTTAAGTGGTGCCCGTGTTTTTTATAAACATATAAGGTCGGTTATTTGGAAAACCGACCCTATAGAGTTACACTACAAGGTCGGTTTATTTAAAAAAATCGACCTAAGAGGTCTTAAGTGGTGCCCGCATTTTTTTTAGACATATAAAGTCGGTTATTTGGTAAAATCGGCCCTACATGTAGTGACGTTATAACCCATTTTTATACTAGTGCTATTTGATGTTGTATTTTCCTACACATCCATACCTCAAGAAAAAGAAGAAAATGAATGTGACATGATTAGAGAGGCCCAAACATAACTTTACATCATGCAAAGTAGTGGGATAATGAAAAAATCAATGTTATGAAATAAAGAGGGAGAAAGGATGCTCTGAACTCTCCACAAAGAGATGGAAACATTTCGATGATGTCTTCTCTTCTTTACTTTATTCTCATCCATGTGATGCGAGTTTCAATACATGCATCATTCCACCCATAATATTAGACATTAAAATTCATGCATTTCTCATTATCTTCACCATATAGGTTCATCATGTTTTATTTTTTCATAAATAATTCAGATTCTACTTGTGATTCTCTATTATCCACCTAATTCATTCCATCCATTGCTCTTATCGACAGGCCACTTAAATTATTATTCTCCTCATTCATTCTTATAAGGAGAACTGCTTCCAAGTAGTTAGTAGTTAGGAAAGATCAATGTAGATAGGGAATCACAAAATGTACTAAGTGAATGCATGATTGACTATGATATTAACTGCTCTACCGATAGTGTTTCATTAATTTGAGGATAGACATCTTTTATGGATATTTTTGGTTGCTTGAGAGGAGTTGATTGTTCAATGGTTAGTAAAAGCCAGTTTGGGACCGCCCGGTGGGGATGGTTGAGAAAATAAATTCATATTTTATGTCTTTTTGCCGACTTGCCTCAAATAGATCTGAGGGTGCCTTGTTCGAGGATGAGCAACATTTAAGCTTAGGGGAGTTTGATGCACCGGATAATTATCATTTTCACAGTCTATTTATTATTGATTTCTATGCACTTATTGTTCATTTTCATATTAATTTGTGCATTATTTATTATCATTATCTTGTGATACTTAATTGCATCAAATAAATGTAATTTTAATGTTCCCAAATGACTTAATATTATTTAAGAGGTTATGTTCAGTTTTTGTGCATTTTAGGTGAATTTACAAGAATCTACACAGCTCGGTACTACCGACTTTGTTGTCGATGGTACTAACACTTGCTTAGTATGGAACATATGGAAACAAAGAAGACTCATAGTACTGACAAAGAATTCAATACTACCGACAAACTTACCAGGAGGATTCATGATTTCACTAGAAATCTCAATACTATCAACTTCAACTCGATAGTATTACATACCGACAGGCGGCCACAACTATCGAAGGCGTCGGTAGTACCAAGACGGTGAGATCAAACATATTTGAAAATCATGTTTAATCTGATGGTTGGCAATTAATGACTCCCTACGTCACTTCTATGAATTAAAAGTATTTTGGCAAAACCTAAAGATCTCATTCTATTCTATTAGATGGCAGTTGAGAGCAATGAGAGGAGAAAGCATAGATGAAAACCACATTCTGGGAGATTCGGGCACCTCTAGTGGATGGATTTGTAGCCAAAAGGTAGCAAATCATCACGTCCGTCAGAGGGGATCATCCAGACCATCTTCTTCAGGAGTTCTTTTAGTTCTCTAATGTTTCCCACATTTTTCTTCTTCTCTTTCATGTTATTGACAATGGAAACTATGTGGGGCTAAACCCCTTGCTTCTTAGGACCCGGGAGTAGCTCGTTTATGTATTATAATTTACTCTTATGCATTAATATATATGTTTTTATTAATTTCTAGACATAATTTATGAAAGTTAATGAGCTATCCATGCTTGATCACCATAGGTGGTTAATTAGATCATTAATTGATTCAAAAGAGGGATTAGGGGTTGGAAATTGTAGAATTACATGTATTATTTGTCCCTGGAGAAAGGAGGCTTACGAATGTGAATAGATTACCTAGAGTGTTCAGTAAAGCACCTAACTAATACCACAATTGTTATGAGAGTGGGATTGATATTAGATTATCTAATAAATTATGTTGTGAAAGTAGGTAATTCTTACTACAAGTCTTTTTGTCCAGAGTTAGGAGAGATAATTATTAATTACAATGCTAACTGAGGTGAAACCTCTATCCTAAGGAATTCACTTCATTTGAGATCAAACAACCAATGATCATAGATTTATTTTATGCATCTTAGTTAATTACACCTTCGATCAAAAATTGCATCAACCTAGTAGATTGCATTATAGTTAGTAGTAGTCTCTGGATAACGTTTCTATAACATCCCTGACCTGGGTTATACTTTAACCCTAGATGTTTTGATTAAGAAAAGTGATTAAATGTTTAATCTCATCTTGTGAAAAGTAATTAGGGCTCAAGAGGAACTTATGTTGCAAATCTAGTCCTTTTTGAACATTGTTGAAATTAATGGTTTGCCTATTTTGGACTAAAGTGCAAATTACCCAAGTTGAGGGGTTTAAGTGAAAATTGTGCATGATAATATGTTCCTCATGTGTTGAAGCATCATGAGAGTAAAGATGATGCTGAGGTATGGCTTATGGAAGCCTAAATACCAAGAAAGAGCTGATAAAGCAATGTATGTGCATGAAAACCTAGTTTTGGTGTAATGTGCAATTTACCCAAAACCTAGGGTGTAATATGTAAATTACCACTTCAATAAGGTCCCTAATGTTTCTTGGCATATATTAGAGTAAATAAAATGAGAGGGGCGCCTCATTTGAATTAAGTTGTAGGAGAGAGAATCTTGATATTAAAATAATCAAGATTTAATCCTAATTGAAACCCTAATTTGAATTAGGGCAAAACTAAATGTATTAATTGAAGGGCCTTCAACCAAAAACGAGATGGTTGAATTTGCTCAAGTGTGAACACCTTTTTTCCTTTGCTAGGCCACGAAAATATCTCAAGCAAGTGGATAACCCACTCACCATTATTATAAAGAAAAGTAATATCCACTCAAATTGGAATATTATTATAATATGATCTAAGGTGCTTAATTTTCTTTTCTTTTAATTGAGGATAATTGAGAGGAATAAGAGGCAAATGGGATAGCATCGTATCCAAGGAATGAAAGGGGGAAGAGGCGGCACTAATTTTGGAATTAAATGCATTTTTATAAGGCATTTTCTCTCTCATGGAATTTCTTATAAAAGTACCTTTACCAAGCCAAAACAAAGGCCATTTCGGATTCTTTTCTTTCCCCTTGCTTGGAAAACGACTAAGGAGCTGTGGAGGAGCAGTAGGACGACCCCAACCTGTTGGTAAGGTCCTTGACCTTCGTTCTCCTTGATTCCATGGTGGAAATCAAAAATAAATCATTGATTTCTTCTTATTTTGATCTCCTCTTCAACCCTAGCCAACTTTTTCATCCAAAAGCTTGGGGACGAGCCTAGGGGGAGTTGCAAAAACTTCATCCACCATTGTTGACATGAGCTTGGAGCTTTTAAGCTCAATTGGAGGCAGGTTTTATAACTTGAACCCTTAATATTGTTATTGCATTCAATTCCTTATCAAATGTTGATGCTTTCTTCATTTCCGAAATTTATTTTGGTTGATTGATGAAACCACCATGGAAATCACAGAAAATTTCGTGGGTTTGTAGCTTGAATATGATGATGTCATCACAAGCACACACCTCAATTAATATCTTAGGTAAACAATTTCAAAATTTGGGACCAATCGATTTCAATGAAATTGGTTAAACGATTTCAACAAATTGATTGAAACCAAACAGTTTCAAACTGTTTGGAGTGGTTAACCATTTGCAATGGTTGACCGTTTCAGGAAATATGCTGATGTAATTGTATATTGATCCAATGGGTTCAATTGGTTTGATATTAATGGTTTCAATTGTTAATGATCCCTAAAATGCAAACCCTAATTGTTTATGGAAGCAATAACTCAGTATACTATATCAATCGTAGTTGTTTGTATTTGATCGGATGGTTGATGTAACCAAATTAAGTGGAGAGAATGATAGAAATGAATTCATACATGAGTATGATTCATATGGTGATTTAGGGAATGATCCTTAGTAAAGAGATCAAGAAACCCTAATTGAGAAGGCTAATGAACCCTAACCCTGATTTAGGGAAATTCTGAGTAAAACCCTAATTAAGGGTAATAGTGTAACCCTAATTAAGGGTAATAGTGTAACCCTAATTAAGGGTAATGACTTGGGTAACTCTAATTTAAGGTAATGTAATGCCAAACCCTAAATGGATGAACAATGAATCCCTAATTTATGGGTAGTTGAATGAAACCCTAATTGGGATGATTAGTGAAACCCTAATTGAGGGTGATTCCATGAGAAACCCTAATTGAGGATGATTCCATGTGAAACCCTAATTGAGGGTGATGTCATATGAAACCTTAAACCTAACACAGAGTAAAGCTATGTGAAACCCTAAATTTGGGCTATAGTGCATGGAATTCTAATCATGGGCAAAATGATGATAAATCATAACCTTAATGTCTGGGTAATGATATGAGTAAACCTTAATGATGAAATAATGGGTAATACCCTATAACGATGAAATATCTCAAGTGGTTGAATATAGGCAACCTTATAATAAGAAATGCCTTAACTTGAGATGAGTCCATATCATTGAAGATAGTTGGACAATCCTTGTGTGTGATCTATGCACATCATGGTAAAGGTGATAGTTTGGTGGATGAAAGTATTAAGATGTGAGATTCCTTATTATAAGATAAGTTAATAAACTCAAGTAAGATAGAAGTGATGAGGGAAGTGATACATTGAGACATGATAGATATCACATTTAGCATTTCAGGGTAGATATACCTTGATGCATCTTAAATCCAATATTTTTGGATAAGATACACAAGGAGAGTGTTATGTAAATTGTTACAATGAAATGTAATGAGTTTAACATACTTGATAAGTAAGCTGAAATGAGTATGATGTAATCATACCATGATAAGGATGAGAGATAAACTCATACCTTGTGTTGATGATCATTTAATGATAAATGATAAGAATATTAAATACTTGGAATGTCGATGGATGCTCCTAGATGCATGGAACAATATATTAGGGTTGGATTGATAAAATGAACATGAAACCCTAATTGATGTGAATAGTAAACCCTAACCCTATGGAGGAAATAGTGGTGTTACTATTATATTACATGAGTTAATATGTCATTGTTGCCTAGTGAGAGGTGACAAGATGTTTAATGGCCTTGTGAGCCATATGGTTAGATGTTACCTGGTAAGAGGTAATAAGATGTTTCATGGGCATGGTTGAGCCCTGAATGAGGTGTATTCCTCTTATGTTGATAAGAGTTGATACCATGTGATATTGTGAAAAGGATTTATATCCTGTAATAATATGATGATTGGTGTAATCTCATGAATGGCAAGTGAATATTACCATGTGATGATGAAATGAGAAATTATGTTCCATATGTTTTATATCTTTTCAGGTTTTGATATTTATATGCTTGCTAGAAATGAATTAGGGTTTGTATGTCCACTTGTTTGATGCAGCCTTAATTCACCCAATTGGCATAACTAATCAAGTGCAACTCTAATCATGTAGTTCCCTGTACCGTAGAACCATCTTCAGTGTCAGAACTTGCTGGATGGTGAAACGAGTATTCCTAAGGGAAACTCGGAGCGCATATTGTTGAATATGCGGGGGGTGGCAGGTTGAGGATATATATACTTGTCATCCACAATTGCAGATTATGGAGGATGGCTATGGTCATGCCTCAAATATTTGATGTGATTGAGGACAGCTACGGTTGTACCTCAGATTAGAGGGTTTTGTATACCCTGTTTTCTAGTGTCGTAACTTGTACTAGTTGTTATCAGTTGACTATATGTCACTGTTGGCAGTTTGACTGGTATGTCACTGTAGTTTACTCGTAATGACTGAGGGGAAGAGATCTTAGGATACCAGCACTCCTAGATCTTGTACGGAACCGAATAGCCCTTCACAGGGGTCGGTTGGACTTTGAATGGTACGATTCAAATTCCCTAGGGCATAATAAAAGATGTAATTCAGCCGTATAGAAGATCTATTTAGGGTTATACATGACGCTTCACATTGGATGATAACCCTTGTTTGTTCTCTTTACATAAAATGATGCTTAGTATAATTAAGAGATAGTAATTATACTTATGTTGTGGATATGCATAAGATTGTAAATGTGTACATACAGTAGTCATGCTTATGTTGATATCTATACTACTACTATTGATTATAATCATGATGCTAGATATCTCATGTTGATAGTTATGTTTTGCATGCTATCCATGCCTCTATAATTAGAAATACCTGGCAGAGGCTTAATGCCTGGTTGTGTAATTAGGATTGGTATAGTCCAATGCCTGAAACATTTATACCTGATTGATATAGTTTAATGCTTGAATAAGACATGATGATATATATAATCACATGTCTGGCATAAGTGAATACCCGTTTAGAAGATTGGCTAAGGCCAACAAATAGAAACAAGAATGAATCATGGGTGACACATCAGAATAATGAATGACATGAGCAAAGCTTGAGATGTTGAAAATATATGGTAGATACATGTTATACATGTTCTTTCTATTCCTTATAAAGAGAATAGATGAATTACTGTTCAATCATAGATAGGTGTAATACTTTAAAAGATGAGAATGATCTAAACTGCTTATCCTCTTCTCAGTTTTATATTAATTAAACTACAATAATGATGTTTCTGGCGGAGAGTTATATCTCTTGTTGGGGCAATTTTCAATTGTCTCACCCCCGTGGGAACCAACATTTTTAGGTGGACGAGTGCAAAAGAGACTGAGAATATCTTGCAGAGGAAGAACATCAGCAGCTACAGGGACAACAGTGACAACTCAGGTTGAGTGTGTTGTCTGTCGTGTTTTGTAGATAGAAGTCCTATGTGTCGTCTCTATACTCTCAGGTCCTCGGAGTTAGTACTTAGTGCTTTTAATTTATCGTTTTGAGATTTTGGCTTGATGCCTCGAGGTTATTATGATGTATGTGTTTAGCTTTTAACAAGGTAGTTGATGTTGTAACCCTCGAGAAGAGATGGTATAAGATATATACTTATGAACCATGATGTAAATGTAATACATTGGTTCTTGTTGAAAGAGTTTTCCTATGATTGGGTCTCTTTGAAAAAGGTTTTAAATTTTTAGTGATTTTCAGTAATCCGCTGCTTAGTGAACGCTTCCGCATTAGTTAATTATGTTTTTGTGAGTTGGATGCTACAATTTAGTGGTATCAGAGCTCTAGGTTTGCTGAGTCTACAGAGACATAGGACTAAGGTAGTAGAGTCTGTTCTGGTATCATCCAGTGTATCTGATAATGTCTTCTGCTCATATAAGAGAAGAAGAACTTAAAGATGACTGGTTCTCATGAGGAGATTGCTGCTAAGAGCAGCAATGTTGCACCAAGAAGAGGTGCATGGGAGCAGGTAAGAGAGAGACAATTACCTAAGAATCTCCTAGTTGATCCATCTATGATAAGAAAATCTTTCTTTAAGTATTACTGTTGGAGAATTTAGGACAACATTAATGTATATAGTGGATCAAGCATTGGCACTGTAACCCATATTACCAACCCCAATGATGATGTTTCATATATCAACATGATTTGTAATCAGCATCTGCAGGTTGAAGCAAAAGGAAATGATGAATTTCTGGACTTAAATTGAGTTTTTGCTCAACCTTAGCCTGTTGAATCAATCTTTGAGGCAGAGTTAGCCTGAGACAGTGAATAATCCATGAATTATGACAAGTTAGACAAGATAATGTTATTCAAATATGTTATTTTATGAATTCCTAGATTAATTGAGAAAGGAATTGATTGAACTCTCCTTGATTAGTCCTATGAGGACCTATGTTTTGCATAGTAAAACATTACAAATGTTTTATGTTGTGCTTACCTCCTTGAGAAATGATGAGGTATAGAAGAGATGCCTGAATGAAATTCAGGGATGTTAAGTCTTATGCTTGTGATAATATGAAAAGAAGAAATATGATAGTATACAAAGTGCATACCACTTAATCTCAGTATTTATATACCCTGGCCATGTATACAACTATTGATGATAAAGTGGGTATGGAAACTCTTAGATTGTTGTCTTTTTGATTGATCTGATCAAGTAGTCATTCTGAGACAATCTAATGAGTATCATGAAATCAGAAATATGGAACGAATAAATGTGTCATAGCCCATGCATAAGAAAGAGAAGTCTGAGATAATCTTAGATGAGTATGTTGTATGAGGAACTAAAAGTGTACTCCTCATAAGATAAGAATAAGAATGAGGGAGATGAACCCTGTTCAATAATGATGCCAGCATAATAAAGATCTTTCCCATAATAAGGAAATGGGAAATGTGATGAGATCATGAGATAATCATAAACATGCTAGATAATAATAAAGGAAGGGATAATGACATGCAATCATGCTTACAAATTTCAATACTAAAGGCAAGGAACCTAGGATGAGATAAAGAGTAAATGGTTCATGAATAGTTGAAAATACACAAATTAATAAGAGGAATATGAATCCTTGTTTTCTTTCCTTTCACAGACATGGCAATCAAGTGGGTCTTAGGACACTTGATGTGCATAAGATAAATGCGTTCATGTGATGGATACTTAGAAAAGTATCAGTTATCTTGGACTTTGGTCCCAAGATGAGGACATATGAAACAATTAATGTTCTAAGATGAAAGGAAGAGATATATATGATGTGTTCCCAACACATGTGATAGATACCAAGGTGAAAGATTCTGGTATCTGAGAGTTATCAAATGGGTTAGGTTGGCTACCTGGAGTGGTCAACTGTGAAATTAGTCTGATTATATAAAATAATATGAACATCATATGTTAGGGGTTTATGCTCTGCATAAACATGATACTAATAATGAATGTATGATTCTTCTCTAAATAAGAAAAGTGTTATTTGACACGAAGTTGACTCTATAGTCAATGATGACGGACAGTGGGGCATGTGCCTTGTGTGTTGATTCTATGAGAATCTTGTATGGAAACACTTGGTGCTGATCAAAGTTTTATGGTGTCTCCATAATAAGGAGATGTTATGTGAATACTAGATAGTATGATGAATAAAATACATCTGTCTTCCTTTATCTGGATTTCAAGGACGAAATCCTTGTTAGGGGTTTATAATTTGTAACATCCCTGACCTGGGTTATACTTTAACCCTAGGTGTTTTGATTAAGAAAAGTGATTAAATGTTTAATATCATCTTGTGAAAAGTAATTAGGGCTCAAGAGGAACTTATGTTGCAAATCTAGTCCTTTTTGAACATTGTTGAAATAAATGTTTTGCCTGTTTTGGACTAAAGTGCAAATTACCCAAGTTGAGGGGTTTAAGTGCAAATTGTGCATGATAATATGTTCCTCATGTGTTGAATCATCATGAGAGTAAAGATGATGCTGAGGTATGGCTTATGGAAGCCTAAATACCAAAAAAGAGCTGATAAAGCAATGTATGTGCATGAAAACCTAGTTTTGGTGTAATGTGCAATTTATCCAAAACCTAGGGTGTAATATATAAATTACCACTTCAATAAGGTACCTAATGTTTCTTGGCATAAAGAAGAGTAAATAAAATGAGAGGGGCGCCTCATTTGAATTAAGTTGGAGGAGAGAGAATCTTGATATTAAAATAATCAAGATTTAATCCTAATTGAAACCCTAATCTGATTTAGGGCAAAAATAAATGTATTAATTGAAGGGCCTTCAACCAAAAATGAGATGGTTGAATCTGCTCAAGTGTGAACACCTTTTTGCCTTTGCTAGGCCACGAAAATATCTCAAGCAAGTGGATAACCCACTCACCATTATTATAAAGAAAAGTAATATCCACTCAAATTGGGATATTATTATAATATGATCTAAGGTGCTTAATTTTCTTTTCTTTTAAATGAGGATAATTGAGAGGAATAAGAGGCAAATGGGATAGCCTCGTATCCAAGGAATGAAAGGGGGGAGAGGCGGCACTAATTTTGGAATTAAATGCATTTTTATAAGGCATTTTCTCTCTCATGGAATTTCTTATAAAAGTACCTTTACCAAGCCAAAACAAAGGCCATTTCGGATTCTTTTCTTTCCCCTTTCTTGGAAAACGACTAAGGAGCTGTGGAGGAGCAGGAGGACGACCCCAACCTGTTGGTAAGGTCCTTGACCTTCGTTCTCCTTGATTCTATGGTGGAAATCAAAAATAAATCATTGATTTCTTCTTATTTTGATCTCCTCTTCAACCCTAGCCAACTTTTTCATCCAAAAGCTTGGGGACGAGCCTAGGGGGAGTTTCAAAAACTTCATCCACCATTGTTGACGTGAGCTTGGAGCTTTAAAGCTCAATTGGAGGCGGGTTTTATAACTTGAACCCTTAATATTGTTATTGCATTCAATTCCTTATCAAATGTTGATGCTTTCTTCATTTCCGAAATTTATTTTGGTTGATTGATGAAACCGCCATGGAAATCACAGAAAATTTCGTGGGTTTGTAGCTTGAATATGATGATGTCATCACAAGCACACACCTCAATTAATATCTTAGGCAAACAATTTCAAAATTTGGGACCAATCGATTTCAATGAAATTGGTTAAACGATTTCAACAAATTGATTGAAACCAAACAGTTTCAAACTGTTTGGAGTGGTTAACCATTTGCAATGGTTGACCGTTTGAGGAAATGAGCTAATGTAATTGGATATTTATCCAATAGGTTCAATTGGTTTGATATTAATGGTTTCAATTGTGAATGATCCCTAAAATGCAAACCCTAATTGTTTATGGAAGCAATAACTCAGTATACTATGTCAATCGTAGTTGTTTGTATTTGATCGGATGGTTGATATAACCAAATTAAGTGGAGAGAATGATAGAAATGAATTCATACATGAGTATTATTCATATGGTGATTTAGGGTATGATCCTTAGTAAAGAGATCAAGAAACCCTAATTGAGAAGGCTAATGAACCCTAACCCTGATTTAGGGAAATTCTGAGTAAAACCCTAATTAAGGGTAATAGTGTAACCCTAATTAAGGGTAATAGTGTAACCCTAATTAAGGGTAATGACTTGGGTAACTCTAATTTAAGGTAATGTAATGCCAAACCCTAAATGGATGAACAATGAATCCCTAATTTATGGGTAGTTGAATGAAACCCTAATTGGGATGATTAGTGAAACCCTAATTGAGGGTGATTCCATGAGAAAACCTAATTGAGGATGATTCCATGTGAAACCCTAATTGAGGGCGATGTCATATGAAACCTTAAACCTAACACAGAGTAAAGCTATGTGAAACCCTAAATTTGGGCTATAGTGCATGGAATTCTAATCATGGGAAAAATGATGATAAATCATAACCTTAATGTCTGGGTAATGATATGAGTAAACCTTAATGATGAAATAATGGGTAATACCCTATAACGATGAAATATCTCAAGTGTTTGAATATAGGCAACCTTATAATAAGCAATGCCTTAACTTGAGATGAGTCCATATCATTGAAGATAGTTGGACAATCCTTGTGTGTGATCTATGCACATCATGGTAAAGGTGATAGTTTGGTGGATGAAAGTATTAAGATGTGAGATTCCTTATTATAAGATAAGTTAATAAACTCAAGTAAGATAGAAGTGATGAGGGAAGTGATACATTGAGACATGATAGATATCACATTTAGCATTTCAGGGTTGATATACCTTGATGCATCTTAAATCCAATATTTTTGGATAAGATACACAAGGAGAGTGTTATGTAAATTGTTACAATGAAATGTAATGAGTTTAACATACTTGATAAGTAAGCTAAAATGAGTATGATGTAATCATACCATGATAAGGATGAGAGATAAACTCATACCTTGTGTTGATGATCATTTAATGATAAATGATAAGAATATTAAATACTTGGAATGTCGATGGATGCTCCTAGATGCATGGAACAATATATTAGGGTTGGATTGATAAAATGAACATGAAACCTTAATTGATGTGAATAGTAAACCCTAACCCTATGGAGGAAATAGTGGTGTTACTATTATATTACATGAGTTAATATGTCATTGTTGCCTAGTGAGAGGTGACAAGATGTTTAATGGCCTTGTGAGCCATATGGTTAGATGTTACCTAGTAAGAGGTAATAAGATGTTTCATGGGCATGGTTGAGCCCTGAATGAGGTGTATTCCTCTTATGTTGATAAGAGTTGATACCATGTGATATTGTGAAAAGGATTTATATCCTGTAATAATATGATGATTGGTGTAATCTCATGAATGGCAAGTGAATATTACCATGTGATGATGAGATGAGAAATTATGTTCCATATGTTTTATATCTTTTCATGTTTTGATATTTATATGCTTGCTAGAAATGAATTAGGGTTTGTATGTCCACTTGTTTGATGCAGCCTTAATTCACCCAATTGGCATAACTAATCAAGTGCAACTCTAATCATGTAGTGCCCTGTGTCGTAGAACCATCTTCAGTGTCAGAACTTGCTGGATGGTGAAACGAGTATTCCTAAGGGAAACTCGGAGCGCATATTGTTGAATATGTGGGGGTGGCAGGTTGAGGATATATATACTTGTCATCCACAATTGCAGGTTATGGAGGATGGCTATGGTCATGCCTCAAATATTTGATGTGATTGAGGACAACTACGGTTGTACCTCGGATTAGAGGGTTTTGTATACCCTGTTTTCTGGTTTCGTAACTTGTACTAGTTGTTATCAGTTGACTATATGTCACTGTTGGCAGTTTGACTGGTATGTCACTGCAGTTTACTCGTAATGACCGAGGGGAAGAGATCTTAGGATACCGGCACTCCTAGATCTTGTACGGAACCGAATAGCCCTTTGCAGGGGTCGGTTGGACTTTGAATGGTACGATTCAAATTCCCCAGGGCATAATAAAAGATGTAATTCAGCCGTATAGAAGATCTATTTAGGGTTATACATGACGCTTCACATTGGATGATAACCCTTGTTTGTTCTCTTTACATAAAATGATGCTTAGTATAATTAAGAGATAGTAATTATACTTATGTTGTGGATATGCATAAGATTGTAAATGTGTACATACAGTAGTCATGCTTATGTTGATATCTATACTACTACTGTTGATTATAATCATGATGCTAGATATCTCATGTTGATAGTTATGTTTTGCATGCTATCCATGCCTCTATAATTAGAAATACCTGGCAGAGGCTTAATGCCTGGTTGTGTAATTAGGATTGGTATAGTCCAATGCCTGAAACATTTATACCTGATTGATATAGTTTAATGCTTGAATAAGACATGATGATATATATAATCACATGTCTGGCATAAGTGAATACCCGTTTAGAAGATTGGCTAAGGCCAACAAATAGAAACAAGAATGAATCATGGGTGACACATCAGAATAATGAATGACATGAGCAAAGCTTGAGATGTTGAAAATATATGGTAGATACATGTTATACATGTTCTTTATATTCCTTATAAAGAGAATAGATGAATTAATGTTCAATCATAGATAGGTGTAATACTTTAAAAGATGAGAATGATCTAAACTGCTTATCCTCTTCTCAGTTTTATATTAATTAAACTACAATAATGATGTTTCTGGCGGAGAGTTATATCTCTCGCTGGGGCAATTTTCAATTGTCTCACCCCCGTGGGAACCAACATTTTTAGGTGGACGAGTGCGAAAGAGACTGAGAATATCTTGCAGAGGAAGAACATCAGCAGCTACAGGGACAACAGTGACAACTCAGGTTGAGTGTGTTGTCTGTCGTGTTTTGTAGATAGAAGTCCTATGTGTCGTCTCTATACTCTCAGGTCCTCGGAGTTAGTACTTAGTGCTTTTAATTTATCATTTTGAGATTTTGGCTTGACGCCTCGAGGTTATTATGTTGTATGTGTTTAGCTTTTAACAAGGCAGTTGATGTTGTAACCCTCGAGAAGAGATGGTATAAGATATATACTTATGAACCATGATGTAAATGTAATACATTGGTTCTTGTTGAAAGAGTTTTCCTATGATTGGGTCTCTTTGAAAAATGTTTTAAATTTTTAGTGATTTTCAGTAATCCGCTGCTTAGTGAACGCTTCCGCATTAGTTAATTATGTTTTTGTGAGTTGGATGCTACAGTTTCCCCGATTTCAACATCGGGGCCTCTTAAGGCCTATATTACATTGATATGTACACTTACCTTTGAAGTGTAGTTTGTGTGTGTCATGCATCTTTCCCAATTATCTGAGAAGTGCTATGATGATTAATACATTTCCCATATGAGGAATTACTTGGTCAAATCTTTATTATATGTGATTATATTTTCAAGTTCCTTGTTTGACCAACCTTAATCGCACGTCCAAAACAAAGTGGATCTAGAGTAGTCAGACTATTAGATTTATAACCTGACACTCAGGCCCCCACAACTATTATACAAGGTCCATTGTAGTAGATAAGGGATGAACCATAGGGACAAGGTTGGTAAGTGTTAGGAACATAGAGCCTTAGACTCAAATACACCAAACCAAGGGGTATATTAAGATGGTGTTCTTTAGGGAACGATGTTACTCCAAACAAATTAAGAAAAGTAAAGTTAAGAAAACAAAAGAAGAGAATAAGATCAAACAAGAAAGATGTAACCAAAGTATGGATGGGAACTTAGATTGGGTTTCACCTACTAAGATCTCTCACCATCATGCAATACTCACACCCTTTTGTATATCCTTAGCAAGATTACAATTAATCATCATATATGTATATTCCCTCCTCTCTCGACCTTAGGATAGATCTAGATTATAAGGTTGTCTCTCTCTCGAGATGACAAACAAACAATCACAAAGTAAACCACATGATCATTAGCTTAAGCATTCCAACATTTTCATGCATTCATGCCACTCCATAACACTTTGATAAGATTAATGCTACTCTTTTGAGGCATTAACAATCATACATCACAAGATGGTAGCTAATCATGCAAGTGAAGAATTTAAGAACAAAAGTGTGGAGATAACCACTGCTATGAATATATATATATATACATATATATACACATATATATACATACACACACACACACACACACACACACACACATATATATATATATATATACAAAGGGATACAAGTATATACATGTTGGGAGAGCCTTAGTGGCTACTCTCAACCCAAGCAAGGTGTTTAGCCACTCATGTTAACGGGAAACATAACAGTTCTACAAAAATATAATACTTCAAGACAAATGAAGAGGGGGGAGGTACAGTGTGAGGGAGATGATAGATCTAAAGAAGGGAGGAGGTGATGTACAAACTATACTTCTTTGGATCTAGATCTGGTGTAGGAGTTGAAGATGACAACTCCTCTCAAAGAAGAGGATGTCAGATTTCTCTATCCTCCAACTTTCATCTTCGACAAGGATGGCTCTGTAGTTGGGCATCACTTCATTGCTCTTGATGATCTCTCCCTTTGTATGTGTGAGGTCGGGGCCTATTATAGGGGCTTCCCACTGACTTAACTCTTTGTCACGATTGCGACTCGTGTCTCGAACGAGACCCCCATCACGATCGTGACCATTAGTAGCAGTTGTAATGTCTGTATTGATGGAGGTGAGGACGTGTTATTATGACCGAGATCTTAACAGTGGTTGAGACCGATACACCCATTAATCATAGGATATGTATTGGTCGAGACCATGTGTCACGGTCATGACGATATTCTTGGTCGCGACTGTTGTTGCGATTGGCAAGAATTGAGACTCCTGATGTACAACTGGGATCGTGATGATGGGTCATTGATCTTTGGATCCGTCTTGGGCAAGACACCCATGTACCCTTACAATTAAGAAAATGTCACGATCGTGACTTATGATGAGTCTGAATGGAGTGAGAAAGGATATTAAGTTAAATCTAGATTTTATTCAAAGATATTAAAATAGACAGGTAGATCCATAAAAGGGATGTCAATATAGAAATAAAAAATGTGCAAATAGTTTAAAAAATATCATGTTATCATTATTTCATCTTTAATTATTATTGATGTTATCATTTATGGTCATCAGGCATATTGTGTACTTGGATGATCTCATCCTCATCTATTTCATACTTCTAATGACCAAACTTGAATCTTGTCTTTACATTATTGTGTGTGTGCATATAGACTAGATTTTATTTATTGTAGTAGTACATATGTACTTATATAATAATTAGACATGCGTATCATGTCCTGAGAAAGCATATTCCGCTTTATATATTTACAGGACCACGCGTATTCCGCCTAGGGTGTGTGTTTTCCACCCTAAATTTTTTTAGGCTTGAGATTTATGGGTCTCGACCCTACATAAATAAAAATAGTCTAATTGTCTATATGCATCATTTAAGATTATTAAATTATATTCTCTTTTGTTTTATAATGCATCATCTCTTGCCTTGTTATATCTCTTGAAACTTATCCTCTTGAACATTCCTTATTTTGAAACGTCCACTATTTCTCTTTTTATTGCCTTAAGTATTGGCTAATTGTTATTTACTACACATACTCAACTTTTGTTGCTATCCTTCTCTTTTGTTTCCCTCTCCTGGGTGTTGTTTTCTCAACCCACCCAGAGGTAACACATACCTAGGTGTAAGACATGGAGGACATTACATGCAGACATAGACCTAACTTATGGAGGAGGCTCTTATTGGGAGATAGAATTGAGATAGCTGGATATCCCTCTACTTAGATCCTTATTTTGTATCTTTCATGTAAAATACGTTATGGAAAATGATGATGTACTTTTATAAAATTGAATATAATCATGAAATACTATTCTACTTCTACACTCTAATTATCTTGTATACCACCATTTGAGAAAGGAAGAAAAAAATTACGTCTATTCCAACATACCTTTTATGTGTGTTTGGAATAGATGGATTCATTCCTTGGATTAATTAAGGAGTAGATCCCCTCTTGGGGCCCACTCCTCACAGTAAGTATATTGGTGGAGTGGGAAATTACTCATACCCTTAATCTCCATGCTTGGTGGGTTAGGGTAAGGGTAAGGTAAGGGTAAGTGTAAGACCATACCCTCCCCATCGAACGCCTTAACATTATCAATATGAACCTTAAACCCCTTCCAGGAAGGATTGAGAACCTAATTATGTTGTCCACGCTTGTGTGAAGGGATTTTTTTACATTTTCAAGTTTTTTTGAGTGATAGACCGATTTTGTAATTTTTTAAACAATATGTAGTCACAAGAAATAATTTGCTTGGACATATATACAACTAATAGAGTTTAAATAATATAATGACACTACTTAGTGGGAAACACTTTCTCAAAAGGTATGAATTATTGGCGGAGAATTATTCATTTGGAATAACCCAAATCTTTAGTATTAATTTGTATGGAAAGAAAAATGATTTTTGTCAAAAAAGGTGACTAGAGTGAAATCGCTTTAATTAGACATATGGAAATTCTTGGAGAAAAATATATTTGAGGAGGAATTTTTTTTCTTATAAATCATTTACTTGAGTAAAATAATTTCTTGGAGAACAATATGTACTTGGAAAATGTATGTTTATGTGGAAACCAAACTTTTAGAAGGAATATATTAGTTGAAAGTGACACAATCATAAAAAGAAGTTTTGTTTGAAGAAAAATGTTTACTTAAAGGGAACCATGGAAAAAGAATACTTTAGAAACAATTTAATTCGAAGTGAAATACATTTTTAGCAAAAGTTCCTTAACTGGATAGACATATTTTTAATTTATGCTTAACTTAACCAAATAAATAATTTTTTTAATATTAATGGGGACAAATCAATAGAAAGAACTAAGAAAGAGAAACAACTACTACATGAAAACATATTCTTGTCGGGAGAGTAATACTTATTGGTGAGAAACTCTTGGAAATAATTGTATTTGTGAAAAGCAGGAAAATATTAAAGAAAATTTCAAATGCATTGTACCAAATGAAATAGTAAAATAAATATTTTCGAAAGATACTTTATATCCCATCCTTCCCCATGAATATCTATTGTAACAAAAACAGACCAAGTTTTCTCATAGATTCTGCATAAAAATCTTCCTCTTCCACATCACCATGCTAACTAAATGGCACCCATTTTTTTAGCGATTCTCATCTCCACTATTCACCATGTATAGATACAATCTATAATTTTAGGTGAAAAATTGTTTTTCATATCATGCTTTCTATATGCATGTCTATTTGTAATGTTCACATTAAGTTTGTGATAAAATTATGTAATAATATTTTGCACCTTGATACTCATGTGAATGCCAGTTTTTTGGTGAATGGTGAAATGTTCATGTATTCTTGTCTAGCCTTCTACTGAGCTACTTTTTTGTCTTTATAGATGTTCTCAAATTTTAATTATTTAATCATTTATGCATTTGCAAGGATAAGTTTATGAATCATGATATCAATGGGACAAAGAAAGGTGATATGAAGCGGGGTGTCCACATCCCCAAAGATGACATGGATCGTAATTGGGGGGGGGGCGTGAATGGAAGCGTCGATGAGGATGGAAATATCTCCTATTGTGAGGAGAAAAAAAGACAAGCAACTTATCCCTCATTTCCCATTAGTAATGTACTTATAGAAAAGGCTCCTAACTAGATGCCCTAGTTGCAATCTTCACTCTTCTCTCAACCGGTGACTTAACTACCAAACAACTTTCTAAATATTCTCACACCATCACCTTGGTGTGAGGACCTGTATGAAGTTGTTTAGTAGTTGAACTACAACCGACCATGTCGATTAGTCTGTATTACCTCATTTACACCTTATCCAGGGATGAAGGTAGGGCATTATCTTGTGTTGATCTTCCCTTGATCTGAGATCATGAGTTTTGATGAAAATGCCCTTGTTTTCCCTTGAATCAATATAAAACCTAACCCATGCTAGGATGCCAATATAATGTCTTACCATGACTAAGATAATCCCAAAATGGGCTTCAAACTAAACTACACTTTAACTTCAACTAAATAACACGAATACACCCAACCTGGATCATATCCACTTGGTTGTGTACTAAAAGACAAGTCCAACTCTTCGTTGATTAGATGTCAAATGGGGACTACGAGTCTTAAATAAATTTCACATCGACTATGATACTAAAACTCCACTTTCATCTATAGTTATAAGAAACATAACTTTGACTTGTACTTTTGGGAAAATAGTATGCCCCATCATTAAGATTAAATTTTTTTATCGCCATTGGTCACTATTTATTTCTGATGGTTTCCGTCATACATCTTATATTCTAATTATTATTAGTATTGTATTAGTAAAATTATATGTGCCCAGACACATAGCAATACAAAAGGTTTTACATTTATTCTCCAACTATCATCTTCATATATTGGAGAAAAATAAAAATTAAAATATTTCAAACATGGTATATATTTTCTAGTTTATCAATGAAGTGGTTTGTCAAGAAATGACACTATTTGGTGGGATAGGATACCAAGATATCTTGGTTGTTGCAACATCAGTATGGTTGTTTACTTAGGATGCCTTAAGAGAGAGATAGAGAGAGAGGGCAAAAATGTGAAAAAATGTGTTAGGAGAGATGATCAAGGAGAATGCAAATAGTTTAAAGTTCTAGTACAGGTTTGACTAGAACTCAGAAAACCCACACATGCTATAAATGTAGAAAATAATATTTGCTAATTTTGCAATCTCTAGTATGTTGTAAATTTGAAATATTATGTATAAATATTGAAGTTGAAATTGTAGGGAAATATGGCTACAAAGAAGACAACGAAATTTAACATTTATTTGTCATATTCCCATAATCAATAGATCGCGTCAATAACTATAATGCAAGAAGGATGGTTTTGAGAATATGCCTGGTCCCGAAGCAAGTCCAACTACAATCCTCATCATCGTAGATGTACAATTCTAAATCCTGGTTGCATTGTGACTTGTCTAACTACTGCTCCTTCTGGTCTGCACCACAAACTGTAGTTACAAACATCCTCTTCTTCAACAACTCTTCTTGTCACAGATTGCTGGTTGACGTTGTCCTCCTAGCACAAACAACGACCTCTCACCTCTATGATAGTCTACATGGACCGCTTAGAACTCCTGTCATTCTGCTAGAACAATCAGGAAGGAGTCATCCCTCCCGTTGGTGTACTAGTCACCAACTTGCTGTCCCACGACAATTATCTTGGTTGCTCTCTCCCCCTTGGTTATCCCTCCCCAGTTGGGTAGTACTTGCCTGGGCTCTCGTGGTTATCACAACCAGAGAGGACAATGTATGTCAGAACAACTATTTCTCAGTTGTCTGTGTTGTGTTCTGGGAAACCCCCAATACCCCTCTATTTATAAGTGAGTTTGGGTCTAGGTCTCCAGTCTGTGTGAGAGTGGAAGGGACTGGAAGATATCAAATTTTCGCAACAATTCTAGAAATTTCACAACATACAATAGCCAAAATGGCTATTTGGCAAACCTAGACAGTCGTATTGCACGTGAGACGAGCCTCTCACACTGCAAGATGGTTGTTTTGCAGTTTTCTAGTTGTACACAGATTTGGCAAATCAATTCTCATCAATGCTAGACATTGATTTCCTTGTGCAATAAGTATTGCTCAAGAGAAACAAATAAGGAAACATATAGAACTTTCCCTGACCAAACTGGATCATCTCACCCATATGAGATTGCCATCTCGATCACCCAGACGGTCGTCTGGAGACCCGAGTCGAGCCAGATTGGTTGGTTCAATTCGTTCCTTAGCCAAATTCAACTCACAACATGCCTGACACCCAGATGCCCGTCTCAATTCTTGAGACGAACATTTGTCACTCCCAGACGACCGTCTCAACACTTAAGATGGGCGTTTGGAGGTATTGTTAGCCTATTTGTTGTCTGAATCAAATACCTAAATACTTTAGTACTTAATTCAACTATCATTTGAGATCTATACTCTTCTTCTAGGTCAAGACCTATGTGTGTGATCCGATAAGTCCCATGTTATGTTGGCGGTGAATGTCCATAACAACTTATGACATCACAAGCAATGAGTGGTGCCTAGTCGCAGCTCAATTCTACCTAAGTAAATGGAAAGTGGGGGAACAACTTTCACCTACAATCTGTGTAAGGTGTTACAATGTTTGTATAGTTCCTTTGTCACTGATGTCCAGATTGAGCTAGAGGCATGAAGCAGTCACCCTCATTATTATTCAATCTTATTTCTTGAACCAAGAGTAGATTGTCTGAGATATATGTAAGCTCAATATCACATATTGACTCACATACACATGACCATACATTTCTCAATCTCGCTAATCGAGAGGCCTAGGACATCACACTCTAGTAGAAGGGACAAATCCCATATCCATCACTCACAATCAATCCCAATGTGTCAAAGTCTCCCAATCTTCATTGTTATAACAATCCATGTTTCAAGACTGCGTTTGCTGATGTCAAAGTGTTCCGAATGACATATGTTGAGTACAATGATTTCAGGTCTAAGAACCACAACCACCATCATCACTGTGATATGAAGTTGGCTTCCATGTGTCAGTCTCACGGTGGGTCTGCCCAATACACTATTCTCTAACATGTATCTGTGTGCTTGGATTGATATCGCCATATCATGACTAATGAGATCCAGTCATCAACCAACTCACACTCTGATCTTATGTGTCATTGTTGTCTATCAACCTTTCACAATAACAACCAATCATGGACATAATGAGAATATGTATATGTACTCTTAACTTTCGTATGATCTCATTCACAAGGATATAGCGACTTGAATGCATACGTCATTGGGTAATGTAATTCTCTACACATTTATAATGTTACATCATTATCTCGTAGCTGAATTAAATAGAATAAATTGGAAGATTGCCTTTCATTAATAATCAAATCGTTCTTACAGGATATATCATTATAATCATCACATGATTGGCTCTCAAGACATACATAACCAACAAATATTACATTTAAACATAAGAAGTATAGAAAAATTCTAAATGTTGATAAAGATTGTCTGTAATTAATCAGAGTTGATATTATGTTTCATTCGTGTCCCTTGTCTCCACTCCAAAAATGGGAGAGAAATGACTTAAAATACACTTAGTTTGTCCCCCTCCCCGTCACTTGGTGTAACCAAACAGTTCAAATCTTTTCCCCTTCCTTGCCCTTCTCTCCATTCACCACGTACCAAACAAATCCTAATAAAGGGACCATGGTTCATAATTCATCAGTGGCATCTAAAATACCATCCGTCATACAGGCTAACCAACGTACGTTTTAACCAGTTCGTGTGTGGGCGGGACGTCCATAACAATTCCCTCGATAAAAAAAAAATCATATCATAACAAAATATTTTTCTTAACTGGGCTAAAGGAGAAGGAACCATTATTTAAGAAAAACATTCATGGTTTATCTCTGACTAGATGGCTACACAGTCGATTTGGACATTGCTCTGACAACATACATGAGAATACATAGGAGGGGTGAGAGAGAATTAACACAAAAATAGGAAAAGATGGAGAAAAAGATGGCGGTTCTTTTGCAATGTATTTTGTGACAATGAAGACATATTTGAAATAGAGGATAAAAGATTTCAATAAAAATGAAGAAAAACACATGGCGTAGTGAGGACAATCAAAGACAAAAATTAAAAGAATGCTTCAGATTGTCTATGATCTGTATAAGAAATAAAATAAAATGATTACAATTAATTAGACAAACTCGACGATCCAAATTTAGAAACAACGTAACTTTGATTCAAAATTTTGTTGACACCCACGTAATTGGGGCTGTTAAACCAAAGGCAAAAGGCGTTACAATTCCAAACAAAACGAGTTTGCACGTGGATGTGAGAGCCGTGTTCACACTTCACAGTCCCTATTCGCCAGACCCCAATCCGGGTAGCCGTATAGGGCCAAGCCAAAGGGCGGGACGGGGTGTTTCGAAATTTGAAATGGTCGTAAAATGCGCAGTAACGGCTATCTCATTCTCCGCCATCGTCGCTTGATCGAATTAAACAGCCCTAGCCAGTCACCCTCAACGCCTCTGCTACATCTCACTCCTCTTACCCGTGACCCACACCGATCCACAAAGTTCGAGGAGTCCAGAAAAAGGAACGGCGGAGGGGCAAAAAATACGAATCTTAGCAGAGAGGGAGACGGAGAGGGAGAGGAAGATATCTTACTGCTCCTCCACTCCGTCCTCATCGACCAACCCCGATGGCGACCTTAACGCCGGGGGTTCTCCTGAAGCTTCTCCAGTCGATGAACACCGACGCCAAGGTTGGCGGCGAGCATCGGTCGGCTGTTCTACAGGTAACGGGGATCGTGCCCGCGCTCTCTGGCACGGATCTGTGGCCTAGCCAGGGCTTCTACGTCCAGCTTTCCGACTCCGCCAACTCCACCTATGTCTCCCTCCCCGACGCTGAAGCGGACGTCTTCCTCTCCGCCCGCACACAGCTCGGGCAGTTTGTCCACGTCGATCGGCTCCTATTCGACTCGTCGTCCTCCGTCCCACGCGCCTCCGGGCTCCGACCCGTCCCCGGCGCTTCCCGCAACCCCCACCCATTCCTCGGCCGCCCAGAGCCACTCGTTGCCCGCTTCGTCGACCCCTCCCGCAACGGCTTTCTCATAGAGACCGCTCCATCCGACCAGCCCCCTCCACCTCCGCCGCCAGCGGCGCAACCTAGGGTTGCGGATACACACGGAGAAGGCCAGCCTCGCCCTATCGCCTCAAGGACGGTCTTCACTGCAAGGGAGAATGCAGCAGCTAAAGCTAAATCGGATCAGTCGGCCTCAGCCGGCGTCACGAAGAGGCGGTTCTCCTCTCCCGGGGCCGTAAAGTTGGCTTCGAGGAAGGCAGCCGTCTCCGCGACGTCGGCGGAGATCAGAGACCCGCCTGCCCCTGCGCCGAAGGCGAGCTTATCCAGACCGTCGTCCCCGGCGCTGGCGCGGTCCAACTCCAGGCCATCGTCCCCCGTGCCGTCCAAGTGCGAAGTCCCTGGTCTGGTGGCGGCGAAGGAGGAGAACCGCAGGTCATCCCGAGAACCGGCCATCGTGGTGCCGTCGCGCTACAGACAGCCCTCTCCAGTGGGTGGTAGGAAGTCCGCATCCTCTCCTGCTGGGAGAAGGGGGTCGACCTCGTCTCCTGGACGCCGACTCTCTGGGGTCTTTAAGCTGTCTCCCATGGCCGCCGCGGACGGCGGGGGAAAGAAGAAGATGGCTTCCGTGATTGCTGGCATATCTAAGGTATCTGACGCGCTATTGACGAGTGGTGGAAGCGGTGGCTCCTCTAAGCCCGGTAGAAAGAGTTGGGACGATGGCTCTCCGGCCAGTTCTGTGGCTTCTGCTGATCAGAAAGAGAAGCCGAGCTCCAAAAACAAACCTGACAAGCAAGCCATTCTCAGGACTCAGGTACTGGCAAACGCCGCTCTATTCGTTGTTAATTGCTTACCTCTTGATCTCGCATCACTGAAAAAACTCCAACTTCTCGTTAATGTTCATAAGAAAAGAGGCCAATTTATCATTGGTTTAGAACTGATTATACTGAAACACATAGTATTTTCTATACATTCTACATCTGATAATAAAGTACCTAGAAAGTGTTCATTTCAGACTTTGAAAAGGATAATTTGAAATTCAGAGTATTCAATCTTTCCCTTTAGGCTGTCAATTATCCTTTCTTATTAAGCCTATAATTAAATTGAAAGTAATCACTCACTATCCTCTGTCCATGGCATCAAATCCGTTCTATTCTATCCTTTCACTTGCAATTGCACCAGCGTCCCACGTGTTGATGTGGAGGCAGTAGGTTTTCTACATAATGATAATACAAAAATAGGGTCCAACATGCTACGCGCTAATGTGGATTGTTAATTTGTGTTGTCAGTAGAGGGCCCAAAATGAGGGCGAGTTCATGCTGATGCAGCAAACCTGTGGTTTCCACTTGAATATTGAATTGATTTGAATGAACGAATTCGCTACAAAATGTAGGTTGGACACTTTTTTTTTTTGGCGGAATTGAGCTAGTTATGATTCTTTCCCCATAAAGCCAAATTTCAGTGAGAGACCAATAGAAAGAACATTTTCGGATTTTGAATGTGAGCTAGAAAATGAACTTGTCTGATATGAAAGAACACACAATATGTGATCTTAGTATACTTAGATTAGGAATGATTCAATCATGGTACAAGGAAATGGACAGAACCTTAATGGACTAGTAGTCCCGGCCCTAATGGGCCAAGGTACAATGGTGCCCATATTACAAATAGACCATATTACAAGTTGGATTCCTTAATAAGTAGAATGATATATCAGCGCGCATTTGTTCTTCAAGATCAAGGTTGGATTCTATAATTTAATTTAGACTACTTGATATATATAGAATATCTTTATATTTTCTTTTGTTGGTTCGAGCTACCTAGCATGGACATGGTACTGACACGCTAGTTTGTTGATTTGACTGAGCACTGCATTGCTGTAATTTACAGAACATATGCCAATCAAATACATTTATGGTGACGAGATGTCACAGATTTTCAGACCATATTTGGATCCATTAGGGGAGGAGAGCATACTGTCAGTTAAACTTTGCTGGCTTAACTATAAACTATACCCTGAATCCAATTTTTATGCAGACAATTACATTAAGAATTAATACTTTTGTTTCTTTTACTCAAATATTAAAAAATTATACTCTTTACAAAATATTCAATTAAAACTCCGAATATATATTAGGGATCCAACATGTACTCCTGTGTTTGGTGCACACCATATGGACTTGTGCGTAAAGGTGAAACAAATTCATGTGACGCACAAAATTAATTATAACTTTTATTCTTTCTTTAACTTCAAACAATCTTTCTAAAAATTTAACACTTAAATTCTCTTTGCCTTATAATTCAAAATCTCAGCGAATGCTTTTAAAGCACAATCCACCGGGTGCATAGCTCTAGCATGCATATTGGCTACAAAATATGGGTTGGAATTATTATGTTCCAATGTATGTTCTTTCTTCATTTCAAAATTTTCAATTGCCTTATATGCCACATCACCTGAATTATAACCACACCTTTTATGTTTCTCATATTATTTTCATTCCAGGCTCTGTTATGTATCACAAGAAGATGTCCTATTTGTAATACAATGAGGCCGTTTTGTCAAAAAAAAAAAAAGAAGGGTCCTTTTCTACGTATAGAGTATACCCTTTTTTTTAATATTTTTCCTCATTGCTCTTTGTTTAAAGAAAACAAAGCAATGGATGTAAAAACTTATAAAACGAAATTACATGACGGACAGGAGCCATACAGGTAACGGCTGCTCCGCATTCATTGCTGCTGGGTGCATATACGTTTGTCCATTTGTTACACCATCATACATTTATTCTTCTCTTGGAACACCTGCTGGCATCTTGCATTGATAGCTGCTATGCGCTCATGCAGTTTTTCTCTCTTGTGCCGTTCCAACTTGTGTAATTAATTATAGCCAGGTTATGTATATCTAAAGAACACGAGATTGCAATGTTTTTTTTTTTTGAAATCCATACCAGTATGTCTGTACATGGACTAGAATTTTATCCAACCTGATCTAACTGAAAATATTGACAGCCTAAATCATGCAGCCTGTCACGTTCTAATCAAGGCAATAAGCACAGGACTGTTGTTAACAATTAGGTTTCACCTTGATTTCTTTTTTAAACTTTCCCTTGAGCTCTTTTGAATTCGGACTCATTTTGTCTTCAGCACAGTCAAATATCAAAATGTGAATTGAATTTTGAATAAATATTAGGCTTCCTCAAGGTTGAGGTGAATGTGTTATACAATTATACTTGCAAGTAGTGTGGTCGCAATCAATTTGCCTCATGGGAGTCGAGCTTGCAAGTACTATTCTCGGAAACCTAACACGGTTGGCCATTACTTGATATAATTGCAGTGACTTCTCATTTGGTGTTGTACTTTATTACAATCAAATTAGTGGAACTTCTACAACCACAAATGTGTTATACAATTATACTTGCAAGTAGTGTGGTTGCAATCAATTTGCCTTATGGGAGTCGAGCTTGCAAGTACTATTCTCGGAAACCTAACACGGTTGGCCATTACTTGATATAATTGCAGTGACTTCTCATTTGGTGTTGTACTTTATTACAATCAAATTAGTGGAACTTCTACAACCACAAATTACAAGTTCTTGTTGGATTCCTAACATTCTTCCAAACAGTTTGTAGTCCCAAGCGTAACGAGAATACAAATACGTGGTCAGAAGCAATGGTTTCTGTCCCACCTGATTAAGTTACTTGTCCATCGTTCCAAATTAAACCGATCAGCTTTACAAATACTTGAATTTGCAATCTGAAAGATATATTCAACAAGAATCATTGAATGGAAATGCATTTGCTTTTTTTCTTTTTTCTGCTCACTTCTGTTTGATGAGTAACTGCCTTAACGTTTTTGACATCCATCAATGTCTGCAACTATATGTAAACTGTGCCCGTGTACATGATTTGTTACAGATAAAGGATGTATCTAAATGATAGAACGATCCTCCCATGAGTTCTAGATCGTTACCAGACTCAATAGGTTTAACTGCCCCCACCCCATTACCCTCACCCACCTCAGATGAAAATTGTTTACTTCACCTTGTTGGCATTATCAAAAAAGCTTGCATGTCTAATGTGTTTCCTAGGAACTGGTAGCAGCATGTCCATCAACATTGAGATATTTTCCTTGTATGTTAAGTAATACTTTTATATGTTTGACATTGCTCTATATTTTCTAATCATGATTCATATTTAGGCACTTCTCTCAAGGAGGCTGAGTGACGTCAATGCAAGAAAATTCAGCCAAGAGGACATTTCTCCCATCAAGCCTCCGACTTCTGGTAAAGACACCAAGAATGAACGAAAATCACCACCCACAGAGAAGGCTGCTGTAGCCCTCCCTATATCCAAAATCACTGTCCACGAGCGAAAGTGGACTGATGGTAGTGTCCCTCTTGATACGGTCTCTGAAAATCTCGCCAAACTAGGCAAGGTAGTCAAATATTAGCAAGTTCTCATCATTTCATACAATTGCGGTTATTAGAGGAAAATGTTGTTGATACTGTTATTGTTCTGTGCGCAGGAAGCTCTTCAGCGTAGGAACATTGCCTTCACAGGTGCAGCTGAAGCCTTGGAGGAAGCCGCTGCTACTGAATCAGTCATTAGGAGTCTGAGGTACTATATGATATTTACCATCGAGAGACTGCTTCTTTTTATGTTCAATTAATTAATTCAAGCTCCTGCATTCTCTCACCTTTTTTACAACGAAACTAGTCTCTAAATTTCGAAAGCCCTTGTCTTGCAGCAAGTTCTCTGACCTATGTTCATCCTCAAAGCCGTGGAACCCCCTCCCAGCCATTGATCGTTTTCTCACTATCTATGAAGACGTCGTCGGCGTGTCTGCCCTAGTAGGATCCCTTTGTGCCCGACGAGGATCTCCAACTGATGCCACTGCAGCACCTGGGCCTGTGGATGAACCGCTGTCCATACAGCGGTACAAGTCCATATCGCTCTGGCTGGAGGCAGCATTGGCGACGGACCTCGAAGCCGTCTCACTTTTGGGTGGGGTGAGCACAAACGGCGGAGCCCGCCTCAGCAAACATAAGAACCTCGGGGACAATAATTACGTATCCGGTGTTACCTCTGACCTCGCAGTGCCTAAGGGCTCCCCACAAGAGAAGCTGGCGCCAGGAAAGCGGAAATCTGTTGCTCCTTCCACGCGCTGGGCCAGCAACTCTAGCAGCTGCGGTCTCACGTGGGCTCGAGGGTACGGCGTGAAAGAGACCGCGGATCTCGCAAGGACCATCCGAGGGGAGATGCAGAGTTGGTTCTTGAGGTTCGTTGAGGACGCACTTGATGCTGGGTTCCAGCTGCTCGGGGTCGGCAACGGCAAGAACAGCTGCGGCATGCAACAGCAGCAAGACGGAGGTTTTGCTGGTGGTAGCAGCGGCAGCGGCCGCATAACTGCGGTCCTGTCGCACTTGAAGCGGGTGAACGAGTGGCTTGACGCCGTGGGGAAGAAGGGTGGGGCAGAACCTCCGCTGGAGGGCGTCGAGCGGCTGAAAAGGAAGATTTATGGGTTCGTGATCTGTCACGTGGGTTCAGCATTCGATTCTTCTGTGACGATTTCCTCAAATTGAATGTTTATTGAATATGTTTAGAGGTTACGAAAATGGAAAATTGAATAGTAGGTTTAGCTATTGCCGGTAAATTGAATAGTAGGTATAGCTATTGCCGGTTGTTCTGTCGCTGGATAGATTTCCAAACGTTTGTAGGTATCGTCCATCTCATTTAACTTCTCGTTGAATAACAAGATTTTGTTGTTGTTGAAATAACTGTTGGGATCTGAAATATATTTTATTATCCGATATTGTTGTAAGTGTGAATGTAGATTTTTATTGTGTAATTTACTAATAAACAAGGATAACATATAAGAAAATATAATGTCTGTGAATGCGTCGTTTATTTCAACCGTGATAACCTCAAATGGTTACGAGATGTTTTTCTTTATAAAACTATTATAAATTTAATAAAATTATCGTGGTTAAAAATTGCATCATAATATTTTTTTGTTGTCTTATGTACAAAGTATTGCAATGATGTCAATGTTTTGAGTGTTTTGCAAATATTAGTGCTGGTCATATATTTGCTATAATGTACAATATCAATTTTTATTGTATTATTCATACAATGATATAGAAAATTATGATTTTTCATATTGTGTTATTCCACATCCTTTTTTAACTTGTTCAAGTTTTACGTACTTGGTGTGGGACAGTTTTTACATAGAGTGTGGATATATTCTTATTTTTGAAAACCATATTGATATGTTGTAATTGTGGTGTATTGGTGTGTCTGCCAGAGGTGCACACACCAGCCGATTCGATTCGACTAGATGTGCACAATGAAATCAGAACGCACGGTAGATTCACTTATAATATTTATAATGACCTAGAGTTAAACACACATACGTCTACCAAAACACTATCCCGCAAGTGGAAGGGGTCGTGTCGTCGTATAGGAGGGTGGTAAGTATATGGTCGATCCATAGGGAGAAAAGGAGGTACTAGAGCTAGGTTATTTTGTTGGATTCCTACTGCGAAGACTACAATTAAGGGTTTGAAGTTGATTTGGTTGTTAAACTAAGGTGAGCAAGGAAGAAATTAATGACAAGAATGAAACCTAAGTTAACCCTAGACTAGATTAATACTAATTAAACAAGAAAAGACTAAGCTAAGTATGAAAAGGCAAAATTTGAGAACAATCTACACTAAGGCAAGCAAGACAAGGCAAAAGAGCAATTAAGACCTATGCTAGTAAGAACAAAGCAAGAACAGGGCAATAAGCTATCTAAGTAAGAAAAGAGCTAATTAAACTAACACTAGCTAAGTGAGATGGAAACTAGGGTTATAAAATAATTAATGGAGATGTGGGCTGTTTAGGGGATGCACTTATCACTTAAGTTGGGGGGTGACATATGAACATTATGATTCCATTTAGATTATCCAAACCATACAACAAGTTAGAGTCTAATGAATTAATCTAAGCTACTAACTGGCCATGGATATGGTGGGTTGTGTATAGGGAACTAGTCCCTAACACTTTCCACTACCCTTGCGAGGCTCAATTAGGTTAGGGATTAGGTTCAATTCAATTAGAGTCTGGTCAAGTCTAGATTTCTAGATTAGACATTCCTAGGGCAATTAGGGGCCGATGGAAGTAATGAGGAGGTGAAATTAGGATTCTTTTTCTCCAAATAATAGATTACTACAAAATATGAATATAAACCTTTTATAACATTAGTGTGTTGATATTGTGAATAACATTAGGTGTTGATATGTGTTGTAGGCTGAGCAATAGTACCAAGGCTGACTGGATGCAAAAACACACATCCCACCTTATTATTTGTACATCATGGAATTACTGGACTCAATCATGTGTTAAATCTATAATTTGATATGTATAAGTACATTAATATACAAATAGATGAAGTGAATTGAGCGAACAACTTCATAATAAGATAGATTTATCCCTCCTTATATATATCCCCTAACTAAATTCGATGTGGACAATGTTGTCAAATGTTGAAATATGTATATTTCACAAATACTAAAAGTGGCATGACCACTAAGATCTTGTTGCGAGATGTGCTACTAACAACAAAATCAGGCATGCATCTATAAGAAGAAACATGTGTATCACTTAGGACTATCCAAATTTAATTGGATGATTCCAAGAGCGTTCCACTATGTAGGGAAGTGCCAACCTAAGTATATTGACTAATGACATCAAAATGATAATCAAATTTCAATCCTAAATTGATACACAATCAGATTATTTGACAAAGTCATGAACCCAAGACCAAACACACTTTTGTAATGATAACTCCATAACTTATTCAAAATTTCCTAGACATATTAACACAATATCAATTTGCACTACATTATTTTGCAGCTTGGTTGTACAAAATTATCAACCCCACCAACTTAATTTGACATAATTCTAATCCAGTTAACTTGACTTGAGTCCTGAGGTCAACCTCCAAAACCAGACTTGACACACAGGTAGATGCAAGAAAAAGGTAGGCATGCCTCCCATTTTATGTAGATATAGATATAGGTAAATGAATAACCAGTGGTAAAATAATAATTTTCCTAACCTAGTAGCTATATATTCAAATAATATCGATTTATGTTACATGTTAGAAGCTACATTGTCCAATGTTGAAAATTTAAAAATGATTCGGCTTGACAAAAACCAATAGCATATGACTCAGAATCAATTAGAACCTAAAACTGATTTGAATAGGTTAGAGCTTGAAATTACTATATTTTAAGATCGGTCTAAATGGGGTTCACATGCTCAAACAATTTGTAATAATTCTAATCTTATATGGAAAGCAAGTAGGCTAGAGGCAAGCAAATGGGTTAGTTCTTATTGGAATAGCAAGATTAGAGGTAAGAAAGAGAGTGAGAAGAGGAAAGGGTTAAAGCTAGCATGCTAGCATGAAGGAAGAGTATGCTATACATTGAGAATGCCTCTTATATATATTCATAATGTAGGTAGTCGATTTAATCATAAATTTAATCAAAATTATTTAAGATAACATACAACTCAAAGTTTTGTGGAAATTTATCTTATAGATAGATTATATATGTATCAAGAAAATTAGTAACATGTATAAAGTACATGTACATGTATTTGAACTTCACAACATGTATGAAAATTCATAAAAAAATATGTTGATTGAAAAAAATCTAATTAGATCAGTCCAATGGTCATCCCTACACAAAAGTAAGAAAAACAATCGTAAGAAAAAAAATTGTATGGAAATTTACATAAACTTTATAGGGATACAGACTCGAACTAATCAATTGGACAAAACTTATTATTATCTCTATGCAAAAGTAAAAAGAAGTTAATAAAAGGGATGTGAAAGTCAGTGGTATAAAAAAAGGTATACGAGAAAAGGCTGCTGATCGCCATTATAGCTTGATGGTACTAAAGTTGTAAGGTGCATATTAGTCCTGGATTGCCCTTTTCGGCTAAGTATTCAATTAACAATGTTTTAAAATATTATTTTATCCAAGCAGTCAGATAGATAGTCGTAGCAGGATTAAAATTTTAAAATATATTATATCCAAGCAGCCATATAGATAGTTGGAATAGCAGGCATGAGACTTCTTCTTATTCATAGGGTAGTAGACCCCACCAACTTAAATTGACATAATTCTAATCCAGTTAACTTGACTTGAGTCCTAAGATCAACCTCCAAAACCAGACATGACACACAGGTAGATGCAAGAAAATGGTAGGCATGCCTCCCATTTTATGTAGATATAGATATAGGTAAATGAATAACCACTGGTAAAATAATAATTTTCCTAACCTAGTAGCTATATATTCATATAATATAGATTTATGTTACATGTTAGAAGCTACATTGTCCAATGCTAAAAACTTAAAAATGATTTGGCTTGACAAAAACCAGTAGCATATGACTCAGAATCAATTAGAACTTGAAATTGATTTGAATAGGTTAGAGCTTGAAATTACTATTTTTAAGATTGGTCTAAATGGGGTTCACATGCTCAAACAATTTTTAATAATTCTACTCTTATATGGAAAGCAAGTAGGCTAGAGGCAAGCAAATGGGTTAGTTCTTATTGGAATATCAAGATTAGAGGTGAGAAAGAGAGTGAGCAGAGGAAAGACTCAAAGCTAGCACGCTAGCATGAAGGAAGAGTATTCTACAACATGAGAACGCCTCTTATATATTCATAATGTAGGTAATCAGTTTAATCATAAATTTAATCAAATCTATTTAAGATAACATACAGCTCAAAGTTTTGTGGAAATTTATCTTATAGATAGATTATATATGTATCACAAAAATTAGTAGCATGTATAAAGTACATGTACATGTATTTGAACTTTACGACCTGTATGAAAATCCATAAAAAATTATGTTGATTGAAAAAATCTAATTGGATCAGTCCAATGATCATCCCTACACAAAAGTAAGAAAAACAATCGTAAGAAAAAAAATCTGTATGGAAATTTACATAACTTTATAGGGATATAGACTTGAACTAATCAATTGGACAAAACTTAAAATTATCCCTACACAAAAGTAAAAAGAAGTTAATAAAAGGTATGTGACAGTCTGTGGTATAAAAAAAAGTATATGAGCATTGATGAAAGGCTACTGATCGCCATTATAGCTTGATGGTATTGAAGTGGTAAGGTGCATATTAGTCCCGGATTTCCCTTTTCAGCTGAGTATTCAATTAACATTGTTTTAAAATATTATTTTATCTAAGCAGCCAGATAGATAGTTGTAGTAGGATTAATATTTTAAAATATATTTTATCCAAGCATCCAGATAGACAGTTGGAATAGCAGACATGACACTACCTCTTATTCATAGGGTAGTAGAAGCTTTATGGTACTGAAGAGGTAAGGTGCATATTAGTCCCTGATTGCCCTTTTCGGCGAAGTATTCAGTTAACAATGTTTTAAACTATTATTTTATCCAAGCAGCCAGATAGATAATTGTAGCATCCAACTCACAAAAACATAATTAACTAATGCGGAAGCGTTCACTAAGTAGCGGATTATAGAAAATCACTAAAAATTTAAAACCTTTTTCAAAGATACCCAATCATAGGAAAACTCTTTCAACAAGAACCAATGTATTACATTTACATCATGGTTCATAAGTATATATATTATACCATCTCTTCTCTAGGATTACAACATCAAATTCCTTGTTAAAAGCTAAACACAGACAACATATAACCTCGAGGCATCAAGCCAAAATCTCAAAACAATACATTAAAAGCACTAAGTACTAACTCCGAGGACCTGAGAGTACAGAGACGACACATAGGACTTCTATCTACAAAACACGACAGACAGCACACTCAACCTGAGTTGTCACTGTTGTCCCTGTTACTGCTGATGTTCTTCATCTGCAAGATATTCTCAGTCTCTTTCACACTCGTCCACCTAAAAATGTTGGTTCCCACGGGGGTGAGACAATTGAAAATTTCCCCAGTGAGAGATATAACTCTCCGCCAGAAACATCATTATTGTAGTTTAATTAATATAAAACTGAGCATAGGATAAGCAGTTTAGATCATTCTCATCTTTTAAAGTATTACACCTATCTATGATTGAACAGTAACTCATCTATTCTCTTTATAAGGAATAAAAAGAACATGTATAACATTTATCTACCATACAATTTCGACATCTCAAGCTTTGCTCATGTCATTCATTATTCTGATGTGTCACCCATGATTCATTCTTGTTTCTATTTGTTGGCCTTAGCCAATCTGCTAAACAGGTATTCACTTATGCCAAACATGTGATTATATAAATCATCATGTCTTATTCAAGCATTAAACTATATCAATCAGGTATAAATGCTTCAGGCATTGGACTATACCAATTCTGATTACACAGCCAGGCATTGGACTTTAACCAACCCTAATTACAGGCATTAAGCCTCTTCTAGGTATTTCTAATTATAGAGCATGGATAGCATGCAAAACATAACTATCAACATGAGATATCTAACATCATGATTATAATCAACAGTAGCAGTAAGATATCAACATAAGCATGACTACTGTATGTACACATTTACAGTCTTATGCATATCCACAACATAAGTATAATTATTATCTCTTAATTATACTAAGCATCATTTTATGTAAAGAGAACAAACAAGGGTTATCATCCAATGTGAAGCGTCATGTATAACCCTAAATATATCTTCTATACGGCTGAATTACATCTTTTATTATGCCCTGGGGAATTTGAATCGTACCATTCAAAGTCCAACCGACCCCTGTGAAGGGCTATTCGGTTCCGTACAAGATCTAGGAGTGTCGGTATCCTAAGATCTCTTCCCCTCAGTTAGTACGAGTAAACTGCAGTGACATACCAGTCAAACTGCCAACAGTGACATATAGTCAACTGATAACAACTAGTCCGTACTTGGTACAAGTTACGACACTAGAAAATAGGGTATAAAAACCCTCTAATCCGAGATACAACCGCAACTGTCCTCAATCACATCAATTATTTGAGGCATGACCATAGCCATCCTCCATAACCTGTAATTGTGGATGACAGGTATATATATCCTCAACCTACCACCCCCGCATATTCAACAATATGCGCTCTGAGTTTCCCTTAGGAATACTCGTTTCACCATCCAGCAAGTTCTGACACTGAAGATGGTTCTACGGCACAGGGCACTACATGATTAGAGTTGCACTTGATTAGTTATGCCAATTGGGTGAATTAAGGCTGCATCAAACAAGTGGACATACAAACCCTAATTCATTTCTAGCAAGCATATAAATATCAAAACCTGAAAAGATATAAAACATATGAAACATAATTTCTCATCTCATCATCACATGGTAATATTCACTTTCCATTCATGAGATTACACCAATCATCATATTATTACACGATATAAATCCTTTTCACAATATCACAGGGTATCAACTCTTATCAACATAAGAGGAATACACCTCATTCAGGGCTCATCATGCCCATGAAACATCTTGTTACCTCTTACTAGGTAACATCTAACCATATGGCTCACAAGGCCATTAAACATCTTGTCACCTCTCACTAGGCAACAATGACATATTAACTCATGTAATATAATAGTAACACCACTATTTCCTCCATAGGGTTAGGGTTTACTATTCACATCAATTAGGGTTTCATGTTCATTTTATCAATCCAACCCTAATATATTGTTCCATACATCTAGGAGCATCCATCGACATTCCAAGCATTTAATATTCTTATCATTTATCATTAAATGATCATCAACACAAGGTATGAGTTTATCTCTCATCCTTATCATGGTATGATTACATCATACTCATTTTATCTTATTTATCAAGTATGTTAAACTCATTACATTTCATTGTAACAATTTACATAACACTCTCCTTGTGTATCTTATCCAAAAATAATGGATTTGAGATGCATCAAGGTATATCAACCCTGAAATGCTAAATGTGATATCTATCATGTCTCAATATATCACTTCCCTCATCACTTCTATCTTAATTGAATTTATTAACTTATCTTATAATAACAAATCTCACATCTTAATACTTTCATCCACTAACCTATCACCTTTACCATGATGTGCATAGATCACACACAAGGATTGTCCAACTATATTCAATGATACGAACTCATCTCAAGTTAAGGCATTGCTTATTATAAGGTTGCCTATAGTCAACCACTTGATATATTTCATCGTTATAGGGTATTACCCATTATTTCATCATTAAGGTTTACTCATTTCATTACCCAGACATTAGGGTTATGATTTTTCATTATATTGCCCATGATTAGAATTCCATGCACTATAGCCCAAATTTAGGGTTTCACATAGCTTTACTATGTGTTAGGTTTAAGGTTTCATATGACATCTCCCTCAATTAGGGTTTCACATGGAATCATCCTCAATTAGGGTTTCTCATGGAATCACCCTCAATTAGGGTTTCATTCAATTACCCATAAATTAGGGATTCATTATTTATCCCATTAGGATTTGGCATTTCATTACCTTAAATTAGAGTTACCCAAGTCATTACCCTTAATTAGGGTTACACTATTACCCTTAATTAGGGTTACATTATTACACTTAATTAGGGTTACACTATTACCCTAGATTAGGGTTTTACTCAGAATTTCCCTAAATCAGGGTTAGGGTTCATTAACCTTATCAATTAGGGTTTCTTGATCTCTTTACTAAGGATCATACCCTAAATCACCATATGAATCATACTCATGTATGAATTCATTTCTATCATTCTCTCCACTTGATTTGGTTACATCAACCATCCGATCAAATACAAACAACTATGTTTGACATAGTATACTGAGTTATTGCTTCCATAAACAATTAGGGTTTGCATTTTAGGGATCATTAACAATTGAAACCATTAAGATCAAACCAATTGAACCCATTGGATCAATATACAATTACATCAGCATATTTCCTCAAATGGTCAACCATTTCAAATGGTTAACCACTCCAAACTATTTGAAACTGTTTGGTTTCAATCAATTTGTTGAAATCGTTTAACCAATTTCATTGAAACCGATTGGTCTCAAATTTTGAAATTGTTTGCCTAAGATATTAATTGAGGTGTGTGCTTGTGATGACATCATCATCTTAAAGCTAAAAACCCACTAAATTTGTTGTGATTTCCATGGTGGTTTCATCAATCAACCAAAATAAATTTCGGAAATGAAGAAAGCATCAACATTTGATAAGGAATTGAATGCAATAACAATATTAAGGGTTCAAGTTATAAAACCCGCCTCCAATTGAGCTTAAAAGCTCCAAGCTCACGTCAACAATGGTGGATGAAGTTTTTGCAACTCCCCCTAGGCTCGTCCCCAAGCTTTTGGATGAAAAAGTTGGCTAGGGTTGAAGAGGAGATCAAAATAAGAAGAAATCAATGATTTATTTTTTATTTCCACCATGGAATCAAGGAGAACGAAGGTCAAGGACCTTACCAACAGGTTGGGGTCATCCTCCTGCTCCTCCACAGCTCCTTATTCGTTTTCCAAGCAAGGGGAAAGAAAAGAATCCGAAATAGCCTTTGTTTTGGCTTGGTAAAGGTACTTTTATAAGAAATTCCATGAGAGAGAAAATGCCTTATAAAAATGCATTTAATTCCAAAATTGGTGCCGCCTCTTCCCCCTTTCATTCCTTGGATACGAGGCTATCCCATTTGCCTCTTTTTCCTCTCAATTATCCTCAATTTAAAGAAAAGAAAATTCAGCACCTTAGATCATATTATAATAATATCCCAATTTGAGTGGATATTACTTTTCTTTATAATAATGGTGAGTGGGTTATCCACTTGCTTGAGATATTTTCGTGGCCTAGCAAAGGCAAAAAGGTGTTAACACTTGAGAAAATTCAAACATCTCGTTTTTGGTTGAAGGCCCTTCAATTAATACATTTATTTTTTGCGCTAAATCAAATTAGGGTTTCAATTAGGATTAAATCTTGATTATTTTAATATCAAGATTCTCTCTCCTCCAACTTAATTAAAATGAGGCACCCCTCTAATTTTATTTACTCTACTTGATTCCAAGAAACATTAGGGACCTTATTGAAGTGTTAATTTACATATTACACCCTGGGTTTTGGGTAAATTGCACATTACACCAAAACTAGGTTTTCATGCACATACATTGCTTTATCAGCTCTTTCTTGGTATTCATGCTTCCATAAGCCATACCTCAGCATCATCTTTACTCTCATGATGATTCAACACATGAGTAACATATTATCATGCACAATTTGCACTTAAACCCCTCAACTTGGGTAATTTGCACTTTAGTCCAAAACAGGCAAAACATTGATTTCAACAATGTTCAAAAATGACTAGAATTGCAATATAAGTTCCTCTTGAACCCTAATTATCTTTCAAAAGATGAGATTAAGCATTTAATCATCTTTCTTAATCAAAACACCTAGGGTTAAAGTATAACCCAGGTCAGGGGTGTTACAATAATCGTCCAGGATTAATATTTTAAAATATATTTTATCCAAGCAGCTTGATAGATAGTTGGAATAGAAGGCACGACACTGCCTCTTATTCATAGGGTAGTAGATACATATATATATACGTACATACATACATGCATACACACACACACACACACACACACACACACACACACACACACACACACACACACACACACACACACACATATATATATATATATATATATCACATACTTCTGCCTCCAACTAAGTAAGTAAATATTTTCTCTCTTTTATGTAATCAGAATATGGTATCGGTTATGTGGTCACAACTTTATATATATATATATATATATATATATATATATATATTCTTCGATTAGAACCGTTGGTTCGATCCGGTTTGGTTCGGTCAACTGGTTGGACTGGTCAGAATGTGTTTCTGACCGGTTGGACCAGAAAAGAATACATAACTGATTTTTTAGCCTTCCGGACCGGTTGGCCACTGGTTTACTGGTCTGACCGGTCGGACCGGCCGATCCGATTCAATTTTAAAAACACTGGATAGAAGAAGCCATGGATCTTGGTGTAGATGAAGAAATTATCCAATTTAATTGCTATAGGGCATCCTCTTCTCTCCTCCAAGGTGTAGAGGCATGGAATGATAGTGGAAATGATTGGAAATAAAAGGAAACTAGGGTTTTGATGGTGGAAATGGTGAAATGGCTAAGGGAAAAAAATGGGGATCTAAGAGGTGGTAGGAGGTAGCTAACCTCGTGTTAGAGCTGCCACCTAGGTATATATAGATGTGGGGGAAGCACTAGGTCAAGTAGGGGTAGTATGGGAAAAATAGTGCAGACAATCAAGTAAAATTGGGAGTAGCACGGCCGTGCTCGATAGTACGTCCGTGCTCAATAGCACGACCGTGTTGGGAAGTAGGTAGCACAGTCGTGGTGGATGGGAATGCACGCGGTATAAAAATTTAATGAACATGGAGATTTTGGTTTCTGGGACTAGTAGCACGATCATTCTGGCTAGCACAATCGTGCTGGGAACTTCCAAAATGGCCATTCTTGATAGCACGACCGTTCTGGCCAATTGGATCAATTTTTGAAGATTCTGCTGATTGGGGCATGTCCCAGAACGACCATTCCATGGTAGCACGACTGTTCTGGGGTGCTTCCCCTGTATTTGAGTCTTGAACTTGGCCATACATAAAGGTTATTGCTTCAATACATTCTTTGACCACTTGGGATAGGTTGGGAGTGGTTTTGGCCTCATTTTGGGCTCCTCCAGGCCTGGGGGAACCCTAGATTCAACCATCTTCTCTACATTCCAACAAGTAGTGGCCAAAGTACCTAGAAAACATGCAAAAACCATCCATAAGTGCATTTTACACAAATATGCATATTAGGGGAAATAACATGTAATCTAGAAGTTGTAGATGTGATTGAAGTGCAATATGACAGAAGAAGAAGCCTTAAAATGGGGCTGCATAACCACCCCAAACTGAAAAGATACTTGTCCCCAAATATGCTCCAACTCAATCTCTCTGCAATTTTTCCACAATCAAGAAATGACAAATGCAATGCAAAGGATGATTATTGCTGAATGGAATAAAAAATAACTAAGTGCATGCATTCCAACTCTCTCCTCTCTTGCTTTCACAAACCAATCATGAAAAGAGCACAAAGCATATGCACTTCACATATAGTGCATAAAACACACAAGCTATCCATATTTCTTTCATGTAGTTCTGAGTAGACCATTTCATGATGGCGTTAATCAAGGATGACTAGGAGTGTTTTTTCACCTTCATGCTTTCAACCTTATGTTTCAAATCATACCAAATGACCCACGTGGCTGCAGAAAAGGGCAAAATGAGCTAGGTTTGATGTTTCCTATCTCAATGGGTATGGAAATGGAAAAAAGGGTTGCAGTAAGATTTTGGAGTGCTATTACATAGAGTGCTCATCTTTTCTTTACTGAGATTCTCTTAAATAGGAGCAACTTTTATTTTCTTTTTGCATTTTTTATTTTCTTTTTCTTTGCCTTTGGAGTAAATAGGGCATATGGTGATGAGAGTGAAGCAGTGATATGTAGATGTGGTCACCCCAAACTTTTGGAGGTGGCCACAACTGATATGTGCACTTTGGCATCCTTTCATGAGGCAGAGGGGTAAGAAGATGGTGAGTGAAGAGTTGGGTCAAAGAGGGGTCATTGGTGTGATTCTCAACATAAGGTCTCCTACATGAAAATTAATCTAATACTCCATCCAACAATATCACACCATATGAATGAACAACCTAAAATTGATACTTCTATCAAGTGATTTCATAGGCACTAAGCGCTCATAGCTTGTTCAAGTCACAATTCAACCAAATCATTCACAAACACAAGACAAGATGCACATGTAAAAAGTCAAGAGTTGATATCATTTAGAAACAAACAATGATAATTCACTTGCATTTGTCAAAGGTCATCATTTTGAATCCAAAAAGTAGAGATTGGGTTGAAGCACACTTTTAGACAAGAAATCTCAAATTTGGGAAAAATTGGCCAAAACGGTGCCAAGTTACCTTCAATCACATCTAAGCTTATATTATTGAACTTAAAGTAGTAAATAAGCAAATCCTAGCTAAAATATGCAAAAATTACCAAAAATCTACATGATATGCAATGCATGGCAAAAAGAGCAAAATTATGAAAGTTACACAAAAATAGCAAGAAAGTAAACTACATGACACGCAAGTATGCAAATAAAGCACACAAAGCATGGATACACAAGTATGAGAGATGGTTATACTATTAGATCATCTTGAGAAAAAATTTAGAACAAGGAAAATCAACAAAAATGGGGATAGAGAAAGGGCTTACCGCCCTACCACCCTAAACTTTTAAACCGTGTTGTCTTCAACATGAAATAGAAGTCAAGGATGATAGGGTAGAGGGCATAGAGTCATGGTAGACAAACACCAAGAGGAAGAAAGATCTCAAGGTGTCCAATGAGTAGGATAGAGCCACCATGGCCATTCTATGCAAAACAGCAGTTCTGGCTTGCCAGCACCATGGCCGTGCTGTGTGGAACATTCATGTTGGTCACCTTCATGTAGCTTTTCTACTAATTTGCAATTTTCTTTTCAATTTTGATCTCCTACTTGGTGATATCAATCATATGCGTCCTCCTCCTTCCAATGCACCTGTCCTAACATGATTCACAAACAACTTGAACCATCAAGTATAAAGTGTGTGTGTGTATTTCTTAGAAAGTGTAAAAATAAAGCAAAAGTATAAAAAATTGAAGTTTAGGTGAAAAATTCCCAAACCTAGGTGGGTTGCCTCCCACAAGTACTGATTTTCATGCCTTCATCTAGGCTTGTTGTTCTTTCACCATCAACCATTGTCTAAAAACAAAATATTTGAATCCTCATCACAGGCAATCCTCTCAAATCCTTTTCTTGATTGATCTTCCTCCCAAGGGTCATGTGAGGTTCTCAAGTGTTTTTCAAAAGTTTTATATCCTTGGGGATCATCATCATAGATCTTAATTAGTCTTATGACCTTAAGAAATTTCATGCCATAGTTTTTCTCTCTCTTGAGGAATGGGTCTTCATAGGCATCAAAGAGAGGGGTCTCAATCATATGGGACATTTGCGAACAAGGACTTTCTAACAATGGATCTTCATTAAGATCTTTGTCAACTTTATTCCCACCCTTAATAAGCTTCTCAACAACCTTATCACACCCCGTGATTAAAATCATATCCATTTTCTCATAGGAAGTAGGGGGAGCATGTGATAGTTGTGATGGTGGTACTGTTGTTAATGGCCTTTGGAATTGAGGTGGAGGAGGGAATTAAGGTTGGAAGGTGAACTGGTGGGAAGGTTGTGGCGATGGAGGTGGTGGGAGTGTGTAAGGCTTAGGATAGCCTTGGAGGTAGGACGGTGGAGGAAATGGACAGGTTTGTACATTTTGGCCTTCCATCTTATCTTCCTCGAGTGGCTTGTCACATGCACAAGGCAAAACCAAACAAAAGAGAACAAGTTAGTGAGCCAATATGCACAAAGAATGTAAAGAATAAAGAATAAATAATAGCAATGATGAGAGAAGTAGGAAAATTCAAAGAAAAACTAACTAGTTAAGGCCGAGCACCTCTTCTCCCCGACAACGATTCCATAAAGCTTGGTGCGTCCGCCAGAGGTACCGATTAGATTTGACTAGATGCACCCCACAATATCAGAACACATGATGGATTCACTTTCAATATTTATAATAACTTAGACTTAAACACAACTACGTCTACCAAAACACTATCTCGCAAGCGCACAAGGCCGTGTCATAGTATAGGAGGGCGGTAAGTATATGGTCGATGCATAGGGAGAAAAGGGGCACCAGAGCTAGGTTAGTTTTGTTAGGTTCCTACTGCAGAGACTAGGGTTAAGGGTTTGAAGTTGATTTGGTTGTTAAACTAAGATGAGCAAGAAAGAAATTAAAGGCAAGAATGAAACCTAAGTTAACCCTAGACTAGATTAAGACTAATTATGCAAGAAAAGACTAAGCTAGGTATGAAAAGGAAATTTGAGAACAATCTACACTAAGGCAAGCAAGACAAGGCAAAAGAGCAATTAAAGACCTAAGCTAGCAAGAACAAAGCAAGAATAGGGCAAGAAGCTATCTAAGCAAGAAAAGAGCTAATTAAGCTAACACTAGCTAAGCGAGATGGAAACTAGGATTTTAAAGCAATTAATGGAGATGTGGGTTGTTTAGGGGTTGCACTTATCACTTAAGTTGGGGGTGACATATGAACATTATGATTCCATTTATATTATCCAAACCAAATAATAAGTTAGAGTCTAATGAATTAACCTATGCTACTAACTGGCCGTGGATATGCTAGGTTGTGTATAGGGGAACTAGTCCCTAACACTTACCACTACCCTTGCGAGGCTTAATTGGGTTAGGGATTAGGTTCAATTCAATTAGAGTCTAGTAAAGTCTAGGTTTATAGATTAGACATTCCTAGGGCAATTAGGGGCCGAGGGTAGTAATAGGGAGGTGAAATTTGGGTTTTGGACCCCAATTCTCCAACATTTTGGCCTTGAGAAGGCTCCATGCTAATTGCACTAGAGTCACCTAATCTAGATACTTATATCTCTAACTTAGGCTTAGGGATATTGATTAGAATGTAGGAAGATAGGAGGCAACCTAAGGATCCATGAATTGGACCTAGGGGCAATTCCCAAAATTGCCACATATATTCAATTTCCCAAGATTCCTAGGTGATTTCATAAACAAACCAATAAGAAATCCATGGAGAATGAGATAGAAATAGAACACAATCATTAGAAAATGGAATTACAAACTTTACATATCATTTCCCCCCAACATGGTATCAAAGTAACATTTTACACCCCAAACAGCCCACCCAAGGGGGCCTAGCTACTCATAACAATGCAAAGTACAAAAAGAGAAGAGAAAGAGATAGAAGAATCCATGGATCTCGGTGTAGATGAAGAAATCCTCCACTTCAGCTATTGCATGGCATCCTCCTCTTTCCTCCAAGGTGTAGGGGCGTGGAATGATGGTGGAAATGGGTGGAAATGGAAGGAAACTAGGGTTTTGATGGTGGAAATGGTGAAATGGAGGTGGAAATAGAGTGGAATGGCTAAGGGGCTAAACTGAGGAGCTAAGAGGGGGTAGGAGGTATCTAACCTCATACTAGAGCTTCCACCTAGGTATATATAGGTGTGGGAGAAGCACTAGGTCAAGTAGGGGTAGTATGGGAAAAATAGTGTAGAAAATCTGGTAAAATTGTGAGTAGCACGGCCATGCTCGATAGCACGACCGTATTGGGAAGTAGGTAGCACGGTCGTGGTGGATGGGAATTCCTGTGGTATAAAAATAAAATGAATAGGGGAATTTTGGGTTTTTGGGACTGGTAGCACGGCTGTTCTGGCCAGCACGGCTGTACTGGGAACTCCCAAAATGGTCATTCTTGATAACACATCCGTTCTGGCCAACTAGGTCAATTTTTGAAGTTTTGATGATTGGGGAATGTACCAGAACGGCCATTCCATGGTAGCACAACTTTTCTGGGGTCCTTCCCCTACATTTGATTCTTGAACTTGGCCATCCATAAAGGTCATTGATTCAATACATTCTTTGACCACTTGAGGTAGATTGGGAGTGGTTTTGGCCTCATTTTGTGCTCCTCCAAGCCTGGGGAAACCCTAGATTCAACCATCTTGTCTCCATTCCATCAAGTAGTGGCCAATGTACCTATAAAACATGCAAAAACCATCCATAAGTGCATGTTAAACAAATATGCATATTAGGAGAAATTACATGTAATCTAGCAGTTGTAGATGTGATTGAAGTGCAATATGACAGAAGATGAAGCCCTAAAATGGAAATTACATGTAATCTAGCAATTGTAGATGTGATTGAAGTGCAATATGACAGAAGATGAAGCCCTAAAATGGGGATGCATCATGTATAATGTTCTACTATAATGTTGTGATGGTGTTGATATTTTATTATATTGTGACTATAATTTTAACAATAAACCATATGTGTATCACTACCATCTCTAATACAAAAACATGTTTTATGAATTATTTATTAATAACTCATATACACACCACTACCATCTCTAATAATAAATTATCTTTAGTTATATTTATATATTTTTGAGCATAATTGTATTGGTAGTGTTATTTGTTTTCCTAACTATAATTTCTATGTATATGTCATTTTCATAAATTTATGGAAACTCACTCTCCAAACTTACATTTAATAATAAGGAAAAGCTATACAAGGAACTCTACTTCATATAGTTATCATAAACCAATTGGAACCTTAACAACTTGGTCTGCGCATAAAGTCTATAGCTACATGTAATGTAGGACTTACGATTCAAATTCCTAAGACACCCAATTTTTTTTTGAAGTAGAGATGTCAATGGGTAAGGATAAATTTGTTTACCTTTATCTATAACATCTAATTGTAAGTAAGGATAAGGTTAAGAGATTTTGTTACCAATTTACCCTTTGTCCGCTATCTTGTTCTTTTGAAGAGTAAGCATAAGAGATAAACATCACCGACACATTCTTACCCATTACTGGCTAAGGTGAAATTTCATCAAGTTAATATATCAAGATCATTAAATGAAAATCTCAAGTATAACAACTCACCCAAATGCCCATCTTGCACGTTACACACATAGTAGTGGTACCTAGACATTCTATTGAGTCAGGGTCTAAATTAGTAATTCTTTGTTTTCATGATGAGTAATTGATTATACTTATTTGTGTCTGATATTTCTACTTGAGTATTTCAAATATACACTCCAAATGTCTAAACTTACAAATGCTAGTGTCATAGAACCGTTTATTACTTAAATCCAACCTCTAAATGACTAGAACGTTAATGCATGAAGGACCCGAGTGTTAAACCCTAACATGATAATATTTAAAATGTGAACATGGAAGCATAAAATCTTAGCATTCTTGAACACATAATAAGATGAAAGACCAATATAAATTGAACATTCAACAAGTTTAAAAGTAGCAACATTATTTCTTTTTCAGAGTTTTAACTACAAATTGAGAGTCAAATTGTATAAGATTGCTCATGTACGCAAGCTAAGATCTTAAAAGTACAACTTGGAAACTTGCTCACAAGTCATAAACTCCCAAACTATCCGTGAAACTAAAACATATGATAAAGAAACGGGTGAACACATTAGGTGTTAACTACAAGGCAGAAAGATACATATATCTAATTTTCTTTATTTAAGAAGATTTGCAGAAGTAAACGAACAAGAATAAATGAGTGAAATACTTAGCAAAATGAGAACCCACATTTTACATAATCTTACTCTAATTATGCCAACAACATCATGTATCATAAGTCTTTGACCAACTTCCCATTGGAAGGACCCATGAGGGTGCTTAAAGCTCAATGTCATTAGCTAGTCATGTTTATCGACATGGTCCGCTCTATCTTGATAATGCAAGTAGGATGCCCAATGTTTTGTCCTTACCCCAAGAATACAAGCATGTAAAAAATTCTTGTATAATGGAGTTCTATATTATGTATTCAAGTTATAAAACCGATGACACAAAGCATCAAATACACTACTACATGACAATATGTGCAAATAAATAAGCATACATACATATTAAACTGCAAACAAGAAATATATACTAATATAATTATTTAAAACCCACACCTAATTCATATATTCTTAACCACTCCTTTACCATCTAGTCATAAACCATACCCAGTTAAGAACAAAATTTCAGACATGTATATGATTCTCATAATTAACCATAATTAGTTCTATTTTTAGAATTTTGGCCAAGTTAGGTTCCATGTTGGTTATTAGTACCATTGATGATATTTTACATATTTAGGATCAATCACGAAGGTTTAGTTTTAGTTTTAAGTCATTTCGAGGTACCATACATTTTATATGATTTTTTTTTAAAATGGTGATTTATTCATCCCATCACTAGGGTTAAAACCTTCAACCTCTCAATCGTACAACCTCAACTTTACCAAATAGGATGCCATACATTTTATATGAGTATTACAGGATTTATATCACTTATGCACATTTTAGGAAAAAAAACTCACAGTAGAGAAACACAATTACGAATCATCAAGACACAATAACCAACCATAAAATATGGTTTATATCATAAATATTAGGATATAAGAAACACTTATCAAGATTAGGCCGATGACCCCAAGATTTAGGCATCATATCAAGCATTGATACCAACATATCACCATACAAGCTGTTATAAAAAACCAACATATGAAATGTTATCATGAGGGTTCAAACCTACGACCTATTTAGATATCCACATCAAAGTAACTACAAAGAATAGAGTAAAATATAATTTGAGGGAGGAGAACATTAGATTAAGCTTCACGTTAATATTAGCACACAAGCAAAGTAAGCATGTCATATGTATCACACTAAGAAATCACTAGTGGGCTTAGAGTCACAAACATCATTATACACTAGTGGGGTTGGCCTTAGCCATTACATCTGTAGAACATCATAAGATTATTGATTTCAAGGATATGTATGGGTCATATGCATAGAATATGTCAAACATATCATTTAAATTAAGTTATAATCACACATCACTATAAAGGGGTCACATTCATGCACATAAGCCGTAGGAGACAATACAAGAGCAAATAGGGGTATCATGGGATGGTATTGTATCATGGAGGATATAAATCTATTGAAATTTGAGTTTAGGGTGAGATGATATCAAATACATGAAATGTGACAACTTTGATCAAGATTATGTATTGAGGTAAAAAAATCATATAAGTACAACAAGTATAACTAAAGAGTAAAAAGGGTGACTAGGGTTTACATAATGCTCCAAGTTCATCAAAGATACTCATTTGAGGTATAGATAGTAGATTCAATATAAAAGATTCACACTTTATCATAATCATGCATTAAACATAGTCAAAATAGTAAATGATCACATAGTAAGCAAAAAAGAAGATTAGAAGTAGATTTAAGGTTAAAAACGATGCTGAAATTGTAGGTCTTATGGAATTGATCTGTCACACCCCGATCCCACGATCTCCACTGATCATGAGATAGGGAGTGATAAAGAGGATTACACTTAATACAAAATCACCCTAAACTTTTTCTTTTCTTAATCAGTCAGAATTAACCTAAAGGAAAATCTTATATCTTGGAATAAATTGAGATTTTTCTTAAACTTGCTAAAGCAACTACTATTTACTTTACTAAGTAGGTAAAGAAGAATTACACAACATTTTACATCTTGCATGCATAATATAAAGTACAATAGTTAATTTAAAACTAAACTACTTATTTTTTTACATTCTCTCTCTACCACACTACATGCCCAAGGACCAAGGGGAAAGGACTAAGAGACCTCTAATCGAACTACAAACTACCTTCTAAGAACTTGGGTGATACAATCCTTCAGTTTCCTCGTACTAACACTGACCTGAAAAATGTTTCAGTAGGTTGGTGAGCTACTGGCTCAGTGAATAGAATTTCACCCAACCATCAAAGATAACTCATTTTATGTTTATTAATTGGAATAAAATACAAGATAATACTATACTGAGTAGATCTAAACAATATAATTTAAACGACAGGAGATGTCAACATTTCATTAAGATAACAATAGTTGCAAAGCTGTAGATATGATTAAATAATAGGGAATACTAAAATTTCATTTAAAGGACAACTGCTATGAAACTAACTCAAATCTTTCCTAACTCTTTTACTTATAAGAAACTATGTGAACCTATATGAACATATTTTATCTTATGCCCTGATCATATATAGTGTACTCTACATATTAAGACTCGTAGCGAACTATGATCTCATCGTACAAGACTTAGCCGACACCCTAGGATAGCTAAGTCTGACTACTCTCCTGGTCTACAATAGGGAAACTGGTTCTCTGGCCTCGTCACTCCTATTGTTCTCGTAAACTGGACTCCTCTAACCTGAGCACACAGGCTGACAGTCAAGCCACCTATTACTCTAGTGCCACCAGGATCCTGTCTCTGGTTGATGTTGGACACTACATGGCTTTTCTGTGCTCTAGTGCCACCAGGATCATGTCTCTGGTTGATGTTGGACACTAAATTCTGTAATTTAAGGAGACTTCCACTAGGGCTTCATCCCCCGTACCACCTGTTAGTACGATTTGACCCCCGTATAGTGGACACTGCCAGGGTTAGGTCGTTTCACCCATAAGGCACAGACCTCACATAGGGGTTCTACGGTGTTCAGGGCTCTCAAGTCTATTATTTTACTATTCCTGAAAAGCTCTTACATTGTATCTCTCTCTTACTTATTCTTGACTTTGGTATCTCTATGGTACCATGTCTATTTATCTGAAACTCATAATTACAACATGTATATCATTTCTAACTTGGCAGTGCAATATATTCAAAATATTGCAATTTACTGATAAATCAACATTATCATACTTGTAGGTAGACTAGCATTCTTAAATAAATAGATTACATGTCCACTTGACATTTATACACTACATTCCTGCAATTGAACCTCTTAATACACTAATAAGAGTAAATTACTCGACATATGAAAGATCATCAGTAACATCTGTAAATTATCTATAATTCTTCAAAAAATGTGCACATCAACCCAAATCATGAGTTGTGCATCACATAACTCAATTAAGAGTTAATTACTTATCATGGCATGATTTATTGATAATAACTGAGAATTGCTTGTGTTATCCTTGAGAAACATGTCAATTCGTATTAATACTAAATCACACACATTAATTGTAATCGAGAGCGTGCAACTAGGTTTACATGAACACTTTCGTGTCATCGTCATTTCTTTGAAATCGAGCATCTATTAACTACTAAAAATGTACAACCTGGGTTTATATCCAAACTGTGTCATTACTGGTCATGTGCTACTAGGTTCAACATTTAATCGAGAAATTTAAGTTTCGATCAATCGTGTATTTTCACCAATCCAAATCACACATATCAATTAACTAATTAGCGTCATGCAAACGTTAATAAATAAACGTGCAATTAAAAATTGAGCGACGCCGACACTGCCCGACACCCGGGTATACACTGTTAACTGCGACAAACACATATCGAACCGAAATCGTCCATTTCATGGAGTTAAATCGTGCTTTGGGGAGTGGGATTCTACTCACTGTGGTTTGAGATGTTCGAATATGACTAGAAACTCATCCATGGGGTTGTCTTCAACCTCGGTTCTGCCCTAATTTCGACCTGTTGCAATCAAACAGTAGCTTTCTCACGCACAGGTGGAGGAAATGAGCTAAAACACAGCTAATCTTGGCTGAAGGTTGCGGATTTTGGTTCTAGACTCTTGGCCGAGGTCGATGGCATTGCCTGGTGTTTCATCTCACACCTTAGAACCCATATCCACTGCTTTGTGCAGCAGCAACTGCTGCTAGGTAGGGGCGTCACCCTTACTAGCTGGGCACGGGTTGGAGCTAGGAGAAATGAAGAGGAAGGAGGTGGGGAGTAGGACGCTGCTGAAATGGCCCTCTATAGGCCCTAATCGGCCATCGCTCCTCCTCTGCTGGTCAGGGAGCACTGTTGGGTGCCGCACCTACAACTGGTCGGCCGCCCTAGCAGGTTGGTTGGGGGCGCAAGTGGTCGAGGAAGAAGAAGGGTTGAGGAAGAAGATGGCGCCTGCGGATCCTTGTTGTGATGCCTAAATCGCCCACAACCCCTCCGCTGTTAGTCTTGGTTGGGTGCTAGTTGAGCGCCGCTTAAGGCTATTCAGAAATCGATCGGGAAGAAGTGATAAGGGAGAAAGGTTAATAAGCCAATAAATTGGGAAAATTGCAAATTAAATCCAATACCTATAAATCTTCATAACATTCTCTCCGTAAGTCCGAATCGAGTGATTTCTCTTGCAAAACTTCAAGCACAAGATCCACTACAACCTCAAGGCATAAAAACACAAAAATTAAACCATATTAGCTAGATTAATCATCTTAGGTAATTAACTTAACTATTAACACTTCATTTAATATTAATTACATCGGATGAATCAGTTTCAATTATTGATTCACATATTATCTTATCTTGATTAATCATGATGTTTAACAAGGTACTTAGCACTAATCAAGGTACTTCACGCCAATAGAGGTACTTACTGACTAACCTCGATGTGGGTTATAACAATCTCCCTCCCTTATAAGAAATTTGTCCCAAAATTCCTAAAAGAGAAGGAAATTTGTTACGCATCTCAGACTCAAGCTCCCACATAGCTTCCTCTAGCTTGTGGTTCCTCCATAGAACTTTCACTAACGGTATCTCTCAATTCTTGAGTTTCTTGATCCTCCGATCAACTATTTGTACTGGTCCTTTTACATAGGACACATCTGTTTTGAGCTGTGTAGGGTCTGGGTCCACTATCTTCTCTATACCAGGGTAACACTTATTCAACATCGATACATGAAATACATCATGTAGATTAGACAACTTGGATGGCAAATCCAACCTATAGGCTATAGGTCCAATCCTCTCGATAATAGGATATGGGCCCATAAACCTAGGAGTCAATTTGCCTCTCTTGCCAAACCTCAACACTCCTTTCCATGGTGAAACTTTCAGATACACTTCATCACCAACCTCAAACTCAAGAGGTCTACGTCTCTTCTCAGTGTAACTCTTTTGCCTGTCCTGTGCAACTTTTAACTATTGTCTGATCACTGTAATCTTTTCAGCAGTCAAATCCACTATCTCTGGTCCAAGAATCTCTTTTTCACCCACCTCATACCAACATACAGGTGATCTACACTTTCTGCCATATAGAGCTTCATACGGGGCCATACCAATACTAGAATGATGACTATTGTTGTATGCAAACTCTATAAGGCTCAAGTGTTCTTCCCAACTTCCACTGAAATGTAAGACACATGCTCTTAGCATGTCCTCAAGAGTCTGAATGGTCCTTTCTGACCGACCATTCATTTGTGGGTGAAAAGCTGTACTGAACCTCAACTTTGTGCCTAAAGCACTATGCAAATGATTCCAAAATCTGGATGTGAACTTAGGATCTCTATCTGATATTATTGAAACTGGGATACCATGCAACCTGACTATCTCATCCACGTATATTTTAGCCAACTTCGGGACATCAAAGGTTGACTTAACAGGAAGAAAGTGAGAAGACTTAGTCAGTCTATCTACAATCACCCATATAGATTCACAACCTCTAGGTGTCTTGGGCAACCCTACCACAAAATCCGTTGTGATATATTCTCACTTCCACTCTAGTATAGGAAGAGATTACAAAGTACCTGTAGGTTTCTGGTGCTCAGCCTTAACCTGCTGGAACACACTACATCTAGCCACGTACTCGACTACATCCTTTTTCATACTTGACCACCAGTACAACTCCTTAAGATTCTTGTACATCTTAGTGTTATCTGGATGCATAGCATACATCGATGCATGTGCTTCCTCAAGAATCTGTTCTTTCAAATCACTATCTCAGGTACACACAACCTGTCATGATGATATAAAAAACCATCATCTGAAAACCTGAACTTTGATCTTTTTCCCTCTATCATGTCTTGCATGATCTTCTGTAACTTGCTATCACTCTGCTGAAGTTCCTTGATCTGATCGTAAAAGGTAGTCTTGACTAGCATCTGTGCAATCAAACCACTCTATTCTGTCACCCCTAAGTCTAAGTTCAACTTCTACATCTCTACTAGCAGGTCTCTCTTGAAACATGCCATAGAGAATACATCAACTGTTGAACTTGACTTTCTGCTCAGAGCATCTGCTACCACATTCACTTTTCCAAGATGATAATCTATTATCACTTCATAATATTTGATCAATTCTAACCATCTCCGCTGTCTAAGATTCATATCCTTCTTAGTGAAGATATATTTCAAGCTCTTATGATCCGTAAATACCTAGCACGCCTCACCATAAAGATAGTGATGCCATGTCGTAAGAGAATGAACTACTGTAGCTAACTCCAGATCATGTATCGAGTAATTCTCCTCATTCTTATTAAGATCTCTAGATGCATAAGCTACTTGTGGCAACACATCCCATTATCACACAGATAACGAGGTGTTACGCGAAAACGTGCGGAAATCACAATAACCACAGATTATGAAAACACGGATTAATTAAAACCGATTGCGGAAAACTGATAAACTGTGAAACTTATTACTTTCCAGTCCTCATCCTGCACAAAAACATGTCATATATACACATACACGAGATCTGATACGTGTCTACAACTTACAGAAACAACTGCTCATCCATCACATGAGTTCACCACCTGTTCACATACATAAAGGCCCATATCCGGCCATCAGCAGGATATGCAAACATCATCGATCGCTCATCGTGAAACATCATCAAAACACTGCCAAGGACCTGAGAGTACAGGGATGACTCTAGACTCTACTACGAAACATCCAAAAAAGTAGCATATTCATCGCTTGCCTTCTACTGCTCGTCAGGCTGCTCGGCCGCAACACCACGACCACGACCACGTCTACCTCGACCACCTAAAAAGGGTGTAAACCAGCGGAGTGAGACAATTGAACAATTGTCCCAGCGGGAAACATAACTCCCCACCGCAACTACAGAACCTCAGCAAGATAGACTATAACAACAGATATCTAATAGCAGGTATAACAAGAGCAATCGATATATATAAGGTATAGCTATTCTTACCAACAAGCTAATCAGCTGTACAAGCATATATCCAAATATTTCTTAATGGAACATGATTGTCAAGATAGCATATATCACTATGTAACATGATTATCAGAACAAGATATATTGTCGCATAAGCTGTTTATCAAGATCAGACATATTATCACATAACCTGCAAGATACAACAGAGATAATACCCAAACAAGGCCTCAACCAATATTTCGTGTTTATCTTAAATAGTAAATACTAAACGGCTGTGTTACATATTATTATGCCCTGAGGATTTGAACCGTACCGTTCAAATCCAACCTTTGGCTGTGAAGCCTAAATCCAGTGCCATACAAGGTCAATGGAAGAGCCAGACTCCACGACCTCCCACCTCGTGGTCAGTACACGAGTACAACACAAGCAGGACCGTAGTCACATGATGAAGTGGTCTAAGCCACAGGGACAGCTCCATAGGCTACCCTCACTCTAGCCCGCCTTGGTACATGTCTCGGCGCTAGTAAGACAGAGCCACGGGCATGTTCACCGTGCTTTGAGCCATGAACGCATTCATGCTACTCACTTCACATATCCTGAGCCATGGGTCTGTTCACCATGCTCTATATACATATCTGAGTCTGTAACCGAAGTTACACTCTTACATCCTCATTTTCAGGCTGGGAGCAACCTACACATATTCAACAATATGCACTTCCAGATTAACCCGTAGGAGAACCTGTTTCACCATCACCAAGTCCTGACGATGATGGATCTATGGCCAGGGCAGACTACATGATATAATTCCACTATAATTAATTAGTATCTTTTAGATGGATTGTAGGATTCAACCAAGTTATAATCATGCAAGATATAATAGAAAATAAAGAACATTATATTATTATTGAAACCTCATCAACCTGATCCATCACAAAGATCCAGCATCACATGTTACCACTTGGCCTCTTGCCAACCATCCAGATCCATATCAAGGATCATCACATAACATAGGATATCAATCCTTCATCATGTACTGTCACTGCCTCTCAAGGCTCACATCATCATCATGGGACCAACACATTACATATATAATCTCATAGAACAAATATCAAGGTAATGTTACTCATCACATATGTCACATAGCCCATTCATGGCTACACATCACCTGCATGGTTATAATACACAATAACCATAGATTCAACATAAGGAATATGCTTACTATCATGAGTTATCATTCAAGATAATATATTTATCAACATTACACTATTTGATGATCAAGCTTGTTAAGCACATCATACCATAATCATGCTTACCCTTATCTCAGGATTAGTCAAGGTATTCACTTTATATAACAATTATGTTGAGTATACAAGTCAACTACTATTGTTATCAATATCATTACTATTACCATCCACTATCATCATTATTACCATTTTTATCATTATGGAAGCTACTAGTATAACTATCATCATTCTCACTAGCAATTAAGCACAAGGGTTAATTCATGCATGTCATTACTATCATTATTGCCATCATTATTATGATCATCATCATTATTGTCATTATGCAATTACCATCATCATCATTGTTACTATCATTAGCATTATCATAGTTTGCAAGGCATCATTATCGTTTGAGCATATACATCCATTTACATAACACATGAGATCATCACCATAAGGTCACCTAACCCTCACTATAACCCTTCACGACCCTCACTAAAACTCACCTAGACCTATCGACTGACACATACACCAACCCATTCGGCCATCACCACCCAAGGGTGTCGCCCAACATGGCTATCGGCCATCACCACCCAAGGGTGTCGCCCAACATGGCTATCGGCCATTACCATGCTTAGCCCTGTCGGTCAACACAAACAACCATCAAGAGGGTTAGGTCTATTGTCCTCCATGAGGAAGAGGATATCTCTCAACACAAGAAGGTCTATCTCGCCCATCATCATCCATCAACCACCTCAACCATATCGGCCAACTCAACCACAACTATGTCGCCCAACACAAGAACAAGGCCTTATCGTCCAACATAGCTCAACAAGGTGTACAAACATATCGGCCAACCAAAGCTTATCTCACCCTATCGCCCAACACATGGGCAGGGTATCGGCCAACCTCAAGAACTCACCATATCGTCCACCAAGGTACCCTATCATCCATCAAAGGAAGCACCCTATCGTCCAACACAAGGACAAGGAAAACATGTCGTCCAACCTCATGGATATCGTCCAACATCTCCACAACAAAAGGGGTATCGCCCATCCTTAAGTCACCATCAACCTCAACTCAACCCTAGGTCACCATATCGATCAGCACAAAGAACCACACTATGTCGCCCAACATGAGAACAAATGTGTCGCCCAACACACCCAAAACCAAGGGAGGATATCGCCCATCCTCAAGGCAAGGGAGGATATTGCTCAACAAGGGTCATCTTCAACCTTCAACACATGGAAGCCCTAAACCCTAGAAAGAAAAGGTACACAAGAAAAATATAAAAGCAAGGAACTAAGCTACACGACTAACATATAACAAGATCATAGCTAGAGGAAAAGGAGTTAGGGTTAGAAGCTATGCAACCCGCCTTAAGCTCCAAGCTCCAAGGAAGAAGATGCACTCCAAGGTCCAAAGCTATCGTCCACCAAGCTACTCCAGGAAGGTGTATCGGCCACCACTTCAACTCCAAGGGAGTGTGTCGGCTAACACAAGCAAGATGGAGAGGGATATCGTGCACTCAAGGTGGAGGAGAGACTAAAAGAGCAAAGGAGACTAAGGCAAGGAGAAGAGCTACATATATAGGAAGAAGGGGAGGAGAAACCAAGGTACAACCATGCTATGTGTCATCCACCCAAGGGACACTTGTCCTAGGGTTCAATCCAACACATTAGCAAGCCAAGAGACACTTGTCCAAACTAGGCACCAAGTGTCACCAACCAAGGTCAAGCCACATGGGCGACACAAGCAAGAACTCCTGCTGGGCGACACAAACAAGCTACTGGGCGACACACCATGGTGTTGGATGACACAAAGCTTTCTTGGACGACACACACACACCCTTGGTCGACACAAACTTACCTTGGACAACACAAGGCAAGCCATGGCCGACACAAAGCTCAAACAAGCCCAAACAACACATCTCAAGGCCCAAACAAGCTCAAGTCAGGCCCAAAGAACTCAACCAACAAGCCCAGGCCTTCCTCTCAACCCTAGAGGAAGCAAAGAGGGGAAAACATCTCACAAGATGGCAAATGTGCACACAAAACCCTAGACTTGGGTTATTTGCAGGTAGCCCCTCAAACTCTCAACAAAGCACAACAAAACCCTAATCACCACTCAGAGGTGGTTAGCAAGCATCAAACCACCAAGGTTAAGCAAAACTAACAGGAGAAACCCTAAACGCAGGTCAGGGTCCTTACAATCTAACCCTCTTTAAGGGATTTCATCCCCGAAATCCGAAGAGAAAAGCGAGGGATACTTCCTCCTCATCTCTTCCTCAAGCTCCCACGTGGCTTCCTCGACACCACGACGCTGCCAAAGAACCTTCACAAGAACCAGATCCTTCCTCTTTAGCTTCTTGATCCTTCTGTCAAGGATCGCCACAGGACCTTCCTCGTAGGTCACAGCTGCATCAAGCTCAACCTCAACTGGATGAATTACTGTACCTGAATCCGGATGACTTTTCTTCAGCATACTGACATGAAACACTGGATGCAACCTGTGCAACTCTGGAGGCAACTCTATCTCATAAGCTACTTTGCCAACACGTGCTATCACTGGATAAGGTCCCATATACCTGGGAGCTAACTTACCCTTCCGTCCAAACCTTAGCACAACTTTCCACGGCGAGACTTTGAGATACACTTCGTCTCCTACCTGGAATTCCAAAGGTCATCGGCGATTATCTGCATACGACTTCTGTCTGTCCTGTGCCACTTTCAACTGTTGTTGTATCACCTTGATCTTTTCCGTCATCTGCTGTACTAGTTCAGGGCCCAAAAACTGATATTCACCTGATTCGTACCAACACAAAGGAGATCTGCACTTCCTCCCATACAAAGCCTCATAAGGAGCCATGTTGATGCTACACTGATAACTGTTGTTGTAAGCAAACTCTATCAAACTCAGATGTACATCCCAGTTGCCTAGAAACTGCAAAACACAAGCTCGAAGAAGATCTTCCAAAATCTGAATAGTCCTCTCAGACTGTCCATCTGTCTGCGAGTGAAAAGCTGTACTGAACCTTAACTGTGTTCCCAATGCCTTGTGCAACTATTCCCAAAAATGACTCGTGAACTGAGGACCTCTGTCAGAAACTATCGTTGCTGGCACACCATGCAAACGTACTATCTCATCCACATATACTCGAGCTAGCTTCTCAGCTGTATACGTTCTTTATTGGTAGAAAATGGGCAGATTTAGTCAATCTGTCCACTATCACCCAAATGGAATCATGATTCCTAGTTGTCCGGGATAGACCAACTATGAAATCCATTTTTATATGATCCCATTTCCACCGCGGTATCGGCAAAGGTTGCAACGTACCAGCCAGCTTCTGATGTTCAACCTTCACTTGCTGACAAACCGCACATCTCGCCACAAACTTAGCTACATCTTTCTTCAAACCGGGCCACCAAAACAAGTCCTTCAGACTATGATACATCTTGGTGACACCTGGATGCATCGCATACATCGACGTATGTGCTTCCTCAAGCACCAACTTCCTCAGATCATTCGCATCTGGAACCACCATCCTATCACGATAGCAAACTAGTCCATCCTTGGACTCATGAAACCCATCACGCTTGTCGCTGCCGAACTCTGATCTGATCAACTGAACTGCATCATCAGTCTCCTGTGCATCCTTGATCTGCTGTCTCAACGTAGGATTAACTTGCATCTGTGCGAAAAGACTAGACAACCAAGAAACTTCCATCGATACATTCATCTGTCTCAGAGAAACAAACATATCTCGCCTATGGAAAACCAGGGAACTCAACTGTGCCTTCTTTGAAGAAAGAGAAGAAGACTTTCTACTAAGCGCATCAGCTACTACATTCGCCTTACCAGGATGATACTCGATAGTGCAGTCATAATCATTGATCAACTCCATCCATCGTCGCTGTCGCATGTTCAACTCTTGCTGCGTAAAGATGTACTTTAGATTCTTATGGTCCGTAAAGATCTGACACACTTCCCCATACAGATAGTGTCTCCAAATATTTAGCGCATGAACCACTTCTACCAACTCCAAATCATGAGTCGGATAATTCTCCTCATGCTTCTTGAGTTGTCGCGAGGCAAAAGAAACCACATGATCTTCCTGCATCAACACACAACCTAAACCTTTCTTGGACGCATCACAGAAAACAACATAGACTATCCTAGGTTTTGGTAAGATCAACACTGGAGCACGGGTCAGCTTCTCCTTCAGACTCTGGAAAACTCGCTCACACTGATCATCCCAAACAAAAGGTACATCCTTCCTGGTCAACTTCGTCATTGGCAAAGCGATCACACTGAAGTCCTTGATAAACCTCCGATAGTATCCTGCCAACCCAAGGAAACTACGAACCTCTGTTGGCGTCTTCGGCTGTTCCCAATCCGCAACGGATTCCACCTTCTTCGGATCTACTTTGACTCCTTCAGAAGATATCACATGACCCAGGAAAGTCACTTCATCCAACCAGAACTCACACTTACTGAACTTGGCATACAACTGATGTTGACGAAGAAGAGTCAACGCTCGATTAAGATGTTGCTCGTTCTCTAGCCTATCCCGACTATAGATCAATATGTCATCTATAAAGACTACAACAAACTGATCTAAGAACGGACAAAACACTCTATTCATCAAATCCATGAAAGCAGCAGGTGCATTGGTTAACCCAAACGGCATAACCACGAACTCGAAATGACCATACCTTGTCCTGAAAGCTGACTTTGCTATGTCATCCGCCTTAATCCTCAACTGATGATATCCAGACCGTAGGTCGATCTTCGAAAACACTGTATCACCATGCAACTGATCGAACAGATCATCTATCCTCAACAACGGGTACTTATTCTTGATCGTGACCTTGTTCAACTATCGGTAATCTATACATAACCGCATCGAACCATCCTTCTTCTTGACGAACAACACGGGAGCACCCCACGGAGACGTACTCGGTCAGATAAAACCTTTCTCCAACAACTCTTGCAACTGCTTCTTCAACTCTGCCATCTCTGCTGGAGCCATCCTATACGGTGACTGTGCAACTGGTTGTGTTCCAGGGACCAGATTGATCTCGAAATCAATCTCTCGGGGTGGAGGAACACCAGGAAACTCCTCAGGAAACACGTCTGCAAACTCTCAAACCACGGACACCTCCTCAAGACTAGGACCTTTCTCCTTGGTAACCACAACGGTATCCACCACGTGAGCTAGGAACGTCTCACATCCTTGTCGTAACAACTTATCTTCCACCATAGCTGATACCAAACATGTCGGAAGAATCTTCCTATCTCCCTGGAAGATCCACTTCTCTCCAGCAACATCGAAAACTGCCTGCTTGGATCCACAGTCCAAGACAACCTTATACTTCTCTAAGGTATCCATCCCAAGGATAACATCGAAACCATGCATATCAAGTGGTATAAGATCCACTTGAATACGGTGTCCCGAGAAAGACAAAACACAAGATGGACACTCTTCTCGAAGCAAAGAGGAACCATTGAGAGGGGTTTCTAACAACAAACTATCCTTCTTACAGCTAACAGGTAAACGACAGTTTTCAAGCATAATATAGGCCATAAAAGAGTATGTAGCACCCGGGTCAACCAAAACAGATATAAAGCAAGAAGAAGACATATCAGAATGAAATACCTCCATCTGACCTGTCACCACTCGCGGGTTGACTATCGCCTCCGACTGATTCATGGCATAGAATCGAGCCGTTGCTTGCTGTCCACGACCTCTGCTTCCTTGAGCAGACGATCCAGCTTGAGACGCCTGACCGCGTCCTCGACCTCTGCTACCACTGGGCTGCGGTCTCTCAGACTTCTGGAAACTCTATCTCGGCTACTGCGTCACTTCAACATCTCTATTCGGGCAATTAAGCCTGAAATGCCCGACTTGTCCACAAAGATGACATGCCTTGTCCTCAAACCGTGGCCTAGCTGGCCCTGTCACTGCCACAGAAGCTGAACTGTGCGCCTTAGACGGTGAAGAAACATAACCTCTTCCCTTACTCGGAGACCACTGAGATGGTACACCAGCATTCTCATCGCTGACAGTGCCGAAAACCTGGGCTTCTTAAAGCCACCAAACCTTCGTCCTTGAAACTGGGTAGGTCTTTTAAGAGACATAGACTCTCTTTTCTCCCTTACTGTTCTCTCGATCCGCCGAATAGATTCCACGAACGTAGCAAACTGCTCTCGGTTCTCCAACGCAGACACCGAGGTTGTCAACTCAGCACTCAAACCCTTCTCGAAACGTCTGATCCGTTCCTCATCTGTTGCCGCCATGTGAGGATAGAACCTCAACAGATCCATAAACTTAGCTTCATACTCGGTGATGTTCATCGTTCCTTGTCGCAACTTCTCAAACTGACTGATCTTCTCATCCATATACGTCTTCGAAAAGTATCTGGTGACGAACTCGCGTCGAAACACTTCCCAACAGATCACCTCACCAGGCTGCTTCTCTTCTTCGATGGTCCACCAGTGACCAACACTACCCTTTAGAAGGTAGACAACATGCTTTACCTTGTCTGCTTCGGGGATGTCAAGGATTCGGAAAGCCTTCTCGATACTTGTCAGCCACAGATCTGCATCCGCTGGATCAGCCGTTCCAGCATAATCCGAAGCTCCAACTCGGCGAAGCCGCTCGAAGGTCTTCCCAATACCCGATGCTTCTCCATGGGGAATCTATGCTCGCAGAGGAGGCACTGGTAATCGCTCAACCATGAGATTCATCGTAGCCATTAACTGCCCCATAAGCTGTTGGTAGGCAGGATGTTCAAGTATGGCTGGGTTAGGTTGGGGGACCTCAGGCACCCGATCTTCATGTGCCTGTCCATCTACTCCATCAACTGATGCAGCATCACTATACTCAGCAGAGTGTTCTTCATGGTTTCCAGACATCTTGACTTTTCTTCCACTGAGGGCAGAAGATATTGTAAGAAAACCTGGACACTCATAAGAACAACTCAACCTAGTCCTAAATCCATGTAGACTCAACGAACCTAAGGCTATGATACCAATACTTGTGGCAACACATCCCATTATCACACAGATAACGAGGTGTTATGCGAAAACGTGCAGAAATTACCATAACCACAGATTATGAAAACACAGATTAATTAAAACCGATTGTGGAAAACTGATAAACTTTGAAACTTATTACTTTCCTTGTCCTCATCCTGCACAGAAACATGTCATATATACACATACACGAGATCTGATACGTGTCTACAGCTTACAGAAACAACTGCTCATCCATCACATGAGTTCACCACCTGTTCACATACATAAAGGCCCATATCCGGCCATCAGCAGGATATGCAAACATCATCGATCGCTCATCGTGAAACATCATCAAAACACTGATAAGGACCTGAGAGTACAGGGATGAATCTAGACTCTACTACAAAACATCCAAAACAGCAGCATATCCATCGCTTGCCTTCTACTGCTCGTCAGGCTGCTCGGCCGCAACACCACAACCACGACTACGTCTACCTCGACCACCTAAAAAGGGTGTAAACCAGCGGAGTGAGACAATTGAACAATTGTCCCAGCGGGAAACATAACTCTTTACCGCAACTACAAAACCTCAGCAAGATAGACTATAACAACAAATATCTAATAGCAGGTATAACAAGAGCAATCGATATATATATAAGGTATAGCTATTCTTACCGACAAGCTAATCAGCTGTACAAGCATATATCCAAATATTTCTTAATGGAACATGATTGTCAAGATAGCATATATCACTATGTAACATGATTATCAAAACAAGACATATTGTCGCATAAGCTGTTTATCAAGATCAGACATATTATCATATAACCTGCAAGATACAATAGAGATAATACCCAAACAAGGCCTCAACCAATATTTTGTGTTTATCTTAAATAGTAAATACTAAACGGCTGTGTTACGTATTATTATGCCCTGAGGATTTGAACCGTACCATTCAAATCCAACCTTTGGCTGTGAAGCCTAAATCCAGTGCCATACAAGGTCAATGGAAGAGCCGGACTCCACGACCTCCCACCTCGTGGTTAGTACACGAGTACAACACAAGCAGGACCGTAGTCACATGCTGAAGTGGTCTAAGCCACAGGGACAACTCCATAGGCTACCCTCACTCTAGCCCGCCTTGGTACAGGTCTCGGCGCTAGTAAGACAGAGCCACATGCCTATTCACCGTGCTCTGAGCCATGAACGCATTCATGCTACTCACATCACATATCCTGAGCCATGGGTCTGTTCACCACGCTCTATATACATATTTGAGTCTGTAACCGAAGTTACACTCTTACCTCCTCATTTTTAGGCTAGGAGCAACCTACACATATTCAACAATATGCGCTTCCAGATTAACCCGTAGGAGAACCTGTTTCACCATCACCAAGTCCTGACGATGATGGATCTATGTCCAGGGCAGACTACATGATATAATTCCACTATAATTAATTAGTATCTTTTAGATGGATTGCAGGATTCAACCAAGTTATAATCATGCAAGATATAACAGAAAATAAAGAACATTATATTATTATTGAAACCTCATCAACCTGATCCATCACAAAGATCCAGCATCACATTTTACCACTTGGCCTCTTGCCAACCATCCAGATCCATATCAAGGATCATCACATAACATAGAATATCAATCCTTCATCATGTACTGTCACTGCCTCTCAAGGCTCACATCATCATCATGGGACCAACACATTACATATATAATCTCATAGAACAAATATCAAGGTAATGTTACTCATCACATATGTCACATAGCCCTTTCATGGCTACACATCACCTGCATGGTTAGAATACACAATAACCATAGATTCAACATAAGGAATATGCTTACTATCATGAGTTATCATTCAAGATAATCTATTTATCAACATTACACTATTTGATGATCAAGCTTGTTAAGCACATCATACCATAATCATGCTTACCCTTATCTCAGGATTAGTCAAGGTATTCACTTTATATAACAATTATGTTGAGTATACAAGTCAACTACTATTGTTACCAATATCATTACTATTACCATCCACTATCATCATTATTACCATTTTTATCATTATGCAAGCTACTAGTATAACTATCATCATTCTCACTAGCAATTAAGCACAAGGGTTAATTCATGCATGTCATTACTATCATTATTGCCATCATTATTATGATCATCATCATTATTGTCATTATGCAATTACCGTCATCATCATTGTTACTATCATTAGCATTATCATAGTTTACAAGGCATCATTATCGTTTGAGCATATACATCCATTTACGTAACACATGAGATCATCACCATAAGGTCACCTAACCCTCACTATAACCCTTCACGACCCTCACTAAAACTCACCTAGACCTATCGGCCGACACATACACCAACCCTATCGGCCATCACCACCCAAGGGTGTCGCCCAACATGGCTATCGACCATCACCACCCAAGGGTGTCACCCAACATGGCTATCGACCATTACCATGCTTAGCCCTATCGGTCAACACAAACAACCATCAAGAGGCTTAGGTCTATCGTCCTCCATGAGGAAGAGGATATCTCTCAACACAAGAAGGTCTATCTCACCCATCATCATCCATCAACCACCTCAACCATATCAGACAACTCAACCACAACTATGTCGCCCAACACAAGAACAAGGCCTTATCGTCCAACATAGCTCAACAAGGTGTACAAACATATCGGCCAACCAAAGCTTAGCTCACCCAATCGCCCAACACATGGGCAGGGTATCGACCAACCTCAAGAACTCACCATATCATCCACCAAGGTACCCTATCGTCCATCAAAGGAAGCACCCTATCGTCCAACACAAGGATAAGGAAAACATGTCGTCCAACCTCATGGATATCGTCCAACACCTCCAGAACAAAAGGGGTATCGCCCATCCTTAAGTCACCATCAACCTCAACTCAACCCTAGGTCACCATATCGATCAGCAAAAAGAACCCCACTATGTCGCCCAACATGAGAACAAGGGTTTCGCCCAACACACCCAAAATCAAGGGAGGATATCGCCCATCCTCAAGGCAAGGGAGGATATTGCTCAACAAGGGTCATCTTCAACCTTCAACACATGGAAGCCCTAAACCCTAGAAAGCAAAGGTACACAAGCAAAATATAAAAACAAGGAACTAAGCTACACGACTAACATATAACAAGATCATAGCTAGAGGAAAAGGAGTTAGGGTTAGAAGCTATGCAACCCGCCTTAAGCTCCAAGCTCCATGGAAGAAGATGCACTCCAAGGTCCAAAGCTATTGTCCACCAAGCTACTCCAGGAAGGTGTATCGGCCACCACTTCAACTCCAAGGGAGTGTGTCGGCCAACACAAGCAAGATGGAGAGGGATATTGTGCACTCAAGGTGGAAGAGAGACCAAAAGAGCAAAGGAGACTAAGGCAAGGAGAAGAGCTACATATATAGGAAGAAGGGGAGGAGAAACCAAGGTACAACCATGCTATGTGTCGTCCACCCAAGGGACACTTGTCCTAGGGTTCAAGCCAACACATTAGCAAGCCAAGAGACACTTGTCCAAACTAGGCACCAAGTGTCACCAACTAAGGTCAAGCCACATGGGCGACACAAGCAAGAACTCCTGCTGGGAGACACACCATGGTGTTGGATGACACAAAGCTTTCTTGGACGACACACACACACCCTAGGTCGACACAAACTTACCTTGGACGACACAAGGCAAGCCATGGCTGACACAAAGCTCAAACAAGCCCAAACAACACATCTCAAGGCCCAAACAAGCTCAACTCATGCCCAAAGAACTCAACCAACAAGCCCAGGCCTTCCTCTCAACCCTAGAGGAAGCAAAGAGGGGAAAACATCTCACAAGATGGCAAACTTGCACACAAAACCCTAGACTTGGGTTATTTGCAAGTAGCCCCTCGAACTCTCAACAAAGCACAACAAAATCCTAATCACCACTCAGAGGTGGTTAGCAAGCATCAAACCACCAAGGTTAAGCAAAACTAACAGGGTAAACCCTAAACGCAGGTCAGGGTCCTTACACTACTACTTTGCGTTCCTGCATCAACACATAGCCTAAACCTCTCCTGGAAGCATCACAAAACACAGTGTAGCCTTAATCTGCCTCGGGTAGGATCAACACTGGTGCTGTAGTCAACCTCTTCTTCAAGATCTAAAAACTTTTCTCATAGTTGTCTGACCAGACAAACAGTGCATTCTTTCCTAGTTAAACATGTTAGAGGTGACGCTATAACACTAAAGTTCTAGATGAACCTTCTATAGTAACCTGCCAATCCTAAGAAGCTTCTGATCTCAGTAGGAGTCTTAGGCTGCTCCCACTATAGAACAAATTAAAATTTCTTAGGGTCAACACTTACTCCATTTCCTGAGATGACATGTCCAAGAAAAGACACCACAGCTAACCAGAACTCGCACTTACTGAACCTAGCATATAACTGGTGCTATCTCAACAACTGTAATGCTATCTTTAGATGTTGCTAATGCTGCTCATCATCTCTGGAATAGATCAGAATGTCATCAATGAAAACCACTATGAACTGATCCAATAATGGTTTGAAAATCCAGTTCATCATATCCATGAAAGCTGCTGGGGCATTAGTCAGTCCAAACGACATGACCAGAAACTCATAATGCCCATATCTTGTTCTAAAAGCTGACTTAGGAATATCTGAAGCCTTTATCCTCAACTGATGAAATCTAGATCTCAAGTCTATCTTAGAAAAGATCGTCGCTCCATGCAACTGATCAAACAGATCATCTATCCTTAGAAAAAGGTACTTATTCTTGATGGTGATCTTATTCAACTATCTGTAGTCTATACATAACCTCATAGTACCATATTTCTTTTTCACAAACAAGACTAGAGTTCCCCATGGCAAAGAACTAGGTCAAATAAAACCCTTATCCAATAATTCCTATAACTGGATTTTTAGTTCCTTCAACTCTACAGGTGCCATTCTGTAGGTTGGCAATGTTATAGGGTGACTACCTGGAAACACCTAGATCTCAAAGTCTATCTCTCTTTCAAGAGGTAGACCAGGCAACTCATTTGGGAAAATATCTGGGAACTCACAAACCACTGGTGCATCCCATAGGGTGACTATGTTCTTCTCTACCCTAGTATCTACTACATGTACCAAGAACGCCTCACAACCTTTCTGCAACATCTAATCAGCTACAACAGCTGATACGAGACATGTAGGTAAGACTTTCCTATCTCCAAAAAAGACACAAGAAAATCCACCATGTTGAAAGACAACCTCCTTCTTCCAACATTCAAGCTGAACTCGATACGTCTCTAGACAATCCATACCCAAGATAACTTGAAAAGTGTTAACATCTAGGGGTATAAGATTAACCGCAATGGTGTAACTACCAAAGGTCAACAAACATCTAGGACAAAACTCTATCAACACTGTCAGTTCACCTAACGGAACCCTCAACAACAACTCAATCGGTAACTCCTGGGTTAACAGGTTAAGCTCACAAGCTAAAAAACGCTGTATAAATGAGTGAGTTGCACCCAGATCTATCAAAACTATAACTAACATGCTATTAAAGAAAAACATTTCTCCTATAATTACTCATGAAGAAACAATACCTTCTTGTTGTGTCAGAGAGAAGAAGCATCCTGAAGCTCTTCCTCTCCCACGATGTCCTTGTTGTCCTTCCCTTCCACTAGGTGCTACTCCACCTCGAGAACCTAAAGCTACCAAAGAACTTGCTCCTCCAGCTGGATCCTGTTTCGAAACATTCTCATACTGTGACTGGAAACCCTGTGTTGCTACTTGTTGTAACTGGGAACATTTCCTTCTAAAGTGTCCCACCTGTCCGTAGTTGTGGCAACCCTGAAAATTTGCACCCCAACACTGACCGAAGTGTGGCTTCCCACATATATCACACCTTGATATCTCTTTCTTTGGCGGACCTATCACTGAAACTGATGATCCAGAAGACCTTCCTCTTAATGCATTGCTCCATCTCCCTGGACTGGATCTTCCCATACTTTGAGAAGATATCAAATCTTTAGATCCTTGTTTACTGAAACAACCAAAATCACATCCAAGCTTTGAGAAGAACCAACCACCACTTCCTAGGTGAACACTACTAGGTTGTCTTGTACCAAAGTCTCTGTGTCTCTTTCTATTCTCATAACACTTAATAGCATTCACAAACTCCTCTATACATCTTGCTTCCTCAAGAAACTCTCTGAAGTTCTCTCTTTTTATTCGGCCAATTACAGATACAATATGTCAGATTTCGAGCCCCAATCCCTCCTAGAATCTTCTACACTTTTCCACGTCGTTTGGGAAGAGCTGTGGCCAGAAATTTACCAACCTGGTGAAATATGCCTCGTACTCTCCCACTAACATATTCCCTTGTCTGATGTTCTGCAGTTGTCTTATTTTCTTACTCAGAAAGGTAGGTGGGTAGTACTTAAGATGGAATTCATCAATGAAATCCTTCCAAGTCAATACCGTGTTCCTCCTTTTATCTTCCACTACATGCCACCAGAGTTCTGCATCACCTTTAAGCAAATAAACTGCGTGATTGATCTATCTTTCCTCAGATAGTTCCATTAGATGGAACACTTTCTCTATCTGTCTCAGCCATTCATCTTCCACGGTAGGGTCCATAGTTCCAATGAACTTAGTGACTCCAAGCTTCTTAACTAACTTGTAGGATCTCATCAGATCCTTACTACTCAAGGTAGAAGCTCGTCTATCCGTCTTGTATTTTTCCTTAGTCTCAAGAAGCATCCTGTACATTCTCGCTACCTCATCCACCTCTTCACCACCACCTGAACCCATCTCTTGTGGATTAGGTCCAATGTGGCTCTCAGATTGGTCCTCATGACCATGTCCTCTTTCTACCATCTGCAATAGTATAACAGAACATTTCATGTTAGAAAACTGTAGTTAGAAGGAAGACACCTAAGTCCTAATACTATTGGTCTCTTATCGTCCCCTGATCTTGACTTAGAGTAACTACTTACTCAACCTTTGCTCTGATACCAAAAGACTTGTCACACCCTAATCCCACGATCTCTAGTGATCACGAGATTAAGGTGTGACAAAGAGGATTACACTTAATACAAAATCACCCTTAACTTTTTCTTTTCTTAATCACTCAGAATTAACCTAAAGGAAAATCTTATATCTTGGAATAAACTGAGGTCTTTCTCAAATTTGCGGAAGCAACTACTATTTACTTTACTAAGTAGGTAAATCAGAATTACACAACATTTTACATCTTGCATGTGGAATATAAAGTACAACAATTAATTTAAAACTAAACTACTTATTTCTTTACATTCTCTCTCTACCACACTACATGCCCAAGGACTGAGGCGAAAGGACTAAGAGACCTCTACTCTAACTACAAACTACCTTCTAAGAACTTGGGTGATACGATCCTCCAGCTTCCTTGTGCTGACGCTGACGTGAAAAATGTTTCAGTAGATTGGTGAGCTACTGGCTCAATGAATAGAATTTCACCCAACCATCACAGATAACTCATTTTATGTTTATTAATTGGAATAAAATACAAGATAATACTATACTGAGCAGATCTAAACAATATAATTTAAGTGACATGAGATGTCAACATTTCATTAAGATAACAACTACTGCAAAGCTGTAGATATGATTAAATAACAGGGAATGCTAAAATTTCATTTAAAGGACAACTGTTGTGAAACTAACTCAAATCTTTCCTAATTCTTTAACTTATAAGAAACTATGTGAACCTATATGAACATATTTTATCTTATGCCCTGATCATATGCAGTGTACTTTACATATGAAGACTCATAGCGAACTACGATCTCACCGTACAAGACTTAGCCGACACCCCGGGTGTTACACCCCGATCTCACAATTTCCTCAAATCATGAGATTAGGGCGTAAGATAGGATTTATATTTAACACAAAGAACACCCCTAACTTTTTCTTTTTCTTTAAAATATTGATTCTCCGCAATGAACCACATAACATCCTAACAAAGGAATATGAACATTTCTTTTACTAATCAGACTTTAATAGTAAAGATACATGTATAAGCATTCACGATGTCTTTCACACATTATGCACATGAAACTTGCTAATTAGCATACATATCAAAGAGAAACAATATTACACATTGTAATTACAACTCTCTCTCTAAACTCTTCTGAGGACCTAGAGTGACAAGGACCGACTGACTCAACTAATCTCATACTTGACTCCTGTGGCAGATCTACTCTGACGCTCTGATCATCTTCAAGTCCACGCGGTTAACCCTAAAATGTTTGAGTAGAGGGGTGAGCCTACTCGCTCAGTGAATGAGTACTTCATGGAAACAGACTAATGCACTAATGTGATTACAGATGTAATTTGAATAAACGATATGAAATTTAACAACAATAAATACTACACTGAGCAGTTCTAAAATAATATAATTGAAATAACAAAGAATGTAAATATTGCATCTAAAGAATAACTACTAGAAGACTATGCTCTAGTCTTCCATAACTCATTCATTTATAAGGAACTATGTGAATTTATATGATCATATTTTAGATTATGCCCCAAACATATGCAGTGCACTCTGCATATGAAACTCGCAGTGCACTACGAGTCCACCGTACAAGACTTAGCGACACACCCGGGAAATGCTAAGTCTGACGCCAGCCCTGCTCTGCCACAGGACCCCAGGCTCTCCGGCCTGACTCATAGGCTCTTCGGCCTCAATGCACTACTCTGAGTGCTCTAGACTCCTCCTCTAACCTGAGTACACAGGCGCAGGGAGTCAACACTGGGTTACCACCAGAATTACTCAACCGGTTGGTGTTGGATAACCCTTTCCCCAGTGCCACCGAAATTATTCAATCGGTTGGTGTTGGACACTGTCTATCAACCCTCGTGCCACCAGAATTACTCAACCGGTTGATGTTGGACACGAGTTTCACCCCTAAGAAGCAGATCTCTCGAAGGGGTTCTACGGTGTTAGGGCACCTAAGTCTAACATTAATATTATAGATATATGTAAAATAGAAATCATAACTCATTTTACATTTCTCACAAGGCTCACACAGCCTGCCATATCATAACATATAAAACATCATAGCTCATATATTCAACATATACCATGTCTCAGTAACATCCCTCTCTAGGGTATATTATATCTCATCACCTGCAAATTTATGAGATATGTATTGAAATATAAGAAGCCCTGCAGTATGTAGATATCAACTCAGAGAGAACAAGCATATAAAGTTAAATGCACTAGAAGCATATAATTCAACAATTAAGCATCACCACATCTCATATTGAGACCTTTCATATTACCATAATATGCTTCATTGAAAACCCTATCCTTAGGGTTTCATTCGCCTTATTCATTCATCACATGCCAACACCCTACTCTTAGGGTTTCATTTGCCTCATTCACCTTTTCATTTACCTCATTCACTTGTCACATGGCTCTTATCATGATCTCATAAGATATAAGCATTCACTAAATAAAGATTGTTTCCAACAAATCATATACAATCAATATAGATATGAAATCATGGAAACTTAACTAAATTTAGATTTTCCATATCATTTACTGAGGTATCATGTATCAAGAATAAAATTCAATTAAGATAACCCATGAGATACATCCTAACCACTTATAGGATTACTAGTCCTTTTCAATAAGGTTGAAATACTAGTGATGTCTCAATTAGGTTAAACCCTAATTACATCATTTGATATAAATCTGAAAAACATTCTCACTAGGAAGTATTGTATACGTTTCTGATATGAATCTACCATTTAGGAATCATTCAAATAGAGAAGGGATCCACATCATATCAATTTGTAACAATCTTAAATCAAACGAACATTTTAGGGTTTAGAATTCACATGCTAAGCATTTAGGGATTTGGATGCTATAATCAAATTCGTGCATTACAATGTTTGAAGGAAGAACCCACTCACCCTAAGGTGTGAAAACACCTTAAATCTGCAGCTTAACTCAGGGAATCTCGAACTCATATCAAATCCCTAGCAAATCTCCCAATTCTTCTTCCATTCAACTCGGAAACCTTGAAAATGAGGGATTATGAAGAAAGGGTGAGAAAAGAGGGAATTTCGACATCCTTTTGGATCAAATCAGAGCATGGACGGAATCTTGACATGAGAGAGAAGATTCACCATAAAATTCTATGCAAGGAATCTGAACTTACTTGATTTCACCATCCCTCGGACCGCAAAACCCTAATTCAGCAATTCCCCCACTTTCTTCTCTCAAACCCTAACTCTCCCTCTCTCTCTAGGAGTTCATTTATCTGGAATGGATGACGAAGAATGAGAGCTGCTTGTGTGTGTGGTTGCTCATATAAGTCAATTGAGCTGCTTGGGTCAATTGCATATTGACCCAACACTCAACTTTAATTATATTGGCTGAATATTCAGTTATACAAAAGTTACTGTAATGCGTTTATTTCAGAGATCAAACATTCTCCAAAAATTATAGGAATTTAGCACGTTGTTTATAATTGATCTATAAAGCTTCAGTTAAAATTTGAGATCATTTGGAGTTACCAATAAATAATTAAAAATAGAACAGTGCACTGCTATATTGCAGTCTGCAGAATATTCGGCCGAGTTTGTCCTGCACAAAACTCGACCGACACCCTTACTGTAGAGATCAAAAGTCATACAAAAATTATGCCAATTTAAAAGAGTGTCTAAAACTGTGTTTTTCAAGCACAGTTAAAATTTTAGATCAATTGGATATACCAATAAAAAGATAAAATTCAATTACCACACTGCTGTAAAATTCTGGAAATGTGATCGGACGAGTTTGAAACTCGACCGATAAATAGGTCAGAACATTCTTCAAAAATTCTGATATTTTCCAATGTTGTTCAAATTTTATATATACAAATCATATCCAAAATTGAAATAAATCAGAGTTACACATAAAATACTAAAAATCATTTAGTGAGACATTCTACTTATCAAATTCTGTATTCATGTATCATCAAAACCCTATTTTGGGCCGATTAGGGTTTATGTTTCTCAAACCCTAATTCTCAAGACAAAAGAACATTTAGACTTCTTATCATAGTTAAAACATACTAATTGTGTTATCGTCATTAATTAGATTTCAAGAATGATTATTCTAATTAATCTTTGCAATTGTCTAGGTAAACCCTAGTTTACCAATTAAGCTCAAATGGGGTCGTAACAACTCTCCCCCCCTTAGAATGTTTCGTCCTCGAAACATAAACCTACAAGAAAGATACATTCAAGGTTATTCTAAGCTTCTAAAACCTTCCATGTCATTATATTCTTGTATTTCATACCTGAATGTAGTTTTCAACATTAGATCTTTTAATTCTTTACTAAATCACAACATATTTCAAATAGTTCTCAATGATATCAAGCAAATTCTTTATGCCACAGTCAAACATAGATTGCAAAGATAAACCACCACGCTTTCGCTGCGCAACTCTGATACTCTGATACAACTATCTCAACTTATGCTGCTCAGAGAGTTCTATTGTTCTATATCACCTTTAAGTGACAAAAGCGAGTTCACCATGTTGTTTTAAACTTTAATAAAGTGCTATTCAAATAGCAAAACAGTCTTGAATTAAAAGACTAGATTCAACAATCAATTGCACAATACTACTCTTGGCATCCCCATTGGGTCATGGATGCATGAGGTGAAGCATTACCACCTCATTCCATACTATCCTGTTTCGATCCTGGGACCTGTGGGTTATGGGTCCACACACAATTCAAAGTGTAACCATCGTATTATATCATTTTAGGGTTTCAACAATAGTAAATAAGTAATCCACAATTGTATCAGTCATTCAAGCATTAATCATACTCAATTACCATCACTCAGTTATATTAGAGCTAGGTATAACAAGCTACACCTCATTAGGGTTACTTGTCCAAACAATCTGATTATCATCCCTTTCTATTAATATGAGTGAATAAGTATGACTACCTTGTTCAGGGTATCTCTCCATGTGTTCTGACATCATCCAAACCGTATCACCATGTCACAAATACACAATAATAGGATGCATATCTGGTATGAATTACTACTACTATCATACACCTTTAATTTAACATATAGCTTGCACAAATACACCGAAATCATATGTAGAACCAACTTCATATCTTAATATGCCTTCAACAAATCATACATGTAAAAACAAATTCACATATTACACAAAGCTAGTGCTTTCCCATATCTTTTTGCTCATTCATTACTTCTTTACTTTTTGCTACCTATCATTTTCATATGATTATATACAATAAACATCATTAACATTAAAGCATTTAAGATAGGAATAGATTATTCATCATTCTTGTTATCACACAAGAATTTATTTCTTATCGCACTTTATCATATTGTATGTCACTATTACATTCACTAGATGACCCCAGCAAGGTAGTTATGCACCATGTATGATTCATTTTCTCTTATCATTTCATTCCCACCTTGCTCTATTTAAGGAATATATGAAAGAGAAGATGATTTTAAGACTTGGAATACTTGTATTCAAACATTCCCTAAATACATTCTCGTATGTAGATTTACTTAGTTATCAACAGAGATATTTGATTAATTAGCACTTGCCTGAATCTCACAACCTCTTTATTTTATAATTTCTCCATCATATTTCAAACCCTTTCTTATGTTCCATAGTCCTCTTACCATATACTACTCTTTAACCCGTCATCTTGAATTCTAAATTTTTCTCTTATGACCATGTTGCTTATTCATATGTATGGTCATGTATACCATGTTGCACATATTTCCTCCTTTATTTTTATACTATTGTGAAGTTAATGTTCTAATTTAATAGTCTTTCTATTTGTTCTTTCCTCATGTTGAATACATTACATATTCTTCATTTTTAAATCAAGTGGATCATGTATGGGTCAAACATAGTTTCTCTTTTAATCAAGTTTTTCTCTTCTGAATACAGTCCACCTTTGTATGACTTATTCATTCGTTAAACTACACCTATGTTCTTTGCTTAGAAACTAGTTTGTTGTTCTAGTCTTATGAATTATATGATCGTATGATTCTCTTCACTTTTACTCTTTTGAAGACTCTTCACTTCTATGGACCTATTGAAAGCTCAACCCTATTCCTTACTTAGCCTTTGCTTTAGAGTTCATAAAAGCATTATACGCTATTATATGATTCATTCTTCATGATTGATTCTTGTTATCTTGAACCATACATACATACATTTCACATATCTTTTCTATATTTCATATGTATAGTTCATGCAAAATTAATCAATAAACTGATTATGAGCTTCATATCATGTTCTATTATTCCCAATTAAGGGTTTCACATTTGAGACCCCAAAGTTGAACCTCAGATATCAGTTTCAACAAATTCTTAGTTGTTCTGATCTTGCCCATATGTTTCAACATCTTACTGTATGTACATTCTTACTCTGATGTGGGTCTAATTATTCCAATTCTATTCTTATTATGCTATTGATAGGATTCATTAGATCCTAATAACGCATCCTGCCAACCGGACCAGGCCAAACCTGAAATCCTGAAGCCAAGAACTACAAAAGATTGCATTCTTCCTGAACTGCCACTCACAGCTCAGAAACTCGGCCGATTGGTCAGAAACTCGGCCGATTGCTTCACAACTCGGCCGATCCGCTTGAAACTCGGCCGATCAACTTGCCGTTTGATTTCCTGAAAAAGGAAACTCGGCCGAATTACATACAACTCGGCCGAATCGCGTACAGACTGAAAACCTAAACAGACCTGCTGATGTCAATTTCACTCGAATCAGCGGGCAAAACTATAAAAACAAAAGCCCATTCAAAGGTCAATTCTAGTCTACTTGTTACAAAGAATAAAATTAATAAATGCTACAATTGCATTATGTACAACAGATATTAAAGACCCATATTTCAAAGTATTGAATATTTCAATTCAAACATATAAGAGCATTTCTATACATTTCCAACAAAAACAACATTATGAAATGTAAGTTCTATCTCCTTTTACATTTATGCTCTTAATTCTTGTTTCTTTTCTCGTTTTATAACCCTAACATTTCTAGGGTTCCTCTCTAGCCCATTCTTCCACTGTATCCCTGGCCAGGGCATACGTGAGAGAATAGACAGAGTAGCTTGTACTGGTTGATCCAAGTACTCAGATATCGGGCCAGGATATCCAAATACTCAAATCCCCAAAGCTAACATCAAACATCTCCTATCTGCCACACATAGGACTCTAACTTACTAATTTAATGGTCCTTGACAACTCACCCTAAGCTCTGATACCAAGCTGTTACACCCCGATCTCACAATTTCCTCAAATCATGAGATTAGGGCGTAAGATATGATTTATATTTAACACAAAGAACACCCTTAACTTTTTCTTTTTCTTTAAAATCTTGATTCTCCGCAATGAACCACATAACATCCTAACAAAGGAATATGAACATTTCTTTTACTAATCAGACTTTAATAGTAAAGATACATGTATAAGCATTCACGATGTCTTTCACACATTATGCACATGAAACTTGCTAATTAGCATACATATCAAAGAGAAATAATATTACACATTGTAATTACAACTCTCTCTCTAAACTCTTCTGAGGACCTAGAGTGACAAGGACCGACTGACTCAACTAATCTCATACTTGACTCCTGTGGCAGATCTACTCTGACGCTTTGATCATCTTCAAGTCCACGCGGTTAACCCTAAAATGTTTGAGTAGAGGGGTGAGCCTACTCGCTCAGTGAATGAGTACTTCATGGAAACAGACTAATGCACTAATGTGATTACAGATGTAATTTGAATAAACGATATGAAATTTAACAACAATAAATACTACACTGAGCAGTTCTAAAACAATATAATTGAAATAACAAAGAATGTAAATATTGCATCTAAAGAATAACTACTAGAAGACTATGCTCTAGTCTTCCATAACTCTTTCATTTATAAGGAACTATGTGAATCTATATGATCATATTTTAGATTATGCCCCAAACATATGCAGTGCACTCTGCATATGAAACTCACAGTGCACTACGAGTCCATCGTACAAGACTTAGCGACACACCCGGGAAATGCTAAGTCTGACGCCAGCCCTGCTCTACCACAAGACCCCAGGCTCTCCGGCCTGACTCATAGGCTCTCCGGCCTCAATGCACTACTCTGAGTGCTCTAGACTCCTCCTCTAACCTGAGTACACAGGCGCAGGGAGTCAACAATGGGTTACCACCAGAATTACTGAACCGGTTGGTGTTGGATAACCCTTTCCCCAGTGCCACCGAAATTACTCAATCGGTTGGTGTTGGACACTGTCTATCAACCCTCGTGCCACCAGAATTACTCAACCGGTTGATGTTGGACACGAGTTTCACCCCTAAGAAGCAGATCTCTCGAAGGGGTTCTACGGTGTTAGAGCACCTAAGTCTAACATTAATATTATAGATATATGTAAAACAGAAATCATAACTCATTTTACATTTCTCACAAGGCTCACACATCCTGCCATATCATAACATATAAAACATCATAGCTCATATATTCAACATATACCATGTCTCAGTAACATCCCTCTCTAGGGCATATTATATCTCATCACCTGCAAATTTATGAGATATGTATTGAAATATAAGAAGCCCTGCAGTATGTAGATATCAACTCAGAGAGAACAAGCATATAAAGTTAAATGCACTAGAAGCATACAATTCAACAATTAAGCATCAGCACATCTCATATTGAGACCTTTCATATTATCATAATATGCTTCATTGAAACCCCTATCCTTAGGGTTTCATTCGCCTTATTCATTCATCACATGCCAACACCCTACTCTTAGGGTTTCATTTGCCTCATTCACCTTTTAATTTACCTCATTCACTTGTCACATGGCTCTTATCATGATCTCATAAGATATAAGCATTCACTAAATAAAGATTGTTTCCAACAAATCATATACAATCAATATAGATATGAAATCATGGAAACTTAACTAAATTTAGATTTTCCATATCATTTAATGAGGTATCATGTATCAAGAATAAAATTCAATTAAGATAACCCATGAGATACATCCTAACCACTTATAGGATTACTAGTCCTTTTCAATAAGGTTGAAACACTAGTGATGTCTCAATTAGGTTAAACCCTAATTACATCATTTGATATAAATCTGAAAAACATTCTCACTAGGAAGTGTTGTATACGTTTCTGATATGAATCTACCATTTAGGAATCATTCAAACAGAGAAGGGATCCACATCATATCAATTTGTAACAATCTTAAATCAAACGGAAATTTCAGGGTTTAGAATTCACATGCTAAGCATTTAGGGATTTGGATGCTATAATCAAATTCGTGCATTACAATGTTTGAAGGAAGAACCCACTCACCCTAAGGTGTGAAAACACCTTAAATCTGCAGCTTAACTCAGGGAATCTCGAACTCATATCAAATCCCTAGCAAATCTCCCAATTCTTCTTCCATTCAACTCGGAAACCTTGAAAATGAGGGATTATGAAGAAAGGGTGAGAAAAGAGGGAATTTCGAAATCCTCTTGGATCAAATCAGAGCATGGACGGAATCTTGACATGAGAGAGAAGATTCACCATAAAAGTCTATGCAAGGAATCCGAACTTACTTGATTTCACCATCCCTCGGACCGCAAAACCCTAATTCAGCAATTCCCCCACTTTCTTCTCTCAAACCCTAACTCTCCCTCTCTCTCTAGGAGTTCGTTTCTCTGGAATGGATGACGAAGAATGAGAGCTGCTTGTGTGTGTGGTTGCTCATATAAGTCAATTGAGCTGCTTGGGTCAATTGCATATTGACCCAACACTCAACTTTAATTATATTGGCTGAATATTCAGTTATACAAAAGTTACTGTAATTCGTTTATTTCAGAGATGAAACATTATCCAAAAATTATGGGAATTTAGCAAGTTGTTTATAAGTTATCTATAAAGCTTCAGTTAAAATTTGAGATTATTTGGAGTTACCAATAAATAATTAAAAATAGAACAATGCACTGCTATATTGCAGTCTGCAGAATATTCGGCCGAGTTTGTCCTGCACAAAACTCGACCGACACCCTTACTGTAGAGATCAAAAGTCATCCAAAAATTATTCCAAATTAAAAGAGTGTCTAAAACTGTGTTTTTCAAGCACAGTTAAAATTTTAGATCAATTGGATATACCAATAAAAAGATAAAATTCAATTACCACACCGCTGTAAAATTCTGGAAATGTGATCGGACGAGTTTGAAACTCAACCGATAAACAGGTCAGAACATTCTTCAAAAATTCTGATATTTTCCAATGTTGTTCACATTTTATATATACAAATCATATCCAAAATTGAAATAAATCAGAGTTACACATAAAATACTAAAAATCATTTAGTGAGACATTCTACTTATCAAATTCTGTATTCATGTATCATCAAAACCCTATTTTGGGCCGATTAGGGTTTATGTTTCTCAAACCCTAATTCTCAAGACAAAAGAACATTTAGACTTCTTATCATAGTTAAAACATCCTAATTGTGTTATCGTCATTAATTAGATTTCAAGAATGATTATTCTAATTAATCTTTGCAATTGTCTAGGTAAACCCTAGTTTACCAATTAAGCTCAAATGGGGTCGTAACACCGGGATAGCTAAATCTGATTACTATCCTGGTCTGCAACAGGGAAACTGGCTCTCTGGCCTCAGCACTCCTATTATGTTGTAAACTGGACTGCTCCTCTAACCTGAGCACACAGGCAGAGAGTCAAGCCACCTATTACTCTAGTGCCACCAGGATCATGTCTTTGGTTGATGTTGGACACTACATGGATTTTCTGTGCTCTAGTGCCACCAGGATCCTGTCTCTGGTTGATGTTGGGCACTACATTTTGTAATTTAAGGAGACTTCCACTAGGTCTTTGTCCCCCGTACCACCTATTAGTACTATCCGATCCCCGTATATTGGACACTGCCAGGGTTAGGTCGTTTCACCCCTAAGGCGCAGACCTCACATAGGGGTTATACGGTGTTCAGGACTCTTAACTCTATTATTTTATTATTCCTAAAAAGCTCTTACTATATTATCTCTCTCTTACTTATTCTTGACTTTGGTATCTCTATGGTACTGTGTCTGTAAGGACCCTGACCTGCGTTTAGGGTTTACCCTGTTAGTTTTGCTTAACCTTGGTGGTTTGATGCTTGCTAACCACCTCTGAGTGGTGATTAGGGTTTTGTTGTACTTTGTTGAGAGTTCGAGGGGCTACTTGCAAATAAGCCAAGTCTAGGGTTTTGTGTGCAAGTTTGCCATCTTGTGAGATGTTTTCCCCTCTTTGCTTCCTCTAGGGTTGAGAGGAAGGCCTGGGCTTGTTGGTTGAGTTCTTTGGGCCTGAGTTGAGCTTTTTTGGGCCTTGAGATGTGTTGTTTGGGCTTTTTTGAGCTTTGTGTCGGCCATGGCTTGCCTTGTGTCGTCCAAGGTAAGTTTGTGTCAACCTAGGGTGTGTGTGTCGTCCAAGAAAGCTTTGTGTCATCCAACACCATGGTGTGTCGCCCAGTAGCTTGTTTGTGTCGCCCAACAGGAGTTCTTGCTTGTGTCGCCCATGTGGCTTGACCTTGGTTGGTGACACTTGGTGCCTAGTTTGGACAAGTGTCTCTTGGCTTGCTAATGTGTTGGCTTGAACCCTAGGACAAGTGTCCCTTGGGTGGACGACACATAGCATGGCTGTACCTTGGTTTCTCCTCCCCTTCTTCCTATATATGTAGCTCTTCTCCTTGCCTTAGTCTCCTTTGCTCTTTTGGTCTCTCTTCCACCTTCAGTGCACAATATCCCTCTCCATCTTGCTTGTGTTGGCTGACACACTCCCTTGGAGTTGAAGTGGTGGCCGATACACCTTCCTGGAGTAGCTTGGTGGACGATAGCTTTGGACCTTGGAGTGCATCTTCTTCCTTGGAGCTTGGAGCTTAAGGCGGGTTGCATAGCTTCTAACCCTAACTCCTTTTCCTCTAGCTATGATCTTGTTATATGTTAGTCGTGTAGGTTAGTTCCTTGCTTTTATATTTTTCTTGTGTACCTTTGCTTTCTAGGGTTTAGGGCTTCCATGTGTTGAAGGTTGAAGATGACCCTTGTTGAGCAATATCCTCCCTTGCCTTGAGGATGGGCGATATCCTTCCTTGGTTTTGGGTGTGTTGGGCGACACCCTTGTTCTCATGTTAGGCGACATAGTGGGGTTCTTTGTGCTGATTGATATGGTGACCTAGGGTTGAGTTGAGGTTGATGGTGACTTAAGGATGGGCGATACCCCTTTTGTTGTGGAGGTGTTGGACGATATCCATGAGGTTGGACGACATGTTTTCCTTGTCCTTGTGTTGGACGATAGGGTGCTTCCTTTGATGGATGATATGGTACCTTGGTGGACGATATGGTGAGTTCTTGAGGTTGTCCGATACCCTGCCCATGTGTTGGGCGATAGGGTGAGCTAAGCTTTGGTTGGCCGATATGTTTGTACACCTTGTTGAGCTATGTTGGACGATAAGGCCTTGTTCTTGTGTTGGGCGACATAGTTGTGGTTGAGTTGGCCGATATGGTTGAGGTGGTTGATGGATGATGATGGGCGAGATAGACCTTCTTGTGTTGAGAGATATCCTCTTCCTCATGGAGGACGATAGACCTAAGCCTATTGATGGTTGTTTGTGTTGACCGACAGGGCTAAGCATGGTAATGGCCGATAGCCATGTTGGGCGACACCCTTGGGTGGTGATGGCCGATAGGGTTGGTGTATGTGTCGGCCGATAGGTCTAGGTGAGTTTTAGTGAGGGTCGTGAAGGGTTACAGTTAGGGTTAGGTGACCTTATGGTGATGATCTCATGTGTTATGTAAATGGATGTATATGCTCAAACGATAATGATGCCTTGCAAACTATGGTAATGCTAAGGATAGTAACAATTATGATGACGGTAATTGCATAATGACAATAATGATGATGATCATAATAATGATGGCAATAATGATAGTAATGACATGCATGAATTAACCCTTGTGCTTAATTGCTAGTGAGAATGATGATAGTTATACTAGTAGCTTGCATAATGATAAAAATGGTAATAATGATGATAGTGGATGGTAATAGTAATGATATTGGTAACAATAGTAGTTGACTTGTATACTCAACATAATTGTTATATAAAGTGAATACCTTGACTAATCCTGAGATAAGGGTAAGCATGATTATGGTATGATGTGCTTAACAAGCTTGATCATCAAATAGTGTAATGTTGATAAATAGATTATCTTGAATGATAACTCATGATAGTAAGCATATTCCTTATGTTGAATCTATGGTTATTGTGTATTCTAACCATGCAGGTGATGTGTAGCCATGAAAGGGCTATGTGACATATGTGATGAGTAACATTACCTTGATATTTGTTATATGAGATTATATATGTAATGTGTTGGTCCCATGATGATGATGTGAGCCTTGAGAGGCAGTGACAGTACATGATGAAGGATTTATATCCTATGTTATGTGATGATCCTTGATATAGATCTGGATGGTTGGCAAGAGGTCAAGTGGTAACATGTGATGCTGGATCTTTGTGATGGATCAGGTTGATGAGGTTTCAATAATAATATAATGTTCTTTATTTTCTGTTATATCTTGCATGATTATAACTTGGTTGAATCCTGCAATCCATCTAAAAGATACTAATTAATTATAGTGGAATTATATCATGTAGTCTGCCCTGGCCGTAGATCCATCATCGTCAGGACTTGGTGATGGTGAAACAGGTTCTCCTACGGGTTAATCTAGAAGCGCCTATTGTTGAATATGTGTAGGTTGCTCCTAGCCTGAAAATGAGGAGGTAAGAGTGTAACTTTGGTTACAGACTCAGATATGTATATAGAGCATGGTGAACAGACCCATGGCTCAGGATATGTGATGTGAGTAGCATGAATGCGTTCATGGCTCAGAGCACGGTGAACAGGCCCGTGGCTCTGTCTTACTAGCGCCGAGACCTGTACCAAGGCGGGCTAGAGTGAGGGTAGCCTATGGAGTTGTCCCTGTGGCTTAGACCACTTCAGCATGTGACTACGGTCCTGCTTGTGTTGTACTCGTGTACTGAACACGAGGTGGGAGGTCGTGGAGTCCGGCTCTTCCATTGACCTTGTATGGCACTGGATTTAGGCTTCGCAGCCAAAGGTTTGATTTGAACGGTACGGTTCAAATCCTCAGGGCATAATAATACGTAACACAGCCGTTTAGTATTTACTATTTAAGATAAACACGAAATATTGGTTGAGGCCTTGTTTGGGTATTATCTCTGTTGTATCTTGCAGGTTATGTGATAATATGTCTGATCTTGATAAACAGCTTATGCGACAATATATCTTGTTTTGATAATCATGTTACATAGTGATATATGCTATCTTGACAATCATGTTCCATTAAGAAATATTTGGATATATGCTTGTACAGCTGATTAGCTTGTCAGTAAGAATAGCTATACCTTATATATATATATCGATTGCTCTTGTTATACATGCTATTAGATATTTGTTGTTATAGTCTATCTTGCTGAGGTTCTGTAGTTGCGGTGGGGAGTTATGTTTCCCGCTGGGACAATTGTTCAATTGTCTCACTCCGCTGGTTTACACCCTTTTTAGGTGGTTGAGGTAGACGTAGTCGTGGTTGTGGTGTTGCGGCCGAGCAGCCTGACGAGCAGTAGAAGGCAAGCGATGGATATGCTGCTGTTTTGGATGTTTCGTAGTAGAGTCTAGAGTCATCCCTGTACTCTCAGGTCCTTATCAGTGTTTTGATGATGTTTCATGATGAGCAATCGATGATGTTTGCATATCCTGCTGATGGCCGGATATGGGCCTTTATGTATGTGAACAGGTGGTGAACTCATGTGATGGATGAGCAGTTGTTTCTGTAAGCTGTAGACACGTATCAGATCTCGTGTGTGTGTATATATGACATGTTTCTGTGCAGGATGAGGACTGGTAAGTAATAAGTTTCAAAGTTTATCAGTTTTCCGCAATCGGTTTTAATTAATCCGTGTTTTCATAATCTGTGGTTATGGTGATTTCCGCACGTTTTCGTGTAACACCTCGTTATCTGTGTGATAATGGGATGTGTTGCCACAAGTATTGGTATCATAGCCTTAGGTTCGCTGAGTCTACATGGATTTAGGACTAGGTTGAGTTGTTCTTATGAGTGTCCATGTTTTTTTACAATATCTTCTGCCCTCAGCGGAAGAAAAGTCAAGATGTATGGAAACCATGAAGAACACTCTGCTGAGTATGGTGATGCTGCATCGGTTGATGGAGCAAATGGATAGGCACATGAAGATCGGGTGCCTGAGGTCCCCCAACCTAACCCAGCCATACTTGAACATCATGCCTACCAACAGCTTATGGGGCAGTTAATGGCTACGATGAATCTCATGGTTGAGCGATTACGAGTGCCTCCTCCGCGAGCACAGGTTCCCCATGGAGAAGCATCGGGTATTGGGAAGACCTTCGAGCAGCTTCGCCAAGTTGGAGCTTCGGATTATGCTGGAACGGCTGATCCAGCGGATGCAGATCTGTGGCTGACAAGTCTCAAGAAGGCTTTTCGGATCCTTGACATCCCCGAAGCAGACAAGGTAAAGCATGTTGTCTACCTTCTGAAGGGTAGTGCTGGTCACTGGTGGACCATCGAAGAAGAGAAGCGGCATGGTGAGGTGATCTGTTGGGAAGTGTTTCGACGCGAGTTCGTCACCAGATACTTTCCGAAGACGTATCTGAACGAGAAGATCAGTCAGTTTGAGAAGTTGCGACAAGGAACGATGAACATCACCGAGTATGAAGCTAAGTTTATGGATCTGTTGAGGTTCTGTCCTCACATGGCGGCAACAGATGAGGAACGGATCAGACGTTTCGAGAAGGGTTTGAGTGCTGAGTTGACAACCCCGGTGTCTGCGTTGGAGAACCGAGAGTAGTTTGTTACGTTCGTGGAATCTATTCGGCGGATCGAGAGAACAGTAAGGGAGAAAAGAGATTCTATGTCTCTTAAAAGACCTGCCCAGTTTCAAGGATGAAGGTTTAGTGGCTTTAAGAAGCCAGGTTTTCGGCACCGTCAGCGATGATAAGTGCTAGTGTACCATCTCAGTGGTCTCTGAGTAAGGGAAGAGGTTATGTTTCTTCACCATCTAAGGTGCACAGTTCAGCTTCTATGGAAGTGACAAGCCAGCTAGGCCACAGTTTGAGGACAAGGCATTTCATCTTTGTGGACAAGTCGAGCATTTCAGGCTTAATTGCCCGAATAGAGATGTTGAAGTGACGCAGCAGCTGAGACAGAGTTTCTAGAAGTCTGAGAGACCGCAACCCAGTGGTAGAAGAGGTCGAGGACGCGGTCAGGCGTCTCAAGATGGATCGTCTGCTCAAGGAAGAAGAGGTCGTGGACAGCAAGCAACGGCTCGATTCTATGCCATGAATCAGCCATAGGCGATAGTCAACCCGCGAGTGGTGACATGTCAGATGGAGTTATTTCATTCTGATATGTCTTCTTCTTGCTTTATATCTGTTCTGGTTGACCCGGGTACTACACACTCTTTTATAGCCTATAGTATGCTTGAAAAGTGTCGTTTACCTGTTAGCTATAAGAAGGATAGTTTGTTGTTAGAAACCCCTCTCAATGGTTCCTCTTTGCTTCGAGAAGAGTGTCCATCTTGTGTTTTGTCTTTCTCGGGACACCGTATTCAAGTGGATCTTATACCACTTGATATGCATGGTTTCGATGTTATCCTTGGGATGGATACCTTAGAGAAGTATAAGGTTGTCTTGGACTGTGGATCCAAGTAGGCAGTGTTCGATGTTGCTGGAGAGAAGTGGATCTTCCACGGAGATAGGAAGATTCTTCCGACATATTTGGTATCAGCTATGGTGGCAGATAAGTTGTTATGACAAGGATGTGAGGCGTTCCTAGCTCACGTGGTGGATACCGTTGTGGTTACCAAGGCAAAAGGTCCTAGTCTTGAGGAGGTGTCCGTGGTTCGAGAGTTTGCAGACGTGTTTCCTAAGGTGTTTCCTGGTGTTCCTCCACCCCAAGAGATTGATTTCGAGATCAATCTGGTCCCTGGAACACAACCAGTTGCACAGTCACCGTATAGGATGGCTCCAGTAGAGATGGTAGAGTTGAAGAAGCAGTTGCAAGAGTTGTTGGAGAAAGGTTTTATCTGACTGAGTACGTTGCCGTGGGGTGCTCCCGTGTTGTTCGTCAAGAAGAAGGATGGTTCGATGCAGTTATGTATAGATTACCGACAGTTGAACAAGGTCACGATCAAGAATAAGTACCCGTTGCCGAGGATAGATGATCTGTTCGATCAGTTGCGTGGTGCTACAGTGTTTTCGAAGATCGACCTACGGTCTGGATATCATCAGTTGAGGATTAAGGCGGATGACATACCAAAGTCAGCTTTCAGGACAAGGTATGGTCATTTCGAGTTTGTGGTTATGCCATTTGGGTTAACCAATGCACCTGCTGCTTTCATGGATTTGATGAACAGAGTGTTCCGTCCGTTCTTAGATCAGTTTGTTGTAGTCTTTATAGATGACATCTTGATCTATAGTCAGGATAGGCTAGAGCACGAGCAACATCTTCGTCGAGCGTTGACTCTTCTTCGTCAACATCAGTTGTATGCCAAGTTCAGTAAGTGCGAGTTCTGGTTGGATGAAGTGACTTTCTTGGGTCATGTGATATCTTCTGAAGGAGTCAAAGTAGATTCGAAGAAGGTGGAATCCATTGCGGATTGGGAACAGCCGAAGACGCCGACAGAGGTTTGTAGTTTCCTTGGGTTGATAGGATACTATCGGAGGTTTATCAAGGACTTAAGTGTGATCACTTTGCCAATGACGAAGTTGACCAGGAAGGATGTACCTTTTGTTTGGGATGATCAGTGTGAGCAAGCTTTCTAGAGTCTGAAGGAGAAGCTGACCCGTGCTCCAGTGTTGATCTTACCAGAACCTGGGATTGGCTATGTTGTTTTCTGTGATGCGTCCAAGAAAGGTTTAGGTTGCGTGTTGATGTAGGAAGATCATGTGGTTTCTTTTTCCTCGCGACAAATCAAGAAGCATGAGGAGAATTATCCGACTCATGATTTGGAGTTGGCAGCAGTGGTTCATGCGCTAAAGATTTGGAGACACTATCTGTATGGGGAAGTGTGTCAGATCTTTACGGACCATAAGAATCTGAAGTATATCTTTACGCAGCAAGAGTTGAACATGCGACAACGACGATGGATGGATTTGATCAATGATTACGATTGCACTATCGAGTATCATCCTGGTAAGGCAAATGTAGTAGCTGATGCGCTTAGCAGAAAGTCTTCTTCTCTTTCTTCAAAGAAGGCACACATGAGTTCCCTGGTTTGCCATAGGCGAGATATGTTTGTTTCTCTGAGACAGATGAATGTACAGATGGAAGTTTCTTGGTGGTCTGGTCTTTTCATACAGATGCAAGTTAAGTCTACATTGAGACAGCAGATCAAGGATGCACAGTAGACTGATGATGCAGTTCAGTTGATCAGATCAGAGTTCGGCAGTGACAAGCGTGATGGGTTTCATGAGTCCAAGGATGGACTAGTTTGCTATCGTGATAGGATGGTGGTTCCAGATGCGAATGATCTGAGGAAGTTGGTGCTTGAGGAAGCACATACGTCGATGTATGCGATGCATCCAGGTGTCACCAAGATGTATTATAGTCTGAAGGACTTGTTTTGGTGGCCCAGTTTGAAGAAAGATGTAGCTAAGTTCGTGGCAAGATGTGCGGTTTGTCAGCAAGTGAAGGCTGAACATTAGAAGCCGGCTGGTACGTTGCAACCTTTGTCGATACCTGATGCAGCCCTATTTTAGGGCTTCATCTTGTGTTATTTTGCTCTTCAATCACATCTATACCTGTTAGATTGCATGTCATTCCCCCTAATATGCTTATTTGTATAAAATGCACTTATGGACATCATTTGCGTGTTTTTTAGATATTTGGACCACACTTGATGGAAGAGAGAGAGAAGGAGTGATCCTAGGGTTCCTCTGCCCTTGGAGAGACCCAAAGTGAAGTCCAAGGCTCCCTCAACCTACCCTTAGTGGCCAAAGATCATTTGAAGCAAAGATGTCCAAGAGAATCCAAAGATCCAAGTCAAGGTGCTGCCCCAGGTCCCAGCACGGCCGTGGTACCACAGAACGGCCGTGCTAGATTACTTAGAAATTAACAGGCTCAACATCCAAGTGAAGCAGAGAACACCACGGATGTTCACAACACTACGGCCGTACAATGGGCAGACACCACGGCCGTGCTCCACAAAATGGCCGTGGCACAGCAGAGCAAAACGGCCGTGCAACAGCACCACGACCACCTCCACCAAGCCCACCACGGCCGTGCCATACACCACGGCCGTGGCACACCACCACCACCACGGCCGTGGCCGTTTTGACCACCAACCTGACATTGTGCAATTTAATTCCCACGACCGTGCCCCATACACCACGGCCGTGGCCTACCCTGCCCACCACGGCCGTGCTACTCACAGAATCCAGCCACGTTTTCACTGCTTTCCCTATTTTGCCCCTAACTTAACCTAGTGCTTCCCCCACACCTATATATACCTAGGTGGCGGCTGGGGCACGAGGTTAGATACCTTCCACCACCTCCTAGCTCCCCAAATCTCCATCCACTCCATTCCACTCCATATCCACCTCAAATCCACCCCATTTCACCATTTTCACCACCAAATCACTAGTTTAGACTAGTTCCTACCCATAATCCCCTTCATTCTTCACCCTTCACCTTGGAGGTGGGAGGAGGTCGACCTACTACTGCTGAAGAGAGGATTGACAACCACTACTTCGAGCTCCATGGCTACTTCTTCCTCTATCTCCTTTCTTTTTGTGTTTTCCATTTCTATGAGTAGCTAGGCCCCTGTGGGTGGGCTGTTTGGGGGATATTATGTTACTTTGATACCATGTTGGGGGAAAATGACATGTAAACTTTGTAATTCCATTTGTTAATGATTATGCTCTATTTGTATCTCATTCTCCATGGATTGCTTGTTGGTTTGTGTGTGAAATCACTTAGGAATTTAGGCAAATTGCTTATATGTGTGAATTTTGGGATTTGCCCCTAGGTCCAATTCTTGGATCCCTAGGCTGCCTCCCATCTTCCTACATCTTAATCAATCTCCCTAAGCCTAAGTGAGAGATCTAAGTAGCTAGATTGGATAATTCTAGTGCAATTAGCATGGAGCCTTCTCAAGGCTAGAATGTGGGGGAATCGGGGCCCAAAACCCTAATTTCACCCCCCATTACTACCCTCGGCCCCTAATTGCCCTAGGAATGTCTAATGTAGAAACCTAGACTTGATTAGACTCTAATTGGATTAAACCTAATCCCTAACCCAATTGAGCCTCGTAAGGGTAGTAGGGGGTGTTAGGGACTAGTTCTCCTATGCACAACCTAGCATATCCATGGCCAGTTAGTAGCTTAGGTTAATTCATTAGACTATAACTTGTTGTTTGGTTTGGATAATCTAAATGGAATCATAATGGTCATATGTCACCCCCAACTTAAGTGATAAGTTCATACCCCTAAACAGCCCACACATCTCTTTATTGCTTAAAACCCTAGTTCTGTGCTTGCTTAGCTTAGTTAGTTCTTTTCTTGCTTAGTTAGCTTCTTGCCTTGCTCTTGCCTTGTTTATGCTAGTTTAGTTCTTTAATTGCTCTTTTGCTTTTCTCTTGCTTGCTTTAGCATAATTTGTCTTTTCATACCTAGCTTAGTCTTTCCTTGCTTGCCTAGTCTTAATCTAACCTAGGGTTAACATAGATTTCATTCTTGCCTTTAATTCCTCATTTGTTCACAGTAGTTTAACAATCAAAATCACCTTTAAACCCTTAACCCTAGTCTCCGCAGTAGGAACCTAGCTAAACCAACCCAGGTCTAGTGCCCCCTCTTTTCCCTGTGGATCGACCCTTTACTTGCCACCTTCCTATACTACAACACGACCCCGTGCGCTTGCGGGTGTAGTGTTTTAGTAGATGTAGGTAGCCAGTTTAGGTTTTATAAATTTAACCCCCATCCACCATGCATTCCGACCTCGTGGGGCACATCTATTCAATCGAGTAGTGTGTTAGCACCACTAGCGGAATCACACCAAGCTTTCGGGCGCCGTTGCCGGGGAATAGAGGCGCTCGGCCTAGCTAGTTAGTTTTGCTTTGACTTTTCCTACTGCCCTCATCATTGCTATTCTTTATTCATTTTTTCTTTGCATTTCTTGTGTATATTGGTTTACTAACTTGCTTTCTTTTGCTTGGTTGTGCTTTATGCATGTGACAAGCCATTCGGGAGGAAACAAGATGGAAGGCCAAAATGCACCTCACAAGCCGCTTTAAGACTACTTCATGCCTAGCAACTACGAATCGCCAATTGCTAGCAGGGTTGATCAAATGCCAGTGGAGCAATTCTCTATTCCTCCAGGTCTTCTTGGACTCCTTCCCATCTTTTACGGTTCAGAGAGTGAGAACCCCTACAAGCATTTGGACTCTTTTCTTGAAGTATGCTCCACCTTCAGGACGTTGACGGCTAGTGATGACACAATTCAGTTGACCTTGTTCTCTTTCTCCCTCAAAGATAGATCTAAAGACTGGTATGACTCAAGAAAGGACATCATGAGTTGGGAAACAATGAAGAATGCTTTCTTGAGACAGTTCTACTATATTGCAAGGTTGACACAAATGCGGCGTTCCGTGACAAGTTTTAGCCAAATGGGCAGTGAGCAGTTTCATGATGCATGGGAGAGATTCAAGAAGCTGTTGAGAGAGTGCCCGCACCATGAGATCCCTTTGTGGCAGCTAGTTCAATCATTCTACTCTGGTTTGTCTCTAAAGGACCAAGACACAGTGGACTCTTCTTATGGAGGAGTTTTCATGGCTAGGCCACCTGAGGAGATATGGCCTTTGTTTGAGCAGTTGGCTGAAGGATCAAGAATTTGAGCTTCTAGCATGATGAATGAAAGAGGGTATGCCTTTGGTGTGACACCCCCTACTCATGATGACTCAAGCCCGCAAGTGATGAAGATTCTTGGTGACATGGTGAACTTCATGAAGAACCCAGGTGAAAAATGCTCCTTGCCACCCGGTCAATTCTATTGAGTTCTATGGGGAAGAAAAGAAGACACCTCACTCCTATAGTTACCAGGAACCACAAAGTCCTACATACAGCTCAAGGTTTGAGGAAGAGGTTCTATCCAGATTGAAAGTGTTTGATGATGTTCAAAGGGATGTTGCAAGGTTAGAAGAGAGAATAGAGCAGCTATATTCTATAATCGCTCTCCAAGAGGAAAAATTGTCTTCAAGACCCCTCGTGAGCCACCATGAAGCAACTGGACCCATGCCCTCCTCTCAATATTTCTATAGTCCACCCCCCATGCAAGTACACCCCATTCACTCATTCCAAGGCTATTCCCAGCCTTACACCCCTCCACCACCTCCCTTACCTCAAATTTCCCAAAACTTCACTTTCCAACCCCAATTCTCTTACCCCCCTCAATTCCCTTCTCCACCTCAATTTCAACCCCAAGTGTCACCTCCACCTCCTCCACAACCACAACATGCTCCCCCTCTTCACCATGAGCAAGGTAGTGCTGTGACAATTCTAAGGAGTGGGAAAACTCTTGAGCAGCCCGCAAGTCAAAGAAAGGTTAATAAAGTAAAGCAAAGGCAACCAAGTGGTGATACTGTGATTGATATTGCCGAAGATGATGTTGTGATACCGCATGTTGAGTTTGGGATTCCATGTGATCCGCCACATACCCCTTTTGCAGGTCCTACCATCCCTAGTGTTCCGCCTCATGTTCATGAAAGTGCGGCAAAAACTAGTGATCCTCCGTTTGTAGAAGCACTAGATGAGCCACCAGATTTGAAAAGGAGGCAAAAGCACAATGTTGACATTCTTGAGGTGTTTCGCCAAGTAAAGGTGAACATTCCACTTTTGGATGCTATCAAGCAAATCCCATCATATGCCAAGTTCCTCAAGAACCTATGCACTGTGAAAAGAAGGTCAACGGGGAGGATTCCAAAGAAGGTGAGATTGAATGAACAAGTAAGCTCCATCATACAACACTCACTTCCCGTGAAGAGAAAGGACCCAGGAGCCCCACTCATACCTAGTTACATAGGGGGACATCGCATAGACAGGTCCTTGCTTGATTTGGGATCTAGTGTGAATTTGATGTCATATCATGTCTATGTTGAGCTGGGCTTAGGAAAGTTGAAGCCGACACATTGCACTCTCTAGTTGGCAGATAGATCCATAAAAGTGCCTAGAGGTAGAGTGGATGATGTCTTGGTGATGATAGACAAGGAAAAAGGCGCGGTGTTCCCGGCGGATTTCATTGTACTTGATATGGAGCCGGAGGATAGGAAGATTCCCATCATCTTGGGGAGGCCGTTCTTATCTACAGCTGATGCCGACATTCATGTGCGCAGTGGCACCATGACAGTCTCATTCATGGACATGAAGATCAACATTAACATGTACAAGACCCCAACCCGGCGAGTCCGAGATAGGGATATTGGACATGGCCCCTTCACAAGTCCAAATGGGCATTTGAGAGAAGGACATCAAGGTGAAGAAGTTAGTGATGATTATTGTGATCAAAGGGATGAGGAAAACAGATTGAGTGCAAAGGAAGGATGCATGTTTTACAAAAATGGACACATGAAAATGCCAAACGGATGAATGTTGAAGAATCACCAAGAAGCCTAGCTGAAGGCAAGAAACTCAGTGCTTGTGGGAGGCAACCCACCTAGGTTTGGGAATTTTTGACCCAGACTGCATTTTTGATACTTTTTCTTTGTTTTTACTTTTTTCCAAGAAAGCACACACACACACACACACACACACTCATTTTTGATAGTTTTTGTATAGTTTTGATATGTGCAGGTGAGAACAGAGTGAAATGAAGATGAATAGATGAAAGTTTGACAAAGAATCAACAGAATATCAACTTGAGACCTATTTTTGATGATTTAAACAAGATTTGAGTCTCCTACTGCTGTTACAGTGCCCAAAACGGCCATGGTACATCAACACGGCCGTGGTGGTGCACTCACATTCAACAAGGAAATGATAAGAAAATTCAGAAAATCAATTAAGTTTTGAACCAGGGCAGAACGGCCGTGCAAGGCAGCACGACCGTGGTACAAGAAGCCACCACGGCCGTGCTGCGCAGCACGGACGTGCAACAGCCCGATTCCAGCAGATTTAAGTCAATTTTTGCAAACCTTCTTTTCACTTGCTCATTTCTCCAAAGAACAGAACGGCCGTGCTCCGTGCCCTAGCGCCCATGCAGCACTCCGCCCGCCTCCTCCAGCCATCGAATCCTCACCAAATCACCCCCAAACCATTCCCAATCACTCCCCTACCATTTCCACTACCGTAATCTTCAGATCCCACCCATTTCCATCCACAAATGCGCCACTTTCTCTCCATTCCGCCCCAACAGCCCCGTTCTTCGGAGAAATCCGAATTTTTCTAATTCTACCTCCATTTTCGAGCAAGAATGAAGAAGTTTGTAAGGAAGGCAGTAGAGAAGACTAGGGGTGTCATCCCCTACCAAAGGAAGCCAAGAAACAACCACCCCCAGTTGACGGAGGCAGAATTGGATGCCACGGTGGAGTCTATTGCTGAAGAAGCCTCCGTACAGCCACAACGGGGGGCACCATCTTCGTCGCAGCCACCGCCGTCTGCCTCCCGACACTCCGTCTCATATGAGAGACCTTCCGCCTCAGCTACGCGGCCGTCAGTTTCGGCCGCACGACCGTCAGTCTCCTCCGCAGCACAGCCGCAACCCGAGCCACAACGACGACCACGTCGACGCCTCGTTTTACATGGTGAAGATGATACTTATATGCCTGAGGCTGAGCCGCAACCAAGCCCGCCACAACGACCATTTTCACAGCCAGAGGTTACTACAGGTAGGGCAAAGGAGCCCAAGCACCCTGGATGCCTGACACGTAGAGTGTTAGCTACTAGATACGCATGCCAAGCATCATTGGAGGCAATGGGGTTCTTTGTCTATTTTCAAGAATTGATGGAAAAATTGGGGCTTTATGAAATATTGACACTGCAACAGGAGACCTACATTGAGCTAACGCAGCAGTTCTTCGCCATGCTAGAGAAAGCAACCTATGATGGCGAGAATGCAATTAAGGTAACGATTGGGGACAAGAGGTGGAAGATAACCTCAGAGATGTTAAATCAGATTTTTGCCCCAAGTGGAGAGATGGCTGCCCTCCTAGATGGAGGAAGGACAGAAAATGACTCTAGTTCTACGTATCAAGCCATGTGGAAGTGTTTCACCGGCCAAAGTACATTTGTAGTAGGGAAATCAAAGACAAGTGGTATTCATAGCCCATTTCTTCACTATGTTCAGAAGGTGTTGGCAAACACCATCTTTGGCAGGTATGAAAATCAAGGCAGCTGCACCAACAAAGATCTTTTTGTACTTGGGTGGATGACGAAGGAGAGACATGTGAACCTGGGGGCGTTATTGATTGATCACATGAGGACAATCCCGTCCAAGAGCACACATCCATTTGTAATGGGAGGGATTGTAACTTCTATTGCCACTGCCTTAGGACATGACATGACAAGATATACAAAGGCCGAGGGTGGCAAGTTGGTTGATTTGCACTACCTGGCTCGCTCATCCATGATTATGATTACGCATCAGAAGATCATGTACCAAATCAACCCACCCTACCCAGGAGTCACATTGGAGTTGCCTTACCATACTCCTCCCCTCATGGCACAGTTTGGACCATCGCCGGATTTTCTGGAAAAGTTGAGGAGGTACGAGGAGGAGAACCCCAAAGGAGAGGAAATCCCTGAGGTGAGGTTTGCAGGAAGTCCAGGAGAGCCTTCACAGGCGGCAGAGCAGAGGCGGACGGTAGAGGAGAGAGCGGCAAGACGGGTGAGGCACAGAGAAGAAAGAATGGGAGCGTCAGAGCCACATCACCCTTCAGTGAATGCATATGATATGAGTACCATCCATGCACAGCTGGAGGGCATTCAGGCGACGCAGGACAGAATTCTACAGGCACAGGAGGGCTTTCAGAGGACACAGGATGCCATGTGGTTGGACCACCAGCATATGCATTACCAGGTCAACCACCTTTATCAGTTTCACAATGCCCAGGCCTAGAGGAACCCACAGTGGGGTGAGGACTGGTGGAGTTCTTTATCAGCTTTTCAGGACAACTATCCACCTCTACTGTCAGACTACTGGGGCGCCTACTACAGGCAGGGAGGAGCACCTCCACCACCTCCGCAGTGATCATCTACCCTATCACCCTAGACTTTAGTGTCATGCTAAGGACAACACGATTCAAAAGTTTGGGGTGATAGGGCGGTATGCCCTCATTCTTCTTTTACTCATTTTTGCATCTCATCTGCTATTTTACTTTTTGTTTGTTGTTTTTCATTTCTTTTGCTTGTCCTGCTATCTAGTCTAGAATTTTACTACTGTGCACACCTGCATTCCATGTAGTTTACCTTATTGTCATTTTTTGCGTAATTTTAAAAAAATTTTGCTTTTTTGCCATGCATTGCATATCATGTCGATTTTTAGTAATTTTTGCATGTTTTAGTTAGGATTTGCTTGTTTACTGCTTTAAGTTCAATAATTTAGGCTTAGATGTGATTGAAGGCAACTTGGCACCATTTTGGCCAATTTTGCCCAAATTTGGAACTTCTTGTCTAAAAATTGTGTTTCGACCAATCTCTACTGTTTTGAACTAAAATGTTGACCTTTGACAAATGCAAGTGAATTATCATTGTTTGTTGCTAAGTGGTATCAATGTTTGACTTTTTACATGCGCATCACCTCTCTTAGGATTGTGATTGATTTGGTTGAATTGTGAAATTGAGCAAGCTTTGAACGCTTAGTGTTTGTGGAATTACTTGTTTGATATATCAATTTCATTTTGTTCATTCATGTGGTGTGATATCGTGGATGAAGTGTTGGATTAATTCTCATGCAGGATGTCTTATGTGGAAAATCATACCAGTGACCCCTCTTTGACCCGACTATTCTTCCACCATCTTCATACCCCTCCGCCTCATAAAAAGATGCCCTAGTGCACATAATCAGCCTTGGCCACCTCCAAAAGTTTGGGGTGGCCATATCTTTATCTCCCTGCTTCACTCTATCCACCATATGCCCTATCTACACCAAGGGCAAGAAAAAGAAAAGAAAAAAAAGGAAAAGCAAAATAAAATAAAAGGATGCTCCTGTTTAAGAGCATTCAAATAAAGAAAAGATGAGTGTGTAAAAACACTCCAAAAATCTTACCGCAACCATTTCTTCCACTTTCATACCCATTGAGCTAGGAAACATCAAACTTAGCTCATTTTACCCTTTTCCACAGCCACGTGGGTCATTTGGTGTGATTTGAGATAAAAGATTGAATGCATGAATGTGAAACAACACTCCTAGTCATTTTTTATTAATGCCACCATGAAACGGTTTACCCGGAACTTAATGGAAGAAATATGGATAACTTGTGTATTCTATGCGCTATATTTGAAGTTCATATGCTTTGTGCTCTTTTCATGATTGGATTGTGAAAGAAGGAGAGGAGAGAAGTGAAATGCATGTACTTAGTCATCTTTGATCCCATTAAGCAACAATCGTCTTTTATATTGCATTTGTCATTTCTTTTTGTGAAAGTTTGTAGAGAGACTGAGTTGGAGCATACTTGAGGACAAGTATGTTTCAAGTTTGGGGTGGTGATGCAGCCCTATTTTAGGGCTTCATCTTGTGTTATTTTGCTCTTCAATCACATCTATACCTGTTAGATTGCATGTCATTCCCCCTAATATGCTTATTTGTATAAAATGCACTTATGGACATCATTTGCGTGTTTTTCAGGCATTTGGACCACACTTGATGGAAGAGAGAGAGAGAAGGAGTGATCCTAGCGTTCCTCTGCCCTTGGAGAGACCCAAAGTGAAGTCCAAGGCTCCCTAAACCTACCCTTAGTGGCCAAAGATCATTTGAAGCAAAGATGTCCAAGAGAATCCAAAGATCCAAGTCAAGGTGCTGCCCCAGGACCCAGCACGGCCGTGGTACCACAGAATGGCCGTGCTAGATTACTTAGAAATTAACAGGCTCAACATCCAAGTGAAGCAGAGAACACCACGGCTGTGCACAGCACCACGGCCGTGCAATGGGCAGACACCATGGTCGTGCTCCACAAAACGGCCGTGGCACAGCAGAGCAAAATGGCCGTGCAGCAGCACCACGACCACCTCCACCAAGCCCACCACGGCCGTGCCATACACCACGGCCATGGCACACCACCACCACCACGGCCGTGGCCGTTTTGACCACCAACCTGACATTGTGCAATTTAATTCCCACGACCGTGCCCCATACACCATGGCCGTGGCCTACCCTGCCCACCACGACCGTGGTACCCCACCACGGCCGTGCTACTCACAGAATCCAGCCACTTTTTCACTGCTTTCCCCATTTTGCCCCTAACTTAACCTAGTGCTTCCCCCACACCTATATATACCTAGGTGGCGGCTGGGGCACGAGGTTAGCTACCTTCCACCACCTCCTAGCTCCCCAAATTGCCATCCACTCCATTCCACTCTATATCCACCTCAAATCCACCCCATTTCACCATTTTCACCACCAAATCACTAGTTTAGACTAGTTCCTACCCGTAATCCCCTTCATTCTTCACCCTTGCACCTTGGAGGTGGGAGGAGGTCGACCTGCTGCTGTTGAAGAGAGGATTGACAACCACTACTTCGAGCTCCATGGCTACTTCTTCCTCTATCTCCTTTCTTTTTGTGTTTTCCATTTCTATGAGTAGCTAGGCCCCTGTGGGTGGGCTGTTTGGGGGATATTATGTTACTTTGATACCATGTTGGGGGAAAATGACATGTAAACTTTGTAATTCCATTTGTTAATGATTATGATCTATTTGTATCTCATTCTCCATGGATTGCTTGTTGGTTTGTGTGTGAAATCACTTAGGAATTTAGGCAAATTGCTTATATGTGTGAATTTTGGGATTTGCCCCTAGGTCCAATTCTTGGATCCCTAGGCTGCCTCCCATCTTCCCACATATTAATCAATCTCCCTAAGCCTAAGTGAGAGATCTAAGTAGCTAGATTGGATAATTCTAGTGCAATTAGCATGGAGCCTTCTCAAGGCTAGAATGTGGGGGAATTGGGGCCCAAAACCCTAATTTCACCCCCCATTACTACCCTCGGCCCCTAATTGCCCTAGGAATGTCTAATGTAGAAACCTAGACTTGATTAGACTCTAATTGGATTAAACCTAATCCCTAACCCAATTGAGCCTCGTAAGGGTAGTAGGGGGTGTTAGGGACTAGTTCCCCTATGCACAACCTAGCATATCCATGGCCAGTTAGTAGCTTAGGTTAATTCATTAGACTCTAACTTGTTGTTTGGTTTGGATAATCTAAATGGAATCATAATGGTCATATGTCACCCCCAACTTAAGTGATAAGTTCATACCCCTAAACAACCCACACATCTCTTTATTGCTTAAAACCCTAGTTCTGTGCTTGCTTAGCTTAGTTAGTTCTTTTCTTGCTTAGTTAGCTTCTTGCCTTGCTCTTGCCTTGTTTATGCTAGTTTAGTTCTTTAATTGATCTTTTGCTTTTCTCTTGCTTGCTTTAGCATAATTTGTCTTTTCATACCTAGCTTAGTCTTTCCTTGCTTGCCTAGTCTTAATCTAACCTAGGGTTAACATAGATTTCATTCTTGCCTTTAATTCCTCGTTTGTTCACAGTAGTTTAACAATCAAAATCACCTTTAAACTCTTAACCCTAGTCTCCGCAGTAGGAACCTAGCTAAACTAACCTAGCTCTAGTGCCCCCTCTTTTCCCTATGGATCGACCCTTTACTTGCCACCTTCCTATACTACAACACGCCCCCGTGCGCTTGCGGGTGTAGTGTTTTAGTAGACGTAGGTATCCAGTTTAGGTTTTATAAAATTTGAAAGCAAACCCCCATCCACCATGCATTCTGACCTCGTGGGGCACATCTATTCAATCGAGTAGTGTGTTAGCACCACTAGCGGAATCACACCAATACCACAGTGGAAATGGGATCATATAACAATTGATTTTGTAGTTGGTCTACCCCGGACAACTAGGAATCATGATTCCATTTGGGTGATAGTGGACATATTGACTAAATCTGCCCATTTTCTACCAGTAAAGACGACGTATACAGCTGAGAAACTAGCTCGAGTATATGTGGATGAGATAGTACGTTTGCATGGTGTGCCAGCAACGATAGTTTCTGACAGAGGTCCTCAGTTTATGAGTCATTTTTTGGAACAGTTGCTCAAGGCATTGGGAACACAGTTAAGGTTCAGTACAACTTTTCACCCGCAGACAGATGGATAGTCTGAGAGGACTATTCAGATTTTGGAAGATCTTCTTCGAGCTTGTGTTTTGCAGTTTCTAGGCAACTGGGATGTACATCTGAGTTTGATAGAGTTTTCTTACAACAACAGTTATCAGCGTAGCATCGACATGGCTCCTTATGAGGCTTTGTATGGGAGGAAGTGCAGATCTCCTTTGTGTTGGTACGAATCAGGTGAATATCAGTTGTTGGGCCCTGAACTAGTACATCAGATGAAGGAAAAGATCAAGGTGATACAGCAACAGTTGAAAGTGGCACAGGACAGACAGAAGTCATTTGCAGATAATCACCGACGACCTTTGGAATTCCAGGTAGGAGATGAAGTGTATCTCAAAGTCTCACCGTGGAAAGGTGTGCTAAGGTTTGGACGGAAGGGTAAGTTAGCTCCCAGGTATATGGGACCTTATCCAGTGATAGCACATGTTGGCAAAGTAGCTTATGAGATAGAGTTGCCTCTAGAGTTGCACAAGTTGCATCCAGTGTTTCATGTCAGTATGCTGAAGAAAAGTCATCCAGATTCAGGTACAGTAATACATCCAGTTGAGGTTGAGCTTGATGCATATGTGACCTACGAGGAAGGTCCTGTGGCGATCCTTGACAGAAGGATCAAGAAGCTGAAGAGGAAGGATCTGGTTCTTGTGAAGGTTCTTTGGCAGCATCGTGGCGTCGAGGAAGCCACGTGGGAGCTTGAGGAAGAGATGAGGAGGAAGTATCCCTCACTTTTCTCTTCGGATTTCGGGGACAAAATCCCTTAAAGGGGGTTATATTGTAAGGACCCTGACCTGCGTTTAGGGTTTACCCTGTTAGTTTTGCTTAACCTTGGTGGTTTGATGCTTGCTAACCACCTTTGAGTGGTGATTAGGGTTTTGTTGTGCTTTGTTGAGAGTTCGAGGGGCTACTTGCAAATAACCCAAGTCTAGGGTTTTGTGTGCAAGTTTGCCATCTTGTGAGATGTTTTCCCCTCTTTGCTTCCTCTAGGGTTGAGAGGAAGGCCTGGGCTTGTTGGTTGAGTTCTTTGGGCCTGAGTTGAGCTTGTTTGGGCCTTGAGATGTGTTGTTTGGGCTTGTTTGAGCTTTGTGTTAGCCATGGCTTGCCTTGTGTCATCCAAGGTAAGTTTGTGTCGACCTAGGGTGTGTGTGTGTCGTCCAAGAAAGCTTTGTGTCATCCAACACCATGGTGTGTCGCCCAGTAGCTTGTTTGTGTCGCCCAGCAGGAGTTATTGCTTGTGTCGCCCATGTGGCTTGACCTTGGTTGGTGACACTTGGTGCCTAGTTTGGACAAGTGTCTCTTGGCTTGCTAATGTGTTGGCTTGAACCCTAGGACAAGTGCCCCTTAGGTGGACGACACATAGCATGGTTGTACCTTGGTTTCTCCTCCCCTTCTTCCTATATATGTAGCTCTTCTCCTTGCCTTAGTCTCCTTTGCTCTTTTGGTCTCTCCTCCACCTTGAGTGCACGATATCCCTCTCCATCTTGCTTGTGTTGGCCGACACACTCCCTTGGAGTTGAAGTGGTGGCCGATACACCTTCCTGGAGTAGCTTGGTGGACGATAGCTTTGGACCTTGGAGTGCATCTTCTTCCTTGGAGCTTGGAGCTTAAGGCGGGTTGCATAGCTTCTAACCCTAACTCCTTTTCCTCTAGCTATGATCTTGTTATATGCTAGTCGTGTAGCTTAGTTCCTTGCTTTTATATTTTTCTTGTGTACCTTTACTTTCTAGGGTTTAGGGCTTCCATGTGTTGAAGGTTGAAGATGACCCTTGTTGAGCAATATCCTCCCTTGCCTTGAGGATGGGCGATATCCTCCCTTGGTTTTGGGTGTGTTGGGCGACACCCTTGTTCTCATGTTGGGCAACATAATGGGGTTCTTTGTGCTGATTGATATGGTGACCTAGGGTTGAGTTGAGGTTGATGGTGACTTAAGGATGGGCGATACCCCTTTTATTGTGGAGGTGTTGGACGATATCCATGAGGTTGGACGACATGTTTTCCTTGTCCTTGTGTTGGATGATAGGGTGCTTCCTTTGATGGACGATAGGGTACCTTGGTGGGCGATATGGTGAGTTCTTGAGGTTGGCCGATACCCTGCCCATGTGTTGGGCGATAGGGTGAGCTAAGCTTTAGTTGGCCGATATGTTTGTACACCTTGTTGAGCTATGTTGGACGATAAGGCCTTGTTCTTGTGTTGGGCGACATAGTTGTGGTTGAGTTGGCCAATATGGTTGAGGTGGTTGATGGATGATGATGGGCGAGATAGACCTTCTTGTGTTGAGAGATATCTTCTTCCTCATGGAGGACGATAGACCTAAGCCTCTTGATGGTTGTTTGTGTTGACCGACAGGGCTAAGCATGGTAATGGCCGATAGCCATGTTGGGCGACACCCTTGGGTGGTGATGGCCGATAGCCATGTTGGGCGACACCCTTGGGTGGTGATGGCCGATAGGGTTGGTGTATGTGTCGGCCGATAGGTCTAGGTGAGTTTTAGTGAGGGTCGTGACGGGTTATAGTGAGGGTTAGGTGACCTTATGGTGATGATCTCATGTGTTATGTAAATGGATGTATATGCTCAAACGATAATGATTCCTTGCAAACTATGATAATGATAATGATAGTAACAATGATGATGACGGTAATTGCATAATGACAATAATGATGATGATCATAATAATGATGGAAATAATGATAGTAATGACATGCATGAATTAACCCTAGTGCTTAATTGCTAGTGAGAATGATGATAGTTATACTAGTAGCTTGCATAATGATAAAAATGGTAATAATGATGATAGTGGATGGTAATAGTAATGATATTAGTAACAATAGTAGTTAACTTATATACTCAACATAATTGTTATATAAAGTGAATACCTTGACTAATCCTGAGATAAGGGTAAGCATGATTATGGTATGATGTGCTTAACAAGCTTGATCATAAAATAGTGTAATGTTGATAAATAGATTATCTTGAATGATAACTCATGATAGTAAGCATATTCCTTATGTTGAATCTATGGTTATTGTGTATTCTAACCATGCAGGTGATGTGTAGCCATGAAAGGGCTATGTGACATATGTGATGAGTAACATTACCTTGATATTTGTTCTATGAGATTATATGTGTAATGTGTTGGTCCCATGATGATGATGTGAGCCTTGAGAGGCAGTGACAATACATGATGAAGGATTGATATCCTATGTTATGTGATGATCCTTGATATGGATCTGGATGGTTGGCAAGAGGCCAAGTGGTAACATGTGATGCTGGATCTTTGTGATGGATCGGGTTGATGAGGTTTCAATAATAATATAATGTTCTTTATTTTCTGTTATATCTTGCATGATTATAACTTGGTTGAATCCTGCAATCCATCTAAAAGATACTCATTAATTATAGTGGAATTATATCATGTAGTCTGCCCTGGCCATAGATCCATCATCGTTAGGACTTTATGATGGTGAAACAGGTTCTCCTACGGGTTAATCTGGAAGCGCATATTGTTGAATATGTGTAGGTTGCTCCTAGCCTGAAAATGAGGAGGTAAGAGTGTAACTTCGGTTACAAACTCAGATATGTATATAGAGCATGGTGAATAGACCCATGGCTCAGGATATGTGATGTGAGTAGCATGAATGCGTTCATGGCTCAGAGCACGGTGAACAGGCCCGTGGCTCTGTCTTACTAGCATCGAGACCTGTACCAAGGCGGGCTAGAGTGAGGGTAGCCTATGGAGTTGTCCCTGTGGCTTAGACCACTTCAGCATGTGACTATGATCCTGCTTGTGTTGTACTCGTGTACTGACCACGAGGTGGGAGGTCGTGGAGTCCGGCTCTTCCATTGACCTTGTATGGCACTGGATTTAGGCTTCGCAGCCAAAGGTTGGATTTGAACGGTACGGTTCAAATCCTCAGGGCATAATAATACGTAACACAGCCGTTAAGTATTTACTGTTTAAGATAAACACGAAATATTGGTTGAGGCCTTGTTTGGGTATTATCTCTATTGTATCTTGCAGGTTATGTGATAATACGTCTGATCTTGATAAACAGCTTATGCGACAATATATCTTGTTCTGATAATCATGTTACATAGTGATATATGCTATCTTGACAATCATGTTCCATTAAGAAATATTTGGATATATGCTTGTACAGCTGATTAGCTTGTCAGTAAGAATAGCTATACCTTATATATATCGATTGCTCTTGTTATACTTGCTATTAGATATCTGCTGTTATAGTCTATCTTGCTGAGGTTCTGTAGTTGCAGTGGGGAGTTATGTTTCCCGCTGGGACAATTGTTCAATTGTCTCACTCCGCTGGTTTACACCCTTTTTAGGTGGTCGAGATAGACGTGGTCGTGGTCGTGGTGTTGCGGCCGAGCAGCCTGACGAGCAGTAGAAGGCAAGCGATGGACATGCTGCTGTTTGGATGTTTTGTAGTAGAGTCTAGAGTCATCCCTGTACTCTCAGGTCCTTGGCAGTGTTTTGCCGTTGTTTCACGGTAAATGATCGATGATGCTTGTATATCCTGCTGTTGGCCGGATGTGGGCCTCTATGTATATGAACAGGTGGTGAACTCATGTGATGGATGAACAACCATTTCTGAGCTGTGGACACGTATCAGATCTCATGTATGTATATATATGACATGTTTCTGTGTAGGATAAGGACTGGAAAGTAATAGTTCCACAATTTATCAGTTTTTCGCAATCAGTTTTAATTAACCCGTGTTTTCATAATCTGTGGTTATGGTGATTTCTGCACATTTTCACGTAACACCTCGTTATCTGTGTGATAATGGGATGTGTTGCCACATTGTCTATTTATCTAAAACTTATAATTACAACATGTATATCGTTTCTAACTTGGCAGTGCAATATATTCAAAATATTGTAATTAACTGATAAATCAACATTATCGTACTTGCAGGAAGACTAACATTCTTAAATAGATAGATTACATGTCCACTTGACATTTATACACTACATTCCTGCAATTGAACCTTTTAATACACTGATAAGAGTAAATTACTCAACATATGAAAAATCATCAGTAACATCTGTAAATTATCTGTAATTCCTCAAAAACCATGCACATCAACCCAAATCCTAAGTTGTGCATCACATAACTCAATTAAGAGTTAATTACTTATCATGGCACAATTTATTGATAATAAATGAGAATTTCGTGTTATCCTTGAGAAATGTGTCAATTCGTATTAATACTAAATCACACACATTAATTGTAATCAAGAGCGTGCAACTAGGTTTCCATGAACTCTTTCATGTCATCACCGTTTCTTTGAAATCGAGCATCTATTAACTTACTAAAAATGTACAGCCTGGGTTTATACCCAAACTGTGTCGTTAATGGTGATGTGCTACCGAGTTCAACATTTAATCAAGCAATTCAAGTTTTGATCAATCGTGTATTTTCACCAATCTAAATCACACATATCAATTAACTAATTAGCATCGTGCAAACATTAATAAACAAATGTGCAATTAGAAATTGAGCGACGCCAACAATGCCCGACACTCGGGTATACGCTGCTAACTGCGACAAACACAGATCGAACCAAAATCGTCCATTTCATGGAGTTAAATTGTGCTGTGGGAAGTGAGATTCTATTCACCGTGGTTCAAGATGACTGAATATGACTAGAAATGCATCCACAGGGTTGTCTTCAACCTCGGTTCTACCCTAATTTTGACATGTTGCAATCAAACAATAGCTTTCCCACGCACAAGTGGAGGAAATGAGAAAAAATGTAGCTAATCTTGGATAAAGGCTACAGATTTCGGTTCTAAACTCTTGGCTGAGGTTGATGGCATTGCTTGGTGCTGTAGCTCACGCCCTAGCACCCATAGCTGCTGCTTTGTGCAACAGCTGCTGTTGCTAGGTTGGGGTGTCACCCTTTCTAGCTGGGTGCCGGTTGGAGCTAGGAGAAAGGGAGAGGAAGGAGGTGGGGAGTAGGACGCCGCTAAAACGACCCTCTCTAGGCCCTAATTGGCCACCGCTCCTCCTCTGCTGGTTGGGGAGAACTGTTGGGCACCACACCTGCAACTGGTCGGCCACCCTAACAGATTGGTTGGGGGCGTAGGTGGTTGAGGAAGAAGAAGGGAAAGGAAGAAAAAGGGTGGAGGAAGAAGATGGTGCCTGTGGATCCTTGCTGTGATGCCTAAATTGCCTGCAACCCCTCCGCTGCTGGTCTCAATCAGGTGCTAGTTGAGTGCCGCTTAAGGTTGTCCAGAAATCGATCGGGAAGAAGAGATAAGGGAGAAAAGTTAATAAGCCAATAAATTGGGAAAATTGCAAATTAAATCCAAAACCTAGAAATCTTCATAACTTTCTTTCCGTAAGTCCGAATCAAGTGATTTCTCTTGAAAAACTTCAAGCACGAGATCCACTAAAACCTCAAGGCATAAAAACACAACAACTAAACCATCTTAGCTAGATTAATCATCTTAGGTAATTAACTTAACTATTAACACTTTAGTTAATATTAATTACATCGGATGAATCAATCTCAACTATTGATTCACATCTTATCTTATCTTGATTAACCATGATGTTTAGCAAGGTACTTAGCACTAATCAAGGAACTTCACGCCAATTGAGGTACTTACTGACTAACCTTGATGTGGGTCATAACATGATCCGTTCAATATATAATTTCAATATATATGGATAAGGTAGATGAAATTTTTATGTTTTTGAATGTTTCTTATGGAAAAATATAGGGAATAGGAGTTTAGAGCATTACATTTGATTTATGTATTGATGAAGCCATTGATTGATGATCTTGCGACCCCCAACATGCCCTTCAATCACGATTTTCATGACTGATTGCTTGTGGATCACCGCAATTGGTGGCTATGCGACTCTCATTGTTGCTAGCCATCACCATCGTGCAGTTTTGGAACACACTAATGCCTGCCACTGGCAGGCCACCTTGAGCCACACATGCCCATACTCCTATGGATGCATACCACTGGTCAGTCAGTGCCCTTAACTAAGATCATGTGTCCAAATAGATGCCAAAGGGGGAAAGAATGATCGTTCTTGCGCCATTCCGATTCCGATTTCGATGGGGTGCCCCCAACCCATTATACTTTGGGCCTAAAACCCACATGGGACGTCGAGGATGGTCATACCTAAGCTTATTGGAGCAAGGGAGAAGGATGACCCGAGGTCTTGACATCTCCTAGGAACCCATGCATGGGTTTGTTTCACCCTCATGAGTTCTAAGGAAGCTTCACTTCTCTTTATAGGGAGTAGAGAATAAAATTCCCAAAAGAAGAAGTGCGACGACATCACCGATGATGGGGGGAAGATGAAAAATCACGGGAGAGAGCTCTAGTGTGTGGAACAAGGAGAAAATGAAGGAAATGGGAGAGGGAAGAGAAATAATGAGATTGGAGACCTCAATTTATATAAAGGATCAAGAGATGGGTGTGATTGGTTAGAGTACTGATAGGTACATTGTAATAGTGCTATAGTATAGAACTAGAGGTAGGAGGAGACTTCCCATTTGCTAGATATGAGGTGGGGATGTGTTGGCATGTATCGATAGAGAGCCAATCATATGACGATTATAATGTCATAATTTGTAATTGATTGGATTAATCATAAAGGCAATCTTTCAATTTATTCTGTTTGATTCATTTATGAGATAATGATATAACATAATAAATGTCTAGAGAATGATATTATCCAATGACATATGTCTTCGGGTTGAGGACCTAAACAACGAGATCATACAGATGTCAAGAGTTTATACACTCTTGTTATGTCCCAAGTCAATTGTTATTATGGAAGGCTAATAGACAACAATAACACATAAGACTAAAGTGTGTCTTGGTTGATGATATAATCTCATTAAGTCATGATATGTGATATCAAAACAAACACATAGATACTTGTCAGATAATGATGCATTTGACAAACTCACCTTGAGAATGATGCATGGAAACCTTTACATTGTAGTTAGAATCATCTCTCATAGTGTTGGTGGTGATTGTGGTTCTTAGACATGAAGTCACTGCACTCATCACATGTTATTCGTTGTACTTTGACATCATTCACTGTGACCTTGAATAAGGGTTTCTATAAAGGTGATTCTCGGGTGCACCATGACACATGGGGATGACTATGAGTGATGTAGATGGGATTTGCCCCTCCTACATGAGCATGATATCCTGACCACTTGATAAATGAGACTAAAAAATGTATGGCCATGCTCATGTGAGTCAATATGTGATATAAAGCTTACATATATCTCAGACAGTTTGCTCTCATTCAAGAAAAATGAATTGAATGTTGAAGAGGATGACAATTCCATGCCTCGAGTCCAATCTGGATAGTAGAGACAAAGGACCTATACAAACACTATAACACCAATCACATATTGTAGGTTGAAGTTGTTCTCCAACTTTCTAAATAAATTTGGTAGAAATGATGTGTTGCTAGATACCTCTCATTGCTTGTCATGTCATAAATTAGTTATGGACATTTACTGCCAACATAACTTGGAACCTATAGGGTCACACACATAGGATACACTTAAAATATGAGTTCATTCATGAGTATAGTTTAAACTTGATTACTAAAGAGTCACATATTCAATTTAAACAACATTGGTTGAAATTTGACTGACTGGTCTGTGCACCAACCAGTTCAAATCTTCAAGATCATAAGAAGTTGCAATAAATCTTTTGAAAGCATGATTTGAACATGGGATAGAGGAGGAGGATGGAGATAATTGGGAATCCATCAAACTAATGAGGATTCTTGAGTCGACAAGATCTTTATCACATGAGATCGACAACCGTCAACCTACTGACTGTTGAACATCCAGAGTTAGCATCAAGCGATGACCATCGACCCACAAACTGATGGTAGGGAACCTTACACCCATCGACAAGGATTCTGGACCAATGGGTTTCCTGACCCCTTGATCGACGATGAACCAAATTTAGACCCTTTGACTACCACCAACTTGTAAATAGCCCTCCTCTTCTCTTCTATCAATATCCTAGAAAGTCTTTGGCTGCATTTAGGGAGTCTGATGAGAACCAATCAGAGGTTGAGGAGGCCACTGTTTATGGGTGCATGCTCCAGATCAAGCTCTCCTTGGACAAATTAAAGGCTTTTGATCTTGTTTCTTTCTTCCTACAAGATCCCACATCTAAATCATTCTTCTTATTGTTTATCCTTCCTTTCCTCTTCTATGACTGAGATCCTTAGTGCTACAAGTTGAAGACTTTTACTTATGGTTAAGGAATGCTCTTTTTCTTCCCTCTCCTACTCTACATTCACCATGGACAAAAGGGGCCATTCTTGGAGTTTTAGTGAACAAAAGTAGGATATCTGTTGCTATTTTCTTGGTATCCTCTCTTGGAATCTATTTTATTCACCCAGAGGTGAGTGATACAACTTTCAATGCAGTTCTTGTCTAACTTATACATGCATGACTTTAATCTTATTCTAGAAATTTGTAAAATGAAAAGAGAAAGATGATAATATGAGTTCTTAAGCTTTCCTTAGACTCTATGAATCTTGTCTGCTGTAAAGTGAGCATTTTTTTTAACATGCAAAGTCTGAAATTTGAAATACAAGTGTAATGACACCTAAAAATGATATTCTTATGGTGTTTTGATACCCAATAAAAGGAAATCCAACCCCTATATTATTCCTTACTGAATGATGATCATCTTATGCAAATTTTAGTTGTCAAATTATTGTTATGATGTTATAATGATATATGGACAAGGATCTACTTATGAAGGTTGCTCATCCATGATAGGAGTTGAGCACATGATTGTCTAATTCTTAGAATTAGAAATAACTTTTACATCCTTTGGAATTTTTTAGCTAAAATTTTGGTTGCTACCTTATTTATCAATTGTTAATCTCTCTACAAGATTTCAAATTCCAAGGAAATTCCTTTAAAGAGTTATTACTATTTTGGTCTAAAGGATAATTTGGGCTTTTATGCTCCCTAGTTTGAAGTTTGGCCTCTATATGGCCAAGGATGGTTAGATATGCCATGATTGAGTAACATCATACTAATTTATACATCGTACATCTTCTGAAGTTGAAGTTCATGATTTATTTTATAAGATTCCCTTAGGAGTCTGTATGTAACTTGATTGATGCACTCAAAAATACTTAATTAGTTACATTAATCAAGTGTAACTAGAATCATATAGTACCACAAGACCCCTGAACTATCTCATTGTTAGAACTTGGTGGATAGTGAAAAGAGTAATCCAAAAGGAGTTCAAAGTCATATAATGTTGAGTATATGTAGGTACATGGAGAGTATATCTCTGTCATCTTGATCCTAAGGTTTTAGAGAGTGGTTGAGACCGTGTCTCGGATTTTATGTGACAGAGGCCACAATTATAACTCATATTTGAGGGATTATGACCTAGTTTGGTTCTGTGGCCTGTGTGCCCAGGGCGGACCATATCTTTATTTTAGTAGTTTGGACTGACAAGTCACTATAGTTTATCACTCATACTGACTGAGGGGAAGATATCTTAGGATTTTGGTCATCTTAGATCTTATATGTGTCTGATTGTGACTTTGCATTGGAGAACTATTAGTTTGAGTGATACATCCCAAACTACCCGTAGTTTAATAAAATATGTAATTCAACAATGTAGTGTACTTGTTAGGATTTCTTGGTGAATCACATTGGATGAAAACTATTGCTTGTTTAACGATACTAATAATATTATATGCTTCATATCCCTTCATGTGTAGTTAGTTGTACTTATAACTTTGTCTATGCTTGTTCATTTCATACACACTATTCAATGTCCTAATACGTTATACTAATCTATTTTCACCGATTTAAATTACATAACCTGCTTATAAGAAATAACTATTAATAGAGGTTATATTATATCGCCGGTACTTGGAGTTTGACCTCATGGGTTTCCACTCCTTTCTACGTGATCAACAACACAGGCCAGACCAGTGGTTGCAAGGAGGTTCAGTTAGAAAACCTGTGAAACTGAAAGATTGATGTGGTTTGTGTAGAGTCCCTGGAGTCATCTGTGTATTCTCAAGTCCGGGCATGATGATTTGTACATATTGTATACCAACTCTATTTTTTGATTATATGCAAAGAACTACTATATAACTGTTGTAAGTATGTGAAGATCACCATTTGTATACATGTTATTGCTGAGGCCATGGAACTTATGTAGAAATACATGATACGAATATATGTAAAATGAAAACTTTGTGTACATGTTTCTTTTAAAATGTTTGAAATTTTGTTCGGTCTTAATTCTTTACTTTTTGATATTATGATAAATTAGTATTTGATCGGTGTTTTGGTTTTGAGTAATCTTGGTTTGGCGTGGTGGTGTGCCACACATACTTGTCGATCTTTTCATAACTAAAAGAAGATCACGCCATGTTAATAGATTCTCAATAATTAATGTTCTTAGGATTGTTTAATATTATAATTGCGTAATATGTGAAATGAACAATATTATTTTTGAGACAGTTAACAAGGTAGGAAAATTAAAGTAAGATCCAGCAGGAAACTACAAACCAAACAGTCGATGGACTAAAAAAGAATAAACAAAGACTAATAACTTATCTCAACACTATTGAAGGTATCTCAATACTAGTTACCCTCAAAGGACTTCAAGATACACCACCGTACCTCAAGTAGGTGCTTATGCTTCCCCTTAGGATAGAATGCTCACATTTTAAAGATACACACCTTTTCTACAAGGAACTTTGATAGTGCCTCAGTCATTTGAAGTAGATCGTTGAACAACAACAAATTTTTTTGAATGCAACAACACAAAGAGGAAGAAGAAATTCGGAGACGTAGCCGCCACACAATGAGATATGGTGTATGCATATGTAGCCCTAATCTCCATAGAGGCATTTCTTGCGCAACCGGTCAAACCATTTCTCATTCTCTCTCACATGTTAATGAATTTATTGCAGCGTCTGTTGGATTATAATTCGATTTGATATAGCTCTCGTATTCGACCACGTCTAGGACCAGATTCAGCAGTTGCGCGAAAATGATTTCATTTGGTTGGATTTAGGCTTCAAATACAACTAGAATGCAATACACGTCGAATACAATTTCACCTGAGCGTATACGATACTCAGATGTAATTTTTCCTGTTCTATTGAAATTAACTATTCGAATATGTCAGTTGAATCATATCCAAAATAATTCCACTTATGGGCTAGTTTGGTTGGGTGTAGTAGGGTGCAGTTGTGTGAGTTCGCAATGTAAAAATGTACATTAAACACGCACTTTGTCATCCGGCTACACCCTACCAAACAGGCCCTTAGAGCAAAATTTGACGAACAGAAGACCATTCCTCGGGTCCAGAGCCCGAGCCTAAGAGGTTTTCGTGCGTCGCACGTGTGGATTACCATTACCTCATATATAGTACTTATGAGCAAAAGCCTTTCCAAATATAATGACTATTTGCAAATTGCAATCCCCTAGAGGCGGTCAATGTAGGACCATGTAGGCTACTCTACTCGCACACCACACACACTATAAAGTAGCTGCTACTAGACTGTGAGACTTATATATTCAAAATCTAACGCATCCCCTCCCCTCAACTAACTAAAACGACATTGACGTTAACGTCAAGGACATATTATCTGATGACGACAACACAACTTTGGCGCTTATATATGTTTGATTGATTTGAATAACGAACTGCTTGCTGAGAAGAGGGCGAGCCGTCTTTGAATTCTCATCCACGACTGGATGGAGACTCCGTAAATGCGACGCGCCGTCCTAACCTATTATAAGTGATTCCTAGCCCAAATAATCACTTGGTGCAGGTTATCCACGTGACCAGTAATAAGCAGTCGGCGGTGGCGGTTGGTGAACACGAGTCATGGTCAGCAAGGTCACTCAGGAACGCGATCGTGATACATGAGGTCACCGATTGTCTCCGGATATAGATGTGAACAGGAGTCGGTCTCGAACTCTCTTTATAAGTCGCCGCTTGTTGAAATGGACCACTACGACAAACTCTATCACGTTTGTGTTGCTTGCTTAGGTTGGTTCCATTATCGAAGGCCATGGGATCCGTAAATGTGGACGCCATCCAGTAGTGCATACAGTTTTAGTAATGAGCTATGCTACACATAATCAGATTTAGACCTACTGATCCACTCGGTTTCTCGATAGGAACCAATTTGATCACCCAACCACTTTCCGCTAGATATGTATCTAATCTGCAACGGTTCCCGAAAAATATGTCAACTTCTCCCTCACGTCACTCCTCTCTCCCACGAGAACCGTTCGAAACTCACATCTGCTCAGACGTTTCGTTCTCTCTCTACCGGTTACAACGAATCCCTAGCATTCTATTTCCTCCGCCGTAGCGTTCCCTCACCTCTCCCACAAAAGACTTTCTGTGAGGGCGCCCCCGACGCTTGGGGCATTGGCGAGAAGAGTAACGAATCACACCACAAAAGACTATGTTTCACCCCGACCGTAAGTACAATACTCAGATTTCCCTCTTTCACATTTCATTTTTGATGTGCTTCAAACAAAAACACTAGGATGTGAGATTAGTGTGGTTTAAATTGATGTTTGTAACTGTGTATGAAGCAACCGAGATGGATTAAACAAAAAAAATATAGTACCCACTTGTGAGTGCATTTTGTGGCTGCTTTTTGACTTGATGTGCACTGTACTTTTGAGATCATTAATCAGTGGGTACTATACTTATGTCTGTATTTTATAATTTTTTTTTGTCCAGATAACCAATGTTGCTATGAAATTCCTTATGTACTGTGCTTATGCTTCTACACCAGTTATATAGTTATGGTTGATTTTGTAATTTGGTAGGTACTGTACTTATGTTTCAATAATTGAGTTGAAATTAATAAACATGTACAATACTTGTGGATGCATTTTATAGCTGATTCTTGATCAGATGTGGACTGCACTTTTGAGATCATTAGCAAGTGGATACTCAACTTATTTCTGCATTTTGTAAAACTTTTTGTCCAGATGACCAATGTTTCTTTGAGATTCTGTAGGTATTGTGCTTATATTTTTAAATAAGTTATACAATTATGGCTGATTTTGTATTTTGCTAGGTACTATACTTATGCTTCAGCAATTGAGTTGAAATTAATAAGTGGGTACAATACTTATGGATGCATTTTATAGTTGATTCTTTACCGTATATGCACTGTACTTTTGGGATCATTAACAAGTAGGTACTCAACTTATGTCTGCATTTTGTAAATTTTTTTTGTCCAGATGACCAATGTTGCTATGGGATTCTATATGTACCGTGCTTATGCTTCTAGACTAGTTATACAATTATGGTTGATTTTGTATTTTTCTAGGTATTGTACTTATGATTCAGTAACAAAGTTGAAATTAACAAGTGGGTACATTTCTTATGGATGTATTTTATAGTTGATTCTTGATTGGATGTGCACTGTACTTTTGAGATCACTAATTGTACATGAAGTAATTGAGTTGAATTTAACAAGTGAGTATTGTACTTTTTGGGGTATCTACCTATATGTGAATAACTTTGTTGTATTTTAAAAGGTAGGTAATGTATTTATGTTTTTAGACCAGTTATATAATTATTCTTAACACTGTATTTTGCTAGGTACTATACTTATGTTTAAGTGCAAATGGGGTATTGTATGCTTCAGAAGTAATTTTACTGTATAATGTACTTATGCTTTTTGGGGTATCTACCTGTATATGAATAATTTTGTTTTATTTAAGAGGTAGGTACTGTACTTATACTTCTAGACTAGTTATACAATTATGCTTGATACTGTGTTTTGCTAGGTATTGTACTTATACTTCGGTGAAAACAGGGTATTTTACTAGGTACTTTACTTATGCTTCATAATTAATTTTATTGTTGGTTATATTATTATTGGATGGGGATAGATTACTATTAGTGACTTGATTTAAAATATATTATAGACTAATGTTTGTGCAAGAGTATATTTTTGATTTTGAGTATTACTGTACCCTTGGGATAAATATGTGGTTGTTGTTTGTATTGTACTTGGTTATGAGATGAATACAACTAGAGAAGTACTATACTTGTACATAAAATGAACTTTAAAATATATATATTTCTCTTTGTAGGATGGAGAACGAACGTAGATTTCAGTCCAAGTGTAGCTTTAGGAAATTTAAAAAGGTGTACGAATTGGCTGGGATAGACCATGAAAAGAAATTCAAGAAGACCCTTTTGATGGATTTTTGGACATGAAGTGTCCTTCTGCATTGGATCTCGGATTAATAGAAGATCTTGTTTGCTATTAAGATATGCTACAAAAGGGATTTCTCTTTAGAAATGTAGTGGGGAAGTTGAAGACAAAACATGTATCTGATATTTTTGGTTTGGTTTCTGAGGGTAAGTACTGTACTAGATAGATGAGCATGTGTGAATAAATATTGTACTAGACAAATGATTGTGTGTGAGTATGTTTATTTAAATATTTGGATTCTTTACTATGTAGGTGAAGATGTAATCTTGGCTTCGAGGTTCACAGATGGGACCTCACTGCCCTCGTCACAACACACCAAGAGCTCTCTCACTGGCCTTCTCTTGCCAACTCACACATAGCCTCCCCATGCCCACACCTCTCAACCCAATTGTCCAGAATGCCCCTGCATGGGTGATAGGCCCTCGCTACAAGGCCTCGACGAAATACCCAGGAATACCCATCTCTGGTGGAAGATGAAGTGGGAAAGATTATAGTACTGTAGTTGATTACCTGCGATTAATAGTAGACAAATGGGTTGGCAACAACATCTCTCTAGCGGGCCATTTGGTGCTGATCAAATCGGTGCTAATGGCTAAACTCAATTTCTGGACACGACTGGCAGAACTTCCCAGATTCATCATTAACTAGGTTAGAAGAATTTTGAGCGGATTCCTTTGGGGAGGAAAGGGCCATGGTATTGCTTGGGCGACGATCACCAATCCCAGGGAGCATGGAGGCTTGGGGCTCAAGGATCCACAATGGTTGGCGGACAGAGCTACCTATGTTAGAATTGATAGGTTCCTTACTAAGCCGACGTCGCCTTGGGTCAGTTGGATGAGAACGAGATATAGGGTCAATCTGGGTGAGCAACCTCTTCGGGGGTGCACGACGGGGTGGAGACGAATGCTAGCTTTATGGAATTCAGTTAAGTAGGACTACGTCTAGCTGGATGGGACCAACTGGTGCTGCCTGACGACGAGAGTTGGGGAGCAGAGGTTGCTTGGTTCTCATGTACCTTGGGCCATAGTTGTATGGAACAAAATGTAGACCCCAAAATGGAGTTGCACCCTCTACAAATGTATTCTGGGACGTCTCCCCAATGCCGACATGATGCGTGTTGGGGTTTGGGGGTGGATCCTATATGTAAGCTGTGTAAGCTGGAAGGTGAGTCTCATGATCACCTTTTTTTTTGAATGTGGGTATACTAATAACTTTGGATCCATCTAGTATTGAAGTCCGAGTGGGGAGGAAATCCTCCCTGTAGCCTCATGGGGGTCGTGGAGTGGATTTGGTCCAGGATGGCGAGGGATTTTCTATTGGGCTGTTTTGTGGGCCTGGGTTTAGTGGCCATAACTTTCCTAGTGTGGCAGGAGAGGAATTTGAGAATACATGGTGGTAGGGTGGTGGAAAAGTACCAGTGCTTTGATGCACTCACAGACAGATTTCTTTTTGTGTGTAAGGCTAAACCTAACCTTTAATGTAAGGACCTTGACCTTCGTTTTGGGCTTACCCTGTTTGTTTTGCCTAAACCATGTGCTTGGTTGCTTGCTAATCACCTTTAGTGGTGATTAGGGTTTTCTTGTGCTTAGTTGAGAGCTGGATGTGCTACTTGCAAAATAAAATGAGATAGGGTTGAAGAGCAAGTTTGTCACCTTAAGAGATGTCTTTCTCTCTCTTTGCTTCCTCTAGGGTTGAGAGGAAGGTTTGGGTTCGTGCCTTGGGTTGTCTTGGGCTTGGTTGAGCTCTTTTGGGCCTTGTTTTCCCTTGTTTGGGCCTTACCTTGCTTGGTTGAGCCCTGTATCAGGCAAGGATGCTTTGTATCAGCCATGGGGTATCGCCTATGGGGGTGTGTCGGCCTTGGAAGTGTAGTGTGTCGGCCTTTGACCTTTGTTGACCTTCTTGCCTTGGTTGTGTCACCCTAGCTTGGACATGTGGTCGATCCTTGGTTGAGTTGTGGCATGGCATGTGTATGTGTTTTGCAAGGTGGTGGAACGTGTGGACAAGTGTCCCTTGGTAAGGTGACACCTTGCCTTGGTCTAACCTTGACCCCCATCTATATATGCCTTGCCTTTCTCTTCCTTAGGAACTGTTTATCTCTTTGTTGCTCCTCTCTTCCTTGGTGCACGATACACCTCTCCCTTGCAACCTTGGTGGCTGATCCCCTTGAAGGAGTTCTTCTTCTTCTTCCCTTAGCTTGGTGGCCGAACCCTAGGTGGGTCTTGTTCTTTGGTGGCCGAAGTAGTGTGCTTGGAGCTAGGAGCTTGAAGCTTGGAGCTTTGGAGCTTGAGGAGTTTGCTTAAGGTGGGTTACATAACTTATAACCCTAGCTATACTACTTTCCCTATGTTGCACGTTTCATATATGTTGACAATCGGCCATGCATGTATGTTTCTTGTTCTAGAGCATGTTGTTGATGGTTCATATGCCTTTACACCTAGTTGGTCGAACCATAGTTGAGGTTTTCTTTGGTAGCAACACTCCTTTCTCTCTTTGGTCCAGAGAAGTGAGTTTGAGCTCTAGTAATGTGGGCAATACCCCTCTCTCGTTTAAGTTGAGAGGTGAGCTTATATTCTAGTTGCTTGGGCAATACCCTCCTCTCACCATGGATTTGAGAGGTGAGCTTTTGATGACCTATGTTGAGGTTGGATCCTTGAGGTTGCCCGATTTGTGAAAGAGGTTGTGCAACACCCCTCTCTCTTAGTTGTTGAGAGGTGAGCCAACCTTCTTGATCAACTAGGGTTTGGTGCCCTTGTGCTTGAGGTTGAAGACGACCTTGTTGGGTTGTGTCTTGCATGATATGACTTTGGGGATAGTGTTGCCCGATAACTTTCTTGTCTTGGGTTGTACCTTTGGCCGATACCCATGTGTTCTTGGGCGTTATGTTTTGTGAGTGCCCTGCACGATACACCTTGTTGAGATAGTTTTACCTTGGTGCCTGATATCACTTATCCACCCTAGAGTTAGGGTTTGGGCGACATGGTTGCTAAACCCCTGGATGGGCATCTTGGTCGATATGAAGCCTCAACCCAAGATTGGGAGTTAGTGCTGCTCTAGGCGACATGAGTTGTCTACCCTTAATGCACGATATTGTTGGATCGATGGGCTCTAGAGGGGGGGGGGTGAATAGAGCTACACACACTTCACAAAATCGATTAGACCGCCAATTTAAATGAAGTGCAAAAACTAATGCAAGAAGCAATTTGATATCCTATTCTAGCATACAAAGCAAGGATAAGAGATAATGAATATCATGCACTTGGACAGGTGGTTTAGAGTGGTTCCACGTCCTAAACATAGGAGCGATGTCAGTCCACTACCTAGAGTTGGTTAGACTCTAGGATTTGCAACTTGGTCCTCTTATATATCACGATAAGATTACAAGAAACAAAAACCACACAACCAAGGGCTTAATTACACAAGCTAAGATCTTCAACCTATCCAAGGACTTACCCACAAAGTGAGATTCTTCAGCCTTCTACAAAGGACTTACCCAATCTCACCTTTGTCTTTAGCCTTGTAGGGATTACCTATCTTACTTGAGCTTGCCTTGCACCTCTCCTTCACTTGGAGAGCTTGCCCACGTTTTCCCTTCACCAAGGGAGCTGGAGCAATGATCAATCTTCACTCTTGAAGATCAGCAACACATCTTCCCCTTTACTCAGAGAAGAACAACAACAACTCCTCTTTCACTCGGAGAAGAAGCTTCATTCAATCTTCTATTTGATTTGGAGGTGGGAAGAAAGAAGGGAGAGATTTACATAGCACAAATGATATCTCTCATACACAGGAACCTATCTCACTAACGAAATTATCTTGAAGGTAGAGAGAGAAAGGGGCTCAAGGGCTTGGAACACTCTCAACTAAGATAGAACCAAGTTTGCAATGGAAAGAGCAGCTTATAATGAAGTCCAAGGGGTTCTATTTATAGTTGAGGGTGGCCCTTTATGTTGTGGGACACTTGGGTGCAAAAGTGATCGGTTTTCCTTCAAGAAAACGACTATATTTTTGCCCAAAACAATTCACCAACGGTCATATTACTTTTTCTGCAAACTCTTTACAGTGCAATCGGTCGAGTATCAATGGGTGTAACTCGACCGATTAGGTAGCAGGCAATCCGATATTGAATTGATCGATCGAGTTTGTCCTGAGGAAACTCGACCGACCATTCCAACTGGAATTGGCCTACTACCAAATCGGTTGAGTTCTGTGAGTGCACAACTCGACCGATTGCAATCTTCAGAAAATTGACTCAGGATGATCGGTCGAGTTTCAGGGTGGGAAACTCGACCGACCAAGTGCCTGAAACGAATTTTCTAATTTGCAATGAAAGTAATTAGCACTTGGTGAATTTTGTCCCAAACAATTTTCTCTTCTAAGTGACAAGCATATACATCGTTACAAGTGATTATATTTATGTTCTAAGGTGATTTACATGGAAATCCTAAATTGAACACTTGTAGTCAATTTGGCTTGCACTTGGCCCAATCTAGGGCTTGTATATGTGATCCTTTTAATGTACCTAACGTCTGCAAACAATCTTTAACGCACATGTTAGATACATATGAATGGAATGGTTAAGTCATTATCAAAATATAGGTAATGTACAACCTCTAGGTCAACATTCTCCCCCTTTTTGACAATGACAAACCATTCCTCAAACATATTGAAAAGGATAAGAAAATTAAACCTTTGCCTTGTGAATTAGGGGGATTCATGATAAGAACAATTGGAATTTGCTCCCCCTCAATCTATGCTTCCTCTCACCTGCATGTTAGGTTTTCTATACATAGCAAAACCAATATCCATGTAATATGTAATCCCTTAAATGTCATATGATCAATCAGATTATTTACAAGAAAAGGACCACTTAGGCAAGAAAGCAATAATATTATCACAATAAAAACAATATGATTGCGTTTCAGACCATGAGATATTTCTCCCCCTTTTGACATTATAAAAAAGGAAGGGGTTGTAGAAGAGCAAAATATAGGTCTTCTCCAAGACTCAACCACACATATATGCAAAAGATGATAAACAACATTGTAAAGGCATATAGCATACAACCACAGAGGAGAAACATACAATCCAAGTCAGAATCAAAATATAGCTCATCAAACACCAAGCATAAGATAACACAGATGAAATAGCCAAAGTGTAGCAATGATATTCCAACTCAGACATATGTTCTCATAAGCGACTACAACCATAAAAGTGAGAAAACAGAGAAAAAAGAAAATAGTACAAATCAGACTAATGTGCCAGGATGTTGCTTATACAAAAGAGTCTAGAAAGATATATATAATAGACATGCTAGACTCTAATCTAAGACAACCTCCTAGACATCTAAGCTATCTATGTCAACTGTGTCCTCGTCATCGCCTGGGTTGTAGTCCTCATCATCATCTGAAGGCGGGGCAACTGTGCCAGCACCAGCATCGCCATCCTCGGCAGAAGAACCATCACCATCAGCATCATCAGCATCATCAACATCCTCGTCGGCATCCTCAGCCTGGTCGGGCATGTCCTCGTCAGCAGGACCAAAAGAGCGACCAGGCCAGCGGACATTCTGCTCAGCCCACGACATGCCAAGAGCTAGGAGCTCCTGGGCCTGCGGAAAGGATGGAGCAGAGTCCCCCAAGGACGCGAGCAGAGTGGCCAGGGGGCCAGCAGGTAGCAGTAGATAAGCAAGAGTAGAGCTACTGGAGGGATACTAAGGTGGAGCAGCCGCGGAAGGCTCGACAGCAAACGGTGGTGGAGCAGGGAAGTATTGCTCATAGGCATAGGAGGCATAAGCACTACCCGGATATGGCCGGTAAACTGGGTAGGGTGAGGAGAAGGATAGATTCATGTGAGACATGATGGCACATAAATCCTGATGAAGGTGCTCCTGAGCCTGGAGATTGTACGCCTGTGCATGCATCATGTAACCCAGAAGGGTTTCATTTGATGCTCTGAAAGACGCACGGCTAGGGCGAGGGTGGGGCTGCGGGGGTGCAGCGTGGGTGGAGGTGGGAGAGGCACCAGAAGCAGAGGCGGAGGCAGAGGCAGAGCCAGAAGCACCAGGGGCATGTACAGACTTCAGAAGAGTGGTTTCACTAATGCACACTCCCTTTCGAGCAACCGGGTAATGGTAGTCGAAAAAGAGTGATTTCTCAGTGGCGAACTGGAAGAGACCACAAATCAAGGCTGGATAGGGAGGGTGGGTGCCCTTGGTCTTCTTGCCTTTGTCAAAGCAGGTCATATGGTGTAGAATGTAACGAGCCCACTTGACACCGATGTTGTTCAACAAACAAAACATCAAAACCGCTGTGTTTTCCACAATATCCATTTAATTTCGCTTCGGATGGATGTTGCAGTTAAGCACAAGGGCTAGGATGCACTTCCGGAGGTCAAGGGAGGAGGAGGGAAGGGTGGACCTCTTCTTATAGGCCACGTCAGGCTTTTTAAAATATCGATGAATATCTGGTAAAGTCACTTCATGATGTTTGTAAAAGGCTTCTGGGTCCAAAAGATCAAAATACTCGTCATAGCCCCGACGCCAAGTAGTGGTTTCTTCGTCTCCGGCAAGATAGAGATTGAAAGTCTCCTCAGAGAGTTGAAACCAACGACCGGCGATCATCGATGTTAGGACTATTTCGGTATTTGGCGGGGGAACAATCGAATCATAGTTCCAGCGCAGATTAGCATAGAACTCGTGAACTTCTTTGGTACTAGATAGCTGATTGTTGAAGCAGTCACTCTTGATTGCAAGGGCGGAAAGGTTGTGATGTGCAAGAAGTTGTGCGATGGAGTTGATGTGGTTTTGAAAACGGGTTGGACCAACTAGGGGGCGGAAAGGAAAAGGAGACCTAGGAAGGAGATCCTTATACCGATTGACAGCCTCTAGAGATACAAATGTAGTGTTATCAAAAGGTATCAACCGTTGGGTCGAGGAAGAAGCTGGGGCATTGCTAGGGGCGGGTCGTTTTCTCCTGTGGGAAGCCATGGAAGCAAAAACAAGAGAAGAAAATGCACACACAAGCAAAATGAACCTCGAAACCCAACAAGAACACACAACCGTTGCCCGGGAAGGTCAGGAGCAAGCTGCTAAGGCACCCTAGGGCTAGGAACGGGGAAGGGTTAGGGCTAGGGTGGAGAGCACGGGCCAAGAGAAAGAGGAATCGGTCGACTATTTTCAAGTTGCAAGGGAAAATAGTCGGCCGATCCTAAGTTTTAAGTTGGCGCAGCCCGTCGATCGGTCGAGTTCTGAGACAGGACAACTCGACCGATCGGTCCTCTGAAGAACATCTCTCGGCTCCTGATCGGTCGAGTTTTCTGGGGTGAAACTCGACCGATGGTCAACCTGACCTAGCAATCTAAATCTTAGATTCTAGCCACATACATGCCTATTAAATTTATTTTTCCATTCTATTATGCATAAATAACATACCTATGCACATTTTGCTCATCATTGGGCACTATTTAGCGATAAAACATGAAATTCGATAAAAACCCAAAAACAAGCAAAAACTAGGCATATTGATTGGCAAATTAAGCATAAGCAAGCATGTATAGGCAACATAAGGTGAAGAATGACATGAGCAAGCATATAGGATAGAGACCACTAGCTAGATCACATAGCAATATCATTTGAATCAATAATGAGCAGTTTAGATCGAATAAAATTAAATTGATCTCTAGCTAGAGGTTTTGTAAAAATGTCCGCCAACTGATTTTCCGTGTCCACATGTGTGATATAGATATCTTTCTTGGCAATGTGGTCACGAAGAAAATGATGGCGAACCTGTATATGCTTAGCTCTACTGTGCAATATAGGATTATAAGAGAGGTTAATTGCACTAGTATTGTCACAAAAGATAGGAGAAGCATCAAAGAATATGTTAAAGTCTTGGAGCATTTGCTTCATCCATAGGACCTGTGCACAACAACTCCCGGCTGCAATGTATTCAGCTTCGGTGGTTGATAATGCCACTGTGCTTTGTTTCTTGGAGAACCAAGATACTAAATATGGTCCTAGAAGGAAGCAAGTGCCACTTGTGCACTTTCTATCAATCAAACACCCTGCATAATCCGCATCACTATATGCCGTAAGAGTAAAATCCCTTGATTTAGGATACTATAGACCAAAATTTTGAGTTTTGGCTAAGTACCTCAAAATTCTCTTAACAGCAGTGAGATGTGACTTCTTAGGGCAAGATTGAAAACGAGCGCACAAGTCAACACTAAACATAATGTCAGGTCTAGAGGTAGTTAAATAAAGTAAACTTTCTATCATACCTCTATAGAGCTTCTCATCTACCTTTTCACCTTCTTCATCTTTATCAAGTTTGGCGGTGTTTGACATGGGTGTATCCATCGGCTTCATGTTCTCCATCCCAAAGCGCTTGAGTAGTTCAGTTGTGTATTTGCCTTGGTTGATGAAGTTTCCTTCCTTTGTTTTCTTGATTTGAAAGCCAAGGAAGAAGGCCAACTCACCCATCATGCTCATTTCAAATTCACTATTCATAAGAGAACTAAACTCCTTACAAAGATCAAGATCAGTCCCGCCAAAAATGATATCATCAACATATATTTGTATGATAAGAAAATGGTTAGAAGTGTGTTTTAGAAACAAAGTATAATCAACTTTGCCCATGACATACCCATTATCTAACAAAAAGTTCTTTAATTTCTCATACCAAGCTCAAGGTGCTTGTTTGAGTCCATAGAGAGCTTTTTGTAGCAAATAAACATGATTGGGTAATTTGTCATTTTCAAAGCCCGGAGGTTGAGCAACAAATACTTCCTCCTCGATTGTACCGTTCAAAAATGTACTTTTAACATCCATTTGATAAAGCAAGAAATTTTTATAACTAGCAAAAGCAAGTAGCATACGGATAGATTCTAATCTAGCAACAGGAGCATAAGTTTCATCAAAATCAATACCTTCCTGTTGGTTGTAACCTTGTGCTACTAACCTTGCTTTGTTCCTTACCACTTTTCCTTGCTCATCAAGCTTGTTGCGGTAGACCCATTTGGTGCCAATGATCTTTCTATCATTTGGTCTCGGCACTAGAGTCCACACACGGTTCTTCTCAAATTGTTCAAGCTCTTCTTGCATGGCAAGGATCCACTCATCATCACCAAGGGCCTCTTTGATGTTCTTTGGCTCCAGTTGGGAGATGAAGGCACTATCTGCTTGTTCTTTGTTGTGAGCAGCTCGTGTCCTCACTCTCTCAAACGGATTGCCAATGATCAACTCCTTGGGGTGATTCTTTGCAAAGCGGGGAGTGGGATCCTTCTTTTCTTCTTCTTTTTCGTCTTCTGCAACCTGCTTGCCTTTGTCTTTGATGTTGAGATCTTTTAAGATAGGAATTATTTCATCTGCAACATCATCATCAATATGCTTGCCAATAACAGGATTAGTTTCAATAAATTTAACATTTATAGATTCTTCAATTTTAGATAGTTCAATGTTAAATACTCTATATGCCCTGCTAGTAGTGCTATAGCCTAGGAAGAAAGCCTTGTATGATTTCGGATCAAACTTGTCGAGAGAATCCTTAGTGTTTAAAACAAAACAAGGACATACGAAAACATGAAAGAAATCAATAGACGGCTTCCTACTACGCCATAGTTCATAGGGGGTTTTCTTGAAGGTCGGATGTGTGAAAACTCGGTTTTGCACGAAACATGACGTGCTAACGGCTTCAGCCCAAAACTTCTTAGGAGTGTCATACTCAAGAAGCATGGTCCTAGCCATCTCTTGTAGCGATCTATTCTTCCTCTCAACAACTCCATTTTGTTGAGGTGTGCGAGGAGAAGAGAAATTGTGCGAATAACCCGATTTTTCACAAAAACGTTCAAAAAGATCATTTTCAAACTCTCCCCCATGATCACTACGGATAGAAACAACATGGCAAGAAGCTTCGTTTTCAACTCATTTACAAAAGCTCGAGAAAACATCAAGTGTATCGCTTTTAGAAATGAGAAAGAAAGTCCAAGTATATCTAGAAAAATCATCAACAATAACAAGACAATACTTGGAGCCACGAAGCGTTTGTGTTCTCATTGGTCCGAAGAGATCAATATGAAGGAGCTCAAGAACTCTCTTGGTACTCATGACTCCTTTGGATTTGAAGGAGGATTTTATTTGTTTCCCTTGTGTACAAGGTTGGCATTCCTCATCCTTTTCAAAATCCAATTTAGGAAGTCCTCGAACCAAGTCCTTTTTGTTCAATTTCTTCATTTGATGCAAATTCACATGACCCAAATGACGATGCCAAAGCGAAAGATCATTTTTATCCACAACTAAGCATCTATTTAGTATGGGCTTAAGAGCATCGAAAAAAATCACATAGAGATTACCATTTTTCCCTTATATATAACATTGTAGGACATGGAATCTAGAAGCAAGCATTCTAAAGAAGTAAATAGCACAAGATAACCATTATCACATAATTGGCTAACACTAATTAAATTGTGATGTAGGCCATCAACAAGCAATACATTTTTAATGCATAATTCATTGCCTACATCACCCTCACCTATAACCTTACCCTTCTTGTTGTCCTCGAAGGTTACCGATCCTCCTTTCTTTTTCACAAATTTGTTGAAATGGCTGATTTCTCCAGTCATATGCTTAGAGCAGCCACTATCAACAATCCATTTCTTTTTAACCTGCAAGAGAAGAGGATGTCGGAACCCAACTCAAACTTTGGGGTCCGGGGTTAGCTTGGGGACCCATTTCCTCTTTGGGTTGGTGCCCTTGGGCTTGTAAGGACAATAGGTAGAATAATGGTCATCACATTTGCAATGAATACAAACCATGGGGTTTTTAGAGCCGGAAGACTCTCCATTGAAAATTGGAGGTTCCACACTCTTTTTCTTACCCTTCTTCTTCTTACCTTTTGGAGTAGTCCCATTATATCCTAAACCACTAGTACCAACTTGTTTGGTAGAGTGCTCTAGAACATCATTTAGGGATTTTTTACCCAAAAGAAACCTTTGCAAAGTAGATCTTAATTTAGCATTATCATCACTAAGATTTACAACAGTAGTAGATAAACTAGCAAGATCTTATTTAGTATGCAAAAGGTCGGCCTCAAGACAGAGGGCTTTAGTAAGAAGAGAGTCTTTTTCTAGAAATAAGCTAGCAACTTCATTTCTAGGCAAAATAGGTCTAGAAGATAAATCATTTGTTTGAGCAAGCAATTTAGCATTTTTAGTTTTGAGCACAACTATTTCTCTTTGATAGGCATAGACTTCTTTTCTCCTAGCATCATCAATAAGCTTGAGTTCTACATTTTCAGTTTTAAGAGTGTCAAGCTCATCTAGGCAATTTTGGTTTTCTATCTTAAGATTTTCAATGTTTTTAAGATATACACCATTCTCAACCTCTACTCCATTGTATTGAAGTTCAAGGTCAAGAAATTGCCCTTGCAAGGATTCTATGCTATCAAGATGCAATTTTTCATTTTCATCAAGAATGTCAATTTTTGCATAAAGATCATCAACTATTTTGCCTAATCTTTTTCTCTTAGATTTACATATAGCAAAAGATGATTGACATTCATTAAGCATATCAATGAGAGTTTCCTTAGATAGCTCAAGTAAATTAACATCACTAATCTTACTTACCTCACTTACCTCAATTACATCTTCACTAGTTGAGGCCATGAGGGCAAGATGGCATTCTCCATCTTCAGAGCTTGAGGAGCTTGAAGAAGAAGACTCCCATGCCGCATGAGCTGCATCTTTGGACCTTTTCTCCTTCTTGTCTTTTCTTTTGTACTTTGCTTCTCTTTTGTACTTGTCATCCTTCTTGTGGCTGCTCTTATGATGGCTCTTCTTGGCCTTTGGGCAGTCACTCTTGTAGTGGCCTTTTTGACCACACTCATAGCACCTAGGAGTTGAGGAGGAGGGCTTGCTCTTGAAGTGCTTCCCTTTTGAGTAGTTGGCTTCATGATCATTGACACCTTCATCTTCACTTGAGGAAGGGCAGGGAGACTTCATAGCAAGTTGTTGTTGTCGGACCATTTCTTCAATTTGAGCTTTGAAGGCTGTGTCCTTTATCTTCTTTGATTCTTTTTCTTCTCTTTTCTCCTCTTCCTCTTGCTTGTCAGGTCATGAGCTTGAAGGTTACCAACCAGCTCCTCAGTTGATAACTCGCTTAGCTTGTAGACTTCTTCAATAGAAGTGACCTTTGGCTCCCATCTCTTTGGTAGAGATCTCAAGATTTTGGCATTGATTGTACCTCTATCCATGACACTCCCAAGGGCTGCAAGGCTGTTTAAGATGACGTTTAGCCTTGTGTACATATCCGCCACTCTTTCATTCTTCCCCATCTTGAAGTTCTCAAGAAGACCACCAAGCATGTAGACCTTGGCCTCCTTGACTTGCTCGGTCCCTTCATAGGTGACACACAACTTGTGCCATATCTCATGCGCCGTGTCCCACGAAGAGATGTGGTTGAACTCTGATGGTGTAAGGGCTGCGTAGATGATGCTCACGGATTTGGCATTGAGTTGAGCACGCTTCATCTCCGCTTCCGTCCATGTGGTGATGTCGCCTTTTGGATCTTCATACTTGAGATGGACAATCTTCCACATTTCGAAACTCACCCCTTGGAGATAGAATTGCATTCTCCTCTTCCAATATAAGAAGTTTGTGCCGTCGAAGACCGGGGGTCTCATGGAGAAGCTTCCTTCAAGGTTGAGTGACCCAAGAGCCGAATCGCCCATCTTCTCCTACTTGTAGAAGTAGCTTGGAGAAGACCTGCTCTGATACCACTTGTTGGATCGATGGGCTCTAGAGGGGGGGGGGTGAATAGAGCTACACACACTTCACAAAATCGATTAGACCACCAATTTAAATGAAGAGCAAAAACTAATGCAAGTAGCAATTTGATACCCTATTCTAGCATACAAAGCAAGGATAAGAGATAATGAATATCATGCACTTGGACAGGTGGTTTAGAGTGGTTCCACATCCTAAACATAGGAGCGATGTCAGTCCACTACCTAGAGTTGGTTAGACTCTAGGATTTGCAACTTGGTCCTCTTATATATCACGATAAGATTACAAGAAACAAAAACCACACAACCAAGGGCTTAATTACACAAGCTAAGATCTTCAACCTATCCAAGGACTTACCCACAAAGCGAGATTCTTCAGCCTTCTACAAAGGACTTACCCAATCTCACCTTTGTTTTCAGCCTTGCAGGGATTACCTATCTTACTTGAGCTTGCCTTGCACCTCTCCTTCACTTGGAGAGCTTGCCCACATTTTCCCTTCACCAAGGGAGCTGGAGCAACGATCAATATTCACTCTTGAAGATCAGCAACACATCTTCCCCTTTACTCGGAGAAGAACAGTAGCAACTCCTCTTTCACTCGGAGAAGAAGCTTCATTCAATCTTCTATTTGATTTGGAGGTGGGAAGAAAGAAGGGAGATCTTTACATAGCAAAAAGGATAGCTCTCATACACAGGAACCTATCTCACTCACGAAATTATCTTGAAGGTAGAGAGAGAAAGGGGCTCAAGGGCTTGGAACACTCTCAACTAAGCTAGAACCAAGTTTGCAATGGAAAGAGCAGTTTGGAATGAAGTCCAAGGGGTTCTATTTATAGTTGAGGGTGGACCTTTATGTTGTGGGACACTTGGGTGCAAATGTGATCGGTTTTCCTTCAAGAAAACGGCTATATTGTTTCCCAAAACAATTCACCAACGGTCATATTACTTTTTCTGCAAACTCCGTACAGTGCAATCGGTCGAGTATCAATGGGTGTAACTCGACCGATCAGGTAGCAGGCAATCCGATATTGAATTGATCGATCGAGTTTGTCCTGAGGAAACTCGACCGACCATTCCAACTGGAATTGGCCTACTACCCAATCGGTCGAGTTCTGTGAGTGCACAACTCGACCGATTGCAATCTTCAGAAAATCGACTCAGGATGATCGGTCGAGTTTCAGGGTAGGAAACTCGACCGACCAAGTGCCTGAAACAGATTTTCTAATTTGCAATAAAAGTAATTAGCACTTGGTGAATTTTGTCCCAAACAATTTTCTCTTCTAAGTTACAAGCATATACATCGTTACAAGTGATTACATTTATGTTCTAAGGTGATTTACATGGAAATCCTAAATTGAACACTTGTAGTCAATTTGGCTTGCACTTGGCCCAATCTAGGGCTTGTATATGTGATCCTTTTCATGTACCTAATGTCTGCAAACAATCTTTAACGCACATGTTAGATACATATGAATGGAATGGTTAAGTCATTATCAAAATATAGGTAATGTACAACCTCTAGGTCAACAGATATGTCCTTGAGGTGTAATTCTTGGTAGGTAAGCTTGCTTGGGTTATCCTTGTATCCCTAGCCGATATACCTAGATGAAGATTAGTTGGTGCCCGTCATGGTCCCTTTGACGATACCCTTGGTGGAGTTGTTGGGTGGGCGATACACCCTTGATGAGATGTTGCCCGATACCCTCCTTAGGGTTAAGTCTTGGATGACACACCATGTAGAGAGGGTGCTCGATGAACTCCCTTGTCTTTAGGTGGCCTTGGCTGTTATCCTTGATAAGCTTGGATGATATGGTTTCATGCCCGACATGCCAACCCTTAGGCGTCATGGTTACCCTGGCCGATAGGGTTAACCCTCGGATGATGCTAGAAGGTTGCACAATAGGGGCACCTTGGGTGACACCCCTTTGGTCGATATGACCCATGTAGAAGGTTAGCTGATAGTGGAACCTAACCCTAGCTTGGTGCACGTTAGACCCTTGGCCAATAGCCATGGTAGTGCTGCACGTTATGACCTCATGGATGGCTGCCCGACACCATGAGTGTTAGTGGAACCTTGGTGCATGTTAGAGGATGTGCAGTGTTTGGTTGGTTTGGTGGTGAGTTGCTTTAGGGTTTGGAACCCTAGCCGGTACACCCTTTGGTAAGGGTTGGCACTGCTCGCCATACCTGTAGTGAGGGTTGCAGGAGTTTTGGTGAGGGTTCTGATAACCCGAAATGTATATAGTTGATGGTTCTCTTTTAATAATGATAACACAAGTGACATGATGTAATCACCTTGCATCCTGCAAATATGATGATGGGATATAATGATAGGTTGTGAACCAAGAAGCTTGGAAGCTTATGATGTTGCTTCACATGTTGATATAACACATGCATATGGTCACTTGTATAAGGCGTAACATACGCCCCTGATTGATTATAATACTATGAATGATAAAGCTTGTGTAATATACTCATGGATGCTTCTTTATACTTGATAGGATGATCATTCTGTTAATCCATGATGGATTCAGTAATCTCTATGAATATGTATACTAACCATGCATGTATTTCATGTGGATTCATAGCCTGGTAATAACTATGAGATATATGTGCCTTGACTAGCACAGTGTGATGATAATTCTTGTTAATAAAATAACAAGTTGATAGGTCTGAGGACCTGATATAAGGCTGAGTGCCTAGTTGAGGTGTTATCCTCTGATGATGAGATAAGGGATGCGTTCCTAGGATGCAGATGCATGATTGTGATGCCTTGAGATGCAATGGTTGATATCATGAGGGATTGAGGTCCCAAGACAGTATGTTGATGGCAATAATGATGTAATTCTATAAGGCTATGTTTATACCTTGTTTTGCCTCAACAATTGGCTTAAAATATACTAATCAATGATAGATAAACATATCATGTAGTTTTCCCTGGCCATAGATCTGTTACTGTCAGTATTTGGTGATGGTGAAATAGGTTTATCCTGTGGGATTACCTGCAGCACATATTGTTGAATATGCGAAGTTTCCCCTAGCCTAAAATAGGAGGGTTGAGTGCAATTGTGGTTGCAGACTTGGGATGTATGGAGCATGATGAATAGACCCATGGCTCAGGATATGTGATGATGAGCATGATGCGTTCATGGCTCGGATGTATATACTAGCATCTATGGTGAGGTGAGCTAGAGATGGGTAGCTTGCGGAGCTAACCCAGAGGCTGAGGCCTTTAAGCATAAGGCTGCGGTCTTACTTGATGATTCGTGTACTGACCACGAGAAGGTGAGTTCATGGAGTGTGGATCTCCTTAGACCCTGTATGGCACCGGATTGGGCTTCACAACCAATGGTTGGATTTGAGCAGAGAAGGCTCACTTCCTCAGGGCATAATAAAACGTAATCCAATCGAATAAATACATCCTGCTTATAGAAAAACACGGAACATTGATTGAGGCCTTACTTGCATAGCTGATTTAGTTACACCTTGCAGATACATGTACGATCTTTATATCCTGTGATAAGTTCTTATAAAGCTTATCTTGTCAATCATGTTCCATAAAGAAATACTTGGTAATATGCGTCCCGGATATCTTGGTAAGCTTGATGGTAATAATAAGCTTTGCTCTATATGCTACTCCTGCTATACGCTTTATCAGTTATTTGCTGTTATCTAATTTAACCTTTGAGGTTTTATAGTTGTGACGGGGAGTTATGTTTCTCGTTGGGACTGTGTGTCTCACCCCGCTGGTTTACACCCTTTTTAGGTGATCACTCTAGACGTGGTGGTGGTCGTGAGGTTGCGGCCGAGCAGCAAGAAGAGCAGTAGAAGGTAAGAGATGGACTTGCTGCTATTTTGGTGGTTTTGTTGTAGAGTCCTAGAGTCATCCATGTACTCTCAGGTCCTTAGAGGTGTTTGACGATGTTTCACGATATTTAGCTACTGTAATTTTTGTATACCCTACTGCTGGATGTACGTGGCCGTTCTGTATGTATAAATAGGTGATGAACTAAAATGCGCTGTTGCGACAATGGGTGACTTTAAGTTGTGAACATATCTAACAGGTGATCTTGAATATATCTATATATATATGACCTAATCTTCTTGCAGGGCCTGGTTGCAAATGTTCTGTACGTATGTTTCCGCAATTAGTTTTAATTAACCTGTGTTTTCGGTAATATATGGTTACGCACATTTTCGCGTGTCTGTCTATGTGCTGGCGGGGTGTCACATTTAAGGTTTAGTCCTACATGTTAAAAGACAATGGGGTTTTTGTAGTTAACCCACCCTCTGTACTGTATATGGCTCCTATACTCTTTTGATGATAGTAATATTTTACCTGATCCAAAAAGAAGAAGAAGATGTAATCTTAGACTCAATAGATAAGGTTGTGGGTAAGAACTCAGTTGTGAGGGGGGAGTACTTTGGGGAAAAAACCAAAGTGAAAGATGCAATGGAGACATTGCAGATGTTAAGAAAGAAAAATGATGAAAAAGCGTCACAGACTTTGTCAAGATATGGATTTTGGTTCTATTGGCAATTTTTTTGTTACCTTATGGGAGTTTTGCTATCTGCAAGGTTTTCTTTGACATGGTAGATGATTTGCAGTCCCTTGATAATTATAACTGGCCAGAAGCTATCACACAAATCCTACAAAATGGGCTTGTTGATGTTATTTCTAATAAGAAAGGGTATTTAAAAGGCAGCATAGCAGTGCTAATGGTAATACTGTGAGTATTGTACGTAATTGGATGAATTGTTGCTAAAATTAGTACATTACTTGATGACTATATTTTTAGTACTGTATGTCTTTGAATTTTTGGTTAATGATATTTGTAATTACATTTTAGGCCTTGTTCCGGGAGTGGCAGACTCTACTCCCTATTGAAGCCAATGATGCATTTCTGTTTATTAATAAATGGAACTATAAAAGCAAAATGAGTGTATTTTTCCATAAGAAGGAAATTAGTGTGCGTAATTTTAGCGTGGATTAAACAAGGAGTGATTGGATAGAGAAGAAAAGATGCATAAGCAAGAGGAAGGCTAAGGAATAATGCAATGAGAGTGAGGTGGGAGACATGCAGGCAGAGCTGAAATCATTAAAAGCTGACAAGAAAAGGTTGAAGAAGGATCTTAAGAGATGCATTAAAAAATAAAAGGAAGAGGTGACAATACTGGGTATGGAGATAGACAAGATAAAGAAAAAATTAAATGGTGTAAAGGTGGATTACGAGTGGTCGAAGAATGTGGTAATTTTTCTGCGTGAAGAACTACACGTGAATGGGATTCCTAAATCCAACTCTTCCGTTGGATGGTGATACAAAGGGGTAAAAGATGACAATGATTGCACAAAGGTGATCAAGTTGTTAAAGTATTGTACTTAATATTTTATTTCTTAAACACATATATTAGTTACTAATTGTTACTCATTACAGGATGTTGCAGATGCATCCAATCTAGGATGTGGTATGCAACCAGTGGCGCAAGCTAGTGAATCATCATTTGATGATTTTGTAATAGATCCTCGGTTGAAGAGAATTGAGGCTAATATGAATGAGGCTTCATCAGATTATGTTGCGAATATGGTTCAAGATGTCATATCAAGTGTACGATTATTTCAAACGAAACACAACATAACAAACATTTCAAGTACAATACTTTAATATTACAATATTATTGTACTTGTGTATTAATCACCATTTGATTATCTACTAGATTGCAATACATGTCATGGTATGCACTAAGGTAATTTTTGTATTTTTATAGTTGAGAGATAAAATGTCAGACGATTATAATATGAAAGGAGTAGGGGTGAGAATGGCATTCTGACGGAGTTATGTGTATTTTAGATGTCTAATATATGTATTTTTGTTGAACAGAAAATAGAAAAAATGCTAAAGAAATGTTTGAAACTAAAAAAAGAAACTCAAGTTGGTTATTAAAGACGTTGACCAATGAGACCACCTTATGTTGGATGTCGTTAAAATTTTGTGTATACTCTCTAGGGTTTGCGATCGCCTAGGTTTTAGGCCACATACTCCCCACATCATAGAGACCAAGCATAGGGATACTTCCATCCAATGCATGGCAACTCGAGGCTTGGTTACCATCTTGTCAATAGAGATTCAAGGGTTTTACTAATCAAAGTCAAAGTTGGGTAGCAGTGCACATAATCTGAGATGAGAAGTCTTTTGCATGCATCACTTTGATGAGTTTCTTTATGAGGAATATGTGCACATATGCTATGCAACCAAGATGAAATGAAAAAGAAATATATGCAGAAGCATTACCGACGAGCATGTAAACTCAAGATAATAATCACAAGTATATAGAAGATAAAAGACCAAATTTGCATGTGGAAAATCCTCATGATGTGTGAATAAAAACCACATGGCCAACAATGGGAAAATACACTATTAGAAGCAAAGATACAATTTTTACCTCCCATGTTTTGATCCAAATACAAGTTAATATATCAACAAGGAGAAATAAGAAGATACCACACCATAGGGAGAGATCCCTACAATTTTACTACTCCAAAACTTCTCAAAAAGTCATACCCTTTAACAAAGTGCACTATAGTAGATGGCCTGAAGAACAACATCTGGTTGCCTTGACAATCATGCCCCACTTCTTTTCTTCTTCATTTTCTTTTTCTTCCTTCTTGCCTTCTTCTCTGTCTCCAAGGCACTGCCTTTTTGTGTTTTCTATCATGCAGCTGTGAATGTCTTTTCTTCCTTGATGTCTAGCTATTGCCTTTTTTTTTGGATGTTGGCTTGGTCCTTAGCTACAAGGTGGCAACAAAATTTATAATCCATTGTATGGTAGCAAGGCTATTCCCTAATGAGACATGTCCTCTTGGGCTGAAAATAACAAGCCCAACAATCTCCCCCTTCAGTCCAAGGAGCAATCTTCATCACCTAATCATCAGTGGGAATGCATGTTGCTAAGCTCTTTTTCGAGCTCTAACTTGTCTCATGTTATACCTTAGTCATCATGTTAGAAACATTCTTCTCAGTATGGATCTTCTTTATAGTAAGCAACCTCTTATTAATCACATCATGAAGTCAATGATATCTCACATCAATGTGCTTTGTCCATGCATGATGCATTGTGATCTTGCTCGTCAATAGAACTTTACTATCATAGAAATAGTCATATCGTCCTAATTCATACCCAACTCTCTCCAGAAATCTCACAATCTAGAGTATTTCTTTTTCAAGCTTCTTCTACTGCAATGTACTCTGCCTTTGTTGTAGAAAGTGCAACACACTTTTGCAACCTAGACTGCTAAAATATGGATCCACCCTACAAAGGTGAAAAATATACCCAGAGACAGACTTCCTATGATCAATATCACCTACGATGTCAACATCAATGAAGCACTTTAGAATTAGTTTAGACTCACCAAACATCAAACACATACTACTAGTGCCTCATAAGTATCTAAAGATCCACTTGACCACCTCCCAATGATCTTTCCCAGGGTTTGAGTGAAACCAACTCACAACTCCAACCCCATGAACATGTCAGGATGAGTACACATCATTTAATACATCAAACTTCCCACAATAGAAAAATAGGAAATCTTGGCGATCTCTACCCTTTTCTCATCAGTAGATGGGCATGAATTCTTGCTTAGCTTGAACTGACTTGATAGTGGATTACTAATGGCTTTGTACTTGCTCATGTTGAACCACTCCAAACACTACTACAAAATGGCTTATAACATCACTTTTCAAGGTATCAGTTGTATAAATAAACTGACACCTAAAGTCTACAACGTCGGTTGATAACGTAAACCGACATCCAATCTATGAAGGGCGACCAGACACGGGTACCACTTTTATTCAATGTCAATTACGTAATAAAAAACCGACACCTAAAATTAATCGCCAAATCCAAAATTTCCAATGAAAAAAATTACCTCCAAATTTTGACTTATGGCGTTGGTTGATAAATAAAAAACCGACGACTAAAGGTTATTCGCGAGACAGAAATTGGGCACATTTTAGTCGTCGGTTTTACTACAATTACAGACGCTTATGAGTTTTCCCGCGCTATCCGCGGAGAATTTTTCACACCCTTTAAGCGTCAGTTTTAGGTAGAAACCGACGACTATGGTCATAAATCGAGAACAATTTTTTTAATCGGCATATGTATATAGACGTCGGTTGTTTTTTAGTTAAAAACCGATGACTATAATCAAGTATTGGTGTCGGTTTTTGTTCAGAACCGACACTATTAGTTATAGTTGTCGGTTTTTTGAATAACTGACGCCTATGGTATAGTTAATAGCCCCGCAAACAGAACTTTTCCCCATTGTCTCTGTTTCATTGCGACTCTGTGCTAGGTCTGGCGATTGCTTCCCCGATTGCTCCCCGCCGTCGCCGCCGTCATTTCCTGGATCCCCCGCAACGCCATTCGTCTCCTCACGCGACGCTCATCTTCTCGCCACCGCTCCGCCGAGCCGAAGTTCTCCTCTCCTCGCCGCCGACGCTGCCAGCTCCGCCGAGCCGAAGTTCTCCTCTCCTCGCCGCCGGCGCTCCCAACTTCACCTCCAACTACTCTCCTCTGCTCCGGCCGGGCCTTCTTCCTCTGCCCTCAAGGTACGCCGCCTTCTTCCTCCTTCCTTCCTCCGCCTAGGCTAGGTCAAGCCCTGCAGGTGCCCTGGAGCAAAATCGTCAGGTGCCCTGCTGGGCGTTTTTTACCTAAATTGCCAATCATGCTTTTAAAGACATCAATAATCACCCTAACTTGAATAACTAGGATTTTAGGTATAAGAATGACAACACATTATTTGTTGGCCTAGAAACCCGTCCAAGATTTACTCATTAGGAGTAAATCTTGGATAGTCCCCTGTTTGGGACTGTTCTTGAACACCTAATCTCGCTTAGGATGTAAGTGTATAATGTGTATTGGGTTTTCAAGAAAATTTCGGCAGCATTTCCCCATTTGTTCTCTAAGTACATATGTACTTGGAGAACAACGGGGAAATGCTGCCGAAATTTTCTTGAAAACCCAATACACATTATACACTTACTAGTGAGATTAGGTGTTCAAGGATGGGATAGGTGGTACATGTACATTTATTATATATAAGAATGACATCACATGTATTTGTTAACCCTAGACCCTAATCCACAGTATACCAATCTGATAGTCCATGATAGAACAAAGCATAATGATGTTGACTGCAACTTTGTGCGTCATGCTATTCTGAATTAAGTGTATATTTACTTCATAATTGAATGTTTAAGTAAGTTATAGATATCTTCACCAAACCTCTTTCGGAAACTTGTTTCATTGTTGAGTATATTGAGAATCCTAATCACCTTTCTTGCTTAATGATGAACTGTAATGCACACATGTGACATGCTTGGAATGTAAATGATGACCTTTTCCCTGAATTGCCAATCATGCTTTTAAAGACATCAATAATCATCCTAACTTGAAGGACTAGGATTTTAGGTATAAGAATGACAACACATTATTTGTTGGCCTAGAAACCCGTCCAAGATTTACTCATTAGGAGTAAATATTGGATAGTCCCCAGTTTGGGACTGTTCTTGAACACCTAATCTCGCTTAGGATGTAAGTGTATAATGTGTATTGGGTTTTCAAGAAAATTTCGGCAGCATTTCCCCGTTTGTTCTCTAAGTACATATGTACTTGGAGAACAACGGGGAAATGCTGCCAAAATTTTCTTGAAAACCCAATAGACATTATACACTTACTAGTGAGATTAGGTGTTCAAGGATGGGATAGGTGGTACATGTACATTTATTATATATAAGAATGACATCACATGTATTTGTTAACCCTAGACCCTAATCCACAGTATACCAATCTGATAGTCCATGATAGAACAAAGCATAATGATGTTGACTGCAACTTTGTGCGTCATGCTATTCTGAATTAAGTGTATATTTACTTCATAATTGAATGTTTAAGTAAGTTATAGATATCTTCACCAAACCTCTTTTGGAAACTTGTTTCATTGTTGTAATATAAGAATGTTTAAGTAAGTTATATAAGAATGACATCACATGTATTTGTTAACCCTAGACGCTAATCTTGTTGTAATATATACTTGTTTTCTCTTTGATCATATAGCTTTACAATTTTGTTGTGAATATACTTTGTTGTAATAATGTGAACTTTATAATGTGAGCTTTACAATTTGAATGTGAATTTGCAGATGGCTGACCATTCTCCTGATGACCGTGCTGATGATTACCGTGAGGGTGAGGACATCAATGCGCCGCCTCACAATGTAAGTTTTAAAATATATCATATATTTATATCTATATGTCCATTTATAGTTATATCTTGTAAATGTGATTATTTTGTCAAATTTTAGGTTGATGATGCAGAGGTACCATCTGAAGCACTTGAGGCACTTGATCAACAACACCAAAAAGTTGACAAGAGAAGGGGCATCACTATGATGAAGAAGTTAATTGCGCAAAAGGGAAATGGACCCAAACTTGTTGTGGATTTTGATAATGCAGGAAATGCATGTGGTGTGAATCGCAATTCATTTGTTTCATATCTTGGGTTTGTTACTCGTAGCCATTGCGGTTGTCGCTTAGATTCTTGGCATAACGTTTCTAAGGAGAAGAAAGACTTAATATGGAGGGATTTATGCGTGAGTTATTATTAATTTGCAATTCTATTTTGTAGATTACTAAATTTTTGGATACTAGTTAATAGCAATTCTATTTTGCAGAGTATATTTGAATTGGATGAAAATCTGCATCGTAAATGCGTGATGCAACGCTGTGGGAGAGTCCTAAGGAACTATAGGACAAATATCACCCGAGAATACATAAAAGAAGCTGACAAGAGGAAGAAGACAACCACTGAACATTGGAACTTCCTGGACAAAGAAGAATGGGATGCGTTTTTCGCTTCAAGACAAACTGATGAATTCAAGGTATTATGTGTTACTAACCAAATCATTAATGTATTCACCTATTCAAGATTAACATTTAGTGTTACTAACCAAATCATTAATGTGCATACTAACTAGGACCTCAGTGAGGCACAAAGATCAAGGCGTGCACTGAATGTGCGTGACCACACAATGGGTCCAAAGGGGTATGCAGGCATTCGACAAAGACTACAGTCTGAGGCTACTACTCAGTCTGCTGCTACTCAGGAGTCCTCTACCATAGGTAGCACACCTCTATCTCACCATGATGTCTGGATAGCTGGGAGGCAAAATAAGAAGGGAGAAATAATGAAGGCCGCAACTGATGAGGCGGCTGCAAAAATGGTAAAATACAACTCTTACAACAATCATTCGAATATTGATTATTGGTTCTTTTTACTTAATTACAAATTTTTGTTTTGGCGATTAGCGGGAGCTACACGAGCTGAGGAAACAAGGCAAGTTCATCCCTGAGGGCACAAGGGATGAATTGACAGTTGCTCTGGGTAACCTAGAGCATCCTAGACGTGTTAGGGCTGCAGGCGCTGGTGTGGGCATCAAAGCTTTTTTTGGGCCATCCCAGCGCAAACATGTCCCAAAAGCGGGACTTTCACAAGAGGAGGTAACATATTCTTTCTTTATAATATTACTATAAAAGAGAATTCAATAATTAGAAGCTAACGTTTCTTTTATCCATGTATAGGTAGATAAGCTAGTTGATAGGAAACTAGAAGAAGCAATGAAAAAGTGGCAGGCATCTCAGACTGCCACTTACCAGACAGTACCTACTGCAGGCTTTACTCCTCCTACTCCTACTGCAGAGGTTGGGAGTAATCCTATAGAACCACCACCTAGCACATCCGCTGTAAGTATTTTTATGACATAGTAACTAGTTTTTTAATTCAAGATGATATGTATATATGAAATTGTAGTCGTTTCAAAAAAAGATGATATGTATATATGTATATAACATTCTTTACACAAAAATTTGTAGGGGTTGAAGCCATGCTGTCTAAAAAGTAAAGAATTTGTCGTTGCAGAGGCGTCGGCTTACCCATCCCTACCAGGGGAAACGTGTCACGGGTCTCCAGTACTAGTTGGTTGGATTCGTGTGAGCCCGATACATATATTCTCGCAGTGGATGGATCTTCCATTGCCATATGCCCACCCTGATTGTGAAACGCTTGGTGAGGCAGTAGGCGGAGTGATATTGTGGATAAAAGCTGATGTCCTCTTTACTGAAAAGGTATGATAAATTTACATTAAGTTCAATTGTTAGTGTGAGTATATGATGGCATTTGATTTGAAATTATATATATATATACAGGTTAAAAAGAAGACACCCACAACATCTAGGCCTCCACTTCCACCTCCTACATTACCTATTTGGGTTCCACAAGACCTACCTGTCCCGTTAGGTCCTAACTATAGGGGTATGGCAATATGGTTAGGCGAACATGATATGAACTCCCCTATAACTGTTTCTTCCGATTCAGATTCTACAGGTCAGTCATATGAAACAAAACTATTTATACAAGATATTTTGGAGTTGTTTCGATATGTTTGGATAAATACATCTGTGATAGAGCTATGGATAAGGTGAGATATTCTTTATACATCCATATACCTTGTGTATGATCTGGTGATCTGGTTTCTTATTTATTAATGCATGCGTAATTAATACATATTTTGCAGCTACTTAGACATCATATGTGCAGATTTTGGATTCGAACATGTAGGGTTTTTGATTCCATCTTTGATTAGTCTAGTAGCTAAAGACCCTACGTCAGTTCAACAATACTACTGTGAGGCTTTTTCAAATTTTGCTGTAAATAAGAAGACGGTGATAATGGCTCCATTCAATGTAGAGTAAGTTTACTTTGCTTATTATAATTTGGACTTAAGAAAATTACATTTTTATTGTGGATTTTGAGTTATTAATTTTTAACTTTTTTACCTCTAGGGGTAGGCATTGGGAGTTACTGGTTATTGCCCCTGAGACGTTCACTGTGTATTATCTAGATCCTAAGGGGAGTAAATTGAATACAAGATTTGGACACATAATGAAAATTGCATTATTCCGGTGAGAAATATTTTATTTTCATATCCGTTAATATATGTTATTACATTACTATTTAATTGCAATGTTCTGTGTTACATTAACATGTAGGGGTTTTGAGGAGTTCAAAAAGGCTGGAGGAAAGGTCCCCACGAAAAAAAACCAGCCAATAATTTGGAAGAACGTGAAAGTAAGTTCCCGACTACAATATATGTATATATTATTTATGTGAACAATGCTTAATTAGTTATATTTTTTTAATATTTTGTATGTTTGAATTTATAGTGTGCTACACAAGACAACGGATGGGCATGTGGATACTATGTCATGCGATATATGCACATGATTATCAAACATGCCGCACTAGATATAGAGTGTATTGCTCAGGTATTATATAGTCTCATTAGATAATATGATCGAAATATATCAATCTTATTTATAGCTCATTAATTATATATATACATCATTCTCTTTACATGTGTTTAAAGATGACCCCATTACAGGAGAGGCCTTACCAGATGAAAATGATCCCTATACGATGGGAGAATTAAATGAAGTAAGAGAAGAATGGGCAACAACCATACAAATAGTGGGGGCTTTAAAATATAATTGAGATCCTGATAGAGAATAATGACTAAACAATGATATTTTGTAAATGAATTTCTGAGTTATAATATATGTGTGAATGTTTCTACATGTATGGATGTTTCTACATGTGTCTGAGTGAAAATGAATGAAAGTTTTAGTTGCTATATGAATGTTTCTACATGTGTGAATGTGAATGAATGGAACCACAGATTGATAGCTACATGAATGTTTCTAAATATGTGAAAATAAAATGGAACTGCAGGTTGCATTGCTAAATGCATGTGTGAATATTTTTGTTGTTAATTTTGTAGGTTTGTGGCATGTTGTCGGCTGATATCAATGGATGTCGTAAAACCTACAGTTCATAATTGAACTGAACATGTTTCTCATCCTGCGACCAGCCACAACAGGTCTGCAGACTAAAAGAAAAAAACAAAACAATAGGCGTCGGTTATTTGTAAAAAACCGACACACAATGTTGTAGTGTCAGTTTTATATAAATAACCGACGCCTATTTCCTGTGGCGCGAAGATATATGGCGTCAGTTATTTGTAACAAACCGACACTGATAGTGCCCAAGATGGCACCCTTTCTGTGGCGCGAAGGGTTTGGGTGGTGGTTTCTTATCTAATAACCGACGCCTATAGTCCCATGATGGCGCGTTTTCGGTGGTGCGCAAAGAATTTGGGCGTCGATTTTGGAACCGACGCCTAATGGGTGAGCTTTTAGTGTCGCCCACATAGGTGTCGCTTAGAAATCGACACTAAAGGCTTTAAATAATCGACACTAAAGGTAGGTTCTGTAGTAGTGAAAATCGATTCCACATAGCTCTTCTGTGATAACTACAACTTATACTGCTTCCTGTCACGTGTGATCGACATCCCTAAAATCTACCATGCTGGTCCCAAATCTCTCATCCCAAAGGCTTTGAATAGCTCTATATATAATTTATCGATCAATTTGACATCTTGTCCCTTCATCAACATGTCATCCACATAGAGTAGCAAAATGATGAACTTGACATTAGAAAATCTCTGATGTAAACATATGGATCTGAAGTACTTGTAACTCTTTATAAAAGAATCAAACTTCTTGTATCACTGTATGAGAGCTTGTTTTAAGCCATACAAACTCTTTTTCAATATACAAACTAAGTTCTTCTTCCCCCTGACATGAAAACCTTCAGGATGCTCCATGCAGATCTCCTCAGCTAGGTCACGTGAAGAAACACTATCTTCACATCCATCTGCTTAAGCTCTAGATCTGGGCTAGCAACCAAGCCTATAACCAATCTAATAGAAGTCATTTTCACAACATGAAAAATATCTCATCAAAATCCACCCCTGCTCTTTGACCAAAGCCTTGAAACTAGTTTGGCTTTGTATCTAATATCCTTGCTTCTATAATGTCTCTTCATCCTATAGACCCACTTGTTATTCAGTGCTCTCTAACTCTTTAGAAGCGCCACAAGCTCATAGGTATCATTATTCTACAAACAAGACATCTCCTCCTCTATCGCCTGATGCCACTATGCTATATCTCTATGAGTCTATGCCTCAGATAAGTCTCTGGATCCCCTGATCAGTAAGGATAATATATTAAGATGCCAAATATCCAAATAAAGGATGACAAACTCTATCTAACCTCCTCAGTTTCTACTATGAGGACTATTCCTGATGATGTTCTTGCCTCCTACCTAGAAGTCTCTAATTGTGAATATGAATCACTCATCTATGCATATGAAATAGGGACACTTGATGTGCTATCAATCTACTACTCAGGGTGATCATGCTTCTATTCTTCATCATCTAAAGACTACACAGATGAAGAAGATAAAGTATCCTCATACTCATCATCAGAAGAACTATCACCTAATACTGTAGCCTCTACATCATCACTCTCAGACTCTGTCATTGTCTGAATTTTATAGAAAGTCACATCTCTATGTCTTCTCATGGTATTTTTCACAGTGTCCCATAACCTATAGCCAAACTACTGATCTTCATAGATAAGATAGACAAAGGACACTACTTTATCACAAACGTTTTTCTCTTTTCCTTTGGAACATATGCATAAGCGTCAAACTCAAATACTCGCAAAATGAGCATAAGAAGCATCCTTGACCATCCATACCTTCTCAAGTACATAAAACTCCAAAGGAACTAACAAAGATTGATTAATTAGATAGCATGCAATACTTACTGCCTCGTCCTAGAATGTCTTTGACAACTTTGTAGTCTTCAACATGCACATGATTTTCTCCATTATGGTATGGTTCATCCTATAAGATGTACCATTGTATTGTGGTGTGCCAGTCTCTATCCTTTTGTGTCATATCCCATGTTGCACGTAGTAATCTTGAAACTCCGTGAAGGTGTACTCTCCTCCATTGTCCTTACAAAGACATTTTAACCTTTTTTTTAGTCTCCCGCTCCACCATGGCATGCAATTTCTAGAAACACTAAAAGACCTAATCCTTGGTCTTCAACAAGTAAACCCACACATTCCTAGACCCATCATCAATGAATGTGATAAAATACATATTTCCACCCAGTGAAGCCACCTCAAATGGACCGTAGACATCCAAATGAATTAACTGTAAACATTTGGTTTCACATTTGATCTCGTATTGAAAAAAAATCATCGATTCTTTCCCGTATGACTTGAATCACATGAACTAAGACTGGTGTCCTTGCTAAAAGAAATCAACCCTTGCCTTGATACAACTACAAATCTTTCTAACTCATGTGTTCTAGCCGTTTGTGTCATAGATCTATCTGGTGATCCTCAACTGCATTAATATACCGCTCTTGAGCACTATAAGGTGGTTCTTGTACAATGTGCCATACAATTTGCCCCATACAATAACCAAACCCCCTTGGTGATTTTGCATTTTCCACTACTAAATACCAGATGATATCCTTCTCTATCAAAGAATGAACCATAAATCAAATTGAGCCACAATCTAGAAGATGAGGAACATCCTTTGATGTGAGAGTGCAACTCACACTTTTTGAACACAAATATTACCAATCCCGATAATTTTAGAGAAGCTAGAATTTCTTATATTCACCCTCCCAAAATCCCCCTTCCTGTATGAAGTGAAGAACTCCTTACTAGGTGAACCATGATAGGAAACTACAATATCCACCACTCACTTAGAATCATCATCCTCAGTCAAGACCACATCATCGTCATCATCCCTATCTTGTGAAATTAAACTATACTATTCTTATTGTCATCCTTATTGTCTTTGACTTTGGACCCATGTTTCTATTTCCAAACATTGCAATCCTTTTTTAAATGATCCAACTTGCCACAATAGAAGCACCCTCTACTCTTTAATTGAGATCTACCACATGACTTTCAGTGGTCGTGGGATACATCGCAGCTCTGAGATCTGCCATAGTCTCTTGCTATGTCAGTGCCCCTTGTCTCTGTGAAGTGCACCTCTGACCCGCTGTCGCATGAGGCTCGTCGTTGAATCTCTTCATTCAGTAGACTGTCGTGACCTGGTTAAGTGTCAACTTGCCTTCCTATGAAGAATTGAGGACTGTCACAATGAGCGTCTCCCAACAATCAGGTAATGAACCCAAAAGAAGTAGCTCCTGGAATTCATCATCAAGAACCATCTTCATGGATCCTAGTTAATATACAAGACTTTAGAATTCATTTATGTGCTCGGTAACATTTGTAATATCCTGGTACTTTAAGTTCACCAACTTCCTAATCAAGAAAGCTTTATTTGTGATATTTTTCACTCATAGTTTCTTAAACTTTTCCATAGATCTTTAGCATCAGTGTCCTCTAGCACATGATGAAACATGAAAATATTGAGCTACTTTTCCACAATTACTGTCTTCCTATTTAGTTTATCCCAATATGCATCAAAAACATTCCGTGGCTTTTATTCCTCTATCGTATGATACAAATCCTTGCAATCAAGAATATCCTCCATCTTGGATTTTTGAATTTGTTTGCTCGTCAATTTTACCATCATTGCATCATCATCCTTCCCCATCTGGATCTGGATCTATCCAACTTGGATTGTGATACCACTTGATGAGTTTGTTTGATAGGGAATATGTACATATATGCTATGCAATCAAGATGCAACAAAAAAGAAATGCAAACAGAAAAGTTACCAACGAGCATGTAAATCCAAGATAATAATTGTAAACAGATAGAAGAGAAAGACCAATTTTTATGTAAAAATCCCTCACATATGGTGAGGGAAAAACCACGGGGACAACCACGAGCAAATTCGCTATGAGAAGCAAAGATACAATTTTTACCTATCATATTTTGATCCAAACTTGAGATAATATATTCAAAAGAAGAAATAAGAAGATACCACATTATAGGGAGAGATCCCTATATTTCTACTACTCCATAACTTCCCATAAAAACATACTTATTTATCAAGTACATTGTAGTAGATGGCCCAAAAAAGAACATGTGGATGCATTAACAATCCTGCTCGGCTTGCTTTCTTCTTCCTTTTCGCTTTCTTTCTTCTTCCTTCTTTTGTTTCGTTTCCGTTTCCAAAGCGCTGATTTTTTGCATTTTCTGTCTTGCGGCTGCAGCTGCCTTTTCTTGCTTGACGGATAGCTATTGCCTTTTGCTACGGCTATTGGCAAGGTCCTTGGCGGTAGGGTGGCAACGAGATTCATAATCCGTTGTGTGGCAGCGAGGCAATGCCCTAATGGCCATGCCCTCTTGGGTTGAAATCAACATACCTAACAATCTTCACACAACAAAATCCTGATCACTTGGGATTCTCTAACTTGAAGGAGTATTAAAAATATTAATTATTTAGTTAAAATGTAAATGTGTTTTAGTATCTTGACCCACACGAAATTTTTCTGGTCCCAAATATGCATGAGTCTCAAGCATACTTTAGACACAAATATGCTTCAGTCCCAAATAAGGTTTGATCATCAGTTTGTAAGTGTCCCCCTTTTCCTATATATAGCAATGAAGATTTATTGAATGCATCAACAAACTAATTAGCATTACATCTTATTTTTCTAGAATAATCAATTCAATCTCACAAACTCTTCTTTTCTATCTGATAATAACCCCCTACGCAATGAGTTTATACTAGAGAATCATCGTACCGTGAAGAGTGTATTGGATCCACTAGAATTAAAAATGTATTATTTTGAAGTCGGATATCACTGTTCTCATGATTATACAGTGTATTTTGAACAAAAGTATGATTCAGCAAACGACTTAAACTCTATGAACCAAGATTCGTACATAAACAATTATCTTCCACAATTATATGTTCCTCCTCAACTTTACGTCTACACTAGTTAGTATAATTACCAACTAATCGATAAAATCCGAAAAAATGTACAACACCGTAAACTATCAACAAACAAATTGGTTAAACGATTTTTTCATTTCTTCATTCTGTATTTTCTATACTTACTTTTGTTACTACGATCGGCATGAATATACGGATCATATTTAGATGTGAACATGGTATTAATACCTACCTGGATTGAACGCTAAATTCTTATCGTATTGGATCTATTTTAATCCGATATACCCACATGGCTTTGCGTTGAACTAACTTAGATCAATCGTATTTGCTCAACTTATTTGGAAAAGATAGCTATTGTTGAATTATTTATAATGTTCAATGAGTGGTTTTCACAACACGGAGAGAAAAAGGCAAATAAGAAAGCAATACATTGCTGTCGTGTCAATGAGTGCATATGTATTGATACCAAATATATTTACTTAATACAATAGTTAAGGTTTGTTAATGCTTTCTTTTTTAAAGAAAAAAAATCAGACGTACTGGAATTGTACGTCTGATTACAGAGTTTAATCTGTTAGGAAAGGCCCATTATTTTAAGAGGTGTTCCTCGTCATAAAAAAAAATTATAATTTGATACAAGATGGTCATTTCTGACTTGAGAAAGAAAGCAGATACCAATTGACAAGCTGATTTGCTAGTGACGAAACGTTCTAACAGTCAACTCAAAATTACTTGCAGAAAGACAAGCTGTTATGGTACAATAGATAATTTTGAAGTGTAAAACTCTCCCAAAACTTCTACCACGAAATTGAACAAGACCCGCCACCAAGCAGAAGAGAAACTCTGAGTAACTAGTTTACAAATCGTCAAAAAAAGAAAAGATGTCAGGCTTACAACACAGCAACACGTCGCTGCATTGTTACAACCGGGCGTACAATGCATAGATGTACACGCGCCACATTAGCACACCTGTATCACTTTATTGGGATGCCGTCTAAGCTGACATTTATAAATGATCGCCCTCCACTCTTAACATGGTGGATCAGAGGAAGCCAAGCTGCCCCTGAATTCTCCTGCACAAAAGGGAACTGCACTTTTGGTCTTTTCAGCTCGGAACAACCGAACATAGTGAAAGCGCTCGAGATAAGATTACCACACTCACTATCTAGTATATCTGCCATCTAACTAGCTCGCGATTGATCTCCAGAAATGGACAGGACAGTAGCCGATTTGCATGACCGTGCTATCTACGTTACTGTTTGTATTGGACACCGGCGCTACAGTATGAAACCGAACTTTCACCTGCCGTGGAAGGGATTTCAGACTATGATGCCATCCCAGCCCGTCCCTTCACCGCCAACACTTCTAATTAATATCGTCGTCCAGTAACCTGGAAACGAAGTGAAGGCAGTCTCAATATGGCGCGATCTCACCTTTTGTCGGCCTACGACTCTTGTGGGACAATCCAATATTGTTGAGTTTTGGGGTATTCTTTTGGCTAATAAAGTGTATGGTCTCTTCATCAATTGCTAATTGATTTTACTACCAAATTCGGGCTTATATAAGAATGTTTTCAGACAAAATATTCTAGTATGTATGTGTATTGTGTTTTTGTTGTCTAAATAATCTATAATACCTCTTGTGTATCACCTATTTTACATTCATTTGACTCAAAAAAATTCATTTTCTATTTCTGAATATATTGTTGTTCTATTGCAAACAGAAATAAGCACAAATTGGAAGAAGTCAATGCCAACGACTTCAATTGGATGGCACAGACAAGAGAAGAAGAAATGCTAGAAAAATCTTGGTGCCACAGAGTTGATCGAAAGCCATAACTGTATTAATTAGGCAAGTCGGTGGAAACGACTTCCATGTCGGTGGCACCATCATTTCCTTGACAGCCGTGGTTTAACAAGGCAACATCCAACGATATGTTGGATAACATGTGCCTTGTTTCTTTGTTTATAAACCCAAGAGGGAAGTCACAAAGGACATCTCATTCAAGCCATTCCACGAAGGACCAGAGTCTAAAGAAAAAGAGATGAAAAGACATGGATCAAGGCTCATCCGAGGAGTAGTTTGACGGCCACAACATCATTAGACTGCAACGTTCTTCAGAGAGGATACCTTGCTATATGAGTTTTCTTTGACTTTCTCTTCCTCCTTTCCTTTCTTAAATTTCATGTAGAGCATGAGGTGTTAAAATCCCATTCTTTAGGATCTGGGAGAAGTCCAGTGTTAAATCTATGCATGCTTATGTTTGATTCAACATAGGTTGTCTTTGCATTATATTTTGATGGCAAACATATATCATTGCCTAATTTATACTTGACCACTATGAATATGTGATAGATTGTTAATTATTACGAGAGCGGGATTAATAGTTAGAGAAGCTATAATCAATACCATCAACAACACGGTGCAAAAGTGGACTAACCACTGTGAAGTAGATTTTCCAGAGAGAGGTTATATCATTCAACTTTCAATATTAGCATTGTGTGAGCGGGTCGATAACTAGGCTAAATAGTGTGATATGCTATGAAAGTGGATAGCACAAGCTACAAACACTTTATCCAAGGAAACAATATAATTTATCTACATGGATAGAATATAAGCATGGGTCACACTGTGGTGAAATTAGTATAGGAAAGAATTCATTAATCCGATCTTCAATCTACTTTATCTCTTTATTCCAGATCTTAGATTAATCACCCAACTAATAGTTTTCTTAGGCTTAGTACATTTCTTTTGGTTAGTAGTAGTCTCTAGTAGCCCTGAATCCCTAAAGTCGATATAGAAGCCTCTTTGAGTCCCTTTACTACTCTGACACGTGCACGTGTACTTGCACATTTAGTTTACTTTTTAGGTACTCAGATATGGTTCATACACGGACCATTGACTATGAGGAGTCTACATCGCCAACACTAATTGAGGGTGATCTAAAGGTTGAGGAAGAGTAGGTGATTATTCCAATGAAACACGTGGTAGAAGTTGAAGGTATGTGTAACCATGAGATGGACAATGGGGACTTGGAAATTTTAGATGAAGAGAAAATCATATAAGGAGAAAACCAGGCATCATTTTTTGGCCCACATTTTATTCCTATCTGGAAACATGCAGTAAACATGGGAAGCTACAACATTGATGCATGGGTTGTTGCTCTTCTCAATTAACATGCATTCTATGAGAACAAAAATGAAGTTGTGATGCAGCATATTAATTACTTTATTAAAATTATTGTATGTTGAAGATAGACTCCATTCCATCCAAAATGGTTTATCTAAAATTATGCCCCCATTTTTTGACTGATAGGGAGGAAATGTGGTTTTGTAATCTACCTATCTACCTTTATATGTATAGGTTACTGGGATTAAATGATTAATGCTTTCTTTGAGAGGTACTTTTTCCTTAAGAAGATAAATAATTTGGTGGGAAAAATTTTATGGGTTCAAGCAACATATCATATTCATTGGCATGGAAGACACTATAACAAATCGAGAAAGGCATTGTACCATGGGACTGACTTACATGAACAAGTCAATACTTTCTACTATGCCTTGCACAAAGGAGAGAGGACCATACTTGATAGTGCCAATGTATGAATTTTAATAGAACCACAAGGCATCAAAGTTTCATGAAATCTTAAAAAGCATGGCCAAAAAACATGTTTGGGGTGAGGAGCGTGAGTGTTCTATCTCAACAAAAATCATCAGTGATTACATGAGGTTATGGAACTCAAGACACATGTAGTCCACTTGGAAAAGAAATCGAAGAAGAAGTATACCCACTCACCTGGAGGAGAGGAAGAGGAGTGAAAGTATGTCCATCAACCTAATAGAATGGATGAGTACTCATGGAGGAGCAATCCAAATTTTATTGAAAGGATCCCAGTAATTTTCAACACAACATGTCCCAGGTGCAACAACATCAAGTGCACCAGAAGCATGGTTCTTGGGAATATCAACATGAGCAAGGGACAAAGTAGGAGGACGACTTGATAAATCTTCATGGAAAATTAATAACAAAATGGATGCATATTTTTAGAAATCAGGAAAGAAGAAACAAAATATGGACACTCAAACTAGGGATTTGGAGACTCAATTGTCACAGGTGGCATTAGATGTTGCACACGAAACGTTCTCAATTTTCTAAGAAATATTAAAATGACACACAAACACCCACCACGCCAAGAGAATTTTAGTCTGTGGAAAGAAGGGTGTGCCCTTGACTGGTTAAGGAATCTGGTACTACAAAGTGAACTCCTAGTCCAAATTTCTTGTGATGCATGTAGACATTCGTGTCACAACCCTTGGATTTTGATGCTTGGATGGATGGACTACGAAGAGACATAGGTGAAGAGTTGACTTGTACACAAGTGAGAATTCCAAACATTGTAGAAACCATGAAGATCAATAATAAAGTTCCAATCATACCGAGTTTTTACACAGGGGAAAACTTAATGATTTCAACACCACCATGACTACTTCCCCAACTTAAGAGAAGATGCACTCACAACAAGAGAAGGTGAAAGCTCTACTTCATAGTGGAACATTCACGATCGATAAGGATACACCCATGGTTGGGAGGGAACAACCTAATCCTATTGAATCAAGTCCCATTGTAGTGGAGAATGATCCCAATTCAAGCTTAGGGGAGGAAATTGTAGGGAAATATGGAATCAAGTAGGTAGTAGAAAAAAAATTTACCACCACATTCCCCATAAAACCAATAGATTACATCAATAACTATATGATAGGAAGGATGTTTTGAGGATATACCTAGTCCTAGAGCAAGACCATAGACATCTCCTCCTCTTTGTAGTCCTATATCACTCCTAGTTATACTAGGACAATGTCTACAACTCCACCACAGACAACAGACTCGAACAATGTCTCAACAGCTCCTGGTCTCTACCATGGACTATGGGTTGACATTGTCCTCCTAGAGATGGGAAAAGGCCACTGGCCTCTATGGAAGTCCACACGAACCACCTAGAACTCCTATCATCCTACCAGAACCAGATAGGAAGGAGTTGTCCCTCCCATTGATGTACTAGTCATCAACTTACTCTCCTATAATTGTTCTCCCTTGCTATTCCTTCCTTTATCAGGTAGGACTTTCTCGGGTTTTCTCAATTACCATAACTAGAGAAGACAAAAAAATTAGAGGCAATTGATGTTTCTGAGGAGTCCCCAATGCCCCTCTATATATAGGAGGGGTTAGGGTTAGCATTCCCAGTCTATGTGTGTAGAAGGGACTGAAATCTCAACTATTTGCAACCTACGAAGCAAAAAATGATTGGTTCAGTGAGCAAAATAATCAATTGGCATGCACCCAGTGAACCGACCATTTCTTCATGTTTTCCAATCACATATGAATTGACAATTCTAATCCAATTAATGCACAACATGATGTCAGTAGTAATCCTTAATGCAATCGAATTGCACTATGAATAAGGAGGTTCATCTCATGAATTGGTCATCTCACGACCACCATCCGATCAATTCACTAAGTGAGCTGGTAGGTTGGTACCCTAGTTCATTTAGAACATAGTCAATTTAATACTCAATCAACCTGACACTCCAACCAGTCATTTCATCACATGAGCTGATCGGTTGGGTGTCCATTCAATTGATTTGTTGCTTGAATTGGATGTCTAAACACTACCACTCAATTCAATTATCATTCATGATAAAAACTCCTCTTCTAGGCTAGTTCTAATGTGTGTGACCCTATAGGTCCCATATTACATTAGCAATGAATGTCCATAGCTAGTTTATGACATCACAAGCAAAGAGCGGTGCCTAGTCACACATCATTGCTACCCAAGTAAATAGAAACTTGGAGAACAAGTTCAAACTACAATATGCATTTGGTGTTGTGGTGTTTATATAGTTACTTTGTCACTAATATCCATATTGAAATCAAGGCCTGGAGAATTCATACTCTTCAGCATTCAATCTATGTCTCTTTGTATAGTAGACCGTCTGAGATATATGTAAGTTCAATATCACATTTAGACTCACAAGTACATTGCCATGCATTTCTCAATCTCAATAATCAACTGGCCAAGAAATCATACTCTTATATGTGGATAAATCCTTTCTACATCACTCACAGTCATCCCCAAGTGTCATAGTGCACCCAATCATCACCTTTATGGTAACCCTTATTCAGTATCATGGTGGATGATGTCAAAGCACACCGAACAACATGTAATGAGTGTAGCGACTTTAGGTTTAAGAATCAAAATCATCACCAACATTGTGAGAGCTAACTATGACTACCTTTATAATGGTTTCCATGTGTTACTCTCATGGTTGGTTTGTCTGATACACTGTTCTCTAACGAGTATCTCTTTTTGGTTTAATATACCATAGCATGACTGATGAGATTCTATCATCAACTAACATACACTCTAGTCTTATATGTTATTGTTGTCTTTCTACCTTCCACAATAACATCTGACTAGGAACATAATGAGAATGTATACTCTTAACATCCGTGTGATCTTATTGTTCAAGTCACATACTTGAAGACATACGTCATTGAGTAATATTACTCTCTAGACATTTATTATGTTACTTCATTATCTTATAATTGAATAAAATAGAATAAATCATAAGCACATCTTTATTGTTATTCAAATTATTTAAAAGTTATGTCATTACAATCACCATATGATTGCCTCTCTGGGCTTACATGCCAACAGACTCGCACTTGCACTTAGAGCCAATCACCTACTAATCTTATTCCAAGTGATCTAACATGCCCATTATGCTTATTCTATGAAAGTGTTATATTCAAGGGATCAACAACATTGTTTTCAATTGGTACTCTGCAAATCATCACATCTCATCACTATATGATCTCTGATATGAGATGGAAATTCCTTTGTATGTACTTGGAACATTGATTCCATATGGGTTCCTTGTTCATAGCTCCATTTTTGTCACAATATAGATCAATTGTGTCGTAGATTCTTGGAACAACCCCAAATTCTAAAATGAACTTCTTGATCCATATAGACTTCTTTGCTGCATTAGATGCGGCAATATACTCAATTTTTGTTGTAGAATTGGAAAATGTCTCTTTATTAGAATGCTTCTAGCTTACAACTCTATTTTTTGGGAAAAACACAAATCTTGATTGCGATCTGTAATCACATTTGTCAGTTTGAAAGCTTGCATCAGTGTAAACCTTTCTACCAACTCTTCTTCTCTTCCGTAGATGAGGAACTGATCCTTAGTTCTTCTCAAGTACTTACGAATGTTCTTCATGGTTGTCCAATGAGCATCACCTATATCTAATTGATATCTACTCATCATGCTCATGGCATATGAGACATCGGGATGGGTGCATAACATTGTGTACATGATTGATCCAGTTGTTGACGCATATCAAATCTGTAACATCCCTGACCTGGGTTATGAGGTAACCCTATTTGTTTGGCTAATAATTTGCTTATAACTTTAGTATAATCCTCTAAGGTGCTTGTTATCATGTGACACACTTATGTTTCAATTTTGGTTCCGATTGAATGCTGTTTGAGCAATTTTCCTTTATTTTGGACCAAAGTGCAATTTACCCAAATTAAGGGGCTATAATGAAAAATGTCACATGTTGAACATGCCTCATGTGTTTTAACATCATTATAGAGAGAATGATGCAAGGTGGTGGCTTGTGGAAAGCCTAAATTCCAAGTTTGAACTTGTTTGAACAATGTTGGTACCTTGTGCACCAATTTTGGTACAAATTGTAATTTCCCCCAAAATGTGTGGTTGATATGCAAATTACCACCTCTAGAGTGTTCCTACTTCCGCTGTGTATCATTTATAGGAAATAGAATGAATGAGACACCATATTTGGGTCAATTATGAATGATGATTCTCTTGGTGATGATATGACCAAGAAAAAGGGTTGAATTTGGAAGCTTAACTTGTGTTGTATCAAGTTGAAAAGCTTATATATGAGTGCCTATCAGCCATGGAGCCAAGGAGGTGTATCATATAGTCTTGTGAGATCTTGGAAAAGGCCATATTGTGCAAATCACCTCGAGGAGGTGAGGTGTGACGGCCAACAAGTTTCCTTAGAAAAAGTGTATCATCTTGATATAAAATAGTGATTAAACCTAGATGACTTATCCAAATGGATAAGCAATGGATGAATTTGCATCTTTATATTATCCTCAACCTTTTTGCATGTCAAGATAAATGTTTATGCATTCATGGACACGTGTCACCATGCATGACACGTGGCACCTACTAGCTCAAAATGTTGACACCTCATTTTTGCCTTTCTTCATGATCAACAAGTATATATACCCCTAGTTTGACCCCTTAATGGAATTTTGTGACCCTTACCACCCTCCTACCCTATGGTATCGTGCATAGATCTCCCATATCATGAAGGTATGCTGTGGTATTGTGCATGGGCCTTGGGATATCGCCCATGGCAAGAGCATATCGCCCAAGTAGGTGAAATTGGCCATATAAGGTGATATCGGCCAATAGGGTGAAGAGTTGAGTGCCATATCGTGCAAGTGAGTGCCATATCGTGCCAGTGAGTGCCATATCATGCAAGAGGATTGGAATATCGTGCAAGGGCACAAGGGTATCGTGCATAGGCCTTGGGTATCAGCCATAGCAAGTATATCGGCCATACCTTGTTGATATTGCCCATAGCAAGTTGATATCGGCCAATTGAAGTGATTTTGGCCACAAGTGAGGGGGTATCGGCCACAAGCAAGGTTGTTTCGGCCAAGAGGAATTCCATATCGCCCAAGAGTGGTGGGGTGTCGGCCAAGGAGCTAAGGAACTCAAAACGTAACCCTAAGGTGAGGCAATGATCATCTTCAACATTGGATTGAAGCATGAATTTAGGGTTTTGATCTTCCTTTCTATTCTTCTTCACCAATTGCTTATCCATGGTGATTATTTGCATATAGAGGAGTTGTGAAGTCCATATTCAACCTTAGGAACGTGGATCTTTGGAGCTTGGAGCTTTGAAGTCGTTCTTAAGGTGGGTTATATAACTTGAACTCAACCATGTTATTATTCTTCACCTGAATTGCTATAATTGGTGAAATACTTTTAATTCCAAAATTTCCTAAAATAGTTGATGAGATTATGAGTTCTAGTAGTTTCTTAGACCTGTTGAAGTGAACTATAATAGTTATAACTAGGGTTTAGAGCTTGAAGATGGTGGTATCACTTTATAAAAGTGATATCGGGTGCAAGCACACAAGAAAGTACCTTTAACCCGATATGATGATGCACCTACTTCACTTGAACGATATGGATATGAATGAATACATTGTTGCACGATATGGGGGTGTATTATACACCTATTGGACGATAGGGAGTCAAGTATAAACTCCATGCACGATACAAGGTCAATTGTATGCTTGTAAGTTGATGTGAAACCCTAATTTGGGTAACCCGATATGAGTAAAGAATAGCAAATGCTATTGAACGATATGGTAGCCCATTACACAACCCTAGTTGATGTCTAGCCCGACATGGTGATGGATTTATACCTCATGCACGACATGGGTAACACATATAAACAACTCTAGCCCGATATGAATGATATGTATATACTTCTAGCCCGATATGGTGGTGCTTATACACCTACAACCCGATATGGTGAACATATGCACACCTTTAACCCAAGACACCTTGTAGAGGTGAGGGCAAGATACTCTTAGGATTTATGAGTGAAACACCAAGTAATGGTGTGGCTAATACCACGATAGGTAAAACACCTAGAGTGGTTGATAATGGAGAACCTTATATTAATAATGTCTCAACTTGAGATGGGACCATATCAATTGATGATGGTTGGATAATTCAAATGTATGACTTATGATCAATACACTACAGAATGAATGTGATGGGCTAGTGCATAAAGTATTAGGATGGGAAATACCCTAATACAAGATAAGTTAATGAATTTAAGTAAGTTAAAAGTGATGAGGGAAGTAATACATCAAGACATGATAGATATCACATCCAGCATTTCAAGGTTGATGTACCTTGATGCACCTTAAATCCTATATAGTTGGATGAGTAACACATGAAGTGTGTTATGTCAATTGTTACATTGAAATGTAATAAGTTTAATACACTTTGATAAGTGTGGGCTAACATACCTTGAGAAAGGGTTAAGCCAAGTTAATAAAATATGATGTAATCATACCCTAGTAAGGATGAGAGACAAACTCATACCTTGTTTTGATGATTCATTTAATGATAAATAGTGAGAGGTGATAAGATGTTTAATGGCCTTGTGAGCCATGTGAATAGTTGTTGCCTAGTGAGAGGTGACAAGATGTTTAATGGCCTTGTGAGCCATGGGAATAGTTGTTGCCTAGTGAGAGGTGACAAGATGTTTAATGGGCCTTGTGAGTCATGTGATTAGTTGTTTCCTAATGAGAGGTGAAAAGATATTGATCTAAAGATTGATGTAAGAATTGGTAATGTTTAAAATAAACCAAGTAAACGGGAACCCTGTAACATAATAATAATAATAAATGGTTACAAAGATAATAATGGAATCTTGGTCATACATGCATTATAGTCATAGCCAAAATAGGGGCTATGGTGCCTTGAATAAGTCAAAATGAGACATGAGGAATACTTGTATTATATAAAGAATGTAAATTGATATGATGGCTTGCCCTAGGGTATAATGCCTAGTAAAAGGATGTGATAACCAATGATGAATTTAAGGGATTGATACCCCATAACAAATGTGTAATCAGGAGTGGTTAGAGTCCACTGCCTGGCTGTGTAATCAGGATTGGTTGTAGACCAATACCTGGCAGAGGCATGAAGCCTATAATCACAGGATTGGTAATAACCCAATGCCTGGAATAATATCACATGATTGACATAGATCAATACCTGGAATGCACAGGATTGGTCATAACCCAATACCTGGAATAATATCACAGGATTGACAAAGTTCAATACCTGGAATGCACATGATTGGGAATAACCCAATGCCTGGAATAATATCACAGGTTTGACATAGATCAATACCTGGAATGCACAAGATTGGTAATAACCCAATGCTTGGAATAATATCACATGATTGACATAGATCAATACCCGAAATGCACAGGATTGGTCATAACCCAATACCTAGAATAATATCACAGGATTGACAAAGTTCAATACCTGGAATGCACAGGATTGGTAATAACCCAATGCCTGGAATAATATCACATGATTGACAAAGTTCAATACCTGGAATGCACAGGATTGGTAATAACCCAATGCCTGGAATAATATCACAGGATTGACATAGATCAATACTTGGAATGCACAGGATTGGTCATGAAGCAATACCTGAAATAAATGCACAGGATTGGTCATAACCCAATACCTGGAATAATTGCACAATATTGGTCATAACCCAATACCTGGAATAATTGTCACAGGATTGACATAGTTCAATACCTGGAATAGTTGCACATGATTGATATAGTTCAATACCTGGAATAGTTGCACAAGATTGGCATAGTCCAATGCCTGGACAGAATATGATGATGTATACTCACATGACTGATACAATTCAATATTTGGTTAGCAGATTGGCTGAGGCCAACAGATAGAAATGAGAATGATTCATGGATGACATACCATGATAATGAGCATCATAGGATAAGCTTGAGATAGTATGATGTGTAAATGATATACGTGTTCTCTATATTCCTTATAAAGTGAATAGATGAATTACTGCTCTATCATAGACAACTGCAATGCTTTAAAATATGAGAATGTTCTAAACTGCTTATCCTATGCTCAGTTTAATACTATTTAACTATGATAATAATATGGTCGGCGGAGAGTTATATCTCTCGCTGGGACAATTACAATTGTCTCACCCCCGTGGGACCCAAATTTTTAGGTGGACGTGCACGAGGAGGTGAAGACCTTTTTGTAGAGGAAGAACAACAGCTGAGGTAGTAGTGACAATTCAGGTTGAGTGTACTGTCTGTCATGTCTTGTAGATATGAGTCCTATGTGTCGTCTCTGTACTCTCAGGTCCTTGGAGTTGGTTCGTACTGGTTTTATGATCAATAAGAGATTTTGGTTTATGCGCCTCGAGGTTTTATGTTGCTCATGTATAGTTTGGTAAAGCAACTGTTATATGTTATCCTCAAGAAGAGATGGTAAAGTGTATGTATAATGTGAGCAATGATGTATATAAAGTTTTGGTTCTGCCTTAAAGAGTTTTCCTAGAAATAGATCTCTTTGCAAATTGGTTTTAATTTTTAGTGATTTTTGTTAATCTGCTGTTTATGTTTAAATTCCGCTTAATTAGTAATGGTTTGTCTATCTGTTTGGCGACTGTCGTTACAAGTTTGGTATCAGAGCTTAAGGTTTGCTGAGTCTACAGAGACATAGGACTAAGGTGTTGAGTCTATGTTAGTGTCCTCCAGTATGCCCTATAGTGACTTCTTCCTATGCAGAAGAAAGGGTGAAGTTTAAAAATGACTGGAGAACACGAGGAACATGTTGTTGAGAGCAATGTTGTTGCACCAAGAGAGGGTGCAAGGGATCAGGTAAGAGAAGAATTAGTGGCTAAGAATTTCCATCATGACCCGATTAGGATAGAGAATCCTATGTCTATGCTCTTGTAGGACATGTTAGGACAACAATGATGCATATAGTAGACTGGATACTAGCATTACAACCTAGGTTACCAGTCCTCAATGTAGAAACTTTGGGTTCTGAAAGGGTTCCTGAATGACATAGTCATGTTGGAATAGTGGAAAATGTGGGAAGGATTAGCATATGGCAAGAAAATAGACTCTGCCATAAGTATAGACAGATAGTATATCTGCGATGGTAATGCCCAAGATGGGGCAATAAGTTGAGAAATAAGGAAAGGTCTCTACAATTCTAGAGACATGTGCCTATTTGTTCTATAAAGACAAAGTTTTTGGTGCCACAAGTGCAATAAATGCCTAGTGTACCAGGGCAGTAGCCACTAAGTAAAGGAAAGGGTCCTAACTTTCCACCTGTAAGAACCCATGGCTTAGTCTCTACATCGGTAATGAGACCGATAAGACTATGGTATGAGGATAAGACATGGACATGTTAAGCATACTAAACCATTTTATTAAAAAAAAAGGAGTAAATGACCCAACAACCGAGGTAGACTCGGCAGGGCTTATGAAAGTTATAACCTAATAGTATAAAAAGGCAAAAGAAACAACATGAAATAGATAGACTCTATGTTTGAGACAACCAAAAGTAGTGGATGACTGTGAGGGATGGAAGTCAGATAGAGCTTTCTCATTCTGATATGTCTTCTCTAGATTTCATATGATAATCATAAGAAGGTAGTTGTTGTTGAGCTTCCTGTAATTAGTCCTATAAGGACATGATGAAGAGATAAGAAGGATAAGAACCTATATTCGGTCCAATATTCTCTTGTATGTTTTGGAATTTCTCTCTTCATGTAGAAAAGGAAGAGATGTAAAAGAAACACCCAGAGAAAATCTAAGATACTAAGTAGTAAATTTAAAAAGATGTTAAAAGTATGAAACATAATATAAAACAAATGCATACTACCTAATTTTAGTTCTTGAATACCCTGGCCAGGTATTCATCTATTGAGTGCAAGGTAAGTATGGAACTCTTAGATTGTTATATTTCTGATTACTCTGATCAAGCAGTCATTCTGAGACAATCTAAAGAGCATAATGAAGTCAAATATGTGGCATGGATATTTATACCACATCCTAATTGATATATGAAGAAATCTGAGTTAATAATAGATCAACTGATAAACAAAAGAAGATGTTTAATATAATGTATACCCTGGTCCTCAGACCTGGAGGTAACAGTTAATGATGAGAAGTAACAATGTTCAGTGATGGACTGAGGGTTTGAATACCCAGATCAAGTAATCATGATGATGATGTGATGTTTTTATGTCACATATAATGGGTACCAAGGTAAATAATCCTAGTATCTAATAACTTTTAATGATATGAGAAAATGGGAACATGACTCCTGATAAGAAGTAATGTTTGTTTACCTAGAGGGGCCAACTCTGAAATTTGTCCAGTTACATACTATAGTATGGATACCATTTGTTAGGGGTTTATGCCCCACATAAACATGAAAACATCAAAGACGTTATGTGGAGACTTGATGATATGATGAATGAATGATATTTGTTTCCCTTTACCTGGGATTTCAGGGACGAAATCCTTGTTAGGGGTTTATAATTGTAACATCCCTGACCTGGGTTATGAGGTAACCCTATTTTTTTGGATAATAAAGTTGCTTATAACTTTAATATAATCCTCTAAGGTGCTTGTTATCATGTGACACACTTATGTTTCAATTTTGGTTCCGATTGCATGCTGTTTGAGCAATTTTCCTTTGTTTTGGACCAAAGTGCAATTTACCCAAATTAAGGGGATATAATGAAAAATGTCACATGTTGAACATGCCTCATGTGTTTTAACATCATTATAGAGAGAATTATGCAAGGTGGTGGCTTGTGGAAAGCCTAATTTCCAAGTTTGAACTTGTTTGAACAATGTTGGTACCTTGTGCACCAATTTGGTACAAATTGTAATTTACCCAAAATGTGGGGTTGATATGCAAATTACCACCTCTAGAGTGTTCCTACTTCCTCTATGTATCATTCATAGGAAATAGAATGAATAATACACCATATTGGGGTCAATTATGAATGATGATGCTCTTGGTGATGATATGACCAAGAAAAAGGGTTGAATTTGGAAGCTTAACTTGAGTTGTATCAAGTTGAAAAGCTTATATATGAGTGCCTATCGGCCATGGAGCCCAAGGAGGTGTCTCATATCGTCTTGTGAGATCTTGGCAAAGGCCATATCGTGCAAATCACCTCAAGGAGGTGAGGTGTGATGACCAACAAGTTTCCTTAGAAAAAGTGTATCGGCTTGATATAAAATAGTGATTAAACCTAGATGACTTATCCAAATGGATAAGCAATGGATGAATTTGCATCTTTAGATGATCCTCAACCTTTTTGCATGTCAAGATAAATGTTTATGCATGCATGGACACATGTCACCCATGCATGACACGTGGCACCTACTAGCTCAAAATGTTGACACCTCATTTTTGCCTTTCTTCATGATCAACAAGTATATATACCCCTAGTTTGACCCCTTAATGAAATTTTGCGACCCTTACCACCCTCCTACCCTACGGTATCGTGCATAGATATCCCATATCGTGAAGTTATTCTGTGGTATCGTGCATGGCCCTTGGGATATCGCCCATGGCAAGAGCATATCGCCAAAGTAGGTGAAATTGGCCATATTAGGTGATATCGGCCAATAGGGTGAAGAGTTGAGTGCCATATCGTGAAAGTGAGTGCCATATCGTGCAAGAGGGTTGGAATATCGTGCAAGGGAACAAGGGTATCGTGCATAGGCCTTGGGTATCGGCCATAGCAAGTATATCAGCCATACCATGTTGATATTTCCCATAGCAAGTTGATATCGGCCAATTGAAGCGATTTTGGCCACAAGTGAGGGGGTATCGGCCACAAGCAAGGTTGTGTCGGCCAAGAGGAAGTCCATATCGCCCAAGAGTGGTGGGGTGTCGGCCAAGGAGCTAAGTAACTCAAAACTTAACCCTAAGGTGAGGCAATGATCATCTTCAACATTGGATTGAAGCATGAATTTAGGGTTTTGATCTTCCTTTCTTTTCTTCTTCATCAATTGCTTATCCATGGTGATTATTTGCATATAGAGGAGTTGTGAAGTCCATCGTCAACCTTAGGAACGTGGAGCTTTGGATCTTGGAGCTTTGAAGTCGTTCTTAATGCAGGTTATATAACTTGAACTCAACCATGTTATTATTCTTCATCTGAATTGCTATAATTGGTGAAATACTTTTAATTCCGAAATTTCCTAAAATAGTTGAATCGATTATGAGTTCTAGTAGTTTCTTAGACCTGTTGACATGAACTATAACCGTTATAACTAGGGTCTAGAGCTTAAAGATGGTGGTATCACTTTATAAAAGTGATATCGGGTGCAAGCACACAAGAAAGTACCTTTAACCCGATATGATGATGCACCTACTTCACTTAAACGATATGGATATGAATGAATACATTGTTGCATGATATGGGGGAGTAGTATACACGTATTTCATGATAGGGAGTCAAGTATAGACTCCATGCATGATACAAGGTCAATTGTATGCTTGTAAGTTGATGTGAAACCCTAATTTGGGTAACCCGATATGAGTAAAGAATAGCAAATGCTATTGAGCGATATGGTAGCCTGTTACACAATCCTAGTTGATGTCTATCCCGACATGGTGATGGATTTATACCTCATGCATGACATGGGTAACACATATAAACAACTCTATCCCGGTATGAATGGTATGTATATACTTCTAGCCTGATATGGTGGTGCTTATACACCTACAACCCGATATGGTGAACATATGCACACCTTTAACCCGAGACACCTTGTAGAGGTGAGGGCCAGATACTCTTAGGCGTGATGAGTGAAACACCAAGTAATGGTGTGGCTAATACCATGATAGGTAAAACACCTAGAGTGGTTGATAATGGAGAACCTTATACTAATAATGTCTAAACTTGAGATGAGACCATATCAATTGATGATGGTTAGATAATTCAAATGTATGAATTATGATCAATACACTACAGAATGAATGTGATGGGCTAGTGCATAAAGTATTAGGATGGGAAATACCCTAATACAAGATAAGTTGATGAATTTAAGTAAGTTAAAAGTGATGAGGGAAGTAATACATCAAGACATGATAGATATCACATCCAGCATTTCAAGGTTGATGTACCTTGATGCACCTTAAATCCAATATACTTGGATGAGTAACACATGAAGTGTGTTATGTCAATTGTTACATTGAAATGTAATAAGTTTAATACTCTTTGATAAGTGTGGGCTAACATACCTTGAGAAAGGGTTAAGCCAAGTTAATAAAATATGATTTAATCATACCTTGGTAAGGATGAGAGACAAACTCATACCTTGTTTTGATGATTCATTTAATGATAAATAGTGAGAGGTGACAAGATGTTTAATGTCCTTGTGAGCCATGTGAATAGTTGTTGCCTAGTGAGAGGTGACAAGATGTTTAATGGCCTTGTGAGCCACGGGAATAGTTGTTGCCTAGTGAGAGGTGACAAGATGTTTAATGGGCCTTGTGGGTCATGTGATTATTTGTTTCCCAATGAGAGGTGACAAGATATTGATCTAAATATTGATGTAAGAATTGGTAATGTTTAAAATAAACCAAGTAAATGGGAACCCTATAACATAATAATAATAATAATAAATGGTTACAAAGATAATAATGGAATCTTGGTCATACATGCATTATAGTCATAGCCAAAATAGGGGCTATGGTGCCTTGAATAAGTCAAAATGAGACATGAGGAATACTTGTATTATATAAAGAATGTAGATTGATATGATGGCTTGCCCTAGGGTATACTGCCTAGTAAAAGGATGTGATAACCAATGATGAATTTAAGGGATTGATACCCCATAAAAAATGTGTAATCAGGAGTGGTTAGAGTCCACTGCCTGGCTGTGTAATCAGGATTGGTTGTGGACCAATACCTGGCAGAGGCATGAAGCCTATAATCACATGATTGGTAATAACCCAATGCCTGGAATAATATCACAAGATTGACATAGATCAATACCTGGAATGCACAGGATTGGTCATAACCCAAGACCTGGAATTATATCACAGGATTGACAAAGTTCAATACCTGGAATGCACATGATTGGTAATAACCCAATGCCTGGAATAATATCACAGGATTGACATAGATCAATACCTGGAATGCACAGGATTGGTAATAACCCAATGTCTGGAATAATATCTCAGGATTGACATAGATCAATACCTGGAATGCACAGGATTGGTCATAACCCAATACCTGGAATAATATCACAGGATTAACAGAGTTCAATACCTGGAATGCACAGGATTGGTAATAACCCAATTCCTAGAATAATATCACAGGATTGACAAAGTTCAATACCTGGAATGCACAGGATTGGTAATAACCCAATGCCTGAAATAATATCACAGGATTGACATAGATTAATACCTGGAATGCACAGGATTGGTCATAACCCAATACCTGGAATAAATGCACAGGATTGGTCATAACCCAATACCTGGAATAATTGCACAGGATTGGTCATAACCCAATACCTGGAATAATTGTCACAGGATTGACATAGTTCAATACCTGGAATAGTTGCACATGATTGATATAGTTCAATACCTGGAATAGTTGCACATGATTGGCATAGTCCAATGCCTGGACAGAATATGATGATGTATACTCATATGACTGATACAATTCAATATTTGGTTAGCAGATTGGATGAGGCCAATAGATAGAAATGAGAATGATTCATGGATGACATACCATGATAATGAGCATCACATGATAAGCTTGAGATAGTATGCTGGGTAAATGATATACGTGTTCTCTATATTCCTTATAAAGTGGATAGATGAATTACTTCTCTATCATAGACATCTGCAATGCTTTAAAATATGAGAATGTTCTAAACTACTTATCCTATGCTAAGTTTAATACTATATAACTGTGATAATAATATGGTCGACGGAGAGTTATATCTCTCGCTGGGACAATTACAATTGTCTCACCCCCGTGGGACCCAAATTTTTAGGTGGACCTGTACGAGGAGGTGAAGACCTTTTTGCAGAGGAAGAACAACAGCTGGGGCAATAGTGACAGCTCAGGTTGAGTGTACTGTCTGTCATGTCTTGTAGATATGAGTCCTATGTGTCGTCTCTGTACTCTCAGGTCCTTGGAGTTGGTTCGTACTGGTTTTATGATCAATAAGAGATTTTGGTTTATGCGCCTCGAGGTTTTATGTTGCTCATGTATAGTTTGGTAAAGCAACTGTTATATGTAATCCTCAAGAAGAGATGGTAAAGTGTATGTACAATGTGAGCAATGATGTATATAAATTTTTGGTTCTGCCTTAAAGAGTTTTCCTAGAAATGGATCTCTTTGCAAATTGGTTTTAATTTTTAGTGATTTTTGTTAATCTGTTGTTTATGTTTAAATTCCACTTAATTAGTAACAATTTATCTATCGGTTTGGCGACTGTCATTACAGAATCAAACTCATGTGTTCCTTTTCTTCACAAGAATTGAGACACCAAGCTTTAGAGATGGTTACTCCATGACACATGTGCAAGTTTCCTCTCTTTGAGCTCTCCACGTTGAACCTCTTCAACACTTCATCAATGTATGTGCTTTGACTTATTCTAAGATGCCTTCCAGATCTATCACTATAGATCTTGATCCCCAAGATGTAGGATGATTATCCCAAGTCTTTCATATGAAACATATTTCCCAATGAAGTCTTTACCTTTTGCAAGGTACGGATGTCATTCTCCATCAACAATATGTCATCTACATACAATATGAGGAATACTATCATTCTCCCACTAACCTTATTATACACATAAGGTTCATCTTCATTTTGAGATAAGCCAAGATGTTTGACTATATCATTAAAATGAAGATTCCATGTTCGAGATTCTTATAGATTGACCTTCGTATCTTAGAGACTTTATTTGCATCCTATAGATTTATAAAACCCCCAAGTTGTGTCATGTACACATCCTCAAGAAGATTCTCATTAATGAATGTGGTTTTAATATCCATCTTCCAAATCTCATAGTCATAATAAGATACAATGGCAAGCATGATCTTCATAACTTAACCATGGCCACTGGAGAAAAGGTTTCTTCATAGTCAACACATTAAATTGTTTGAAACCCTTTACAACCAATCTGCCCTTATAGGTTTAAACCTTCTCATACATTTTGGTCTTCTTCTTGAAGACCCACTTGCACCCTATGGATTTTACCCCTTTAGGTGGATCCACTAAGGTCCATGCCATGTTGGTATACATGGACTTCATCTCAGATCTCATGGCCTCAAGCCATTTCTGAGACTCTGGTCCCTTAGTAGCTTCCAGATAGGTTGTTGGCTCATCATCTATGACAGACTCACCTCCTTCTTGAGTCACAAGATATCCAAATCTCTTAAGTTCAAGGCATGTCCTACTATATCTATGAGGTCCTTGTATTACTTGAGGAATTTGAGATTCCAAAATACCTTGTGATTCTCTTTGTTCCTCTTATGCATCTATTGGTTCAATGTTTTCTTGTTAGTCTCGAACCTCTTCGAGTTCCAATTTCCTCCCACTAATTCCTTTAGCAATAAATTTCTTTTCTAGGAATGCATCATCTCTGGAAAAAAACACTTTGTTGTTAGATAGGGAATAGAACTAATATCCTCTTATCTATTTAGGAAATCCAAGAAAATAACATTCATCATATTTAGAGGCAAGATTTTTAGGAAACATTTTCCTTACATAAGCTTCACACCCCCAAATCCTCATAAAAGACATATTGTGATGCTTCCCAATCCATCTCTCTTATGGTGTCTTTTGAACTGATTTAGATGGTACTTGGTTTAGTGTAAACGTGGTAGTTTCAAGAGCATAACCCCAAAAGGTAGTCGAAAGCTTAGATAAACTCATCATTGATTGCACCATATCTAGAAATGTGTGATTCCTTCTTTCCGATACACCATTGTGCTATGGTGTTCCAGGCAGAGTCCACTGTGATACAATACCACGGGCTCACAGAAGGTCCTCAAACTCTTGGATTAAGTATTCTCCACCTCGATCAAAATGAAGTGCCTTAATACTTTTACCAAGTTGGTTATGTACTTCATACATGAACTCTGTGAACCTGTCAAGAGTTTCTGACTTATGTTTCATCAGGTAAACATAATCATACCTACTGAAGTCATTAGTGAAGGTAATGAATTACTAATACCCACCTCTAGAAGTTGTTCTAAAAGGGACATACATTACTATGTATAAGTCTTAATAAATCACTATCCCTCTCATCGTTACCAGTGAAATGTGTCTTGGTCATCTTGCCCAACAAACAAGATTCACATGTCTCTATTGATTTGAAATCAAAAGAGTCCAGACAACCATCTTTATGGAGTCTAGATGTGCGATTCTCATTTATGTGCCCTTGATGACAATGTGAAAGGTATGCTTTGTTTGAGTTGTTGAGTTTTAGTATTTTAGTATATATATTATGAATATGTATCTTTAGATCTAGCAAATAAAGATCATCAGACACTGGGACACTGTCATAAAGGATCCCATCTTTAGTAATAACATCAACCATTCTTAATATGAAATTCATATGCATCTGTGTCCATACAAGATACATATACGATGTTTCTATTTATGGTTGGTACATAATATCAGTTCAATAACTCTATTACAAGCCCCATGAGAAGAGATAAACTATAGGTTCCAATTACAACTCTTGTTCCATTTGTGAATTGCAGTTCGACCTCACCCTTTCCCAAAGGCCTACTTCTTTTCAGATCCTGCATATTTAAGGATATGTGTGATCCACATCTGGTATATAGTACCCATGATGAAGAATTAGATAAGTTTATCTCAATAACGTATATACTTGAAGTGGATATATGTATCCCAATCTTCTTCTTCCTAAATGCCTTCAAGTACAAAGGATAAGTTCATCTTGTACTTTTTTTTCTCCTCATCTTGAGTGTTGAAGACCTGAATTTATCTTAGCCTTAGAACTTTTCATGGCCTTTCTTTCATCCTTAGACTCAACTCCTTTGATTACCATCATGAATTTGTCCTTCTTCATTCTTTCTTCGACAAGAATCAACATATCAAGCAAATCTGACATCGGTCTGGCCATATTATTCAAGTGGTAACACTCAATAAAGTGGCTATATGATTCTGGAAATGAATTCAAAATCATATCCATGGCCAACTCTTGGCTCAAAGTGAATCCCAATTCTTTAAGATGATACAGATGTTGAGTCATATTGAGCACATGATCTTCTACTGAGTTTCCATTTGTCATCTTACACTCAAAGAGTGCCTTTATGATATTGTTCCTTTCTTTCTTTGTGAGATTATGGTTCATTTTCTTAAGATGTGTTACCATCTCAAAATTTCCATGTATTGCTCATGCAACTCATAGTTCATGTAGCTTAGCATAAGGTACTTTATGTCCAGGGCATCACTGGCATGCTTCTAGTAAGCATCCACTTTAGTCCTAGGCGCACCAGGAGCATGTATTTTTGGCACTGGTTTGTCTAGGACATAGAGCCTATGCTCATCATTGACAACCCTTCTCAAAGTTTAAAGTAGTTGTGGAAATTTTTCCCGTCAAGTTTGTCCTCCCTAAGGACTGATCGCAACAATTATTTGTTTGTCATTTGATTCTATAAGAGAAAAATTGGATTTTGTCAAAACACCTCTGATTTGATTTGATTGAAAATTATGATGATGTTTAAATAGGCCTTTAATTAATTATCACTTCCACTATTTTATTTTAAATTAATATCCCTCACATATAAATTTAGAAGATTGCAACATACAAACTTCAGTGAGCCAAGATCCAAAATAATATAACTATCACCCGATTAACGCCATCATCCATAGTCAATCATTAAGGTAGGAAAAGTTTGCTATTGCATCATATGAAATTCTTGGATGCATGAATTACGCAACTCCTTGCCATATACATCTGCATGCCTCTGGTGCCTAATACCATTAAGTAGACTAGTTGATACTGACCCAAAAACCAACACGATAGATATGCACCTTGCTTGGGTAGAACCTACATATCTACCATCACACTTGCACGAGATAGAAGGCATACCAAGCTTGGGTGTAACCTACACTTAGTCGATCAAGCTTTTCATGTGCGTTTCTAATGGAAGACATCTTAGACTTAATATATTATTTGAGGGAGTTTGTATCTATAAATATATATACTTTATCCAATCACCACATATATAGTATGTATCATATACATTCTATATCACACAACAAAAACATGCAATAAAAAATAGAAATAGTTGTGGACATCCTAATGTAATTCCTTGGAGCTACAAGGAATTGCCACAACCTAAGGTCTACATCACCTGTAGAAACCTATTGTTGATGAAGATCCATGCTTGCCAATCCGGCTAGATCAGTTCAAACCTTGAAGTAATCGTCCGCCTCCTTCCCAGTTGGTTGGTCATCAAATCGATCATCTGGCCTACGGTCCCCCATCTTCTAGGTCCTCCAGCGGATCAGTCAGATCCATCAACCAATTAGTTTGGCTCATCCTCCTTAGTCCTCTAGCAGGTTGGCTCACCTAAGACGATCAGTTGGCCTAATCTGAGCGTCTTCTTCTTCATAGAAATAATAAATTAAACTATCCTACTATTACATGATTATAGACAAACCTCGAGTTACATTAGAGGGGAGCAAAGGTAGGAGAGAATAATACTTTTACAGTTCCATGATAAGATAGAGGCTCAATATGTAAACTGAGATAAAATAGGAATAACGAACCACACAACCATGCACAAATAATTAGGATTATTGGCCATAACCATGCTACACATCTACCATTAAAACTTTCTGTTAGGGCGACATGTGTAAATTTCATATATATATCATATATATTAGTTTGGGATTTATATGTGGTACTTGATCGAACAAAATTATTTACATCGTATGAAATAAATAAATGATAAAAGTAAAAATATGATCATATTGAGTATCCCAAAATATAGTAGATTGACATGGCTCTGATACCACTGTAGGGAAATATGACATCATGTAGGAAGTGGAATTTTTTTTTTACCACCATATTTCCTATTAAACTAGCGGATTGCGTAAACGGCTATATGATAGAAAGAATGGTTTTGAGGATATATTTGATCCTAGAGAAAGTCTAGTAGCATCTCCTCATTGTTGTATTGTGTAACACTCCTAGTTGCACTAGACAACATCTACAACTCCACCATGGACAACAAACTCAAATGACACAGACTATAAGTTGATGTTGTCCTCCTCGAGATGGTTAAAGGCCACCTCACCTCTATGGAAGTCACACAGACTACCGAGAACTCCTGTCATCCTACTAGAATAGATACGAAGGAATTGCCCCTCCTGTTGGTGTACTAGTCACCAACTTTCTCTCCCATAATTGTTCTCCCTTGGTATCCCTCTATTTATTGGGTAGGACTTCCTTGGATTCTATCGATTACCACAACAAGAGAAGACAAACAATTGTTAGAGATAATTTATGTGTCTAAGAAGCCCCCAATATCCCTATATTTATAGGAGGGGTTACGGTCATAGTTCCCAGTCTATGTCAGAGTGGAAGGAATTGGAATCTCTACTTTTCACAACCTATGAACGGAGAAATAGTCAGTTGGCATGCGAGCCTATCGATACACCTAGTGAACTGGTCGTTTCATCATGTTTCCTAATCACATATGAATCGACAATTCTAATCCAACTAATACACGACATGGCGTCAACACTAATCCTTGATGCAATCAAATTACACCATGAAGTGGGTAGTTCATCTCCTAAATACGACCATCTCACGACCACCAGCCGATCAGTTCACCAAGAGAACCAATCACTTGGAGTTCCAGTTCATTCAAAACTTAGTCAATTCAATACTCAATCAACCTAACACTCCAACTGGCTGTTTCATCCCATGATCTGATCAGTTGGGAGTCTAGTTAGTTGATTTGTTACTTGAATTGGACGGCTAAACATATTAGCACTCAATTTGAATTATCATTCATGATCAAAAATCCTCTTCTCGGTCAGATCCTATGTGTGTGACCCTATAGGTCCCATATTACGTTGGTAGGGGAACACCCATAACCAGTTTATGACATCACAAGCAAAGATCAGTACCTAGTCAGACATCATTACTACCCATGTAAAAGGAAAGTTGGAAAACAAATTCAACCTACAATCAGTGTTTGGTGTTGTAGTGTTTGTAAAGTTCCTTTGTCACTGATATCCAGATTGAACTCGAGAGATGGAGTAGTCATCCCTTTCAACATTCAGTTTATATTTCTTTCTATAGGAGATTGTTTAAGATATATGTAAGTTCAATATTACATATTGAATCACATGTTCATGGCCATGCATTTCTTAGTCTCACTAATTAAGTGGCCATGATATCATACTCCTATAAGAGGGACAAATCCCATCTACATCACTCACAATCATCCCCATGTGTCACAATGCACCTAATCATCACCTTTATGACAACCCTTATTCATGATCATGGTAGATGATGCTAAAGCACACCAAACAACATGTGATGTGTGTAGTGACTTCAAGTCTAAGAACCACAATCACACCAACACTATGAGAGATAACCATGACTATCATTATAATGGTTTCCATGTGTTAATATCCTGATGGGTCTATCTGATACACTGTTCTCTAATAAGTATCTATGTGTTTGGTTTGATATACCATATCATCACGGGTGAGATTATGTCATCAACCAAAACACACTCTAGTCTTATGTGTTATTGCCATCTACTAGGATTTCACATTAACATCCATCTAGGGACATAATGAGAATGTTTACTCTTAACATGCATATGATTTCATTGTTCAAGTCACATACTTGAAGACATACATCATTGAGTAATATCACTCTCTAGACATTTATTATTTTACTTAATTATCTCATAACTGAATAGAACATAATAAGTCTGAAGCATGCCTTTATTACTATTCAAATCATTTACAATTTATGCCATTACAATCATCATATGATTAATTCTCTAGGCATACATATTAATAGAAACACCTAAGTAATTATACATCCCTCCACATAGGCATCCCTTCTTGCTAAATCCAGTCACAATTCACATAGTTCAAACTCTACTTCATCTACATACAACCTAAATGTAAGAAATAAGGATGCTCATTTCAAGGAATTCTTAGACATCTTTCACAAACTTTACATCAATCTCCCTTTGGTGGAGGTTGTTGAGAACATTCTCACATATGGAAAGTTCTTGATGAAAATCATCAATAAAAAATGGCACATCAAAAATTCATATCTTATTATTGCTGAGAAGTCATTGTTCATTAATTAAACAACGACCACCCATAAAGAAAAATGATCCAAGATGTTTCAACATTTTGTGCTCTATTGGAAGTATTAAGTTTGGGGAGGCACTCTATAATTCTGGGGCAAGCACCAACTTGATGCCTCTTGCCACATTCAAAAGACTACCAATATCCACATGACTTTATAATTAGCATATTATTCTATTTTTAGACCTATTGAGATCTACAATGATGTGGTGGTAAAACTAGACAAATTTATTTACGCATAATAAAATAAGGGACCAAAATTTCTTGTAAGGTGACTATTTCAAGCCACAACATATTCGATCATTGCTACAAGTCATATATCTAACACCTAGGGTTGATGATGACATGGTAGAATTTCTATGTCCAAACCACTCTTCACATCACCCATTTACGACAATCCAGGAAAAAGATAAGAGTCATATCAATTCTAAGACATAAAATAGGGCCTCTTAGTGGGGTCCAACCCACATGCTTTTTCTTTTTTTAGCATTTGATAGACTGAGTTTTGCATTTTCATCTTTGTACTTGTTAAGAAATTTTGATTCAACATGATGTTGCTTCATGGGGGTTTTCAATGTCCTCATAAGAGAAGAAGAAGAAGCATTAGAAAATTCTTGGTACTACTGATGGTCAACTTAGTGTCACTGAGATTGCAAATCCTTACTATATTAAATAGGCATGTATGTCACATCGACATTTGCCTAATGGCCGTGATTCAAAATGCAATATCCATTGATATATTAGATAAGTTGTGCCTTTGTTCTTTCTTCAAAAACCCAAGAGGGAAGACACACATGATAACTCATCCAAGACGTTCTTTTCAGACATTCTACAAGGGACATGAGTCCAAGGAGAAGGATACAAAGAGATATGGAGCAAGGTGCATCTCGAGGAGTAGTTCAACGGCCACAACACTATCAAGTTGCATCATTCTTTAGAGAGGATCAACTTTAACCTAGTTACATGAGTTTTCTATAGTTTTATCTTCCTTCTTCCCTTCCTTTAATTCCATATTGAGCATGAGGAGCTAAACCACCATTCTTTAAGACCTGGGAATAGCCTGGTGTTGACTCTATGCATGTTTATATTTGATTCAATATAATATTATCTTTGCTTAGGATATTGGTGATAACCTAGAAATTCATACTCTAAATAAACTTCTTTTTTTGAACTAGCTCTTGTTCTTAAATTTGATTTCATGTTGGTATGTGTATGATGCACATTTGATCCATTTAGTGTGCATGTGTCACCTTGATGATATTCAAATTGATAAAAATCAAGCTTACCTTCATATCACACCTAATCACTTTTCGCTTGAAATGTTTATCATATATTTATAAACTTTTGTATCCTATTCTTATTCTCATGTTGTGTATATCTTTCTAATGCTTCCAATTCATCTAATTTCACTCAATTCTGAGCTAGTATCAGAGAGTTATGATCATTTGAATTTTCTTTGTGTTAACTTCTTTTTTCTCATTTAAATTAAATTTTAATCCTCATTGGGCCCAGATCTTGGCGCGAGGCTCACTCTAGGAGGGGCACCCCCTCTCCAAAACAAGTATCCTTACACTTATTTTTTGGCCAATCAGAACCTTCAAATTCAAGTTCCACATATTCTCCTTCTAATCCAATGACCCATACACCTTCAACCTTCGTACACCTTGTGTTTGAGCAAGGAGAGGGCGGATTGACGCCATCTTTTGCCACCTCTTTGGACAAATTTTGAGCCCCAAAGCTCGCTATTTAACCCCCCTCTTTCAAATTTCCCTATTTTTTTTACTTTTCATAAATTATGGCACCTCCTTTTCTTCCCTCTCCTTCCTCCTTCACCTTGGATGCCACCTACCTCTGATGAGGTGTAGCCAGGATCCTCAGCCACCCCACAACAGGATGAGGCCACCATAGGGTCCGCGATGAGGAGTCAAGAGTCAATGGCTGGTCCTCGTAGCCCATCTTCCCCATCCTCAATGAACCAGATAGAGTCAGGAAACCTGGTTTGTAGTGAGGCACGACTCACACACCGCTGCATCACACCAAAAGGCAATGATGCACCACAGTCCAAAGCAGTAGACAACCTTCGCCAACCGTTGGACCAAGATCACGGGCGATGGGCAGAAGTGGACAATTGAGCTGAGTTGGGTCACCTCTAAGTAGGTTGTGGGCCAGGGTGGAAGTGTAGATCGAGGCCCACGAAGCCTGGGTCCGTAAGGCACGCTTGCCCAATAAATCTCAACCGCATGATTGATATCCAACGGTCCAAGTTAGGTCTTTTTGAGGTAATTTATAAAAATCACATCTCTTTGCTCCCTTGACCAAATCAATCATATGATATATGATTTTGCATTAGAAAATTGTTATCTATCCAATAAAAATAGTTTTAGATACTGTTTATACTCTTGGTTCCCATGTTGTTGCTAAAGGTGATATCTTTATGCTTATTCAATGGCCTTTATGCCCTGTTTATGCTTCCTTGTATCAATAATGGTCTCATTGTGTCCTAAATCATTTTAATCAGTAACCTTATCTCCATTTAGACGTGTTTGATGATTTGAACCATCTATGTGTACCCCCATTGTTCATTTTAACACAAAATGACTTGTTATTACACTTTCATGAAGTAACTTGGCCTAGTATCATGTTTTGGTCTAATTTAAAATCATGCCACCTCTTAATCTCGAAGATCAGTAATCTTTGATATCCTTTATGACATGATCAAATTAGATCTTGTTCTTTTAGTCACAAATGACTCATTAAGACATTAAGGCATACCTTTGTACACACTTGTGCCCTTATGCGTGATGGCTATGTTCTTACATGATTGGACCTCTAAACCCTTATGAAAAAGTGATTCTAATTGTTCAAACCTATATGAAAACTTTAAACCATACCTTAACATAACTTGTTACATGGTATTCAATGCAACAAACTTATGTACTCTTGATTACACATCAGATGCATTTGACATCTATAATGCTCTAAATGTACATGTTAATCTATAAAACTCTAATCTTGTGAGAATGATGCTATATGTTACCTATCTTAACTTAATGCTTCAAATAAGTAGACTTATCATGTTGTATCACTAAAAACCCTATTTGATCTACCCTATGAACTTGATACTCCTATGTCCTAGAAATATGACATTGTTGCATTGAGTTGATGATTATAAATGACTAATTGTGATCTTGAATGATTAAACCATGATAATAATATAACTCTCATGTTTCCCCTCTTATCAAATTAGATATTTATCTTTTTTTAATAACTTTGATAGCGTGGATGGTGCACCTAGATCTAGGGCTTAATATCGATCCTTGGACTAATATCGATCCTTGGACTATCTTGAATGATTGCATACATGTTTGAAACCTTAGAACTAAGCTAATCTAATTGAAGACAAGTTCTAGGGGGAAACATCCACATGACCTATATGAACTTTACCTTACCAAACAATAGTGATCTAAGACTCTATGGTGTATCTCTTTACATCCTAGGTCCATGCTGGACTGGACCTTCTCTAGCATCTACCCATGGATCATAGTTGTACTCTACTCACAAGGTACGATTAACCTCTTAACCCTATTATGATATTGGATTGCTTAGATTTATGCTCGTATGAACACTTGGCTACTTACTTACTTGGTTGAGCTACTGTTCGTATGAATATATATATATATATTGAAAAAGCTTGAACATAATATAGAGAGCTCCATTATGCAACCTAATGTTGATCTAATAGATAAAGAGACCTAAAACACACTTGGTATTAAGATAATTCTTTGAGTTGTCTTGCCTAGTTTCTAGTTCTTGTTCATTACCATGTTCTATCTAAGAAACTTTGATATTACTTCTAAACTGTGGCTACATATTTTTCATATCGTACTTAATGCTTTAGCATTAATATGTTTTGTTTATCAGATTTTTAGTTGCCAAATGAAGATCCACTGCATTCAAGACTCTAAGCTATGGATTGAATCACCAATGGGTATAATTGAATATAGACATGGGTACATATCTCTTATCTTCATGTCTAGTATCTTGTTACCTCTTTAGTCTTGTTGTTATTGCCTTTATAATATATATTACTTGTGTGAAACTATGTACTATTCTATGGATGAGTGCCCAAACCCTACTGCACTGACTCTGTAGTCACTGGGGGTAGGATGAGCGTAATAAATGGTTTCGTGCCAATATTGATAATGGAAGTACTTCATTGCCTTATGTATGCTTGATCACCATGAATATGTCATAGATTGTTAACTTTTATGAGACTGGGGCTAACCCTTATGAAGTAGAACATTCAAAAAGAAATTATATCATTTAGCTTTTTGTATTATCTCCACCAGAGTAGGTTGGTAATTAGGCTAAATAATATGCAACACTGTGGGAGTGATTAGTACAGGCTACACACGTTTCATAAAAGGAAGAAAGAGATTTTTGTTTTAATTAGGTAGAATTTAGTCATAGATCGTGCAGAGGTGAAATTGGTATTTTACAAAATCCATTAATATGATCTTCAATTCACCTTCATTATTCACAATTTAGCTTCGTTGTTATGTTCTGTTCGGTAAAGTGTTGGTATCCAACACTTGTTGGTTAGCCGTTGGTGAGCCACCATGCTATTTTTCTATGATGAACATTTTATGGGAACAAACGTGTCAAGTGACTCGATTTAGTAGAAAAATAAGTGACCACCCACTATTGTTTTAATAGTAGCAATGATACCTGTCTAAGAGCTTCCCATTGTAGTCAAGGCACTTCGATTCACGTTGTTGAACACTATCTTAGTTTGATCACTCAACCAACATTGTTATGAGGCCTAGCTGATTTGCTTTAGTTATTAGTTGTCTCTAGTAGTCCCAGTTCCTTGAAAACAAAATTTGGGCCTCTTTGAGTCCGTTTATTACTATGAAGCATACACTTGTGTTTATCATACACTATTAAGTCATGTCAACTATCTATCTAAAATAACGAGTGTAAGCACACAAAAATTTAGTTACACTTTGCGGATTGTGAGATAATTTGATACCACTAAGTTTTGGGGTGTTCTTTAAGTTTACAAGGTGTATGCCCCTTTACTGATTATAAATTAGTTTTGGGTCAAATACCATGTGTTATCATAGTTTCAACTAAATCATATGTCTAGACAAAACATCTCCCACAACTTCAGTGTGACGGGTTTTGACTAGCTCACCCAGTTCACTAAAAATGTGATGTTTCAAGTAGTTAGGATTGTCAATAGGCAGGATAAGTGTAATGAAATCCCTTCTCTACTCACTATTGAAACATTGCCCTTACTTTGTCAGCTACATGTAAAATTGAAAAACAATGATTTAACAAAGCATATATCAATCAACAAAACTATTTAACATTGTTACAAACATATTGTGATAACCTACGTTTTCATCTCATCTAATTTATGTACACTGGCAATCATTAGATGCTCTTCATAACCCAATAACCTTACTCACCCTCAATTTGATGACTTTGACTCACTTTATGTTCAATTGATGAGTTGGATTTGATGTAAATATCACTTTGTACTTATATATGCCTTCAATTTGAGTTTTGAACTAAGTGCCACGCTTATTAAGAGAAATCAACTTGTAATCAAAATTTAACCCACTTAATGGATTATCCTTGATATGTTTTTCATGATGTAGATGATTCAATTACGAATCTAACAGTCTAAAAATCACCTCAATCGAACCATCATAGCCCAAATTTTGGCCTTTCAAAGTTTGACTCTTATCCACTTGATTTAACTGATTTAATTCGAATTTGAACCCTTGATCGGCCTGATTCGCTTGGCACGTGGTCCATGTATACCCCACTTTCTCTCACCAACTAAAAAATCCACTCCCTTCTCTTTGGACCAATGGCAAGCTGTGTCGTAGTGGGCCACATTTATCGACTGTTCGATCTTGTATTCCGTTAGATTCGAGCTCGCATAGGATGGTCTTGATTTCACCCCCAACCTCCGTACCTCCTTTGCAGCTCCAATGGCACCAACACCACCTACCCCCCACTTGGTGCCACCATTTCCTGCTACCTTTAGCACCAATTGGTCCCCTTCCCACCTATAAACCTCATTAGGGGTTATTTGCCCCTCTTTTTGTTGCTCTTCAGGAACCCTAGCGCCCTCTTCTCCTCCCTTCTTTATCCTCCTTCATGCTGGCGCCGTTGTCTAGCATGATTTGGGCATTTCTTGTCCATGCCATCCCGATGCACATGATAGAGTCACCTGGCTTTGTGCCGGCTTGGGGGCCATGTATGACTACTTCATCAGCCCTATCACCCCCCACATCCCCTCAGACAACAACAACTCCGATGTGCAGTTCCACAGTGCCACCGCAGAGGAAACTGACTCGCGCGAGCAGGCTGGCAACAAGCGGTAGTGGTGAGCTGCGCTGCTAGCCACAATGAGATGGATCTGAGGCCCAGGGTGGTTGTGGATTGGAGGTTCTAGTGGCGAGGGCCACAAAGCCCAAGAATGAAGGAGCACCTCCCATGAGTCGCCCTTGGTCCCATGATTAAAGATCAAGGGTCCTGATCTTCCAACAAATGGTAGAATTTCAGAAAATCATATCTCTCCAATGCTAGCTCGATATATGGACTTCCTATATGACATTTTGAACAAAAAAAATGATACCTTTGAATTAAAAATACTTTCAGACCCTAGATTTGCTTGTTCCTCTACTGATATTCTAAAACACTTTCTTTCTATGTCTTTTTGAAGTGATTTATACTAATTGGTGCACAAGCTTACTCCTTCATGCCCCAAATCTTTATGTTAGCTTTACATCAGTATCTTGATCATCTTGATTCATCAAGTTTGAAAATGTTGTCTACTTGTAAAACCTAAAGTGATCTAATCTTGCTTAAATGACTTGATATGGACTTCTAAGTTAAATATGATCACTTTGAGCTTAACTTTCATTGAATGTTCCTCAAATCCTCATGCTTGACCTAAATCAATGATTTTTTATGTATGTTAGATTAGGGTTCGATCTTGTTCATGCTAGCATCATTTTTTTTGTTATTTGATTAGGTGCATTGAACCTTGGAACTTGCCTAATGTCGATACTTTGATGTTGAATCTTAACCCTTGCCCCTATGTGGGTCTTTGATGACGAAGATATTTATATGGACCTGAAAATCAATAATACTACATGCCTTGTGTCCCTATAGGCTTTATGGAATATTCTTGCAAAATTATGTGATCAATTGACCTAATCTTGACTTGAAATGCAACCTAGCATGCACGTTGATAACTAGTCTCTAATTTTATGCAAATCTTGCCCTAATGGTTATCTGTATTATTTAATGGTCTCAAATTAGTACCTTTGATGATGTTTTCTACACCTAAATCATATCTATGCTTTAGGAGTTACAATTTGCATGATTATGGCCCAAGATGTCTAGTTTGACTATCTAATCACTTATGTTGTTTGAATCATATGATCACTCCATCTAAGATCATGAAACCCTAATATTATGATCCCTATTTTAGTTGTGATGTGTCACCTAGGTTCTAGATGAACTCATAACATACTATGATGCTTGATAATGCCTATACATGACCTAGTTGAGATGTTAAAATCAATAATGAAGGTTTTCATGCCTAGGTCTAGGTGATACATTGATGTAGCCATATTTTAGGGCTTCATCTTGTGTCATATTGCAATTTATGTACATCCAAACAAGTTAGATTGCAATCATATTCCCATGATTTGGAATTCAAATTCAAATATGCTTATGTATCCTCTTGTATGTTTTTCAAGGCACTTATGCATGTTTTGATGTGAGGAAGGAGATGAAGGAGTCCTTTGGGTCCCTAATCTCAAGGAACATATCCCAATCTTCCCCGAGCTATCCATGGATGCACAAGAATCAACCCAAACCAAGAAGAGATGAATTGAAGGTTTTCCAAGTTCAAAATCAGCAACAAGAAGCCCAACACGGCCGTGGGCATCCAACACGATCATGGGAATTAAATCCAAGAATCACATGGACATCAATATTTTTGCACTAAAAGTACCACCGTCGTGGCCATAAGCACGACCATGGCCAACTGAAGACATCATGGTTGTGGCATACTGCCACGACCGTGGGAATGAATTGCTCAAGTTGGCCTAGATCATAGTAACTTCAACCACATTACACATGAATGGCCATAGTCATGGCCATCCAACATGACCGTGGTAAGTTGAAGACAAAACAGCCTCCAAGGACACTATGATCGTGGCTCGACCTACCCACCACGACTATGCTACCCACCACGGCCGTGCCACATACTCTTCACCTTGGTCGTGGAACCTTGACAAGGTCGTGCCACCTCACTTAGCCAAATCTACCTAAAACCTCCTCCACAACGACCGTGTCCCCAACCTACAACCATGCCACCTAAACCCTTCCATGGCCATGGCCATCCACCACGGTTGTGTTGATCACTCAACCCTACTAATTTTCTACATTGCTTTTCCTATTCTACCCCTACTTACCCTAGTGCTTCCCCACCACCTATATATACATAGGTGGCAGTTGGAGCATGTAGGTTACACTCCTCCAGCTGACATTACTCCTCCTCACCCTCTCTTGATCATTCATTGCATTCCCCTTGCATTAATTCTCTCCACCCACCATTTCTACTAGAGAAACCTAGTTTTCTAGGCTTTTGGCCATAAACTTTTCCATTTTCTTGCCCATTGGCCATCTTGGAGGAAGGAGGTCACCCTACAATAGCTAGAAGTGAAGAAGGAGGATCTACTTCGAGCTCCATGGATTCCTATCCCCTTCTTCTCATTTCGTTTGCCTTTTCTTTGATTATGTCTAGCTAAGCCCCTAGTGGTGGGTTGTTTGGGGTAAAAATGTGACTTTGATACCTTATTGGGGGAGAATAATTTGTAATGAACATAATTTCATTCTATGATGATTGCCTTTGCTTCTATATCATTTCCCATTATCTTGCATGTGATTTTTTCTCTTAAACTTAAATTGCTTTCTTTGTGATGTTTTATGACACTTAGCTTCTAGGAGGAATTGCAGTGTACGTAGAAATCTTAGGAATGGATCCTAGGTCCAATTAGTGGATCCCTAGCTCGCTCCCTTTGTTCCTACATACATATCCCTCCTTCTAAAAGTGAGTGTGAGATCTAAGTGACTAGTGTAAGTGTGATTAGTGCAATTTCCTAGAGCTTTCTAAAGGCTTGATGGCTAGTAGCATGAGGTGAAAATCCCTCATCTCTACTCCCATTTCTACCCTTGGATCTCAATTACCCTAATACCGCTTACCCTAGAAACCTAGACTTGACAAGTCCTACTAGAATTACACCTAACCCTAGTTCTCTAACTAGTAGTATATGGTACATTCTAATAGAACTTGCCTTGTTGTTTGGTTTGGTAATCTAGATTTAATTGTGATAATTGCATGCCATGTTGACACCCCCAACTAATATCAAATCACATTCCCAAACGACCCACCTACCTAATCCATTTCTTGAAACCAACCTTAACATTCTCGCTTATTAATGCTAGTGTAGCTTAATTGTATTTGTTTCTTCTAGTTAATTGCTTAGTATTGCTAGTTAGGGTTAATCTAGATCCTTGCTTGCTTCAGTGTTTAACTTAGTTCTTAGTTGATAATTGCTTTGTTAGAGTAGTGTATATAATCTTGCTCTTGTTTAGTTTCTTTCTTGATCTAGTTGCTTAGACCTAACTTGCCTAGGATAATATACTCTTTGGTAATCTAGTTGTCATACTGCCTTTACTAGCTTGCTCCTTTAGTGTAATCAAACCAAAACCCCTTTTAAACCCTTCAACCCTAGTCTCCACTTCAGGAACATAACCAAAACCGACTAAGCTCTAGTGCCCCCTCTATCCCTGTGGTTCGACCCCCTTTACTTTCCTCTCACCTATACTATAACATGACCCCTTGTGCTTGCGAGAGAATATTTTAGTGTTGTCAGTGAACCTTGTTAGGCAAAAATCTTATAAATATTGAAAGACCACACATGCGTGCAAAACCACACCAAGCTTTCTAGCGTCGTTGTCGGGGATAGAGGCACTCGACCAAGCTAGTTAGTGTAGCTTAGCTTTTCCTACTGTCCTCACCATTGATATTCTTTATTCTTTGTGTTACTTTTGAATATTGGTTTGCTAACTTGTCCTCTTTTTTTGTTTGTGCCTTGTGCATGTGACAAGCAACCCTTTGAATTCAAGATGGTAGACCGAGATGCACGAACCCCTTCAATCCCTTAACCTCCCTACACGATGAAGATGTTGGAAGACATGATAAATCTCATGAAGATTCATGTGGGAGGTTCTTTTAATCACTCTGCCGACTCCATGGAGTCTCTTTGTGAAGATGTGCAAGTTCTAAAATCCTATGGCATTCAGAAAAACCAACACTCCATGTCAAGCTCTTACACTTCAGAATGGAGAAATCATCCAAACCTTTCATGGGAGAAACAAGGAGACTTAGAGCAAGGAGACAACTCCATGTTTGAAGAAGACGTTCTTGCAAGGTTAAGAAGCCTTGATGAAGTGAAGAGAGAGGTGGGTAAGAAGGAGAGAGTGGAAAAGATGTACACAAGTTTTGACACCATCATCAGTGGATTTTCTCAATTGAGTCACACCATGGATAAGGGGACCATCAACTCCAAGATCTTAAGGTCTCTCAAAATAGATGAGAATCCAAGGTGACTTCCATTGAAGCAGTTATTAGTCTAAGTGACATTGCCACTGAAGATCTCATTGGCATTCTCCAAGATCATGAGCCAAGGCTTGACAAGAAAGAGGAAGATGAAAAGAAGGAAGAGAAGGAATCAAAGAATATCAAAGATAGTGCATTAAAAGCTCAAATGGAAGCATTCCTTCTCCAACAACAACATGTATGCCCGTCTACTTCTCCTTCTTCAAGTGAATATGAAGCCCCAAGTGAGAATAAAGTTGACTACTCCAAGGGAAAGCATTTCAAAGGAAATCCTTCCTCCTCCTCCACTCTAGGGTGCTACAAATGTGGACAAAAAGGGAATTACAAGAATGAGTACCCCAAGGCTAAAAAGTTCTACCAAAAGTGCAACTTCAAGAAAAGAGAGGACTACAAGAAGGATGGAAAGTATAAGAATAAGGACAAGAAGCCCAAAAGGAGAAAAGATGCAACCTGTGCCTCATGAGAAGACTCCTCTTCTAGTGATGCAAGCTCAAATGAGGAAGAATGACACCTTGCACTAATGGCATCTACAAGTGAAGACATTGGTGAGATAAGTGAGGTAAGTGAGGTAAGCTTACATGAGTTATCTAAGGAAACCCTCATTGATATGCTTAATGCTGCCCATTTTTCTTATTCCAAATCCAAATCTTAGAAAAAGAGGTTGGGGAAAATCATAGATGATTTGTATGCTAATTTTTTGATATTTTTGATCAAAATGAGAAGTTGCATATTGATAGAATTGATTCCTTACAAGGGTATTTTCTTGATCTTGAGTTCTAAAACAATGAAGTTGAGTAGAGAATGTCATCTACCTTAAGAACATCAATAGTCTTAAGGAAGAAAACCAAGCCCGAGTAGATGAGCTTGTCTTACTTAGAGCTGAAATTGGTGATCTTAGACTTGCTAGTGATGTTATTAAAGATGAAAATAGAATTTATCTTGATGATCTTATTATGCTTAGAACTGAAAATGCTAAATTGCTTTCTCAAATTAGTGATCTTTCTTCTAGAACTTTGTTGCCAAGTAATGAAGTAGCTAGTCTTACTTTAGAAAAAGATTCTTATATTACTAAAGCCCTCTATTTGGAGGCTGAATTACTTCATGCCCAAGATGATATTTCTAGCTTATCTTCTGCTATCATTACTCTTAGTGATGATAATCACAAATGAAGAGCTTCCTTGAAAAAATACCTCAATGGGAAGAAATCCCTCAATGAAGTCCTAGATCACTCTACCAAACAAGTTGGTACTAGTGGTTTGGGATATGTAGAGGAAGATCCTCTGACCAAGAGTAGGGGAACCGTTAAGAAAAAGAGTAAGGGACCTACTATCTTACATGGAGAGTCATCCATCTCTAAGAACCCTATAGTTTGTGTGCATTGCAAGAGTGATGACCATTACTCTACTTATTGTCCTTATAGAGAAAAGTGGGCCAACCCAAAGATGAAATGGGTCCCTAAGCTAACACCGTATCCCAAGGTTTGAATTGGGCACTGAATCTTCCTTTCTTCTAGGTAAAAGGAAAATGGATTGTTGGTAGTGATTGCTCAAAGCACATGACAGGTGAAATCAACCACTTCAACCAATTCACAAAGAAGAATGGAGGATTAGTGACATTTGGTGACAACAACAAAGGTAAAGTTATAGGTGAGGGTGATGTAGGTGATTCACTATGCATCAAGAATGTTCTTATTGTGAATGGCCTACATCACAATTTGATTAGTGCTATTCAATTATGTGATAATGACTATGTTGTTCTTTTTACATCACTTGAATGTTTGCTTCAAGATTCCCTCTCTTACAATGTTATATATAAGGGAACTAGAAATGGTAATCTCAATTTATTGTTCTTGAATCTATTAAGCCTATTGTTGGTAGATGCCTTGTAGTCAATTTGAATGATATTTCTTTTTGGCACCGTAAGTGTAATGACCCTGCCCCCAGTAACCCCCACTTAAGGGAGACCGAGAGGTCAGAGCCGTTATCCCAATAAACCAGATTAAATGTTCGACAATTAATTGATAATAATTATGAAATTATACCAACTAAATTGAAATCTGGTATAAAATAAAACTTTTCACACCTTTTTAAAAACTCTGGAAATCTACTTCTATCCACAGCTTGAATCTATTCTATCTAATCCTCCTTATAGTTTATTTTCTCATTTCCACAATGTGTCACTTTACTATTTGTTCTTTTCAGAGTTGTACCTAAAATGCCGACAAACGAAATGTCGGTCAGCATATATGAATATGCTGGTATGTGGGGACAACCAAAATGTCACACATAGGGCTAACAACCTAATTATCATAATAAAATTAATTAACAATTCAATTTATGATTTCAATGTGTCAAACTCCACCACTTTTGCCCTAACCCTGGAATACCCCCTTTTAGGGTTTCTCGTTGCCATTGACTTAAGGCCACCTTCTCCATCCTGAGCTTGGTGCCTGGGGTCACCTCTCATGGTTCCCATTAGTCATGCCATAAAGACCACCTTCTCTATCCTGAGCTTAGTGTTTGGGGTCACCTCTCATGGTGCCCATAGGTCTTCCCTCCTGGGCTAGACCTTTTGCATCTTCCATCAGGGTGGCATGTAGGTGCGAGAATACACACTTATATTATATTTGTGATAATCATAGTGTATTTATAATTTTACAAGTATGCACATCCAAGTTGATAGGTTGCATTCAATGCGATTAATCATCGGGAAATCCTTTGGGAAACTAATGCGATTAACCATAATTAACCACATTCCTGTCAGGAAAACTTGAGTGCAGGAATAATCCAACTAAGCAAGAAATCTAGAATCAAGCAAGCACACAAATTGGCCCTGAAATACACATCCAATGTTTCCCATCATGGATCATGTCATCCGGGTCTAAAAGGCCTAGTTGCTTCTTAGGGTTACTAGTCCTTTTTAGGGTTTCAACTACAATTAGGGTTTCACTTCATTTTTACTACTCTAAACCCTAATTTTATAATAATATTCACAAAACCTAATTATCTCATATTATCTTTGATAAAGATCCTAAAATCAACTTTTGACAACACAAAACTCTAATTTTGGATTAACTACTCTTTTCTTCCCCTTTTCCCTTATTTAGGGTTTCTAAGGATATTATACATCATATTAGGTTTAAAACCCTAAATCTTGCAATTTCATCTTCAAGATAGGTTAAGATTCATCTTTATCATTAAAAAAGTTAGAAATGGTCGAATTAACTTATTTGCAACATCAAATCTATCCATTATCATTAATTAGGGTTTCTAACCACAAATTAGTGCCTTTTCCATCTAAATTATATACTTTTGCAAAATGATACATATTTAGGATTTCCAACTATTTTTAACTTATTCCTCATATTTTTTGATCAAATTTCATGTAAAAAAGTTTATTCATCCGAGTTTTCTATTAACTTCTATGATTTTTACAATAAAAATCCTTTTTCATCATTATTTAAGCAGAGAGGAAAAATTACGAGAAATTCACGAGCCGTTTGATTGATGGACCGGTGATCCACTCCCTATAGATCGAACGATCCCTGTCGCACGCGCCTAAATTAGCCGTTCTCTCTCTTGTTCGTCTGATCCCCGCTCAGGATCACGATAGACCGCGATCAGATGGCTGCTCGTCGTCATCTTCCTCCGACTACACGACGAACTGCGGTCAACTTGCCGGTTGACTTCAAGCTCCAGGCCACCAGCAGAAGATCCGAGAAGCCACGAAGCTCCGTCGTCATCGTTCAAACTTGATTAACTGCTCAATTATGCAATCTACCATGACCTTCACCATGAACGAGTCGCCGAAGCTCCATCGTGGCTCGCAGGTTGCAGAGGGGGTGGGTTAGGTTAGAATTAGCAATTGAAGGTGTCACTCCACTCGTCGTCACGCTCTGCAGTGATTGGGATGGTTTTTAGGTTTTCTGGTACCCTTGAGTACCCTCCCTTATATAGGGATAGGTCTTAGGAGTCCTGCAATTTGGGGGTTTCTTCCTTCGTCGGCGATAACCCCCGAACTTAGGGTCTAGATGCTTCAGAACGTTCTCCCGAAGACGATGGATTCATTGGTTTTTCAGATTATCGCCTTAAATGATGGGAATTGGGATTCCCAAATCATCTCCCAGTCCCATTGGAACTCGGGGTAGATGATGCATGGCTGCCCTTGGACCTGTGGTCCCCTGGACCATGCGGGTCATCCAACGACCGTCATCGCTCCCCCCATTGCTATTATCTAAAAATGAGTTAAAAATGGTATTTTAACATGATAATTTGGAAAAATTGTTTCTCTCTCCTTATTTAACATTTTCTTCTCAAAATTTAGGGAAAACTTCATCTTGGCATTATCTAACTGCATATTAAATTTGAAAGTTAAATTCCAATGGTTGAGAGTGTTTCCTTCTCATCCAAGTTATTCATCAATTAAACCAATTTTAATTAATATTCCCTTTTCATTTGCCACTATCTAATTATGTCAGGTCCCTTGGTCCTCAAGAAACCCTAAGGGTACGAAATATCCCATTGGGAAATATCTCTTTGTCTTTTCCCCATTATCTTTACCCTTTTTTTTTCTTTTTATTAGGCAAATCCTTTCCTTTTTATTTCTCTTTTCTTTTCAATTGGGCCCAATGGCCAACTAAGCCCAAATACCAACAATCAAGGTCATTGTACACGAAATCCACTAATTAAAGAAAACAAATCAATCCTAGATTTCATTTATCATTAAAAGAGAATTACACATCTCATTACATTATTTAGAAAATTGAGGTTATAATAGTAAGCTTGGTCATGTAAATATGCATCAATGGAAAAATTTGAGCAAAAAGGAATTGGTTAAGGGACTTCTCAAATTGGATTTTGAGAAGGATGAGGAATGATAACCTTATACCCAAAGAAAGAAAACCAAATTCTCCTTTAAATCCAAAGGAGTCCTTAGTACCAAAAGAGCTCTTTAACTTCTCCACATTGATCTATTTGGACCAATGAGAAGACAATCGCTGACTGATAGCAAGTGTTGTCTCGTGATTGTCGATGACTTTTCTCACTATACTTGGACATTATTTCTTATTTAAAAAAGATATACTCTTGATGTTTTCTCGACATTTTGTAAATGAGTTGATAATGAAGCTTCTTGCCTAACTATTCGTAGTCACCATGGGGGAGAATTTGAAAATGACTTGTTTGAACATTTTTGTGAGGAATCCAAGTATGTGCGTAACTTTTCTTCATATCGAACACCTCAACAAAGTGGGGTTGTAGAGAGAAATAATAGGTCACTATAGGAATTGGATAGGACTATTCTTCTAGAGTATGGTACTCCAAAGAAGTTTTGGGCCGAAGCCTTTAGTACTTCATGTTTTGTGCAAAATTGGGTTTTGACTCATCCATCTTTAAAGAAAACCCCCTATGAACTATGGTGTGGCAGAAATCCTTCCCTCAATTACATTCATGTTTTTTGTTGTCCTTGTTTTGTTTTGAAACCAAGGATTCTCTCGAAAAGTTTGACCAACATCTTACAAGTCTTTCTTTCTTGACTATAACAGTACTAGCAAGGCATATAGAGTGTTTAACATTGAATTGTCTAAAGTAGAAAATAAACAAATTCCTAATTTTAATATATAAAATTGCATGGGTGATGATTAGGGTGAGATTTGTACAACATTAGATATCCAATTTAGCAACATGCATATTAGGTCAGTTTGATGTCATGTTTAGGTCACTTAGTCACTATAGTGAACAAGAATGTGTGATATGATATTTCATGTTAGAAATCATCATGAGTACTGATATAAATTCCAATATATAGTTTTGATCATATATGGTCCACATTAGCACAAGGTTTTAAAGATCATCATGATAAGTCCATAAATATTCCATTTAATGTCACTTTTCAATATGAACTTGCAATAGATTTCAAGTGTGGAAAATGTAGGATATTGGTTCATCAAGGACCATAAGTTACTGATCTAGTTCAAACATGATGATTTGGAGTGCTAATAATCAAGTTGAGCATCAATGTTATGATCTTAGCATCAAGGTGTAATTTATACAGTTTGTTTGGTTCATTCCACACAATAGGGTAAATAATATGGATAAGCATGATCAAGTTCGATTAATATATCACAAGATGACATATATTACTGATTAGGGTCATCAAAATCAAGTGGGTGCATTATATGATCATAGTTTGGCAGTTATCGTCACTAATCTTTCAAAAGGGGATAATCAGATGCCATTTTCAGCCTAACAAGATCTATGAGTTATATTATACTCTCAAACTAGGTTCATTCAATAAATCTTGTTGAGCATGCAATTTTCATGTATAATGTGTTCCATTTTGACTTATGAATAATATTCTACAAATTGTTCAATATTGAAGGTATTTATTAAGGAAATGATTGAGAGGGAGTAATTAAATAGAAAAGGAGGGTGACGTATGGCACGCCGTGGTTGGTCACCTGCAGGTCCACAATCATTCTTTGATTGGTCAACACCAAGAAAACAAGAGAGGGGGAGTGGGTGCAGGGTCTAGCTTGCCAACAACCTACAGATGCCGCTCACTGCTACTGGAGTCATCCATGAACGATCACCATCAGATCCCTTCTACTATAGGACATTCTCAACCACTAAAGGGGCATTTCACTCATGTCAAGCTTCTCTAGCAACATGCTCATTGGTGCCATCCTCCACTAGAGTGAGAGGTCCTGAAGGGCTTTGCGTGTGCGCCGGCTTGCTTTTCTTTCATCACACAAACCCAGAAGGAGCCTTGGATTCCGCTCTAATGGCCTGGAGAGGGGAGGCCCCAATGGGCACCTTGGTGGTGCCACCATGCAAGTCACTAGAGCTGGAGGATGAAGAAGATGCATGGATCTATAGGGTGCAAAAAGCTTGGGAAAGATGGAGAAAAGAAAGGGGGAAGCACCGCGAACTCAAAGGTAGGTTAAAGGGGGTTGGGGAGGTTGATAAGCCATCCAACACACCAAGGCATGGACAGAGTGGTTCTACACCACCATCCCATAGCCCATGCTTCTTGAAAACATAAGGAGAAAGGTTGGGGAGGATGAGGGGGAGAATTTTGTGTCATCAATTTGACCTGGTCAACATTAGAGTACCATGAACCTACTTTGTCCTACTCTTGGATTAATGTGGTGTGCTGATCCAAGGAAGAAGACAACCCACATCCATCCACTGTAGAATGGAGGATCCTTGTTCCTTGGATTGGTGCTTGGGTGTGGGCCGCACGAGCAAGCTGGCACCTACATGGGCTGAGCCCAAGAAAAGTGTAAAAGGGTCAAGGCCCATTAAGGAGAAAAAAGAGGAAAAAGTCTAAAAAAGGAGGCACATTTGAAATGGACATATCTTCCTCCTCTATTATTTGATTTGGGTGAAATGTGTAGGGAAATTGGGGAGATAGATATGACAGCGGAAAAACAATTCAAAGCTCAATTCCCCTGAGCAACAAGATTGCGTCAACAACAATGTATCTAGGAAGAGATATTTGTAAGGTTATACCTGGTCCTAGAGCAAGTCCTGTGACATTACCCTTGCAGTAGTGTCATACTTCTTCTTCAGGAAATAACTCACTCCTTCTTTAGCAACAACACTCGATTAGACATCTGCAATGGACTCTTGATACAACACCACAAATATTTATTGATAGTGTCCTCCTAACGGTAGACAATGGCCTCCCGCCTCTAGAGTAGTCTACATGGACCGCCAAGAACTCCATGTTGTGCTACCAGATTCAACAGGAAGGAGTTGTCCCTTTTGAACTTCAACCTACTAGAGTTTATATGCTCTCCCACAATTGTCTATCTCTTACTATCCCTCCCTTTATCAGGTAGGACTTGCTTGGACTCTCTATTGATTACTACAACTAGAGACGACAACAATTGACAGGGCCAATTATTATGTTCTGATATGCCCCCCAACACTCCTTTATTTAGAGGAGATGCCATGGTTAGGGTTCATCAGTGTAGGAGTCAAAACAGATAGATTCATGAATTTTATAAAACATGCACACCACAAACCGGTCAATTCACATGCCCAACTGGTTAGTTAGTGCACAAACTGGTCAGTTTGCAGTGAACCGGTTGGTTCATGCAATTTTATATTCTGAATCACAATGGTGTTCAATGTACGACTAATCCACAACATGACGTCAACACCAATCCTTGATCCAATTGAATTGAGCATCAAAATGGGAAACCCAAATGATGAACTGGTTGGTTCATATCACCAATGAATCAGTTGGGTCCTGTGAACTGATTAGTTCACACCCTGGTTCAACAATTAATCAACCAATGTTAAATCCAATTGACTTGACACTCAGAACGACCAGTTCATCACTTGAACTGGTCAGTACAATGTTCGGTCAGTCAATTTTGAACGTAATTTGTTTAATTGAATACCTAAACACCTTTAGTAATCAATCTAAACATAATTCATGAATATACTCATTTAATCCAAGTGTATCTTATGTGTGACCGTATAGGTCCAAAACTACATCGACAGTGAATGTCCATAACCAAAAATGACACCACAAGCAAAGAGCGGTGTCTAGAAAGACATCATTATTACCTAAGTAATTTGAAAAGTTGGAGAACAACTTCAACCTACAATCTGTGATTAGTGTTACCATGATCATATAGTTCCTTTATCTCTGATATCACGATTGAACTCAAGGCATGGAACCATCATGCTCTCAACATTCAATCTATGTTTCTTAAACTAGAGCAAACTGTCTGAGATGCACGTGAGCTCACATATGACACTTTGAGTCACATGAGTATGGCCATACATTTCACAGTCTCGCTTATCAAGAGGCTCTGGATATTAATCTCATGTAGGAGGGATAAATCCCATCGACATCACTCACTCTCTATCCCCATGTGTCAATGTGCATCCAATCATCACCGTTATGACAATCCTTATTAATGATCACATTGGAAGATGTCAAAGTACATGAATGACATGGGATGAATGTTGTGATTTTAGGTCTAAAAACCACAATCACCACTATCACTATGAGAGATGTTTTTGACTACCATTTGATGAATCCACATTCATCATGATATTCAGTTGCCATCTTGGGCCCAATTCGACTCAATACTTTCACTTTCATCTCTTAAATCTTGCAAAATGAAAAATTTCTTAATTGATTTAATTATCAAGATTATTAACTAGGTTTATACAAATTTCATGCAGATCATTCAGGTCACAATGAGGATGAATCTTCAACTGGGCCCCCCCAGAGGATGCGGGGCCACCTTCACTCAAGATGACTCTCACTAACCCTAGATCACCACCTTGGTGACTCCACCTTCCACCCCCACCTTCATCAACATCCTTCATCAACCTTCGCTTCCACCTTCACCATCACTTGCATCTCCTTCCACCTTCCCCTTCACTTTACCTTCCATCAATAACCACCATCACCTCCTCCCATGATCCTCGCACACTTGCACCTCGTGCACGTTGATCGCAACCTGTGCATCTCAACTCCCATCACAACTTGCCCTATCGGTCTTGACCCATGTGGTCTTGACCCTAGCGGTTTCATCCATTTGGTCTCTTGACCCATGCGGTCTTAGGCTAGCGGTCTTGGCCACTAGATCTTCCCTAACAGTTTGCTCCTCCATTCGTTCGGCCCCCCTTACATGATCTCCTCCTCACGGTCTGAAGACAGTGAGAGCCCTCCTGATCCCAAGACTGCAAGGAGCAGCGTCGCTCTGCACCTGATCATCCTCCTCCTTCGATCGTCATCACTCAACGCCGCCACCGTCTCCGCCCACCCACAACATACCGTGCTTCACCTGCCACCTCTGCCGCCTGTGTCCATGGTACCTCCACCTACTCCACGATCACCCACATACATCATCAACCTGCTGCACCGCAAGAACCTACAACCCTAACCTCATGCCTCCACGACCAATATCTCTGCCGTCATCTTGATCGCGACATGCTCATCGCCACAATACTCCACCTACAACAATCACAACGTTGCCCCCTTCTTTGACCTCCGCACTCGCCTCAAGGAGCCCTAACGGTCTTGAGACCATGAGGCGACACTCGGCCTCAGACTGCGAAAGGGCAATTAATCTCAAGAACGTGAGGCCGGCGTTTGGTTTCAACAGATCGTGAAATGGCGATTGAAAACCATGAAGGATAGGGTCTTCCAAACTATGAGAAGACCTAGCGGTGGCTGAACGGTCTTCAGACCGTGTGGGGGCAGTAATCGATCTTGATATCATGTGAGGGAGCAATTGTTTTCCAAACCATGTGAAGCAGACCAATATTAAATCATGAAGATGTTAACAGTTTCCAAATTGTGAAAGAACGCTAACCTGTCTCCAAGACCGTGAATTACTAACGGTTCTCCCAAATCGTTCAAGACATGACTGGTGCCTATAAATAGGACCAGAAGGGTCCTCATTTGGGGGATCGGATCCGAGATGCCTCCTGGATACCTGAACCCAGGCTCGACCCCTAGAAAGGGATCCAGATCCATCTACGTGCATCCACGCCATATACACATCCAAAGATTGCTCTTCCTACTGTGAGTAAGGAGGACAAGAACAGAAGGAAGGAGGATAGAGAAAGTCAACTCCGTCTGCCGTGGTGTCTCTCTCTCCTCATCCAGATATGCTCCGATGTGGCATAGAAGACCGTATCTTCACTGATCTACGACCATCTTCTACATCATGCTCATGGCAGAATCTTCGCTCTCTCTTGTTCTTTTTGTTCCTCGTATCATGAGTGAGTAGTTTCATTTTGCTGGGGTGTGGGGACTAGCTCTGCTACCCATGCTTATATGTCTTTTCAATAACATTCCATGGCATGTATATAACTTTTCACTTTGTTGTTAATCATTGATGTGTGCTTGTGGATTGATCACCTACTTGCGTTTATCTTGTTTGTTCCTATGTTGCGAGAACTTCAATATGTAGGATTTGAATGTCAATTAACGCGGTTGACTCCCTGATGAGAAATCAGATGGGATTCCCTGAGGTCGTAAGTGACATGACCCGACAACAAATTAGACCGTCACTGTGTAATTAATTGAGGAATTAACCATAATCAATAGAATAATAAAAATCACTAAAAAATAAAACCTTTTGCAAAGAGATTCAATTCCAGGAAACTCTTATAAAGAGAACCAAAGTACTGCATACATTATAGTTCCCATTTTACATACCATGTACCATCTCTTCTCGAGGAATATATTTACAACAATTGCCTTGCCAAAACTACACATAAGCAACATAAAACCTCGAGGAATTCAAGACAAAATCTCAGATCGACCATGAAAACAATGAGTACTGACTCCAAGGACCTGAGAGTATAGAGACGACACATATGACTCATATCTACAAGACACTACAATCAGTATCTCCACCTGAGATGTTACTGCTGTCCCTGATGTTGCTGTCCTTCCCCTACTGTATGGTCCCTACCTCCTCGTCCGCGTCCACCTAAAAATGTTGGTGACCAACGGGGTGAGACCCATGTCCCAATAAGAGATATAACTCTCTGCCAAATAATATTATCATTGCAGATAAATAGTAATAAATTGAGTAGGGGATTCTTTATTACTAATAAGCAGGATAAGTCATTGTTTAAGCAGAATAGAAAAGTATCATCTTTCAAAGCATTACAGCTATATATGATAAATCAGTAAATCATCTATTCAGTAAGGAATATGAAGAACATGTATAACATTTATACATTTTGGGATACATTAAACAATGTAACATCAACCAATGATTTCCGTATTTCATCCTTAAGAAAATACGCTACACGGATGATTACATTTTACAATCACACTTGTACCCTGAGGAGATGAGGCATACCGCTCATACTCCAACCGACCACAATGGCGTAAAGCATCAGTTCCATACCTAGGTCAATGGATGGACTCCATGGCCTCATTTGTCTCGGTCAGTGCGAGACCACATGCAGGACATCTCATGTCTCTACTAAATAGCTTTCCAGGCTATACTTGGCAACTTCACTATAGAGCTATAGCGGGGGCTGTACTCTCTTTGCAATCGGGAGATTTCATGTTTATCTCACATCGATCCGACATTAATCATCATTGGGAGATTCGTGATACATCCGTACCGACACATATAATGAAGGATTGAGAGATCTCGTGTTTATCTCACGTCAATCCCACATTAGGGTGTAAGGATTTTCGTGCCCATAACCCCCACATATTCAAAAATATGCTCTCCGGGAGATCCCGTGGGAAAACCTATTTCACCATAACCAGCTACTGACGATCATGGATCTATGGCCAGGGCTCTACATGATAACATTTCTCTTGATTAATTAAGGGCATTACCATATTCTTTTAGCATCATCCAAGTTTTCAAACATAAATTATTACGACAAATGCTACAAAGAAAAGTGTAATACATCTATCAAGTACTTTTCAAAACTTTATAAAACATTGGGATGTCAATCCCTTATCTCATTACCGGTAATTCTCATTCCTCAAAAATATCGTCATCATGTTTACTAGATCTGGGTATTCAAACCTGTAGTTCATCACTGAACATTGTTATCACTTAGCAGGTAGCTATTACCTCCAGGTCATCTGACCAAGGCATACTTGATACTTGTTACACAAGCATCTCACATAGCTCACAAGTAACATTAAACATCATAGCTCATACATGGCTATGCTCATCAACTTATGATACCTGTATGGTTAGTATACTTGATAACAACCATATCAATTACATATTAACACTATGCAATACAAGGGTAACACCATTATTCCCTCATTAAGGTTAGGGTTTCCTATTCTTTATCAATTAGGGTTTCTCATACCATTACCCAAAATTAGGGTTAGGGTTTCATATTCTTTATGAATTAGGGTTTCATGATCACACTATCAAAGATCAAACCCTAATTCATACTCTACACTTACTAAAAGTATCAATGTATGCACATTACATATTTATTACACAAGTATGAGTTTCTTTCTCATCCTCTCTAGGATGTTGATTACTCCATATTTTATTAAGTTGGCTCAACCTTTTACTAAGTACATGCACCTATGCTTATCATAGTGTATTGAGTTTATTACTTTCATAGGAATCAAATGAAAATCATTCTAAGTATACTATTCACCTAAGTACTTTAAAGGTACTTCCATTGTAATCAACCTTGAGATACTTTACAAACATTCATAGGGTTGTTTGACCTTTCATGGTTTTGAGACTATTTGGTATCTAAATAGTTTGAGACCGTTTGAACCTTAAATGGTTTGACACTCAAATGATCTTGACCCTCAAATGGTTTGGGATCTTTAAATCTTCAAACGGTTTGGAACCCTCTTTTTTTATCCTTCAAACGGTTTTGAAACCATTAGGGTGGAAACCGATTGGAACTATAAATGGTTTGAGACCGTTTGATCCTCTAAATGGTTTGAGACCGTTTGACCACTCAAGGATGAAACCGTTTGAACTCTAAATGGTTTGAAACCGTTTGGGCTATCCCAAATTGAAACCGTTTAGATCTTACTAGGGTTTGAAACCATTAGGGTTTGTATGTTTCAAACTAGTAGATCATCAGACCGTTTGATCCTAGATTTGGAACCATTTGATCTTAATTTCAGTTGGTGTCTAAATGGTTTGAAACCGTTTGGACTTTAAACGGTTTGGGACCATTTGATCTCTAAATAGCTTGAAACTGTTTGACTCTAAACGGTTTGAGACCGTTTGCTCATACAAAATCAAAACCGTTTGATAATTATATTCTAGAGGTGTGTGCTAAGATGACGTCATCATCATCAAGCTTCAGATTTTCGTTACTACTATCCATACAACTATTGGATTTATCGATTCATCAATTGCTCAAGAAAAATTTGAGAAGAAGGAAAAGATCATCATATATTGCAAGATTGAAATCAATAATAATACTAATGGGTTCAAGTTATATAACCCGCCTTCAAAGTAGCTTGAAAGCTCCAAGCTTTTCGTCTTCAATGGTGAAGATAGCTCCTTCAACTATCCAAGGTATGTTCTCAATCCTTTTGATGTAAAAAAAAGCCAAGGTTGAGTATTGGATGGAAGAGAGAAGAAAAGAAGTGTTGAAATTCAATTTCAACCATAAACCTAAGGTTGAAGATGACCATGGAGCTTACCTTCAGCTTGGGGAACGTTCTCCTCCTACTCCTAAACTTCTTGGTCATTGGCCAAAGAGAGGAATGAAAGTGGTTTCGAAAATAACCTTTCAAGTAAGGAGAAAACTGAGTACATATAATTGATTTTCTAGGAGAGAGAAAGTAAGAGGGAAATCATCATCTTTGGTTGCCACATGCCGCCTCCATTTTCTTATTTCCGAAGCTATCTTCCTTTCCCTGAATTCCCTTTGCATTATCCTTGAATTAAAAGCAACCATTTAAGCTCCTTAATAATTATAATACTATTATCCATTTTAGTGGACATTAATTTTTAATTAATAAATGTACTTGTAACGACCCTCAAAATTCAGTCCCAAAAATTCTTGATGTTTAATGAAGGTGAAACCCTAGGTTGAATGAATTTTTCTTACATTTGTTCATTTAAGTGGAGACCATGCTTAAGTAGTATGACAAAATGAGTGTAGACTACACCAAGATAGTATGTGAACCTTTATTTTGATTCGTCAACACTTATTCACATCAGTGTCATTTAATGCACAAAAACCTAACCCTAATTATATGCAATGGTGACTAGTGAGACTGAATGATAGTTTGAATCCACATACATGTATAATGTGTCCCACTAATTAGAATATGAGTAGATAATATAATAATATAGCTTCCCTCAGATTTTTATAATAAAATTTCTTTTTAATGATTAGTAATGTATTAATTACCCTAAATAGATAATGGGGTAAAACACATATTTCCCTAACTCTTATATGAAATCTAATGGGATAATCGAATTGCTCATGGTCGAATGCCTTCTTACCAAATTTGGTTGGATTTGGATAATCCTAGATGCCCAAATGTTATTAAAATGAAAGGGAGAGATAATTATATTATGTGATCTAATTATTCAATAATGCAGATGCTTTAGACCAAAGTCAAGGCTGGTACAACCTGTCACACGCTTCCTAAGATGATCGGGCTCTTTGTGAGCCGTTGGATGACGACCGGAGGGTAGGGCATTCGTCCCCTACCTCGCGCAAAGTCCGCGTAGGGAACGAAACAGAATCTAGACACCAATGGCCTATGGTAACCCTATCCTCCCTCAACAATTTCCTATTATCTCGACGCCTATGATCTCGGGAGATCACCACGATCCTATCGAGCCCTAACTTGCTTCATATAAACACCTATCACGAATTCGCCCGATTCTCCCTCCCCCGAGTCGATGGCGCCACCCTCCCCTTGGCCACAAGGGTCCATCGGACCAAGAGGAATTGACCCAGGAAGCTAGTTTGACCCCCGATAAACCGTCCCTATCCACCAATTCTTCCTTAGTTGATGTGAGGAACCGTCGCTGATTTGATCTACCTTGGCGGTGTCAGCGAGCTTGAGCACGAGCCTCCAGCCATCCCAGTCAAATTAAAGCTCCAGTAAGCATCCTCGCCCCCTCTTCAGTGGTCCCAATGTGATTGTAGCCTGTCTGTTTCACTCAGCTTCTCTGCCCACAAACTAGGTTCAGGCCAAGGAAGCTAGACTTCTGGCCAGGTCTTTCGGCCACCAAAAAGGCCACAAAAACCAATTGCCTAGATTCGTTGGACACCTGCAATGATAACGACATGGTTGTTTTACTCGAATCACCTTTGTTGTGCTATTTTCCAATTTGAGCTTCTTCCCCTATTTCTGCACGACCTCCATGTCTTTGCCATGGCTCCAGTTGTCCCTGATCACCATGGAACACTTCTTCACCTTTGCATACATTTCTTGAGCCTCGTTCCTAGTGAAGATCACCTTGTTTCAGTGGTGTTGTTGCTCTAGCTTTGACCTACTCCTCCAGCCATACTAGTGACTAGAGATGGAGTTCCAGGGCACAAAAAATCCTATTCTTTTAGGTCCATGAGCTCGCAAGGGAACGAGTAGGTCTGTGGGCCTCTCTGCCCCGACCCAGGATCTAGATTTTCCATGTTTTGATCGAAGCTGTGGATCCCAATTCCTTCTGATTCATAGATCGAAGCTTCAACTCCAGTAATTCGAGCCGTGGCCAAGGCAGGAAGAAGCTTGGATTTGTTTTGACCTATGTACCCTCACAGTCTGAGTTAAGGTGTCACATATAACTAGTGTACTTTTGACTTTTTTGGTGATTTTCCAATATCAATACGATTGAGAGTTGTCCCTAACATCTTTTGACCTAGTCGGCCCCTGTCACGCTATGCTTTTAAAATAGCTTGGAGGGCACAATGGTCTTTTCCCCTGCATGAGGTCTGGTTTCAGAAATCATATTTAAATGGTTATGTAGCTTCTGATTGGCCAATTTTAACCTGATTTTCAATAAATCATAGAAAATAATGTAGAGCTGTGATGGGGACAATCAATATATGATTTTTGATCAGTTTTTCATGATCTATCGGATGGTCCTAGTTTCAGACCCAGACTCTTGACCCAATTTCCAAATTTGATTAAAGAAGCATACACCTATGTTAAGAAAATGAAATTAATGTATATATATGTTATTAACAGGACATTAGGATTGATCAGGGCTTCATCTACTATTAGTATACCTCCTGAGGATCAGGTAAGCAGGTCCATGCACTTTGAGTATTCAATATTAGTTTTCATCAGCTTATAATCATTATGATAATCAAGATGAATTATATGCATAGTTATGTGTTTCAAATTAAATCTTAACAACATCCAAGTTCCTCTAAAGTTATTTCTTTAATGTTATGCCTCAATGCCATTTCAAGAATCCATGTCACGTTCATATGAAATCCAAGTAAAGTTAATTAGTTCCAAGATATTGATGAATTATGTAGTAGGTTGGATTACTTTATCCTCATCATGTTAATGTTGAGCCTACATGCCTTATGTGCACCATTGGTGCATATGTCTCAAGGATACTTTAATCAACCAACAAGATTATGTTATGTGAATCTAAATCCATTGTTCAATTACTTTCATGCTTTTTCTTATTGCCAAGTTAATAAGTTATTATAATAATACTCTATGCCACTTACTCTAATGTGGTTTTTATTGTATGCATGGCTGGGGGTGTGATGCCCTCAGGTACAAGAAACTTCCAAGAAAGGGCTATATGAAGGTCACTTAAGGAATAGATCAACATTTCCTAAAGATACATATGGTGGGGTTCCATCTACGATAGAAGATCCTGATGTTATAGAGAACTTCATGCATTAATTATGTTTAATCATGTATACCCTAGTTAGCTTCAATTCAAGAAACCAATTGTGAACAATGTATAAACTAATTTTAATATCTATGCATGGTTATTTTTTTTTTACTTTATTTGCAATGTCTATTGTTGTTGTGGCATCCCTTTGAGCTATAGTAACCCATGTTATGGAAAACATGGGTATTGCTTCCGTTGAAACATGTATGCTTAAGGGGGTGTTACAAAAAGGTATCAAAGCAAATAAGCAGATGGCCACTATGTAGAAATCACATCCACATGTTCTAAGTCATAGGTATATAATATTAAGTTCAAGGTGTGGGAAACCAAAGTAGGGTCTAGTCAGAAGACACAAGTTAGATAAGGGTTAGGGTTATGTGCCTAGATGTTTTAGATTTTGTGTTAACTTTGAATTTGTACATAGCATGCTCTCTCTTCTTCCCACGTGTTTGTGGTATGGGACACATGCTCATGGTGTTTTGTAGAGAGAATGTTATGTGCAAAATCAGACATGTCTCATCCTCTCAAGTGCATGTGGTATGGGACATGCATGAGGGAGGTGCTGAGATAAGAGTTGACATTAAAGTTTGAGACATATAACCATCTAAACATAATTAATTACATAAGAAGACCAAATATGCATACAAGGGGTAGATAATTTGACAGGGATACGAAAGAAAAATGATGCACATGCTACTAAATAATGTTCTCTTCTATTTTATGATTATGTGCGTGGATTGAACATCATGTGTTATTTCTATGCTTATGAATCATGAAATTATGAAAAATCATGTCTATGTATAAGAAATCATGTTATGTTGATAATTTTCCTCTCCATCATGTTATGTGAGCCTTCATTATACTTATGTGAGCCTTAATTGGCCTTATGATCTCTATGAGAGCATTATATGAGCCTTAACCGGCCTTATGTGAGCCTTAACCGGCCTTATGTGAGCCTTAACCGACCTTTTTTGAGCCTTAACCGACCTTATGTGAGCCTTAATCGGCCTTATGTGAGCCTTAACTGGCCTTATGAGCACTGTGGGTGCAATCAGGAGAGTGACTATATCAACTCAAGTAAAATTCCATTACATTATGAAATTATGTCAAATTAACCAAGTTCTTATGAAATTATGTTAACTATGAGTAAGTCATGTCTTAAGTATGTCAATGAGACTATAAGATAATATTAAAGATTTTACATGCACATACTAAGTGAAACCCTAAGGTGGGTAGTACCTCATTATGAAATGAAAATTTTGAGGATGAAATTTCTATAAGGTGGGTAGGTTGTAACGACCCTCAAAATTCAGTCCCAAAAATTATTGATGTTTAATGAAGGTGAAAACCTAGGTTGAATGAATTTTTCTTACATTTGTTCATTTAAGTGGAGACCATGCTTAAGTAGTATGCCAAAATGAGTGTAGACTACACCAAGATAGTATGTGAACCTTTATTTTGATTCATCAACACTAATTCACATCAGTGTCATTTAATGCACAAAAACCTAACCCTAATTATATGCAATGGAGACTAGTGAGACTGAATGATAGTTTGAAGCCACATACATGTATAATGTGTCCCACTAATTAGAATATGAGTAGATAATATAATAATATAGATTTCCTCAGATTTTTGTAATAAAATTTCTTTTTAATGATTAGTAATGTATTAATTACCCTAAATAGCTAATGGGGTAAAACACATATTTCCCTAACTCTTATATGAAATCTAATGGGTAATCGAATTCCTCATGGTCGAATTAGCCTCCCTACCAAATTTGGTTGGATTTGGATAATCCTAGATGCCCAAATGTTATTAAAATGAAAGGGAGAGATAATTATATTATGTAATTTAATTATTCAATAATGCAGACGCTTTAGACTAAAGTCAAGGCTGGTACAACCTGTCACATGCTTCCTAAGATGATCAGTCTCTTTGTGAGCCATTGGATGATGATCGGAGGGTAGGGCATTCGTCCCCTACCTCACGTAAAGTCTGCGTAGGGAACGGAACAGAATCTAGACCCCGATGTCCTGCCATAACCCTATCCTCCCTTAACAATTTCTTGTTATCTCGACGTCTATGATCTCGGGAGATCACTGCGATCCTATCGAGCCCTAACTTGCTTCATATAAACACGTATCACGAATTCACCCAATTCTCGCTCCCCCTGAGTCGACGACGCCACCCCCCCCCCTTGGCCACAAGGGTCCATCAGACCAAGAGGAATTGACCCAGGAAGCTAGTTCGGCCCCCGATAAACCATCCCTGTCTACCAATTCCACCTGAGCTGATGTGAGGAACCACCATAGATTTGATCTACCTTGGCAGTGTCAGCGAGCTCGAGCGCGAGCCTCCATCCATCCCAGTCAAATTAAAGCTCCAGTAAGCATCCTCGCCCCCTCTTCAGTGTTCCCAATGTGATTGTAGCCTGTCCGTTTCACTCAGCTGCTCCGCCCACGAGCCAGGTTCAGACCAAGGAAGCTATACTTCCGGCCAGGTCTTTCGGTCACCAAAAAGGCCACAAAAACCAATTGCCTAGATGCGTCAAATGCAAGTGTAAGCATCAATGTTATATAGGCCTTTTGAGAGGCCCGAGTCGAACTCAGGGACACTGAATTATCGGAGACTACTACTAACTACTTGCAATCATCTAGACAGGCTAAAAAGTTGGAAGTTGTTATAGAATTAAAAGAAAATGAAATAAAACAAAACAGAAAAATCGATTAAAGGTTTAGTTTAATCAATTCAAGTGGAGATATTTAGGATTGCGGTTTCACCGCGGGTCTTCATTGTATGAATTTCTATATAGCAACTCAAATTTATCTCTCTCTCCGGGTAGTGGCCTGTAATCAGAATTGCCCACTATCATGGTACAATTCACTACCTATGTCTCGGTCAATTCCACCGTCATAGTAACCTATACCCTAAACTAGGTGCATTGGAATCAACCTCTGGGTATCCACCATTAACCTTACACCACCTTGTTCAAGGGATTTGTCAATTAATGTGAATTTCGTCTCTTTTCAACTGTTTATTCTTCTTTCAAAGTAATTAAGGGAATTAGATTATTATTATGGTGATTAAGCATAACAATATAATTGAGAAAACAAAATTATACCACAGATTTAAGAGATAAATGATGAATTACTATGATAAAATTGTCATACAATGCTTCCCCGGGCTACTCCCGGTCCTAAAGATAAAGGGGATTAGCCCCGCATGTTCATCTCAGAGCAAAACACGGTAGAGAAAAGGGGAAACATGGAGAAAAACGTGATTGAGTGGTGAAACCCCTGAACGGAGAAGATCCAAGCGGTCCTTGGCGTAGAATGCACGATCTCCGACCTTTCGGCAGTGGAAAACGTCTTCTTCGGCGTCTGGAATGACTGGGGCGTGCTTCTGGGCTCTGTGCTTCTCTCCACACCTTCTCGGGACGTGTGCAGTGGCTAATGACGTGATACCCTGCTCTTGGCCACCGTCATTAGGTATAATCGCTGAGTTAGGTTGCCAAAATATCACAGCCGTCAGATTTAGATCAATCTGAAACCATCTTGTATCTGACGGTGTCAATACTATCGACGCGAGTCGATAGTATCGACCTTGCACGGTATCGGCTGGTCTTCTTTTCTTTTCTTTGTCACAACTGATGCTAACTCGATACCATCGAAGAGGGTCAATGGTATTGACTCTCTTAGGCGTCACTTTTGTCTTTTTCCGTCACTGAAGCTCCTCGTGTCGATAGTATCAACTTTAGTGTCGATAGTATTGACTTTAGTGTCGATAGTATCGACTGTCTTCTTGCCAACAACCTGATGGTATCTCGATACCATCGACTTATATGTCGATAGTATCGACTCTGTGATGCTCCTTGCAGCTGACAACCTATGGTCTTGTCGATGGTATCGACAACAGCAGATATTCGTTTTTCCTGAAATTTCAACACAGAACCACGTAAGTCGAAATAAAACATATTATTGTAATCATTTATGATCAAAATACCGAAATAAGGGAGATTTGACACTGAGAAGGATCATAGACCAAAGTAGATGAATCATGCAATATTAACCACCAAAATGACCAATAAACGCATAAAGCACAAGTAAAATATGTCTATAAATGCGACTCAAAATCATCACATGAAACTCCCCTGAGCTTGAACATTGCTCGCCCTCAAACAACAAAACCTTAGAATAGAATTACGAGGGTCAACTAAAGAACAGATCATTACAACAAACATCACCACATGATCCCCACCGGACATTCACAAACCGGCCCTTACTAACAACGGAATGATAATTACCCTAAAGGTGACAATAATCATCCATAAAAGATATATACCTCAAAATTGAAGAACACTATCATATAAGGCAGTGAACATAATAAAATTTGCCGATTCAGACTCGGTGCATCTTGTGATCTCGTATTCTACGTTGCTCGCCCTAACTACCATCTACATGGAAGCAACTCTCGTGATATTCATAAGTGAGGAGAAAATCACGGTGGCCTACCAATTCGAGCAACGGGTGAATGGAATGGGTGGCTTATAGAAGAAATGGAAGCATTATACGGTTTCAACAGGCACAAAACAAAAATGACCTAAATGATGCTTATGCAAGTGTAATTGCCCTAATGCCTACATTTGGGTGGAATGATGCATGCACTATCATTCCATCTCAATGTGAGATGGAATATCTAAGATAACAACATCATGTTCTTATTCTGCTTAATATGTAGTGAAAAGCATGTTACTTTCTCCTTCTCATTCCTATTTACTTCTCAATTCTTTTTATTTTTCATTTTCATAGTTTTCTTTTTTTTCTTTTTTTCTTTTCAAGGCCCTTGTATCCAATAACAATAATGAATTATTTGTCAGGCTCACTTCTTGTTGCATAACTATATACTTGAAGCATTCAAAAGGTATGGAACAAGTTCATCACCCTTAATGTTTCAGAAGAAATAAGATACATGATGTGGTCTAAATGCATAAAAATATGAATGCAACTACAAAATGATACATGATGCATCTAAATGACATGCACCTAAGGAGAAAGTGCATGTATACTAATTTATAATCTTTTTCTTATTTTATGCAAATTATGTGAAAACAGCTGCAATGCAAGACCTATCTACATGAAATGCACTCAAGGAGATTAAAACTGTAATGTACTTCTGATTCTTATGGTGGAATATGGAAACAATGAGGTGGATAGATCACAAGACTAACTGACTGAACCTTTGAAAATTATTATGTGTCCCTCCTTATTGACCTGTGTGGTAATTAAGAGGTTTTTCTCTCTTATTTCAAATTAAGGTCTCATTATCATTTGATCAGTTTAGGCTCAAACAGCTAATTCCATCCACTTTTCATGAATCAAAAGAATGTACAGTTGTAATTTTCTATTTTAGAGTTGACAAACCCAATCATTTTCGTGAGTTATGTGCTCAAAGTTTAACAACTCAAGCTTGCAAACACTAAATTTTTTAAAATTTTCCCTTGATCCCCATGTACAAGAAAATGAGATGACACATGACTTAAGACATCCACAATTACACTAGATAGAATGTAGATCCTAAAAACAAACTAAGATTGCAAAAACTAAATGACAAGAAATAAAACAATAAAAACTAAAAAGTGAGAAAACTAAAGGATAGAGCTGTTCCAACTCCCCCCAAGCTCGAATTCGACTATGGCCTCATAGTCAAAAACAATCTTAAAGGTTGGAACAGAGATACCAATCACTCTTCTGGCGGAGGCGGGTACAATGGGGCCGTGGGGTCCCAAGATGGGTACTTCCCCTGAAAGCTCGGATCATACTGGGGCATGGGCGGAGGTTGTAGATACCTCCCAAAGTAGTTCTGGCTGCAGTAATGATCATAGAAGGGCTGCTGTTGCATCTCCATCCTATGCAACCTGTCGTGAATGTGTTGCTGGTTGTTGAGGAGGAGGCGCTCATTTTCAAAAATAGCCCTTTGATTGTCAAGCAGCCAGTTCGTTGTATCATGAATACCGGAGTATGTTGCTGCATCTAATGAATATCCTGTAGCATTGCATACATTCCTTGCATTGAGTAGACATCCTCGCCTTGCTGTGAGGGCTGTGGTGGCGGTGGTGGTAGAGGCTGGTAAGAAGAATATGCACCCAGATGCATGCGAGGACGCTTCCTAGGTGCCACTCATACGTGAAGAGGAGTGAAGGCCTCCTCTTCCTCTTCAGCCTCATCGCCGTCATTGTCATTGTCGTCGTTGTCGCCGTCCTCATCTGAATTAGCAATGGCTATGATTGGCCATCGGAAATGCTGAGCACCCTTAATAAGGAAGACGAGGTCTATAAGTGAACACTCTTGATATGCTTGGTTGACATGACAGTGTGCATATGCGAAGCCATCTTGAAGAAGGATGAGGTTGGAGCGGTGCAGATGTTGCAGATTCACTTTGCTCCTGTTGGAGAGAGGAGTCAGCTGGGAGAAATTCAACCCAAGGTAGGAGGCCAGCGGTGTGATGAGTCCTCCAAAATGAATTGGCGCCTTCTGCGTACTCCTCTTTACCGCCAAAACACGCGTTAAGAAAAACGTGCCCCAATTGCATTCTTGGCACTTCAACAACTTCTGCAGGAAAAACAAATCTGTCTCTTGAAACTTGCTAAGAGACAGGTCACCACGAGCAAAGAGATTGCTGCACAACACACGGTGAAGAATCCACACAAAAGGATGCTCGAAATGCTCTACCGCCGCGTTGTGGTAGCTCACCGATTTTCCCAGAGGTGTAGTCACTAGCTCGGCAAAGATAGCGTCATAGTCAGTCCTATTATCTGGCCGCCGATACTGCTCTCGCCCGTGATTCTAGTTGTAGATAGCATTGAACTGTTGGAGGGTGAGATTGTAATCAATGTTGTATAGCCGGAAAGAAACACGTCCCTTGATCCATTCGAGATCTGTGGTGATGATGTCGTTTGGCACGACGCAGATGTCCAGCGACGCCATGAATTCCGCCACCATCTCCTTGTATGTCGGCCATTAACCGAAGAACGGCTGGCCATCGGCATGGAATTCCATCTCATCGGGCCTCCTGCCCATGTGCCTCACCTTCCCTTTCAAGACGTAGGCAAGATTAGCGTCGAACCCCAGATTACGTATCATATCGCGGTCGACATAACGGGTCGGCTCGATCTTTCTTTTCATGATCTCCTCGTAGATCTTCCGAACCTCCACAGAAGGATGAACAATCTGCGGGCACATAATGGATCTAGTCGGTGGCGGAACGAACACCGGGATCTCCATCAGTGTCGCGAGTGAAGAAGATGCGCCTGCGGTGTGCACCATTGTCGAATAAGAAGAAGGATTAGAAGATGGAGCTCGGAGAAGGTCAGAGAAGATTATCTCCGCTCGATGAAGGCTTGGTGAAGAACACACGCCGTGGATGCTCATAGACGAGCTTCGATTATTCACAAAGATGCTCGACGCAAGTGGAGAAGGTTTGCTCTGAAGGTGTGACGTCATATGACGACAATACATCTCTTATATAACTGTGGCTGGCACTGCTGTATGCCCGTCGATACCATCGACGCGAGTCGATGGTATCGACTCATGTAGCACAATCCATCCGCCGCTGGTATCGACGGTCGTCAATGGCTTGATGTGGGGGGCCCAGATCAATGACGTGTCGATACTATCGATAGGTGTCGATGGTATTGACCCGTCCCACAGACCGACTTTCCTAACGCAGTGATCGCCGTTCATCTCCTCTCGCGGATCGATGACGTGTCGCATTGATACTATCGACGCGAGTCGATAGTATCGACTTCTGGTTAGAGAAACACCCTCGCGAGGCCCGGCCGCTGCTTTCTGCCTGTAACTGGGTCAATACCATCGACAGGCCTGTCGATGGTATCGAATTTACTGAGACAATTTTCGTCTAAATATCTCCAGAGATCTCGATAGTATCGACGCCCGTGTCGATACTATCGACCTTGTTTTTGTGATCAATCTGTTGGTGTGTCAATACCATCGACGAGGCCATCGATAGTATCGACCCAATGTGATTTCTGCAGCCGCCAACCTATACCCATCTCGATACCATCGACAGAAGTGTCGATGGTATCGACTCTGCCTCAGTCCTGCACATAAAACAAACGATTACAGTACCTTTTTTACACTAAAAAAATGAAATCAAATCAAACCAAAGTATGAATGTTAAAGAAACTAAACTACCAATGGCTGGCTTGCCTCCCAACAAGCGCCCTTATTTAATGTCTTAGGCTAGACAACTTGAAGCTCCTCATGCATCCGGAAGCGCAATGAGTTTGACCTCATTCACCTTCCTTGTGTAATCTTCACCGAAGTACAATTTCAACCGTTGTCCATTGACCATGAATGTTGTCTCGCCATCATGCACCATGATTGCGCCATGTGGCTTGACCTCTTCCACGATGAATGGTCCGCTCCATCGAGATTTCAATTTCCTGGGATGCATCTGCAACCTAGAGTTGAATAAAAGTACACGATCTCATTTCTTGAAAATGCGCATCTAAATATGGCGATCATGAATCAACTTTGTTCGCTCCTTGTAGATTCGTGCCCTTTCATATGCATTCATCCGCAGCTCGTCAAGTTCATTGAGCTCAAGCAACCTTTTCTTTCCTTCTTCATCATAGCTCAAATTTAACTTCCTCAGCGCCCAATGTGCTTTATGCTCCAATTCCACCGGTAAATGGCAGGCCTAACCATAAGCCAACCTAAAAGGCGTAGTGCTTATAAGTGTCTTAAACGCCATCCTATATGCCCACAAAGCATCCAGTAGCAGGATGCTCCAATTCTTTCTCGTGGAAGCCACATTGCGCTCCAAGATCTTCTTAATCTCCCGATTGGAGACCTCTACTTGCCCCTGTGTCTGCGGGTGGTACGGGGTACCATTGTTGTGCTTTACCCCATACTTTCTCAATAGTGCCGCAAATTTTTGATTCCAGAAATGCGTACCACCATCACTAATGATCATTCTTGGTACACCAAACCTGCAGAAAATATATTCTTTGACAAACCTGCACAGTACATCGACATCATTAGTCCTTGTGGGTATTGCCTCTACCTACTTCGACACATAATCAACAGCTAAAAGAATATACAAGTTAGAATTTGAGGATACAAAGGGTCCCATAAAATCTATACCCCACAAGTCGAACACCTCAACCTCTTGAAATACATTTAGGGGCATCTCTTGTCTTTTTGAGATGTTACCTGCCCTTTGGCAGGAATCACATTGCCACACAAAATCATAAGCATCCTTGAACAAAGTAGGCCAGTATAGGCCACTTTCAAGTACTTTAGCTGCAGTGCGAGAACTAGCATGGTGGCCACCCGCCGGTAGTGCATGACAATGATGAAGAACACTTTCGTATTCCACCTCCGGCAAACACCTACGTAAGACACCATCCCTGCACTGCTTCAACAGAATAGGGTCATCCCAGAAATAATAACGCAAGGAATGGAAAAATTTCTTCTTCTCTTGGTATGTCCAATCATCCGGGATAATTTTGCAAGCGAGATAATTGACAATATAAGAAAACCAAGGATCTTTCGATTTCACAGATAAGAGTTGTTCATCAGGAAATGTCTCGGTAATGGGTAAGTGCAAATTCTTTTCATCTACCCTCTCCAACCTAGACAAATAGTCCGCGACCACATTTTTAATGCCCTCCTTATCTTTGATTTCAATATCAAATTCCTATAATAGCAAGATCCACCTAATCAGTCTAGGTTTGGCATCCTTTTTCTCCATCAAATACTTAATAGCGGCGTGGTCCATCCATACCATGACTTTTGATCCAACAAGATACTGCCAAAATTTTTCAAAAGCAAAAACAACGGCGAGAAGTTCTTTTTCGGTTGTTGTATAATTCAGTTGAGCATCATTTAAGGTTTTAGATGCATAGAAAATCACATCGGGTTTATTGTCCACACGTCGTCCCAAAACAGCCCCAACTACGAAATCATACGCATCACACATTAATTCAAACGGCTTAGTCCAGTTCGGTGTTTGCACAACCGGTGTGGAAATCAATTTTTCTTTAAGCACGTTGAACACGTGTAAACACTTGTCATTAAAATAAAAAACAACATCCTTTTCCAACAACTCAGATAATGGTTTGGCGATTTTAGAGAAATCTTTTATAAAGCGGCGATAAAAACCGGCGTGACCTAGAAAACTCCTAACCCCTTTAACCGAATTCGGTGGGGGCAATTTAGAAATGACTTCGATCTTAACCGAGTCTACCTCGAGCCCTTTGCTAGACACTTTATGTCCAAGAACAATTCCTTCGCTTACCATAATGTGACATTTTTCCCAATTGAGGACCAAATGTGTATCCTCACAACGTTGTAAAACCTTGTCCAAATTATATAAGCACTCGTCGAAGGACGCTCCATAGACGGAGAAATCGTCCATAAAAACCTCCAAACAACATTCAACCATATCAGAAAAGATGGCAAGCATGCAACGCTGAAAGGTTGCCGGTGCATTACACAACCCAAATTGCATACGGCAATACACAAATGTTCTGTAAGGACAGGTGAAGGTGGACTTCTCTTGGTCTTTAGGATCAATGGAAATCTGATTGTACCCCGAATAACCATCAAGAAAACAAAAATGCGATCGACCAGCTAAACGCTCTAAAATCTGATCAATGAATGGAAGAGGGAAGTGATCCTTAAGTGTAGCAGCATTCAATCGGTGGTAGTCTATACATACCCACCACCCGGTTACCAAACAGGTTGTGATAGGTTCATTTAACAAATTATTTGTAACTGTAATTCCCCCCTTTTTAGGGACTACCTGCGTGGGACTCACCCACATCGAGTCTGATATCGCATAGATGATACCTGCAGAAAGGAGCTTGATCACCTCCTTCTTCACGACCTCCATCATGCTAGGATTTAGTCAGCGCTGTGGCTGAATCACCAGCTTGGCTCCCTCCTCGAGCCGAATCTTGTGCTGGCACAATATAGGGGAGATCCCCTTGATGTCTGCAACCGACCACCCGAATGCACCTCGGTGGTTCTTCAACACAATCACTAGCTGGTCCTCCTCCTCAACACTCAGATATGCCGATATAATCACATGCATCTTCTCTTCCTCAGCTAGAAATGCGTACTTCAAGTGCGGTGGAAATGGCCTCAATTCCAAATCTGGCGGGCTGATTAAAGATGACTGAAGCGGTGGTGGGAGTTCTCCAAGGTCTTCATAGTACCTAGCATAAAAGCATGGAAGCACCTGAAGCATCTTGGCACACTCCTGTAGTGACTTGCTTCTCATCCAATCATGTGTTATATTGACCAAGCAGGCTTCAAGTGATAATTTTGGATATGCATTGAAAACTGAACTCTCTATGGCCTCATCTTCAGTAGAGGGCAGAATGTCCTCCTCTTCGTCATTAGGAAAACCTATTGCTTTGCTAAGGGACACAACCTTGGTCTGCTCCATGATGTCAACAGCCAATGTCCCTTTCTCTACCTTAGTCATTACATGAGCCATATCTAAAAATGGCTTCCCTAGACAAAGTGAGATATTGTGATCAAAATGCTTTGCCATGCGGCATTGCACCTTAGCTTTAGATGACACAGTGCTGGAGGCCATGACCATCTCGAACTGATCATCGGTGATACCCAAGGTCAAACGACCTCTCCCCATCTCAAGTATCATGTCGGCTGTAGCTTGGAAGGGTCATCCAAGTAATAACTCATTGCCCTATTCACCTTGCATCTCCATTACGACAAAGTCTGTTGGAAACACAAACCGATCTACTTTCACCAATACATCTTCACAAATTCCATAGGGCTTCACCACTGAATTGTCCGCAGGCTGAATTGTCATATTGCTCGGCCTTGATTCTTTTAATCCCAATTTCTTGAATGTAGAGATAGGAATCAAGTTTATGCTTGCCCCGGAATCACATAGTGCTTCTCCAAATTTCACCTTACCAATGTAACATGAAATATTGAAGCATCCCGGATCCTGCCTCTTAGGTGGCAATGTGCCCATAATGAAGGCACTCACCTGCTCCTTGAGAACTACAACCTCCGTGTCAGGGATCTTCCTCTTCTTAGTGATGATGTCTTTGAAAAACTTGCCGTAAGAGGGAATTTGCTCTATTGATTCTAATAATGGGATGTTGACTGAGAGCTTTCTGAAACTATCTAGAAACTTCTTGAACTGTGCATCCACCTTCTATGCTTTCACACTATTTGGATATGGGACCGGGACAACCTGTGCCCTTTGATGCGGCGGCACATATGGTGTCCTTCTCTGCGTCTCCTCCTCAACAATAATGGGCTCCGCAGTGACATCCTCTGCTATTTCTTCAACTGGATCTGTGACTTGAGTTTGGCAATTCCTCAGTGGCCTCACCTTCAGTTTTTGCATGGGGTTTGCTTGGTTCATCGGCCCTGGGGTTTAAAAGCTTCTTGCCACTCCTTAGCAAGATTGCCTTTGCCTGTTGGTTTCCTCCTGGAATGTTTGTGTTACCCGGAAAACCTTGCTGCGTTGGCTTTTTCAGATTAGCTATCTCAGCTGCCAATTGCACCATAGACGTCTCTATCGTCCTCATCTGAGCCCCATGGCTCTTCAATGTCTATCCAAACTGATTCATAAATTCCACCTGTTGCTTTATCTGCTGGCCAAAAGTAGTCATTAATTCTTGGTTTTGCTTTATCACTTGGTTGAGCAAATCCGTGCTCTTATCCTTTGCCACCAGCTGGGGTTTTGCATCGGGATCCTACAAAAAGTTATTCAGATCTTTCCATGAGAATTTCTTGTCCTTCCTCCATGAGTAATCATTATTTCTGTACCCCTGCTGCTGGAGCATAAATTTGACTTGGGCTTCATCCTCGAATTCAGTATCTTCTTTTGCAAGAAGTTTCTTTGCTAGAAGGTCCATCTTCTCATTCAGCTCTTTGATGGCCTTTGACTCCCCCGCAACTCATACGTGCTCAACGGCGTCCATGTCGCCCCAGGATTGCTTCTTGGCCATGTTTTTTAGAATTTCCCAACACCTCGTGTCCGTGTTGTTCAACAAGAATTCTGAGCCCGCGGAATCTAGATTACTTCTATCATGCTCGTAAAGAGCAAAATAGAATATTTTAACCTGAGTCTCCTTATCAAGCCTGTGATGCGGGCACCTCCTAAGCATGATCTGAAACCTTTCCCAGGTCTCAGAGTAGGTCTCTCCTGCCTTCTGGGTGAAATTGTGGATTTTCCTGATCATGTCATTGGTCTTCTTGGGCGGGAAGAACCTTTCAAAGAAGACCTCCACCATGTGGTTCCATGATTCCACTTATTCATCATCCAGATTGTGCAACCATTCTCGTGCGTTTCCTGCCAGAGAACTCGGGAATAACTTCAGGTAGAGCGTCTCCTGTAGAAATCTGTCAATTTTAATCATGTCGCAGTTCTCTACGAATTGGCTTATATGAGTGACTGGGTCTTCATTCTTTAGCCCAAGGAATGCATTTGACTTGACCAGATTAATTAGTGCATGATCAATCTTGTACATCAGAATGTTAATCGCCTGCTTCTTGATTGGCCCTTTTGAAGCAGATGAGGAAGACGCCTTGATCTTTTCCCATATCTTCTGTTCCTCTGCCATTTCTTCTTGTTTGGATTCTGAATCTGTTTCTTCCAAATGGTCTTGATTGTACTCCTCCTCGTCGTCAGGTCCCGACAGTTGAACCTCTGGTGCCTGTTGCGTGTAGTCGGTGCTGCGCGTCTGCACCATGCACAGGTACCTGCAAAATTGGTAAATTGAGTTCAGTACTGTGCTAGACAACTACAAAATGCGAAAGATAGGCTATGAATTTCAAAAGTGAAAATAAAATTATAAAATAAAAATGTGGCCTAGAGTGGCCGCTTGCAGCACTCGTAGTGCCGAAAATTGCTGTGTCCCCAACAACAGCGCCAAACACTTGACACGATTTTACCGTGCGTCGAACGCAAGTGTACGCATCAATGTAATATAGGCCTTTTGAGAGGCCCGAGTCGAACTCATGGACACTGAATTATCGGAGACTACTACTAACTACTCGCAATCAGCTAGACCGGCTAAAAAGTTGGAAGTTGTTATAAAATTAAAAGAAAATGAAATAAAACAAAATAGAACAATCGATTAAAGGTTTAGTTTAATCAATTCAAGTGGAGATCTTTAGGATTGCGGTTTCACCGCGGGTCTTCATTGTATGAATTTCTATATAGAAACTCAGATTTATCTCTCTCTCCAGGTAGTGGCCTGTAATCAGAATTGCCCACTGTCGTGGTACAATTCACTACATATGTCTAGGTCAGTTCCACCGTCGTAGTAACCTATACCCTAAACTAGGTGCATTGGAATCGACCTCTGGGTATCCACCATTAACCTTACTCCACCTTGTTCAAGGGATTTGTCAATTAATGTGAATTTCGTCTCTTTTCAACCGTTAATTCTTCTTTCAAAGTAATTAAGGGCATTAGATTACTATTATGGTGATCAAGCATAACAATATAATTGAGAAAACAAAATTATACCACAGATTTAAGAGATAAATTATGAATTACTATGATAAAATTGTCATACAATGCTTCCCCGGGCTACTCCCGGTCCTAAAGATAAATGGGATTATCCCCGCATGTTCATCTCAGAGCAAAACATGGTAGAGAAAAGGGGAAACATGGAGAAAACGTGATTGAGTGGTGAAACCCCTGAACAGAGAAGATCTAAGTGGTCCTTGGCGTAGAATGCACGATCTCTGGCCTTTCGGTGGTGGAAAACGTCTTCTTCGGCGTCCGGAACGACTGGGGCGTGCTTCTGGGCTCCGTCCTTCTCTCCACACCTTCTCGGGACGTGTGCAGCGGCTAATGATGTGATACCCTACTTTTGGCCGCCATCATTAGGTATAATCACCGAGTTAGGTTGCCAAAATATCAATGCCATCGGATTTAGATCAATCTAAAACCAACTTGTATCTGACGGTGTCGATACTATCGACGCGAGTCGATAGTATCAACCTTGCACGGTATCGGCTGGTCTTCTTTTCTTTTCTTTGTCACGACTGATGCTAACTCGATACCATCGACGAGGGTCGATGGTATCGACTCTCTTAGGCATCACTTTTGTCTTTTTCCATCGCTGAAGCTCCTCGTGTCGATAGTATCGACTTTAGTGTCGATAGTATCGACTGTCGTCTCGCCAAAAACCTGATGGTATCTCGATACCATCGACTTCTGTGTCGATAGTATCGACTCTGCGATGCTCCTTATGGCTGGCAACCTGTGGTCTTGTCGATGGTATCGACCAATGTCGATGGTATCGACAACAGCAGATATTCGTTTTTCCTAAAATTTCAACACAGAACCACGTAAGTCGAAATAAAACATATTACTGTAATCATTTATGATCAAAATACTGAAATAAGGGAGATTTGACACTGAGAAGGATCATAGACCGAAGTAGATGAATCATGCAATATTAACCACCAAAATGACCAATAAACGCATAAAACACAAGTAAAATATGTCTATAAATGCGACTCAAAATCATCGCATCAAATGATAATGACATGGTTGTTTTACTCGAATCGCCTTTGTTGTACTATTTTCCAATTCGAGCTTCTTCCCCTATTTCTGCACGACCTCCATGTCTTTTCCATGACTCCAGTTGTCCCTGATCACCATGGAGTGCTTCTTCACCTTTGCGTACATTTCTCGAGCCTGGTTCCTAGTGAAGATCACCTTGTTTCAGTGGTGGTGTTGGTCTAGCTTTGACCTACTCCTCCAGCCATGCTGCTGACTAGAGATGGAGTTCCAGGGCATGACAAATCCTATTCTTTTAGGTACCTGAGCTCGCAAGGGAACGAGTAGGTCTGTGGACCTCTCCGCCCTGACCCAGGATCTAGATTTTCCATGTTTTGATCGAAGTTGTGGATCCCAATTCCTTCTGATTCACAGATCGAAGCTTCAGTTCCAGTAATTGGAGCCATGGCCAAGGCAGGAAGAAGCCTGGATTTGTTTTGACCTATGTACCCTAACAGTCTGAGTTAAGGTGTCACATATAACTAGTGCACTTTTGACTTTTCAGTGATTTTCCAATATCAATACGATTGAGAGTTGTCCCTAACATCTTTTGACCAAGTCGGACCCTATCACGCTATGCTTTTAAAATAGCTTGGAGGGCACATCGATCTTTTCCCCTGCGCGAGGACAAGTTTCAGAAATCGTATTTAAATGTTTATCTAGCTTCTGATTGGCCAGTTTTAACCTGATTTTCAATAAATCATAGAAAATAATCTAGAGCTCTGATGCAGACGATCAATATATGATTTTTGATTAGTTTATCACGATCTATTGGATGGTACTAGTTTCAGACCTAGACTCTTGACCCAATTTCCAAATTCGATTATAGAATCATACACCTATGTTAAGAAAATGAAATTAATGTATATATATGTTATTCACAGGACATCAAGATTGATCAGGACTTCATCTAATGTTAGTATACCTCCTCATGATTAGGTAAGCGAGTCCATGCACTTTGAGTATTCAATATTAGTTTTCATCGGCTTATAATCATTATGATAATCAAGATGAATTATATGCATAGTTATGTGTTTCAAATTAAATCTTAACAACATCGAAGTTCCTCTAAAGTTATTTCTTTAATGTTATGCCTCAATGATATTTCAGGAATCCATGTCACGTTCATATGAAATCCAAGTAAAGTTAATTAGTTCCAAGATATTGATGAATTATGTAGTACGTTGTGTTACTTTATCCTCATCATGTTAATGTTGAGCCTATGGGCCTTATGAGCACCATTGGTGCATATGTATCAAGGATACTTTAATCTACCAACAAGATTATGTTATGTGAATCTAAATCCATTGTTCAATTAGTTTCATGCTTTTTCTTATTGCCAAGTTACTATGTTGTTATAATAATGCTCTATGTCGCTTACTCTAATGTGGTTTTTATTGTATGCATGGCTGGGGGTGTGATGCCCTCAGGTAAAAGCAACTTCCAAGAAAGGGCTATATGAAGGTCACTTAAGGAATAGATCAACATTTCCTAAAGATACATATGGTGGGGTTCCATCTATGATAGAAGATCCTGATGTTATAGAGAACTTCATGCATTAATTATGTTTAATCATGTATACCCTAGTTAGCTTCAATTCGAGAAACCAATTGTGAACAATGTATAAACTAATTTTAATATCTATGCATGGTTATTTTTTTACATTATTTGTAATGTCTATCGTTGTTGTGGAATCCCTTTGAGCTATAGTAACCCATGTTATGGAAAACATGGGTATTGCTTCCATTGACACATGTATGCTTAAGGGGGTGTTACAGTAGTAGATATTTTTCACCTACTTAGAACTATTTTGGCGCCCCCATTGTGTTTTGGCAGCCATCCATTATAAGATTTCACACATAACATTTTTAGTTGATGGGCACTTCATTTAATTTATATATTTTTGCTACAAAATAATTTTGGGTTTTCAATTATGCTTATTTCTTGATTATTTTATTATCAAGAGTATCATTTCTCAAATATGGTTCAAGAAAGATGCCCCTTTCTTTTTATTTTCTCTAAATGATACCAAGAGATAGTAGGGACACTCTTGAGGTGGTATTTTACATATTCAACCCTAGGTTTTGGGTAAATTACAAATTACACCCAAAACTAGTATTCAATGTACAAGTATTATTCAAACAAGCCCCTTCGTGGAACTTAGGCTTCCACAAGCCATCCCTTAGCATCATTCTCATTCTTATGATGCTATAGTACTTAAGTAACATTTATCATGTAACATTTTGCAAGGTAACCCCTTATATTGGGTAAGTTGCACTTTAGTCCAAAACAAGCAAATATTGCTTCAACATTATTCAAATAGGACCAAAATTAAAACATAAGCTCTCCTTTAGTCTTAATTACTTTTCAAAAGATAAAGACAAGAATATAAATGACTTACTTAAGCAAAACTCCTAGGGTTAAGGCATAACCTAGGTCAGGGATGTTACAATTATCCACCCCTAATAGGGATTTCGTCCACAAAATCATCAAGAGAAAAGAGAAGGGTACTTCCTCCTCTTCTCTTCGTCTAGTTCCCACGTTGCCTCTTCAATGCCACGATGATGCTAGAGAACTTTCACAAGAATTATGTCTTTCTCTTTCAACTTTTTGATTCTCCTATCAAGAATCATCATTGGTCCTTCCTCATAGGATATATCTTCATTTAACTCTACCTCCACAAGTTGCAAAACTATCTCTGTATCAGGGTGACACTTTCTTAGCATGGATATATGGAATATTGGATGCAATCTATGTAGTTTAGGTGGCAACTCCAACTTATAGGCTACCTTTCCATTCCGTTCAATGATTGGATAAGGCCCCATAAATCTAGGAGCTAACTTACCCTTTTTCCCAAATCTAAGAACACCTTTCCAGGGTGAGACTTTGAGATATACTCTGTCTCCAACTTGGAATTCTAAGGGTCTTCACCATTTATCAGCGCATGACTTATGTCTATGTTGTGCAGCCTTTAGCTGTTGTTGTATTACTTCAATCTTTTCAGTTGTCTGTTGCACTGATTCAGGACCCAAAAGTTGGTATTCTCCTATTTCATACCAACACAATGGAGATCTACAACGTCTACCATATAATGCTTCATATGGTGCCATATCAATACTTTGCTGATAACTATTGTTGTAAGTGAATTCTATTAAGCTCACGTGTAGATCCCAACTTCCTACAAACTGAAGGACACATGCCCTAAGCAAATCCTCCATGGTTTGTATAGTCCTCTCAGATTGTCCATCTGTCTGGGGGTGAAAGGCAGTACTGAATCTTAACTGCGTACCCAATGCTTTATATAGTTGTTCCCAAAAATGACTCGTGAACTGGGGACCTCTATCATAAACAATTGTGGTTGGAACTCTGTGCAACCGCACTATCTCATCTATATAGAACTGTGCAAGTTTCTCAGTAGTATAGGTTGTTTTGATAGGAAGAAAATGTGCTGACTTAGTCAACCTATCAACTATCACCCAAATGGAATCATGATTTGTGGCTGTTCTGGTTAAACCAACCACAAAGTCCATGGTCACATGATCCCATTTCCACTGTGGTATAGGTAAAGGTTGCATTGTTCCTGCGGGCTTTTGATGTTCAACTTTAACCTACTGAAACACTAGACACCTCATAACAAACTCAACTACATCTTTCTTCAAACCAGGCCACCAATACATATCTTTCAAGTTATGATACATTTTGGTGCTCCCTGGATGCATTGCATACATGGATGAATGAGCTTACTCCATGACTAACTTCCTCAAGTCATTGACATCAGGTACTACCATCCTACCATGGTAACAGACTACCTCATCATCTGACTCATGAAAACCATCCCATTTCTCACTATCATACTCTGACCTGATCTTTGAATCATAGTATCAACCTATTGTGCCTTTTTGATCTGTTTCTTCAGAGTAGGTTTCAATTTCATTTTAGCTAACAGTCCAACTAACAAGGATACTTTAAGCTGTACATTGTTTTGCCTCAAAGAGACAAGCATGTCTCATTTAAAGCACACTAAAGAGTTCAACTGTGCTTTGTCTATGATTGGCAATGATGATTTTCTACTTAGTGCATCAGCCACTATATTAGCCTTTCCCAGATGATAATCAATTGTACAATCGTAGTCCTTGATTAACTCCATCCAGCGACGTTGTCTCATGCTCAAATCATGCTGTGAAAAGATGTATTTTAGGTTCTTATGGTCCGTGAAAATCTGGAATGTCTCTCCATAGAGATAATGTCTCTTGATCTTCAATGCATGAACCACTACAGTGAATTCTAGATCATGCATTGGATAATTTTCCTCGTATTTCTTAAGCTGTCGAGAAGCAAAAGAAATCACTTGTTTATCCTGCATCAACACATATCCTAGACCGTTCTTAGAAGTGTCACCGAATACAATATACCCCTTTCCTTGCTCAGGTAACACTAAAACATGCGCACTTGTTATCCTTTCTTTCAACAACTGGAATGAATGTTGACACCTGTCATTCCAAACAAAGGGAACCTCCTTCCTGGTTAACCTAGTTAGGGGTAATGCTATAGAACTGAAGTTCTTAATGAACCTCCTATAGTAACCTGCCAGTCCTAGAAAACTATGTATCTCCGTTGGTGTCTTTGGCTGTTCCCATTCCAAGACAGATTCTACCTTTTTAGGATCAACACAGATACCTGAGGCAGATATTACATGTCCTAGGAAAGATACTTCTGATAACTAGAATTCACACTTGCTAAAATTGGCATATAGCTTGTGCTTTCTCAGTAAAGTCAGGGCCTGACGGAGGTGTTGCTCATGTTGTTGAGCATCTCTACTGTAAATCAGGATGTCATCTATAAAGACTACTATGAATTGATCAAGGAATGGTCGAAAGATTATGTTCATGAGTTCCACAAATGCAACTGGTGCATTAGTTAGTCCAAACGACATAACTATGAACTCATAGTGACCATACCTTGTCCTAAAAGCTGATTTAGGCATGCCACTTTCCTTAATTCGTAACTGATGGTATCTTGACCCCTGATCTATTTTAGAGAATATAGTTGCATCACACAACTGGTCAAACAGGTCATCTATCCTTGGCAGAGGATATTTGTTGTTTATGGTTACTTTGTTTAGCTGTCTATAGTCGATGCATAATCTCATAGACCCGTCGTTCTTTTTTACAAAGAGAACCGAAGCACCCCAAGGTGAAGTACTCGGTCGAATAAAATCCTTTTCAAGAAACTCCTACAACTATTTCTTAAGTTCTGCCATCTCAGCAGGTGCCATTCTATAAGGTGTTTGAGGTATTGATTGTGTACCCATGATTAGATTAATCTCAAAATCAATCTCTCGGGGTGGAGGAACACCTAGAAGCTCCTCAGGAAACACATACTCAAACTCCCTAACAATTGGAACTTCAGAAAGACTAAGACTCTCTACTCTGGTATCTACCACATGTGCCAAGAATGCTTCACATCCTTGTCGCATCAATTTCTCAACTATCATTGCTGACACTAGACAGGTTGGAAGAATCTTTCTGTCCCCTTGAAAGACCCATGTATCACCATTGTTTGTGAACATAGCCTGCTTGGAACCGCAATCCAAGACAACCTTATACTTTTTCTAGGGTTTCCATCCCAAGGATTATGTCGAACCCATGCATCTCAAGTGGTGTAAGATCCACTTGAATGCTATGTTATGAAAAAGAAAGAACACAGGGAGAACATACCTCCCACAACACTACAGATCCAACTAATGGAGTTTCTAATAACAAGTTATCTGCTCTATGACTGACAGTCATATTGCAGTCATGAATCACTTCTCAAGTGATAAAGGAATGTGTAGCGCCCGGATCAATTAAAACAGATACAAAGCAAGATGAAGACATATCAGAATGAAATAATTCTATCTGACCTATCACGACTCGTGGGTTGACCACTACTTCTGGCTGATTCATAGCATAGAATCTTGCCATTGCTGGTTGTCGACCACTCGCCCTGTTGTTGGGTGCAAATGAACTAGCTTGGGACGCCTGTCCACGTCCTCATGTGACACTGCTAAATTGTCGCTTCTGAGAGCCTTTTTGAATCTGTCTCGGTGGTTGGGTTATACTCACATCTCTAGATAGACAATCTTTCATCAGATGTCCCATCTTCCCGCATTTATAACAACTTTTGTTCTCCCACTGCGACCTAGATGGTCCTACTACTAACATTGATGCTGAGCTGTGGGCTCCCTCTGGTGGTAAACTACGACCTCTACCCTTCCTGGATGTCCACTGCGTCTGAGTTTTTAACCTCAGTGGTACTGTTGGTGCAGAAAACCTTAGTTTCTTAAAACTTTCGAACCTCTGTCCTTAGAATTGTGTATGCACTTTCTTACTATTGCCTTGATGTTTCTCAGTCACGGACCTTTCTATCTACCTAACTGACTCCCCAAATGTGGCAAACCTCTCTCTATTCTATAGAGTAGATGCAGGTGTGGTCAAATCAGTGTTCAAACCCTTCTCAAAATGCTGAATCCTCTCCTCATCTGTAGTAGCCATGTGCAGACAAAACCATTGAAGCTCCATGAACTTAGCTTCATACTCACTAATGTTCATTGGTCCTTGCCTTATCCGCTCAAACTGAGAGATTTTCTCATCCAAGTAAGTCTTGGGAAAATATCTATTAACAAACTCTCATCAGAACTCTCTCCATTCGACCTCAACACCTGGCCTTTTGCCCTCTTCTATAGCCCACCAATGACCAACACTCCCTTTCAATAGATACATTGCATGTCAAACCTTCTCAACTTCTGGGATATTAAGAATTTTGAAGGCCTTCTCTGGCTCAATTAGCCACAAGTCTATGTGTGTTGGGTTAGCTGTACCAGTATAATCAGTGGATCCTACCCGTCGAAGCTATTCAAAAGTCTTTCCAGATCCATGTCTCTCATCGGGGACTAGTGCCCTAGGTGCAGGTGGTGGCATCCTATCCGCCATATGTGTCATTGTCGCCATGAACTACCCAAAGAGGGCATGAAAAGTTGGGTTTTCTATCGAAGCTTGGTCAAACTGGGGATTTTCAGGTACTAGTTCCTCTCTAGCCTGATCCCTTGCACCTCCTCCTGGTGCAACAACACTGCTTTCAACAACATGTTCTTCATGTGATCCAGCCATCTTCAAGCTTTACTTCTTCTCCTGAGAGCAGAAGTCACTATCAGATAAACTAGAAAACACTAGAATAGACTCAACGACCTTAATCCTATGTCTCTATAGACTCGGCAAACCTTACGCTCTGATACCAAAACCTTGAAACGACCCGACGACAAATCAGACCGTCACTGTGTAATTAATTATGGAATTAACCATAATCAATAGAATAACAAAATCACTAAAAATTAAAACCTTTTGCAAAGAGATTTAATTCCAGGAAACTCTTATAAAGAGAACCAAAGTACTACATACATTATAGTTCCCATTTTACATACCATGTACCATCTTTTCTTGAGGAATATATTTACAACAGTTGCCTTACCAAAACTACACATAAGCAACATAAAACCTCGAGGCATTCAAGCCAAAATCTCAGATCGACCATGAAAACAATGAGTACAGACTCCAAGGACCTGAGAGTACAGAGACAACATATAGGACTCATATCTACAAGACACTACAATCAATATCTCCACCTGAGATGTTACTGCTATCCCTGATGTTGTTGTCCTTCCCCTACTATATGGTCCCTACCTCCTCATCTGCATCCACCTAAAAATGTTGGTGACCAATGGGGTGAGACCTATGTCCTAGTGAGACATATAACTCTCTGCCAAATAATGTTATCATTGTAGATAATCAGTAATAAATTGAGCAGGGGATTGTTTATTACTAATAAGCAGGATAAGTCATTGTTTAAGAAGAATAGAGCAGTATCATCTTTCAAAGCATTACAACTATATATGATAAAGTAGTAAATCATCTATTCAGTAAGGAATATGAAGAACATGTATACCATTTATACACTTTGGGATACATTAAACAATGTAACATCAACCAATGATTTTTGTATTTCATCCTTAAGCAAATACACTACACAACTAATTACATTTTACAATCACACTTATGCCCTGAGGAGATGAGGTATACCGCTCATACTCCAATCGACCACGGCATTGTAAAGCATCGGTTCCATAACTAGGTCAATGGAAGAGCCAGACTCCATGACCTCATCCGTCTCGGTCAGTGCGAGACCACATGTAGGACATCTCACGTCTCTGCTAAATAGCTTTCCAAGGTATACTTGGCAACTTCACTATAGAGCTCCAACAGTGGCTGCACTCTCTTCGCAATCGGGAGATTTCATGTTTATCTCACATCTATCCACCATTAATCATCATCGGGAGATTCGTGATACATCCATCCCGACACATATAATGAAGGATTGAGAGATCTTGTGTTTATCTCACGTCAACCCCACATTAGGGCATAAGGATATTCACACCCATAACCCCCACATATTCAAAAATATGCCCTCCAGGAGATCCCGTGGGAAAACCTGCTTCACCATCACCATCTACTGACGATGATGGATCTATGGCCAGGGCTCTACATGATAAGATTTCTCTTGATTAATTAAGTGCATTATCATATTATTTTAGCATCAACCAAGTTTTCAAACATAAATTATTATGACAAATGCTACAAAGAAAAGTGTAATACATCTATCAAGTACTTTTCAAAACTTTATAAAACATTGGGATCTCAATCCCTTATTTCATTACCGGGAATTCTCATCCCTCAACAATATCATCATCATGTTTACTGGATCTGGGTATTCAAACCTTTAGTTCATCAATGAACGTTGTTATCACTTATCAGGTAGCTATTACCTCCAGGTCATCTGACCAAGGTATACTTGATACTTGTTACACAAGCATCTCACATAGCTCACAAGGCACATTAAACATCATAGCTCATACCTGGATATGCTCATCAACTTATGATACCTGCATGGTTAGTATACTTGATAACAACCATATCAATTACATATTAACACTATGCAATACAAGGGTAACACCACTATTCCCTCATTAGGGTTAGGGTTTCCTATTCTTTATCAATTAGGGTTTCTCATACCATTACCCGAAATTAGGGTTAGGGTTTCCCATTCTTTATCAATTAGGGTTTCATGATCAAATTATCAAAGATCAAACCCTAATTCATACTCTACACTTACTAAAAGTATCAATGTATGCACATTACATATTTATTACACAAGTATGAGTTTCTTTCTCATCCTCTCTAGGATGTTGATTACTTCATTTTTTATTAAGTTGGCTCGACCTTTTACTAAGTACATGCACCTATTCTTATCATAGTGTATCGAGTTTATTACTTTCATAGGCATCAAATGACAATCATTCTAAGTTTACTATTCACCTAAGTACTTTAAAGGTACTTCCATTGTAATCAACCTTGAGATACTTTACAAACATTCATAGGGTTGTTTGACCTTTCATGGTTTTGAGACTATTTGGTCTCTAAACGGTTTGAGACCATTTGAACCTTAAATGGTTTGACACTCAAACGGCTTGACACTCAAACGATCTTGACCCTCAAACGGTTTTGGATCTTTAAATCTTCAAACGGTTTGGAACCCCCCTTTTTTTATCCTTCAAACGATTTTGAAACCGTTAGGGTTTGAAACCGGTTGGACCTCTAAACGGTTTGAGACCGTTTGACCTCTAAACGGTTTGAGACCATTTGACCACTCAAGGTTGAAACCGTTTGGGCTATCCCAAATTGAAACCGTTTGGATCTTACTAGGGTTTGAAACCATTAGGGTTTGTATGTTTGAAACTAGTAGATCATCAGATCGTTTGATCCTTGATTTGGAACCATTTGATCTTAATTTCAGTTGGTATCTAAATGGTTTGAAACCATTTGGACTTTAAATGGTTTGAGACCGTTTGATCTCTAAACGGTTTGAAACCGTTTGACCTCTAAACGGTTTGAGACCGTTTAGTCATACAAAATCGAAACTGTTTGATAATGATATTCTAGAGGTGTGTGATAAGATGATGTCATCATCATCAAGCTTCAGATTTTCTTTACTACTGTCCATACAACTGGTGGATTTATTGATTCATCAATTACTCAAGAAAAATTCGAGATGAAGGAAAAGATCATCATATATTACAAGATTGAAATAAATAATAATACTAATGGGTTAAAGTTATATAACCCTCCTTCAAAGTAGCTTAAAAGCTCCAAGATTTTCATCTTCAATGATGAATATAGATCCTTCAACTATCCGAGGTACGTTCTCAATCCTTTTGATGTAAACAAAATAGCCAAGGTTGAGTATTGGATGGAAGAGAGAAGAAAAGAAGTGCTGAAATTCGATTTCAATCATCAACCCAAGGTTGGATATGACCATGGAGCTTACCTTCAGCTTGGGGAACGTTCTCCTCCTTCTCCTAAGCTTCTTGGTCATTGGCCAAAGAGAGGTATAAAGTGGTTTCAAAAATAACCTTTGAAGTAAGGAGAAAATTGAGTACATATAATTGATTTTCTAGGAGAGAGAAAGTAGTTGGGAAGTCATCATCTTTTCTTGCCACATGCCCCCTCCATTTTCTTATTTACAAATCTATATTCCTTTCCCTCAATTCCCTTTGCATTATCCTTGAATTTAAAGCAACCATTTAAGCTCCGTAATAATTATAATACTATTATCCATTTTAGTGGACATTACTTTTTAATTAAAAATGTAGTAGATATTTTTCACCTACTTATAACTATTTCGGCGCCCCCATTGTGTTTTTGCAGCCATCCATTATAAGATTTCACCATAACATTTTTAGTTGATGGGCACTTCATTTAATTTATATATTTTTGCTACAAAATAATTTCGGGTTTTCAATTATTCTTATTTCTTGATTATTTTATTATCAAAAGTATCATTTCTCAAATATGGTTCAAACATGATGGCCCTTTATTTTTATTTTATCTAAATGATACTAAGAGATAGTAGGGACACTCTTGAGGTGGTATTTTACATATTCAACCATAGGTTTTGGGTAAATTACAAATTACACCAAAAACTAGTATTCAATGTACACGTATTATTCAAACAAGCCCCTTCTTGGAACTTAGGCTTCCACAAGCCATCCCTTAGCATCATTCTCATTTTTATGATGCTATAGTACTTAAGTGACATTTATCATGTAACATTTTGCACGGTAACCCCTTATACTAGGTAAGTTGCACTTTAGTCCAAAACAAGCAAATATTGCTTCAACATTATTCAAACAGGACCAAAATTGAAACATAAGCTCTCATTTAGTCTTAATTACTTTTCAAAAGATAAAGACAAGAATATAAATGACTTACTTAAGCAAAACTCCTAGGGTTAAGGCATAACCCAGGTCAGGGATGTTACAGTAAGTGTGTGATCCATGACGGGATGAGCCATCTAGCCCATAGTGATGCTTCTGTGTGCCTAAAAATCCTAACGGAGGGATGCAACTTCAGTTGGATATATGTATCTTTAGATCCGTAAGTACGTGATCTGGATGGCGATGAGAAATCTAATGCCTAAGGTGATTCTTACGTGAACCTAATCATCCTAATGGAGGGTTCACATCAGCTCTATTTGTATGGTTAGATCTTGCCTGGATGTTTGTGATTGGATGTGTTTGCATGTGTAGTGTGGTGAAACTCTGGACCACCCCGGTGATCTTCATCATTAATCTAGATTCAACTTTAATTCTACTCTTTACTTTCTTGTATTTAGTTTAATTAACCTCAAACAAACCTTTTTTCTAAATATTAGTCTTACTTGAGCTAGACTCGACTAGCAATGATTCTTTAAAATGTTGTTCCTTGGGATTCGATCCTCAACTATACTATGATAAGACCCGTCCGCTTGTGGGTGGTATTATTGCACAAGGTTTTGGTTAAAAACTCAGGGATTTCAACCCTGAGTGAATTTATTAGTGCGATAATAGACCACGTCAAATTCTGGCACCGTTGCCGCGGACAACAAAATCAGTTAGTCAAATCTAGTTCCATTAAGGCTAATCTAGGTTTTTGCTTTTTTTATTTTGATACTATTGATCATTCACCTGAATTCGGTTATACTCTATCCATCTTACTTCCGAAAGATCTTTCCATCCCAGGTGCCATCAAAGACTAGTGCATGCACCGTTCGAACAGTTCCAGACTCTCTACTAGCTTTGATCCTGAGATAGACATAGTCATCAGAACAGATAGAACCAAGCAAGAATGGATCAAGAGGAGGAAATAGCCCGAAGGGTAGCTCAATCCCTTAACACACAAAGAGATAGGCTTATGTAAGAAGCCATAGCTGCAGTTCAAGAAGAAATCCAAGCAGCACAAGCAGCAGCACAAGCAACAGAACTACAGAAGGACCTTAGGGAATTTTCAATCCCTAAAGCTGCCGAAATTCATCACCCAGTGCAACCTCCTCCCATCAACACTCCAAACTTCAAGATCTGGGCACATTGGATCACCTTGCTTCAAAACAACCCTTTCTATGGTAAGCAAGGAGAAGATAGTCAGGAACATCTTATGAGGTTTATAGATCTATGCGCTATGACAAAGAAAAATGGAGTATCCGACGATACCATCTGACTTCGTCTCTTCAAATATTCTCTTGCTGATAGAGCTATAACTTGGTACAACTCCTTGCAATGAGAACCCATCACCACTTGGGAACAACTTCAAAATGTTTTTCTAGAGAAGTTCTATCCTCCTCTCACCTATGAAATTAGGGGTCGAATAACACAGTTCACTCAAGTTCCTGGTGAATCCCTTGCTGAAGCATGGGAAAGATACAAAGAGCTCCTATGCAAGTGTCCACACCATGACATTCCTAAAAACAACTCATTGAAATCTTCTATAGGGGTGTGGATGATGATATTAAGAAGTTCTTAGACTCCTCATCCGGAGGAAACTTCATGCGTCATATTTATGATAGTGCATGGAAGGTTGTCACCCTTGGAGCTAAAAATCAAGCTAATTGGGGTATATATGTAGGAAAAGAAGTGTTGAAGGTAGCTATGGCTGAAGCTATTCCTGAATACAAGTCTATCACTAAATCCCTCAAGCTCTTAGTTGCCAAGCAAGACCATCTCGAATCATTTCTTGCTACCTATGAAAGAAGACACTCACACCCTCAACAATAAGAACATATCAAGTCAGCTTCACTATTTTGCGAAGCATACAAAGGCACTGATCATTCTACGCTAGACTGCAATGTTCTTTATGATGTTGTTCTAAGCAACGTTTGTTTCCAAGGAGATAATGGTCAAATGGAAAATCATAATGCTGTCAACACCATCCCTGGTCAAGGATATTACAATCTGAATCAGAACAGGAACCATCAGTGTTTTCAATATGGAAATCCTTTAGGAGCGGAAAACTCTCAACAACTGGGTTCAAATAACCAACTACGAGTTTCACCGAGATTCCAGTACAACCAGCAGCAAAACTTCAGAAATCAAGGAAACTTTAGAGGTAACTTCCCGAATAGGAACTACAACAATTATTAGAACAATTCTCAGTTCCAGAATTCCAACCAAGTCCCTTACCAGAACCGACAACAAGGACAACCAGCCGGCCCCATCTCTCCTGATGACAAGTTGTCGGCCATTGAGAAGATGTTGCAGTCACAACAGACTATGATAGCTAACCAGCAAGCTCATCAGAAGGATATTGAATATCAACTAGCTCAACTTGCAGCTAGCATGAAGCAACCTGTTGGAGCCTTTACTGGCCAACCAGAGAACAATCCTAAGCACCCTGAGCAACTGAAGGCTGTCACCACCAGGTCTGGAAAAGATTATTCTGATCCTCCTGTCATAACACCTGTGGTTAGCAGAGACGAGGATGCCTCTGTGATTGTCTAAGACTCTACAACACCTGAGCCTCAACAAAAAAGGGCCAGTAACTACTAACAAGTCTAATGAGACAAGTTCCAAAAAACATGATGTTGCAGAAATAGAAATAGCAGAGCCGGATGTGCCAGTGTATAAGCCTCGTCCCTCTTTCCCTGCTCATTTGAAGCAGACCAAGCTTGATACTCATTTCAATAAGTTCAAGGAAGATATGAAGAAGCTTCATGTTGATATACCCTTCTAGATGCGCTAGCTAAGATACCAGCCTGGACAAAGTACTTGAAGTCACTTCTCACCATAAAATATATAACTGAAGAATATGAGACAGTCAAGTTAGTAACAACCACTTCAGACATTATTCAGAGCAAGATGCCGAAGAAGAAGAAAGATCCAGGATCTTTTGGGATCTCTTGCCATATCAGTGACTCTTCATGTAAGAAGGGATTGGCCGATCTTGGTGCTAGTGTTTCCATCATGCCACTTAGCCTTTGCAAGAGGCTAGGGTTTGCTGAACTGCTCCCGACTGGCATGACCATATAGCTTGCAGATAACACTATGACTCTTCCCTTGGGAATAATTGAGGATGTCCCTGTCAAGGTAGGTAAAGACTCCTATGTTTCGTGTGACTTAGTCATCATGGACATAAAGGAAGACGCCAGATACCCTCTCATCTTTGGCCATCCGTTTGTTGCCACTACAAGAGCTCTGATTTATGTTGAAGCAGGAACCTTGTTGCTTAGACTAGGTAAAGAAACCCTCGATTTCAATTTTTTGAAAGCATGCGAAGATCGAGCATGAAAGAAGAAGTCTATTTGATCGACAACATAGAGAAAATGTCACTATTTATGTAAGAGGATTATTAACAAGACGATCCATTAGAAGTGTCTCTAACAAACCCATCTGTTGATGACTCCATTGATGAACAAATAAAGGATTGTGTTCTCCAACTCAACACTGTTGTAGAAGATCCTGAAGCCAAATTTGAAGAACTCAAAGTTGTGGAAGTTACTGAAGAATCATGTGAGAAACCACAAGCTCCTGAAATGAAACCCCTGCCCGAGGGATTAAAGTATGTGTTTCTTGATGACCTCAAAGTCTGCCCAGTCATCATTAATTTAGATCTAACGAGAGAACAAGAAGATAAACTCCTGATGGAATTAAAAGAAAGAAGGAAAGCTATAGGCTACAAGATGAGTGATCTCACCGGGGTCAGTCAAGCGCTGTGCATGCACAAAATCCCCATAATGGAAGACCACAAGATGACTATTGAACACCAAATGAAGCTTAACATGAATATGAAAGAAGTTTTTCACCTTGAAGTTATTAAGTTGCTCACAACATGTATCATCTACCCGATCTCCGATTCACCATAGGTCAGTCCTGTGCATGTTGTCCCGAAGAAGGGTGGAACTACCATGATACGAAATGAAGACAATGAACTCATCCCCACTCGAACAGTTACCGGGTGGAGGATGTGTATTGATTATAGGAAGTTGAACAAGGCGACACATAAGGATCATTTCTCGATGCCTTTTCTTGATCAAGTCTTAGAGCGGTTGGCTCACTAAGAATACTTCTGCTATCTCGATGGTTACTCTGCATTCTATCAAATTCCTATACATCCAGATGACCAAGAGAAAACAACTTTTACTTTCCCATTTGGAACATATACCTTTAGAAGGATGTCGTTCGACCTCTGCAATGCGCCTGCAACTTTCCAGCGTTGCATGGCGGCTATATTCTCCGGTCTCATTGAAACTATCATGGAAGTTTTTATGGATGATTTTTCCATATATGGAGATTCATACGAATCGTTCCTAAAGCACCTCTCCCTTGTCCTTAAACGGTATGAAGAAGCACATCTTGTATTGATCTGGGAGAAGTGTCACTTTATGGTAAAGGAAGGCATTGTCCTTGGCCATAGAGTCAGTAGTAGAGGAATCGAAGTAGACAGAGCCAAAATCGAAGTGATTTCCAAACTCGCTATCTCAACAAATGTAAGAGAGGTTTGCACGTTCCTTGGTCATGCAGGCTTTTACAGATGATTTATAAAGGATTTCTCCAAGATAACCAAGCCAATGAAGAATTTGTTGCTAAAGGACGTTGATTTCCATTTTGATGAAGAATGTGTCAAAAGTTTCCATAACCTGAAGCATGCCCTTACAACAATAGCCATCATCAGAGCTCCTGATTGGGATCACCCATTTGAAATTATGTGTGATGCCAGTGATTACACTATGGGTGCTGTTTTAGGCCAATGTTTAGAAAAGAAACATTATGTGATCTACTATGCATCGAAGACCCTTGACGAAGCTCAGAGGAATTATGCAACTACTAAAAAGGAACTCCTTGCAGTCGTGTATGCCTTTGACAAATTTAGATCCTACCTCATTGGTTCTAAAGTCATTGCCTACACAGTTCATGCCGCTATCTATTACCTCATAGCAAAGAAAGATGCTAAACCCAGGTTAATCAGATGGATTCTCCTCTTGTAAGAATTTCATCTGGAGATAAGAGATAAGAAAGGTACAGAGAATGTTGTGGCAGACCACATCCGTCGCATCCACACTCTGGAAACCAAGAAGATTTCAATTAATGATTCTCTTCCAGACGACCAACTCATTAAAGTCTCAGATGCTACCCCTTGGTACTCAGACTATATGAACTACCTTGCCACTGGTATCATCCACCCTGAATGTACCAGAAATGCACTGAAGAAATTCATGCATGATGTGAGGCAGTATCACAGGGATGAGCTGTACCTCTTCAAGCTCTGTGTTGATGGTCTCTACAAATGTTGTATCACTGAGGAGTAAGCCCAAATTATTTTAGAGCAATGTCACTCAGGCCCAGTTGGAGGACATATGAGTTTGAAGAAAACTTCCTTGAAGGTTTTGCAATGTGGTTTCTTTAGGCCAAACATATCTCAGGACTCCTAAAACTTTGTTCTATCATGTAACAAATGTTAGAGAACTGGTAACATTATGAAAATAGATGAGATGCCACTCAAGTTGTGGCAAGAAGTCGAGCTATTTGATGTTTGGGGTGTGGACTACATGGGTCCATTCCCATCCTCACACAAATTTTCCTACATCCTAGTGACGGTTGATTACGTCTCAAAATGGGTAGAGGCCATACCGACCGTAACTAGCGATTCCAAACCCGTCATCAAGATGTTCAAAGATATTATTTTTCCCCATTTGGAGTCCCATGAACTGTGATATCCGACAGAGGTTCTCATTTTCTAGAAATAAGCTTTGAAGCATTGCTAAGGAAATATGGTGTAACACACAAGGTAGCCCACCCTACCATCCCCAAACAAGTGGGTATGTAGAAGTTTCTAACCATCAACTCAAGGCTATCTTGGAAAAGACAGTAGGCTACAACCAAAAAGATTGGTTAGTGAAAATCAATGACACCTTTTGGGCCTACCGAACCGCTTTTAAGACTCCTCTTAGAACTACACCATTTCGATTGATATATGGAAAGTCATGCCACTTGCCTGTAGAACTGGAACACAAAGCATGGTGGGCAATAAAATAGCTGAATTTTGACATGAAGAAAGCTGGACAAGCCAGGATTCTACAACTTCAGGAGCTGGATGAACTCTGGGTGACAGCTTATGAGAATGCATGAATCTATAAAGAATGCATGAAGCTTTGGCATGATGGTCATGTGAAAAGAAAGGACATTCAAGTGGGAGACCAAGTTCTACTATTCAACTCAAGACTGAAGTTATTCCTTGGGAAACTCCGTTCTCGCTGGTCTGAACCATACATAGTCAAGAGCATCTACCCACATGGTGCTTTCACTTTATGGAGTGAAAATTTGGGCGAATTTGTAGCCAACGACCAATGCTTGAAGAGATATTTCACCTCAGCCGACATAGGCACAGAAGCAATGATGGATCTCACCAATCCAACGTATCCACCAAAAAACTGAAGTATCCACGTCGAGCCATCGACGTAAAACAAAGGCACTTGTTGGGAGGCAACCCGATCAATAATTTCATTTTTACTTTTAATTTTGAATTAGCAAATTTTCTTAATTTTGTTTTTACTTTTTAGAAAATTTTGCACTGAACAGAAATCACATTGTGAGATGCTATCTTAAGTTCTGAATAGTCTTCATTTTTAAGATTTTTAAAAAGAGGACGGACGTTGATTGGAACACAACCACATATGGTGGTCCAACTAGCATGAATTTTCCCCTCCATCTTAAATTTAGAGTTTGCTCAGGACGAGCAAATTTCTAAGTTCGGGGTGGAGGGTGGGAGGTACGTACTTTACTTTTCACCCACACCCATCTATCTTAGACTTAAGATTTCATCGTTGCATTTTTTATCAAAATTTTCAAAATTTTAATGTTTTCAAAGAAATTGAATAGAAACTTGATGAAGTTTTGACGCTTTTCACTTCAATAAAAGCCATTACCTAGATGGCTAGTTTCTCTCTCTATTTTTTTGAATCATTATACCCTCCTTATTCGAAGCAGATCCTCAAGATGACCATTATCTAAAAACTAGCCTATTGATTGAAATCATCTTGTAAAGCTTATGAATCCTAACATCATGATACTTCTACAAAAATGGAAAGTGTCTATTGAACTGATAGGGATCAAACACGTTGTGCTTCCTAACTGCCAAGTGGAACAATAACATGGAATCCCCACCAGATCCTCATCAAGTCACTATTTGAGCAGAGTACGATAAAGAGAATGACCTGGTGCACTTAATTGTAAATCAAGTAGCATTCTGATTTGAACTCTCTTCTACGATTCTTCCACCACCTTACCCCTCCGTCCATAAAAAAGAAACAAAAATAGCCAAAATAATGTGAAACCCTAAGTTCCGAGTGGCACAACACCTCTCTCTATATCTGCTTCTTCCATACCCCTTGCTATGTAATAGGGGCGTACCATCAAGAAAAGATGCCAATGTGCACACAAAAAATGCAATCTCGATTCGAATGGAGGAGAGATTCATACAAAAAAAATGCAATCAATGTAATTGCAACCATATAATAAATCTCAAGTCAAATAGAGGAGAGATATACAATTTCCTTCCATACCACCCTTCACTCCCTTTTCCACCTAAAGGCACAATGGATGCCTCCACTATCCTGAAAAACACCCATGTCAGATCAGGTGCACACTTGTTGTTCCACGGGTATCTCTGGACTCTTACGAAACTCTTAGAAATGCTTGTTGTTGGAAAAAGTGAGGAGGAAGTGATTTTGGGATATGAACTCAGGAACGAAGATATGGTAAGATGTGTTCGGTGATCTCAGGAAGTTGAGATGCTTAGCCATACTGAGAAGAAAGGAAACAATCTTGATGTGAAAATGAGGCAATCACATGATTTGAAAGTATTCATTTGGCGACTGTTTCAAATTTTGTGTTACTCGAGGACGAGCAACGTTTAAGTTCAGGGTGTTTTGATGAATCCACATTCATCATGATATTCAGTCGCCATCTTGAGCCCAATTCAACTCAATACTTTCACTTTCATCTCGTAAATCTTGCAAAATGCAAAATTGCTTAATGGATTTGATTATCAAGATTATTAACTAAGTTTATATGAATTTCATGTAGATCATGCATTTCACAATGAGGAAGAATCTTCAACTGGGCCCAACCACAGGATGCAGGGCCACCTTCACTCAAGATGACTCTCACTAACCCTAGATCATGACCTTAGTGACTCCGCCTTCCACCCCAACCTTCATCAACATCCTTCATCAACCTTCACTTCCTCCTTCACCATCACTTGCATCTCCTTCCACCTTCCCCTTCACTTTACCTTCCATCAATAGCCACCATCACCTCCTCCCATGATCCTCACACACCTACACCCCATGCACACTGATCGCACCCCGTGCATCTCAACTCCCATCACAACTTGCCCTAGCGGTCTTGACCCATGCAGTCTTGACCCTAGCGGTTTCATCCATTCGGTCTCTTGACCATAGCAGTTTCATCCATTCAGTCTCTTGACCCATGCGGTCTTAGGCTAGCGGTCTTGGCCACCAGATCTGCCCTAACAGTTTGCTCCTCCATTCGGTCTGCCCCCCTCACACAATCTCCTCCTCACAGTCTCAAGATCGTGAGAGACCTCACGATCCCAAGACCTTGAGAACCCTCACGATCCCAAGACCACAAGGAGCAGTGTCGCCCTACACCTGATCGTCCTCCTCATTCGATCACTGTTGATCAGTGTCGCCACTGTCTCTGCCCACCCACAACATACCGTGCTTCACCTGTCACCTCCGCCACCTATATCCATAGTACCTCCACCAACTCCACGATCACCCTCATCCATCATCGACCTGCTGCACTACAAGCACCTGCAACCCTAACCTCATGCCTCCATGACCAATATCTCTGCCGACATCCTGATCGCGACCTACTCGTCACCACAATTCTCCACCTGCAACAATCACGACGCTGCCCCCTTCTTTGACCTCCGTGCTCATAACAAGGAGCCCTCACTGTTACGACCTCACCTTTCAGTAACCCCCAATTAAGGGAGACCAAGAGGTTGAAGCCGCATCCATTAATCCCGGATCAAAGGTTCGGCATATAACCATAAACAATTATCAAATTCTAACAGACTATACTGAAAATGGTAATAAAATTTTTCTTTACATACCTTTTGAAAACTTGGTTGATTAACCTTCTATCCACACCGATACTAATCTATCTAATCCTCCTTTTTAGTATCACATGTGCCACTTTATTGTTTGTTCTTTTCATTGTACCTAAAACGCCGACAAACAAAACATCGGTCAGCCGAAGCTGGTATGTGGGGGAGAAGCAGATAATTGTTCAACTAAGTTAACAACATAATCATTCAATTAATGATTTAACAAACAAGATTACGTTTTAAACCATATAACTCAATCCATACATATTCACAACTCTGGGCTGTCCCTGCAGTGGACATGGATATCACCTCTCTTTTAGGTATAGAGTCGCATGGCACTATCTGAGGATAGCCCAATCTCTAACTCTTTATGACTTGATGGTCCTACCTCCATGGTAGCCATGTACTAAGTCAACCATTGACCTGATGGACCTACCCAATGGGTAGCCATGTACTAGGTCATCCATAGACCTGATGGACCTACCCAATAGGTAGCCATGTACTAGGTCTTTCTCTAACCTGATGACCTACCCATAAGTAGCCATGTACTAGGTTAGCTATTTTGCCACAGAGAGAACCAGGATCTGAGTTTATAGGTGTACACATTAAGTGATAGTCATAGCCACATTATATTTGCAATATGAACATCCAAGCAGTTTAGTTGCATTCAAAGCGATAAAACGTTCGGAAAACGCCGGGAAACCTAAACGGTTAACCATAAGTAACCACATACCTGATTTGAAGAGTCATGCAGATTATTCAACATTTACTTCATGTATATGCAATCAAGCCAATCAACAGATCCAAGCAAGTAATTAAATCATCACATAATTCCTGAAAAGAATATGTACTCTATTTATTACACACTTCATCAAGAATCTACTTTTATGGACTTGGATCTCTTTTTAGGGTTTCAATCCACATTAAGATTCCATTAATACTCATTAGGGTTTCTTAGATCAATTTCTTGAACTTTACCTCTTTTAGGTTAACAAACCCTAATAGTACTCTTTTCCATTTATGTAAACCCTAATTGCTCAAACTATTCATTTAATAGTCTTTTATACCCAAAATTGACTTAGGATCATCATATCCCTATTTATTTACAGATTTGAACAGTTAAAACATTTAAAAGACATATTCATCTAAATTAGGGTTTTCAAGCTCATTAATGCACAATTGTGCACGAAACCCTAAATTAAGCCAGATTATAAAAAGGATCATCTTTTGAATCCTATTTTCTCTTTTATTAATCAGTAGGTTAATATCATCTTGAATTATCCATCTAACATCAAATCTAAGGGTTAAATCATTAAAGATGATATCTTTATGTACTTTTCCAATTTCAAGCATATAACCTCTAAACTAACTAATTATACGCCAAGTCCATCCTTTTTCTTCCAAATATCCATTTTTATCATTAACAGGCTAATATCAATTTTATTGATCCATTAAACCCTATTAATCACTTTAATCATATCAAAGTAGGGTTTCGTTACCATTAATACATTAAAGTTCATACATTACACTACTTTTCAAATTGCATAAGGAATCAGGTTTCAATAATAATTTATTTGGATTCCTCTCATTCTGAGGATCAAAATTCATATATAATTTGCATTTATCCGAGCTACGGTTTATTAGATATGAAATTAACAAGGTTTTACTTACTTGGCCAATCGGGAGTTGCCACGTCATCACAGTCCATTCGACGTTGTAGATTTGGAAATATAACTGATTTACCGTTATACCCTTACTTAAGTCAGCCGTTGCTTTGTACCCCGAAGGGCAAATCCGTCAAACGTTCACGTGCCCTTCTTCTTCCTCACAACGGAGGCCAGCAGACGCCCTAGCCGCCGAGTGCCGACCTTGGCGCGGCTCCAGCTCCTTGTCCCTGACCCCGACGACCTCCAGAGCGCTTCTGCTACCTCCGTAGAGCTTCCAAGCTCCTCTAGGAGCCCTCATCTTGCAGCCATAGCGGCTGGTGCGAGCTGAGTGAGCCTGCAAAACGCGGCCGTCCAGCAGCAGTTCGGGGAGGCATTCCTTCCTCCACTACTTGGTCCCCTAGGCACCGGCGACCCCTCCATTGTCTCCGCAGCCTTCCGACGCACCTGATGGTGCTTTTCCTCTGCCGACCAAAGCAGCTAGCCTACGCTGGCCAGCCTGCAACCCGCGGCCGGCCTGCAGCCGTGCTGCAGGTGTCACGCGGAGATGGCGGCCAAGAGAAAGGTGGCTCTCCACTCCAGAACCTCGAACATGTGTCGTGCCTCCATCGAGCATCTAGATTCGCTGCGAACCGCCAAGGTGGCCCTTGTGTTGCCAACGTAGAGAAACAAGAAGAAGAAGAGAGGAAAGACGAGGGTTTTCTCTCTAGATCTCGAGGCAAGGGTTCTACCCTCCTTATACGGGTGGGTACTCGCATCCCAAGACGTTTCCTAGTGGAAACAAGTCCCCCCCCTCTTAAAGGAAACATATTCCTTTAATAAGAAGGAAAACTCTCTCTCTCTCCCTTATTTCTTTGATAAACCTTCTTCTTGTGTTATTAGGATTTCGAAAATCCCTCTCATTATTCTCTTATTTACTTTCCCTTTATACAAAGGCACGAATTCTATTTTCATGTAATAGGAAAATACTTTCCTTTTTTATCAAAAATCCCAAAATTCATTAATAATGAATCACATTATCCTCATATTTTGTAATTTTGGTATTTTATCTTTCTTTCCTCTTTATTGGGACTCCTTGGATCCCAAGACATTCCATTATTTTGGATTTCTTTTTATTGGTTACTTATTATCTTTCTAGATGCATCTTAATGCATTATTTCACATTATCTTGTTTATTTCTTATTATAATATTTCCTTTTGAGGATTTCTTTTTATTTCTATTTTATTTTCCTCATTGGCATCCCTTTTATCATAAGAAATCCTTGGGATACGAAATTCCATAAAGGGAAACTCAAATATCCATCGTTTCACTTAATTTCCACATTTCATCAATGTTTTCAATTTCTTTCTTCATAAGGAAATGCTTAAATAATCTTTTCTTTTCTTATTGCTTTATTTATGCAACTTTGTATTCCTTGGAGTCCAAGGAACCCAAGAGGCACGAAATCCTCTTTGGATTTTCCTTCTAGAGGTTTCCACATATTTCTTTTATCAATTATTCAATTATTCCTTCACTAATTGAATTTTCTTTGCTATTTCCTTGTTATTGGGCCCAATAGCCAATAAAGCCCACAAATCAAACAACAAGGCTATTTTAAACGAAATCCATTAATTTGAAGCAAAATATATCACTATTTGTACCAATATCTTTAATATGAGAAATTACATTTCTCACCAATTGAACCCAAAGATCGGGGTTGTAACACTCACAGTCTTGAGACTGTGAGGCGACACTTGACCTCGGACCGCGAAAGCACAATCGATCTCAAGAATACGAGGCTGACGTTAAGTTTCCAGAGACCGTGAAACGACGACTAAAAATCATGAAGGTCAGGGTCTTCCAAACCGCGAGAAGACCTAGCAATGGCTGAACGACCTTGGAACTGTGTGAAGCAGACCAATACCAAACCGTGAAGATGTTAACAGTTTCCAAACCGTGAAAGAATGCTAACCTATCTCCAAGACTGTGAAATACTAATAGTTCTCCCAAACTATTCAAGACCTGACCGGTGCCTATAAATAGGACCATAAGGGTTCTCATTTGGGGGATCAGATCTGAGACGTCACTAGGCTGCCTGAACCCAAGCTCGACCCATGGAAAGGGATCCAGATCCATCTACGTGCATCCACTCCATATACACATCCAATGATTACTCCTCCTACTACAACTAAGGAGGATGAGAAGAGAATGAAGGAGGATAGAGAAAGTATGCCCCGTCTATCGTGGTGTCTCTCGCTCCTTGTCCAGATCTGCTCTGACGTGGCGTAGAAGACCATATCTTCACCGAGCTGTGACCATCTTCAGCATCATGCTAATGGCAGAATCTTCCCTCTCTCTTGTTCTTTTTGTTCCTCACATCATGAGTGAGTAGTTTCATTTCACTGGGGTGCGGGGACTAGCCCCACTGCCCATGCTTATATGTCTTTTCATTAACATTCCATGGCATGCATGTAACTTTTCACTTTGTTGTTAAACGTCGATGTGTGCTTGTGGATTGATCCCCTGCTTGCATTTATCTTGTTCGTTCCTATGTTGCTAGAACTTCAATATGTAGGATTTGAATGTCTATTAACGCGGTTGACTCCCTAATGAGAAATCGGATGGGACTCCTGAGATCGTAAGTGTGTGATCCGTGAGGGGATGAGCCATCTAGCCCACAATGACACTTCTATGTGCCTAAACATCCTAATGGGGGGGCGCAACTTCAGTTGGATATCTTTATCTTTGGAGCCGTAAGTACGTGATCCAGATGGCAATGAGAAATTTGATGCCTAAGGTGATACTTACGTGAACCTAAACATCCTAACGGAGGGTTCGTAGCAGCTCTATTTGGATGGTTAGATCTTGCCTAGATGTTTGTGATTGGATGTGTTTGCATGTGTAGTGCGGTGAAACCTGGGACCACCCCAGTGATCTTCATCATTAATCTAGAATCAACTTTAATTCCGCTATTTACTTTATTGCAATTAGTTTAATTAACCTCAAACAAACATTTGTTCTAAATATTAGTCTTAGTTGAGCTAGACTCGACTAGCAACGATTCTTAAGAATGTTGTCCCTTGGTATTTGATCCTCAACTATACTGTGATAAGACCCATCCGCTTGCGGATGGTATTATTGCATAAGGTTTTTGTTAAAAACTCTGGGATTTCAACCCCGAGTGAATTTATTAGTGCGATAATAGACCACGTCACCATTCCATGGTCTCCATGTATCACTCTCATGGTGGGTCTGTCTGATACACTGTTCTCTAACATGTAATGTGCGCTTAAATTGAAATCACATATCATGACTAATGAGACTTTGTCATTAGTCAACACACTCTCTATCTTATGTATTATTGTTGTCTATTTTTCTTCCACAGTAAAATCTAACTAGGGACATAACAAGAATGTATGTACTCTTATCATACGTATAATCTCATTGTTCAAGTCACGTAATTGAAGGCATATGTCACCGAGTAACATCATTCTTTAGACATCTACTATGTTTGTGTCATCATCTCATATTGAGACAAACATAATAGATAAAATTACAATTATTATTACCAAATTAGGTATTTAATTCTCAATTCCAATCATCATATGATTGTCTCTCTAGGCATACATACTAAAAAAATCTTCACATAGGATCTGAAATTTATTCCACTATCTAATAGAGAAGGATAGTGGACACAATTGTAGCCAAATTGATTATCTCCTTATGAGGCAGGTGGATCATAATATATGCAAGGATTGTAAAGTGATTCTTGGCAAAGAACTCATGACCCAACATAGGTTGGTGTTTTTGGATATTAACATGAAGATCAATAAAGGCAACCATAATAGAAACTAAGATAGCAGGGTCAAGTGGTGGAATCTTAAAGGAGAAAAGAAATTGGCTTTTCATGATAAACTCATTAAGGAGGGAACTTGGAACTTGGAGTCTGATGTTAACACTATGTGGCATAACATGAGCTCCTACATAACAAAAATTTCCAAAGAGGTTTTGGTGGAGTCTAAAGGTTGTGGGCCTCCATAGAAAGAGACTTGGTGGTGGAATGATGAAGTACAAAAGGCTATCAAATTGAAAAGGGAGATCTATAGGAGCTTGTTTAATCTTGAGATGACACAATGTTCTAAAGATACAAGCAAGCAAAGAAAGAAGCTAAAAAGGTTGTTCAAGAGGTAAGGTCTAGATACTTTGATGATATTTATAAGAAGCTGGGCATAGGAGAAGGGGAAAAAGATATATATAAAATGGCTCATATAAGAGAAAGGAAAGGAAGAGACTTGAGTCAAGTGAAATGCATCAAGAGTGAAGATGGTAGGGTGTTGGTGAAAGATGATGATATCAAGAACCAATGGAGAAATTAATTCCATAAGCTTTTCATGGAGATACTACAAATAATGTTAGAGACTCGTGTGACATGAATACAAGAGATATCATTTACACACGATGAGTTTCACCATTTGAGGTCAAGAATGCTTTGAAGAAGATGAAAATGAGAAAGGCATGTGGACCTGATGGTATTCCCATTGATGTATGGAAGTGTATGGGGTATGAAGGAGTTATGTGGTTAACAAAGCTTTTTAGTAAGATCATGAAGACCAAGAAGATGTCAGATGAGTGGAGAAATAGTACTATAGTCCCCATCTATAAAAACAAAGTTGATGTTCAGAGTTGCACAAACTATAGATGTATCAAGCTGATGAGTCACACTATGAAGCTTTGGGAGAGGATTATTGAGCAGATGCTAAGATCTATAATGTAGATATCAAACAACCTATTTGGTTTCATGCCTAGAAGATCAACAACAGATTCTATTTTTTCTGATAAGGAGGCTTACAGAGAAGTATAGAGAGAGCAAAAGAGATCTTATATGGTGTTTGTTGATTTGGAAAAGGCTTATGATCGAGTACCAAGAGAAGTGTTGTGGATGGTTTTGAAGAAAAAGGGTGTGCCTATCCAATACATTGACTTGATCAAAGACATATATGATAGCTCTACTACAAGTGTGAGAAATCCTAGAGGAGAGAGACCAACTTTTTCTATCACAGTTGGGGTACACCAAGGATCCATACTCAGCCCATATCTGGTCGTTCTTGTTATGGATGAGCTAACAAATAATGTTCAAGGTGATATTCCTTGGTGTATGTTATTTACTAACGATATTGTTTTGTTTGATGAAACTAAGTATTCCTTGGTGTATGTTATTTACTAGCAGGAGCAAAACTGAGTATATGCATTGCAATTTCAGCCAATCCCACAATGTGAATGACGAAGCCAAGTTGGACGGAGTAGATATACCAAAATGTGATAAATTTCATTACTTGGGTTCTATTATTCAAATAGATGACGATGTCCAAAATGACGTTTGTCACATGATCACTGCAGGATGGTTGAAATAGAGGAGTGCAAGTGGAGTATTATGTGATTGGAAGATCCCTCTCAGGTTAAAAAATAAGTTTTATAGAACAACTATACGACCAACCATGCTCTATGGGAGTGTATGTTGGGCGGTGAAGAAACAAGGTCTCAAAAAGATGAATGTGGCTAAAATACGTATGCTGAGATGAATGTGTGGGAAGACAAGAAAAGATCGCTTGAGAAATGATTATATCAGGAATAAAGTGAAGGTGGCGAGCATGGAGGTCAAGTTGTGCGAGGGCCGACTCAGATGGTACGCACATGTGCAACGCAGACCGACTAATGTGCATATATGAAGCAATGCTATTGAATCAAGCACAATAAATAAAAGAAGTGGAAGACCTAAATTAATATGGGATGAGCTTATAAAGAGAGATTTTGAATCTCTACATCTCAACTTGAATATGGCCCACGATAGAGCTGCATGGAAATGAAGGATCCATGTAGCCGACCCCAACATAGTCGGGACTGAGGCTTAGATAATGATGATGATGATGATCCAATGGAGAAAGATTTAGACGAAGACTATCATGTTGAATGGTGTAAAAAATTCAAAACTTCCTCAATGTATATTAAGTCACTCAACATTATATGAATTAGTTTGAATTGTAATTTATCGATCAAAACTCATCAATTGGCCAACAGGTGATTTTGAAACATTGAATTGATTTCGAGGGAGGCCATAGAATGTAACTTAGGGCATTATGAGTCGTTAGGTGCATAGTTGTAGGAGGAAATCTAGGATGTTACAAACATATACTCAGAAGGCACAAAATTATGTCAATTTTTGGTTATACATTACACAATTCGAGGTGGTTATGATTTAGTACTTTGCAAAAACATATGGTTGGTGGGCAATTTTGTGTTGGTTAACTTTGGATTGACCGAGATGTGAATACAATCTAAAATTAATTTTTTATCAACCCTAAACAAATATTCAAATACTAGATACTTTCTTATCATATTTTCTTACCGTATTTACTACAATTGTATTTAAACTAAATTGGACAAGCACAATTTATTGTTTGCTACGTTAAACAAACAAAAAAGAGTATACCCGTTCCAAATTGTAACCTTACAATCTAAGTAGTCTAGTGTAACCCTTCTCCCTCAACGCCATTCACCTATTCCAAAACGACAATGATAAAAAACCTTTGAATAAATATATAGATTGACAAAATTATCTGTTTATTACCGTTTGTTTCTTTCAATTATAGTAGGTACTAGTGGACCTTTAGGTTGTCGGAACCAATGCAAATATACAATCGAAGACGCAACTAGCTTGAAGCTTTGGAGTATTGTATAATCGGTTCCAGCAACTGACTGTGGATTCTATACGGCAAGCTATGTAGGAGTCCGAAAAACGAGTCCACATAGCAGGACTCTTGCAGAAGATAGTGATCTGGCTTTGAATTGGTGTTCAAATATGGGGAATATTTCCAGTGTGATACCCCCCACCCCCAACAACAAGTCTCGCCTATTTGTACATATGCATTACTTAGGTGCTGCTAAATAAAATAAAAACTACAAACTATTATACTTCCACGACTAATGCTATCTTGTTAGTTGAGTACATGACGGAAATGTCGACCATGCTTTAGGAATTAAATATAGAATATGAATAAGTGCAGAGGCTGAAAAGGCGGAATGTGGGAAGTAAATCAGTCTTGTTATGTGCAATAGTTAATTCGGTCCGACAGATTTATGGAGTCCGAGCCGTCGGCAACGTCTTGCTTCTCGGAAGTTTTCTCCGCAATGATTAGAAGAAACCAATTTGCGTCTGGAAAATGATACGTGGACGAGAGGGCGGACGAGAACCGGGACGACCGACCCCCTCCCACTTGTTCCCGTCAAATCCGCCCCACCACCAAAATCTCAAAATACCTCGATTCATTTTGATTTTCCCCCCTTTTCCGTCTCTTCTCCCCGACCACCGTCTTCTCCGCTGTTTCCTTCACCTAAATCGCAACCCGACCACATTCTCTCCTCCCTCTATTCGCCGAATCTCTCCCTCCTATCCCTACCGGAGGTAACCCTTCAGCCGGAGACCTCCCCTGAGTCGGGGAACTCAACATGCACACCCTGCAGATGTTATACTCATTTTTTTTCATTTGGCCGTATGTTAGTGTTGTCTCTATTTTGCTAGGTTGTTAACTTGCTGTGACTATTTGGATCGAGATGTTAATTTGCTGTGACCATTTGTCGTTGTTTGCAGTATCTCTTTTTTCTCGGTTGTTACCTTGCTAATGCGGTCTTCGTAATGTTGCTCATCTGCTACTTTAATAAATTCAATTGATATTCTCATTTTTTTCAGTCACAACCCATGTATCCATACCAAAGATATTGATCACATGATACCTTGATGTAACAAATTCCCTTGTTCATCTGTTTAGTTTTACTATGTTTACAATGCAGTCATATATTCCCACTCTATTTGCACATGCCGCACATACTCATCCCAATGACAACACGTACATAAGCCATTTGCTATCTTCATGCAACACATTTTTTGTCCAAAAAGTAGCTCATCTGCTATCTTTTGATATAATCATGTGTTGTTAAGTTATTGTTACATACTAGTTTATGCACGTGCGCTTTGTACGTCTTCTATAGTAATTCACATAAAACTAATATAGGAATATGTTTCCTTTACTTTTTTCCATCCATGTAATGATTGATTTACACGAATAGCTTCGGTTATCCATGAAAGAACCCTAATAAGAAGTCAACTAAAAATTAACCAATAATATACTTTTTTATTTTCTGTAAATATGATTTCTTACATTACACAAACTTCTTAATAAATACAAAACAAGAAAATATTTTTACACAGAAACACGTCTAATACACACTTATATAATTTTTACAAAGTAATTTGATATAGTAATGGAACATGGAAAGTAAAATAAATAAATAATCACATGCATTCATGATCCTATAACGTACACAACTTTTTTAGTACAAAGTTTCAAATAAGAATGGTGAAGTGTATCAATGTGAAAATGTACATTCCTAATACTATGTAGTAAACATAACTGCTCACAAAGTTTTTTTTTTGTCGGTAAAAACTCGTGTTGCTATTTTTGTATTTTCTTTAGTGTCTGTACAATGCATTCTACTCTCAACTGAGAGTAGAGGAGAATAAGAAAATTGTACATCTACATACAATGGAATAAAAAATTATGCAACAGAAAGAACATCCTCTATAGAAACATCTACAGCAACTTCTGAGAGACTAAAGGAGATCCTTCACTTTAAGAAAGGGAACATGCCCCCACAAGCTGAACCATAGAGGGACTCGCTTGCCTGTCATCACCAGATCAAACTTCAAAGCAATAGGCATTTGAAAACATCCTCCAGAAAAAAACCAGAGCAGAGCTGAAAAACTCGACCTAGAAAAACTCAACCATCACAGTTGTAAAAGCCAGCCATGAGAGGGGAGCAACAAACCCCAAAAGGAAAAAAGGGAACTCATCCATCACAGGGCACCAAAGACTTGACCATCACTGCATACAACAGTGAGAGGGGAGCAAATCCCAACCAAAGAGACTAAGCTAAGCTCAAACTGCTGCCATCTCATCGAAGGATATTAATACAAAATACTCAGGTATGGATCCCAGGATCAGGACGCTTCAAACCACCAGGCCACAAGAAAAAACCCATATGAATCTGCTAGAGAAAAAAGACCAGAGCACGAGCAACATCCAACCAGAAGGACTCTACCATCACAACTGTTAGAAAGAGATTTGTGAGAGGGGAGCATCAAACCCATTACAGAAACTGGAACTCAACCATCACAGGGCTCAAGGTGACTCGACCATCATTGCTTACAGAAGAGAGAGGGGAGTAGAGCATCAACCAGAGACTAAACCATATCCAATCTAGAAAAGAAAAGGGGACCAAACACAACCTTTCTAAAGAAAAACCAGAACCCAAGACAGCTAGGGACAAGATCTTTCGATAGAAAACAACAACCCGCCATCCTAAGATCACAACAAACATATCTCTCTTCAAAAAGACAAAGCATCCAGAACCACACCTCCAGCCTTCAGAAATAGCCTCCAGCCTTCATATGTTGACATCTCTAAGGCAGAGAACACCTCAGCCCCACTATCAAAGCTTCAGCAATCCAACCCTCATAGAGGAGACTTCCTCCACCTCTCAGGAGAACACTGAGTAAGAAAGCACAACATGAAAGCCACCAGAAAAGCAAAAACTTAGCTTGATAAGATATCAAATTCAGATGTTATCTTTTGCCAAATAGCATTGACATTACTTCTTGTACTATGATGTATCCGCCTATTTCTTTCGAGCCATACATGATAAGGAATAAGTGTGCTAATAATTCTTGCCTTCTTATCTTTTAAATAAAGAAAGTCATCCCAACCTTCGGGAATTGAAGCAATAACTCTATTATCAACAACCATTTTCCAAAGGTTTTGAGTAAAAGGACATCCAAAACAAATGTGAAATGTATTTTCATAGTCTCCACGACAGAGAAAACACATGGACACTGTAGAAATACCTTTCCTCCTTAAATAGTCAGAAGTGCAAATCTTATTCAACTTTGCTTCCCACATATGGACCAGACTATTAATATGGCTCTTACAGCCCCAAATCCAACTGAAACCATCATCTTCAACTCCTTTCTGTCTAACAACATTCCAAACATATTTGAACTTGACCTCTTTTCTTATGTTAAAGGTAATGTGATCATCTTCTTCAGGAGAAATATGAATGCCAGTAACAGTCTTTTCCAAAATTGGAGAGTTTCTGGATTTTGGGATATCCCTTTTCCTATTAGTAATGATTGAGCTCAGATACGAGTCAGAGAGTACACCCGCATTGATGAACATATCTTTGTTAATATAGTCAGAAAGAAATCTTTTGTTCACCTAAGGATCTAGCCACGTCTTGAAGGAGTTCCCAGAACCTATATTAAAATCAATATGAACAAAGGCTTCATCTCTGAATTTGAGGAGTTTGTTAAACATTCAAGAATAATTGGGGGATTGAGAAATACTCCACAAAGTACTTTTCTTTAGGTACTTTTCATTAATCCATTTTACTCATAAGGAATCTTTCTTACTCGCTACGTTCCACATATTAAGAATAGTGCAAGCCTTTGCCACCTCTTTACTCTTCCTTAAACCCAGACCTCCCTCCTTTTTAGGAAGGGTAACCTTTTCCCATTTCACAAGGTGAATATTTCTTTTATCTTCAGATTGCCCCCACAAGAAATCTCTGCATATTTTATCTATTTCTTCTAGAGTAGATGCAGGAAAGGGAAAGGAAAGAACCCAATAGATGTGCATAGAGGACATGTAGATTTGACTAACTCCAATCTACCAGCAAATGAGAGACATCTTGCTTTCCATCCCTCCATTCTTTTCCTTACTCTTTCGATAAGGCCAGCACAATGAATTATTTTAAGTTTACCAGTGAACAATGGAATACCTAAATATTTGGAGAGCTCCAAAACACCTTCCTTCACTTCTAAAGAATCAATAATAGAAATAGTGTTAGCACCCTTGCCACAATAAACAGAATTTTTGGAGAAGTTAACACTCAAACCAGATTTATGGCTAAACTCATCCAGTAAACACTTGACATTCGAAACATTTTGCTATCCAGAATTAGTGAAAATCATCAAGTCGTTTGCAAAAATGATATGTGAGCATTCAAAATTTTTAGACACTTGAATAGGATGAATCATCTTCGACTTAACTCTGATTTTCATCATCTTAGAAAACCCCTGCATAGCTAAAACAAAAAGATACGGAGCTATGGGGTCACCTTACCTAACCCCATTATTGGGAAAGATAGGGCTAGACGGCTCACCATTAACCAGGATTTGATATGATGTCGAATGAAAGATACAATCAATCCATTTGATCCATTTGGAAGGAAACCCCATAATATATAGGACAGAGAAAACAAATTCCCAACTGATCGAGTCATATGTTTTAGTAATTTCAGCTTGTAAACAAATACTAGAATTATTAGCTTTCTTGAAGTCACTCAAGATTTCATTGGATAAAAGGATTGCATCTTTTATACTTCTTCCCTTGACAAAAGCACATTGATTCCAGTCAATAACAGGAGGTAGAACAGATTGAAGTCTATTTACCAAAATCTTTGCAATGATCTTGTAAAACGCATTGCATAAAGTAATAGGTCTCCAGTTGGTTAACAAGGAAGAATCAGACCCTTTGGGTAAGAGAGAGATAAAAGTCTTGTTCGCCTCCCTAAGCATGCTACTATTATCAAAGAATTCACATACAACGAGATAGACATCATCACCAATAGTAGGCCAAGCTTTTTTAAAGAAAAACCCATTGAACCCATCTGGTCCAGGCACCTTATCTTCATTAAGATTCACAATGACATCCTCAATATCTTTTTTGGTAACTTTCTCAATAAGCATGATAGAGTGGGCTCTAGAAATACGTGGACCAAACCACTCACCCTCCCAAACACCTCCAATAGACTCTTTGCAAAACAAATTAGAGAAAAATTCCACAATAGCATTCTTAATAATATCTTAATCATAAGATCTTTCCCCTGCTATCATGAGACTTCTAATTGAGTTTCTATTTCTTCTAGTCCTTAAAGTTAAATAGAAGAACTTAGAGTTTAAATTACCTTCTTTCAGCCATTGGATCCTAGATTTTTGTCTTAAGAAGGATTCTTCCACAATAGCAACCTCCTTAGCAAGCAGTCTGAGTCTTTTAGCCTCTTCTCTTTTATCAACATTTAGAGGGTCTAAGTCAGCAGTTTTCTGGGCCTCAAGAGCCATAACATTTTGCACATTCACTTTTTCAAAAATATCCCCAAACGATTTCTTGTTCCAGACTCTCAACCTGCATTTAAGGTTTTCAAGCTTCTTGTACAATTTAAACATGGCATAACCTTCAACCTTAGTCAACCAGGCTTCCTTTAAGATATCATTGAACACAGAATGGGATGCCCAACTGTTGATAAATCTGAAAGGAGAACTACACTTTTTAGGTTCACCAATAAACAAGTTGATTCTTCTATGATCGCTCACTGTATTAGAGAAAATTTCACCATTGAAAGATTGAAAGTGATTTTGAAAATCAGAATTAAAGAGGATTCTATCAATTCTGGAAGTAATAAAATCATCTCCATCTTGCCGGTTGTCCCAGGTGAAAAGAGGCCCATTAAGTTCAAGATCAAATAACCCAGAGTCCAGGATACAGTCATTAAAGTCTTCCATATATTTTTTTGTTGGAGGGTGTGACCCAATTTTCTCCTCAAGTTTTCTTACAACATTAAAGTCTCCCATAAGCATCCAAGGGCCATTAGTAAGGCTGTGGATTCTCTCAACTTCCTTCCATAAATTAACTCTATCATAGTCATCATTCTGACCATATATTGCAGAGAGGAAAAAAGAACAATCACACACTGAACATGAGCATGGACCATTTGATCATTTTTAGAAATTTTAGAAATGATACAACTTTCAGGTTTCTAAAGAATGATAACTCTTCTTAGTACATGGGAATCTGAGTTTGCAACCTAGTTGAATCCACTAAATTGTTTTTGAAGATACTTCACCATTTTATTGGGCCTGCGTTTAGATTCATTAATTATTATGATATCACTCCTTGACCTCCTTAATTCCTCTTGGACACTCAGAGTTTTGTGGATAATACCTCTGACATTCCAAGAGGTTATATGTAATGATGCATTCATTTTTCAACCTGGGCTGTTGGGCTGACAGCCTCATCTTTTTCGTTAATAATCCCAAAGCCTCCAAACTTGCTAGACATGGGTGAAAATAGAGAGTTGGCAACTCTGTGATAGATGCCTACTTGCACTTTTCTTTAGCATTTCGGGGGATACTTGGAACTCTTCTCTTGGCTTGCAATTTCTTTGGGCAGAACATTTTGACTCGAATTGGACTTAACAACAGGTGAAATATTGTGAAATATAGGAATTGGAGTGGATGGTACAGACCTTACCCCCTCCCCCTACACAGATTGAACACTCTTGGCCTTCATGACTAGATCCAAATTATGTTTTCTGGCCAGTTCATTAATGCGTATTGAAGGCCCATCTTGAATAACTTCACACTGACCAGTATTGTTAGTAAGTCCTGACTCAGGAATAGTGTTGATAACCTTGTTTTCTTCCTTTCTTGACAAAATATTGTCTATATTTTTCTCCTTCCAAACCTTGGATATAGAATCTGGAAACTTTTCATGATTAATGAACTGATTTAATATGGAGTGTGATGACCCTTGAACAAGAATAGGATCTAACAATATGCTTGACTGAATGCAAGCTTCATCACTGACATGTGAGATTGCTTCAGTAATAACAGAGTCACAAGATTCATTCCTGGGAGCATAGTCATCATGTCCATAAAGGCCACATAAAGAACAGCTATAAGGATACCATTCATATTCATCATCTATCACCTGATCAGAGCCTCCATTGCTTAGAGTAATCTTTTCGGGGAATTTGGACTCACAAGGCATAAGGACCTGTATTCTGGCAAAATATAACCTTCTATAATTTTTAGTTTGAAAATCCATCCTCCACGGAGAACCCAGAAATGAACCTATCCTCTCATACATTTTAACATCCCGGAGTTCAAGGGGAAGGTGGTGCAACCTCAACCAAACTGGAACCTCCAACAGCCTGCTCTTCACCATGGAGGACGAAATCCAATATGTAACCTACTATTGGGCCTGCCCACCACATACCAGTCACCCTCCGGAGCATACTTCAGTTTAGAAGCTTCAGCAAATTTGATGACGAAGAAACCATCATTTCTGTGGAAGATTTAAAACAACCCTTTGGGATCCCAGAGCCTTTTTAAATGATCTACCAAGAAGGGAATGTGCAGGACGAAATCCAATATGTAACCTACTAGACAACAATTCCATTTCTCTGCATTTTCTATGGCCTCCTCCTTCGGGTACAAAAGCTTTCCTTCAGCAACCTGGATCTCCTTGCAGTGTAATAGTCATGGACCTTCCCTCTCCATTTTAGCCAATGCCCGTCAGCTTGAGGGTTCACCAGGATCAAGATGAGACACATGTTGAGAAGAAGAGGAATGATCTACAATCAACCCTTTTATCTGCAAGTGTTGAGCAGGCTCCCAGGGGGACAGACAGTGGCATTCTATTGCCTTAACAGTTTCCCTACCTCTAGTCATCCTCCGGCCTTCCAAAGACATACATAATAACCTATACTTCTCACAAAGTTTAGTATATTACATTAATAATTTCTGCAATGATGTACTAATGTAATTTCTAGAATGGTCAAATGATTTCTATATTATTGCTTGAGGACAAATGCCTACACCATTCTAATTCTATATGATATAGATCTGTAACATTTTGTGTTTTAGTTGTATTTCAAATTCATCATCTAAGATTTGCATATTTTGTTATAAGAAAAAAAGTAAGAATAGAAGCAAAATTCATCCATATCCATAAAAATTCAATATTGTAGGGGTTCATACACTAACTTTTATATATAACACAGAGTTGTATTTTAATGATCATATATACAAATACGAAGAACAATGGAAAAATAACTCGTATTTCTCTAAGGTCATTTTATTATAGAGTACAAAACCAAAAATTAGTGGGTTAATAATGGATTGTTTTGTTGACAAATTATTTCCCACCAATTGTTTGTTAAGTTTTATATAGCTTTTATGTATCATAATCATAGAAAAATATAAGTACATCTCGTTACATAGTGAGGGAGAACATTTCAATGCTCCTAAATTCCACTTAGTCATATGTACCACAATGCTATAAATTGTAGTAAAAAATGTTCTAAATATATTTCATGCTTTTGACCTCAATATAATATACAAACTAAATTCATGCATTTCAGTATACATAAATATTATAAAAAATTAGTTAGACACCAAGATGGTTAGACACCCGGTTTGTTAGTGAGAGGTCACAGGATCGAGCCCAAACCACGAGATGAATAGAATGACCAATTTAAAAAGAAATTATAAAAAAATAGTTTTAACTACAGAATCATTTCACGGTATGGAATTCCATTTATATTGGATAGAAAAATCATATATTGCTACAAACCTGGAGAATTGTCCACATATCCAAAACATTTATATAGATGAAAAAGTACAAAATCCAAGAAATTAATAAATTATTTATGCAAATCAAAAGAGATATGAAGGTTATAACATTTTATTTTCCATTCAAACTTACAAAAGCCATAAGTATTGTCTAAATGATATACAAAGTACACGACTACTAACATACAAAATTACATGTCATATCTCAAATAAAAATAATGTTATCTAGATCACTTATATGTAGTAGCATCTAATATTTCGATGTGTATTTTTCTATAATTTGTTGTAGAGAACTTCATTAAAACAACATACATGAAACTCAGTAGTTATCATTTAGCATTGCGAAATTTAGTAGATATCATCATACTGAATTTTAGTAAGATATATAATCATAAGTGAAACCAACAATTAATAATCTTTGAAATATTATTATCTTACCATGTGTTATAACAATTTTTTATGTTTTAATGTGAACTGCAAAAAAAGTTAGTCATTTTCACACGTTCCAACATATACACCACGCAAAATTTGAACTCTCTATCCTCTTGCATGTTGATTTATGAAAGATAAATTATTATACTATTATATAGTTTCTGATAATTATAAATATCAAAATTATATTTGGTCCTTGTGTGTGATTATAATACATGATGACTTTGAACTCGACGTCGCATTGCACTTTTACTTCAGTTAATAATATATTCATAAGTATTGTGTCCGATTTAAGGTGAACACATGGAATCTATATATTACGTAATTGAGGCAATAAGATGAGTTTGTTAAATAAATATTGAATATCCATTTAGAAGTTTTCTATTACAATGAAATCTCTTTATTGAAACATGTCAAAGGTTAGGGCTGGCCCATTGGGGGGGCCAACCTGGGCGACGGCCAGGGGCCCAACAAAGAGGGGGGTCCATAATTTTATTTTTCTAAACATATCTTGCTATTCCGAAATTTCAATTTGTGCCATTTGCGACTTCTGCTAACCCTTCAGCAGTTACGTTCCCCGCTCCCATTCGTTCTGCTCATTCACATTCGGAGAACTCTACTGCAGCGGTAACATTGCTCCTCCGCAGAAGTCCATGGTTCCTCTTGTCGTCGTGCACATTCGACATGTTCTCCTTATCCGCAGACTCCACTGCTCCTGCTCTGCAGACGTCCTCGAGGACCACGACGCCTCTTGATGTCGTGCTAGTACAACTGTCGTTAAAATTTTCACTGGGAACCGCAAGATCGGGGCGAGAACTGAGAATGATCCCTACTCTTCCCCCTGAAAGACCATCTGTACCGGACAATCCAGAATTGACAACGGAGGCTCATGTGTTATATATAATTCTGGCTTGATCTTGGCGTCTTGCATTGTAAATTTTGCTGGCTAAGGCCCTGATTAGTTTGCTGTAAGTAGAATGAAAATATCTTCGCTCATTCTTACCCTAGTTGCCGAATTGCAAGCGTTCTTACTCGGTGGCAGATTGCTATTGTCTTTCATAACTTCTTTCCATTGTATACAAATTATTTTGCCAGTCTTCTTTTAAATGTATAACTGAGAAAGACTATTTCACAGTTCTAAAATCTATCGCATATGCATCCAGGTGAAGGGGAGTAGTTGTTAGATAGATTGAATTAATACAACTGTTATTAAACATCTACTGACATTGAATAATCTATTTGTACATGACTGTACAAATCTGGAGGCAAAATAGTATTCTACATTTGTTCTATTGAATGTGTTTCTTCTAGAAAACGAGATAGAAATATATGGAGGGAAAACACCAATGTTTACAAAAGTGGTTACTCGAGGTAAATCCCAGAGCATTATATATGCCTTGTACTTGTCATAGTCTTAATCTCACTACTAGTGATATGGCTCATTCTTGTGTTCTGGCTGTTTCTTTTTTTAGAATTATACAACGCATATATACATTACTTGCAAGCTCTCTGAAAAGGTGGAAGTGTTTGCTTGACAATGTCTCAGGTTTGACTATTAAATCCTGTCTAATACTCATTGGGAGAGTCATATTAAAAGTGTCAAAGCTAATCAATTTCAAGCTCCTCAAATCAGATTGGCTCTATTGGAATTATCCAAGTCTCATGATGATGCTAAGACACAAAGTGAAGAAAATAGTGTTGTTTACTCGGTCGAGAGTTTCGAGTTTCTGTTGGGTATTGTTATTTGGCATGATATTTTATATATTGTTAATACAATAAGTAAGAAGTTACAATCCAAATCTATTTGCATTGATGCTACTATTAAGTTATTGAAAGATATGGTGTCTTTTCTTGAGAAATACAGAGATGAAGGATATGCTTCTAGTATTGTTGTTGCTACTGGGATTTCCTCTGAGATGAATGCTGAGCCAACTTTTTAAGCTAAGCGTCACATTATTAGGAAAAGAAAATTTGATGAGAATGATGATGATGATGATATTATTCAATCAAAGAAAGAGTCTTTTCGAGTGAATTACTTTCTAGTGGTTGTGCATATGGCAATCTCTTGTTTAAAGGAGAGATTTGATCAAGTGAAGATATTTGAAGATACTTGGATGACTTTTTTCCCAAGTTGAAAGTATTGCAGGTGAGTTTGTTAGAAGAGCAAAAGTCAGCTATTGAAGTTCTTGAATTTGTGAAAGATGCAGATTGTTTCCCTCATATTTCAATTTCTTATCGTATTTGTTGACAATACGAGTAACCGTAGTGTCTACAGAAAGGAGTTTTTTCAAGCTAAAGTTGTTGAAAAACTACCTTAGATAATCAATGTCTCAAAAAAGATTGAACGTTTTGGCAATGTTATGCATTGAGAAGGATGTGTTGGGAAATATCGATATTGACACTGTTATTCAAGATTTTGCATCTAGAAAGGCTCGGAGAAGTCATTTTATATGATGAGTGAAGCTTGATAAGGAGATATCTATATTTAATTTTTATGTTCCTTTTAGTTTGCTTTGTAAGAATATGTTCTATTTTTTATATGACAGTTTTGACAATTATGACTAAACTTGTGTTTATTTAAAATTTTTAAATAAGAGTATACGAAGGGCCCATTTTTTATCTTCGCCCCGGGGCCTTTAAAATGTCTGCAACGGCCCTGTCAAAGGTAAACAACACCTCTATTATTTTATATATAACATGTTTGAAGAAAATTCCTTGTAACATGATAAAAAATGTAGTTTGCGTAAATCACATTCAATAATTTATGTATCCCTTATAATTATATATTTCCTAATAGTAGGTCAATACACACACCCACATATATTTCAATAATATTATAAAAATTTGTGAGCCACTTTAACTACATAGATTGGATTTTCCCTACAAATTATAGGAATCAACTTTTACTTCATGTAGAATATGTGTATTGTATTTTATCGTTTTTAAAATTTATAATACAAATTGTTTTAAGGTTTTTAGATACCATAACTCTTCATAGGTGTTTCTCAATGAAATTTGATTAATAAAATATATTTAGGGATAAATACACAAATAAATATTTAAAATGTTTATGAAACAATGTTGTATATCATTAGATTTATTAACATGTTAGATTATACTTATAATGATATTTTGTATATATATTAAATAGATAAAATATATAAATATAATAAATTTCAAATTTTGTAGTTTGTAATATTTTTCCATGTATGCTATTATTCTATTGAATTGTTATATAGTTCAAATGTGCAACTTATTTTATAGCATTGTGTGTTATAAGTTTGAGTAGTGGGTTCCTTACATCAAGAATAAACATATAGTGATTTCTTAGTTAGTGAAATATATGTGAAAGATATTATGTAAGATCAAGTAGAACCCTACATATGTGTCGATATTTTTTCTAGTGTAACATAAAAGAGGTCCAAATCAATGTATTACTAATTTTAACTTTTCTATTCTTGTTGACACATAATTATCATAGAAAAGCCAGAACTGATTCATACGTTAATGATATAATACTCGTTGTGAAATTACCGTTAGAAGATCCTTTCATCAATAGAGATATGATATAAATCAATGTCAATGTCTCATAAAAAATTCATTTACAATAAGAAACTTATTGACCATAACATGCTTAAAATATCAAAACAATATGAATAAGAACACGATATTCCATCTTCAAATTATTATCTTTGAAAAAAAAAGATATGTTTGCTTGACAATGTCTCAGGTTTGACTATTAAATCCTGTCCAATACTCGTTGGGAGAGTCATATTAAAAGTGTCAAAGCTATTCGATTTCAAGCTCCTCAAATCAGATTGGCTCTATTGGAATTATCCAAGTCTCATGATGATGCTAAGACACAAAGTGAAGAAAATAGTGTTGTTTACTCGATCGAGAGTTTTGAGTTTCTGTTGGGTATTGTTATTTGGCATAATATTTAATATATTGTTAATATAATAAGTAAGAAGTTACAATCCAAATCTATTTGCATTGATGCTACTGTTAAGTTATTGAAAGATATGGTGTCTTTTCTTGAGAAATACAGAGATGAAGGATATGCTTCTAGTATTGTTGTTGCTACTGAGATTTCCTCTGAGATGAATGCCGAGCCAACTTTTTAAGTGAAGCGTCGCATTATTAGGAAAAGAAAATTTGATGAGAATGATGATGATGATGATATTATTCAATCAAAGAAAGAGTCTTTTCGAGTGAATTACTTTCTAGTGGTTGTGCATATGGCAATCTCTTCTTTAAAGGAGAGATTTGAGCAAGTGAAGATATGTGAAGATACTTTTAGATTCCTATATAACTCAGAGATTTTAAAATCAATGGATGAAGCTACCCTAAAGGCATGTTGTACTAAGTTTCATGCTACTTTTTCTCATGAAAGTTCATCAGACATAAACTTGGATGACTTTTTTCCCAAGTTGAAAGTATTGCAGGTGAGTTTGCCAGAAGAGCAAAAGTCAGCTATTGAAGTTCTTGAATTTGTGAAAGATGTAGATTGTTTCCCTCATATTTCAATTTCTTATCGTATTTGTTGACAATACGAGTAACCGTAGGGTCTGCAGAAAGGAGTTTTTCCAAGCTAAAGTTGTTGAAAAACTACCTTAGATCATCAATGTCTCAAAAAAGATTGAACGTTTTGGCAATGTTATGCTTTGAGAAGGATGTGTTGGAAAATATCGATATTGACACTATTATTCAAGATTTTGCATCTAGAATGGCTCGAAGAAGTTATTTTATATGATGAGTGAAGGTTGATAAGGAGATATCTATATTTAATTTTTATGTTCTTTTTAGTTTGCTTTGTAAGAACATGTTCTATTTTTTATATGATAGTTTTGACAATTATGACTAAACTTGTGGTTATTTAAATTTGTTAAATAAGAGTATACAAAGGGCCCATTTTTTATCTTCGCCCCGGGGCCTTTAAAATGTCTGCAACGGCCCTGTCAAAGGTAAACAACACCTCTATTATTTTATATATAACATGTTTGAAGAAAATTCCTTGTAACATGATAAAAAATGTAGTTTGCGTAAATCACATTCAAAAATTTATGTATCCCTTATAATTATATATTTCCTAATAGTAGGTCAATACACACACACATATTTCAATAATATTATAAAAATGTTTGTGAGCCACTTTAGCTACATAGATTGGATTTTCCCTACAAATTATAGGAATCAACTTTTACTTCATGTAGAATATGTGTATTGTATTTTATCGTTTTTAAAATTTATACTACAAATTGTTTTAAGGTTTTTAAATACCATAACTCTTCATAGGTGTTTCTCAATGAAATCTGATTAATAAAATATATTTAAGGATAAAAATACACAAATAAATATTTAAAATATTTATGAAACAATGTTGTATATCATTAGATTTATTAACATGTTAGATTATACTTATAATGATATTTTGTATATATATTAAATAGATAAAATATATAAATATAATAAATTTCAAATTTTGTAGTTTGTAATATTTTTCCATGTATGCTATTATTCTATTGAATTGTTATACAGTTCAAATGTGCTACTTATTTTATGGCATTGTGTGCTATAAGTTTGAGTAGTGGGTTCCTTACATCAAGAATAAACATATAGTGATTTCTTAGTTAGTGAAATATATGTGAAAGATATTTATGTAAGATAAAGTGGAACCCTACATATGTGTCGATATTTTTTCTAGTGTAACATAAAAGAGGTCCAAATCAATGTTTTACTAATTTTAACTTTTCTATTCCTGTTGACACATAATTATCATAGAAAAGCCAGAACTGATTCATACGTTAATGATATAATACTCGTTGTGAAATTACCGTTAGAAGATCCTTTCATCAATAGAGATATGATATAAATCAATGTCAATGTCTCATAAAAAAGTCATTTACAATAAGAATCTTGTTGACCAGAACATGCTTAAAATATCAAAACAATATGAATAAGAACACGCTATTCCATCTTCAAATTATTATCTTTGAAAAAAAAAAGATATTATACATTAGGTACACTAAGAGAAGAAATTCATGTAGGTTTTATTAACATTTTTATTGGAAATAGAAAATGTAGTATCTATTAATGTGGCTTGGCAAAATGTTCCTATTTCTCAAAAATACACCCAGGAAAAAGAACAATAGAGTATCATAAATAAGAATTATGTCATAAATTTGTAATGTAATGTAGACCATACTGCAAAATGAGGTCCAAATTCCTAAAATACACTACATTTTATAGAATAAAACATAAATATTTTATTCTTCATCTTTAGAGAACAACAATATGTAGAATTAAGGGAACCTTATGTAACAATATGGAGAATCAAGGGAACCTTATGTAACAAGACCTACATTCTCTCAAAATATGATATGCACTTTTGGTATCTATGTAAGTTTTTCGTCTTAGCTGGATTGCTTAGCATGTCTTCATTAGCGCTGGCATGCTATCTGGTTGCTTATACTCCTTTCACGATAGCTCAACATTCCATGGCACCTACATAGAGAATAAAATAAGACAAAGTGATGCAGGCGTTCACACTATTTAATTATATATCCGTTCTATACTTAGTTTAATATAGAATCATTCTATAGATGAAGTTGAGGTACTCCAAAAAAATTAACAGGGTGTGCATGACAGTGATTAAAAAAGACACACTGGGGATAATAGATTTGAACCGATGTAGTGTCTAACCTAGCATAATTAAGAGTGCCCACTGAAAGCACCACTCCATCGCTAGTCCGTGATTCTACGTGATCTGATCCTCGTACATTCATACACGCAGTTCACCGGTTGTATTGATGTGACATTTCGTTGCTCGGACGTATGTCATTTTTCAACAGTGCAGGACCTGAGGTTCATACAAGGAAGAAAATGTTGTAAGTTGATCACATGCATCTATTATATGCTAAAAGATGTAATAGCAGAATGTGATTCTGTGTAAAGCACCAAGTACAATGTAGGAAATAATTTAGGCAAGAATCAAGCAAATTGAATTGATTCTGACTGGTTTCGCCCCTCAATGGACGACTTGCGTGAGTCCTTACATTGTAACATTAAGCACCTACCACAAAGGAGCTCTATGCATAATACATAGTCGTGTATACATATTTCTAATGAAGCGATGCCAAACGTTGTTGAACAATATCCATCGAGCAACGTCTAGGTTTAAGACACAAGAGGTTGCAATATAACAGGAATGAGGAGATCAACGCACAAATTCTGGATGGTTAGTTTGGTGTCAGGAAGGGAGAGGATATGCGCATGGATCACCAAGATGTTGCTTGTACTCGATGTTCAAATCCATTGAGAATCCCTCTGCACGAATTCTTGAACTGTTTGTGTAAAGAAGTCAAAACCTCAGCGATGAGCGTACAGAGGTCCCAGACTCTGCAATGATTTCTGACGCCGCAAGTCTTTCTGATAGCTCTTCTATGATTGCCGACATATAAAAGAAAAGCGGAAGCTACATCTTCTTATGAGAAGATGTAACCATTAATGTCTTTGGTTGCAGCACTCAAGTCTTGATAACAAGATAGGAACATTGGTACTGACAATGCAAGACTCATTCACTGCTTTGTTACGGAACGTAACCAACCTGCACAATGATCTAGCAATCACCCAAGTACATGGTTTCTTCAAAAGACGCCGACACCCAGGTAGCCACATTCAATATCAAGTCAGGATTCACGAAATTCGTGGTCTATGAATCACTTTGGATGGATCATCCGATGTAGTTCCGTCATTCTCAGGCCACAGGTAGCTTAATGTCAATTTTGAAGAGCAACATCCAGATTATAAAGACAGAGACGGTCTTCAGCTACTCTAGTTGCCCCAATGACGTAGTTCTTGCCTGACTGGTGGTTTATCAGGAAGAAGGAAAAAACTGCTAAAAAAGATAACCAACAGAAGAATTGACCACAACGACAAATCATGATCTTCATGTGTAGACGGACTGGCTGCCACCCAGAAAAAGTAGCTGGAAAAAAAGACGAGCGTGGCGGCCACCGTGGTTTAATAGGTAAACGAAAAACCTAAGTACCACCGAGGAAGCTGTCGTAGTGTTTATAAATAGGTAAAAGAAAACTTCACTGTTTTAGATGCATCATTGGAGAATCCTCATCATTGTAAGATTGGGAAAAGATCGACCACATTGGATATAGGAGTTGTTATTTTATTGATAATGTGAAGGAAAAAGATGAAAAAGGTAAAAATATGACGAGTGGATTACATGGATTTAAGAGTTTGTATCTTACAGGTAATGTGAAGGGGACGGAGACGAGTTGTGGCATTTAGAATGGTAGAATAGTAGATTTATGTAGCTGTGTGTTATAATTCAATCCTACCTATTGACGTTTATGAGGCTGTTTGTGTTTATGATGATGTTTGCCCATGCCATCTATATCTCTTTTCTCTCGGTTGTTACCTTGTTAATGCGGTCTTCGTAATGTTGCTCATCTGCTACCTTAATAAATTCAATTGATGTTCTCGTTTTTTTTTCCAGTCACAGCCCATGTATCCATACCAAAGATGTTGCTCACATGATACCTTGTTCACCTGTTTAGCTTTGCTATGTGTACAATGTAGTCATATATTTCCACTCTGTTTGCACATGCCACACATACTCATCCCAATGACAACAAGTACATAAGCCATTTGCTATCTTGTTGCAACACATTTTTTGTCTAAAAAGTAGCTCATCTGCTATCTTTTGATATAATCATGTGTTGTTAAGTTGCTAATACATATTTTTGTTTCATCTGTTATGTAGTTGTCTGTTATAATTCAGTCCCATCTATTGACGTTTATGACGCTATTTGTGTTTATGATGTTGGTTGCCTATGCCATCCATATCTCTTTTCTCTCGACTGTTACCTTACTAATGAGGTCTTCGTAATATTGCTCATCTGCTACCTTAATAAATTCAATTGATGTTCTCATTTTTTTTCCAATCACAACCCATATATCCATACCAAAGATGTTGCTCACATGATACCTTGATGTAACAAATTCCCTTGTTCATTTGTTTAGCTTTGATGTGTTTACAATGCAGTTCTATATTCCCACTCTGTTTGCACATGCCACACATACTCATCCCAATGAAAACACATACATATGGCATTTGCTATCTTGCTGCAATATATTTTTTGTCTAAAAAGTAGCCCATCTGCTATCTTTTGATGTGTTGTTAACTTATTTTTACATATTTTTGTTTCATCTGTTATGTAGCTATCTGTTATAATTTAATCCTACCTATTGACGTTTATGACGATGTTTGTGTTTATGATGTTGTTTGCCCATGCCATCCATATCTCTTTTCTCTCGGCTGTTACCTTGCTAATGCGGTCTTCATAATGTTGCTCATCTTCTACCTTAATAAATTCAATTGATGTTCTCATTTTTTTTCCAATCACAACCCATATATCCATACCAAAGATGTTGCTCAAATGATACCTTGATGTAACAAATTCCCTTGTTCATCTAATTTAGCTTTGTTGTGTTTACAATGCAATCATATATTCCCACTCTATTTGCACATGCCACACATACTCCTCCCAATGACAACACATACATATGCCATTTGCTATCTTGTTGCAACACATTCTTTATCCAAAAAGTAGCTCATTTGCTATCTTTTGATATAATCATATCTTGTTAACTTGTTTTTACATATTTTTGTTTCATCTGTTATGCAGTTGTTTGTTATAAATCAGTCCTACCTATTGACGTTTATGATGTTGTTTGCCCATGCCATCCATATCTCTTTTCTCTCGGTTGTTACCTTGCTAATGAGGTCTTCCAAATGTTGCTTATCTGCTACCTTAATAAATTCAATTGATGGTCTCATTTTTTTTCCAGTCACAGCCCATGTATCCATACCAAAGATGTTGCTCACATGATATCTTGATGTAACAAATTCCCTTATTCATCTATTTTGCTTTGCTGTGTTTACAATGCAGTTATATATTCCCACTTTGTTTGCACATGCCACACATACTCCTCCCAATGACAACACATACATATGCCATTTGCTATCTTGCTGCAACACATTTTTTGTCCAAAAAGTAGCTCATCTGCTATCTTTTGATATAATCATGTGTTGTTAACTTGTTGTTACATATTTTTGTTTCATCTGTTATGTAGCTGTCTATTATAATTTAGTCCTACCTATTGACATTTATGACGTTGTTTGTGTTTATGATGTTGTTTGCCCATGCCATCCATAGTCCTACCTATTGATGTTTCCATGCTCACACCTTCACTTGTTACCTAGATAACATCTGGTTCATATATTACCTTGTTCAACTTTGCCAACACATACCACTGGATCGTAGTAGTCATGATGGGTTGCATATCTGATCGCACATTGTTGGAATGCTGCCATGCTACATTGTACAACTCCCCAGTACCTTTTACAAGAAACCATGGGACTACAAAATTTTGTCAACTTACATACACCAACATATATATGTGCACCTATTAGCTTGAAGCTAAACAACTATGTCATTTTTTTCTACCCAAATGGAAGTCTTTATGTTCATTGTTATTGTTGGGTACAAGACATATCGTTAACCATGTATTACACCATGGATTTCCATGTGATCCTAGACGCACTTCTTCATCCGATACATGTGTAACCCCATGGATTTCCAAATGCTACTACACCGTTACATCAGTAAAAATATAAACACAACTTATTAATAACAGGGTGTCGTCTATATCGACACGATTAGGTTATTAGTTATGTTGGAAGTTGACTTGTTGTTAAACATGTACTCAGTAAAGATATGAAACTTCTATAGTCCAACATCATTAAATATTATGTCACTTGTTATTATTCTATTACATACAATCGCAAAAATATTCTTGTCTTCCATTATCATGCTACCATGTTTTATTGTATTTCATTATAATCTTCTACCTCCCCTTAACACTTGAATGCAAGTTCCCATGATGGTTTTTATTTTATTAGTTAGCAGAAGTCATTGACATAGATTTAAATGAAGACCCTGACCAAGATTTTGTTGATACCAATGAATATCTTCCCATTGACAGAGAGTTAGGCTCAAGTCAGACACCGTCAACTGACATCCCTTCAACCGCCCCAAAATCACTAGCTGGCAATACAACACCGGAGGTTGGCCGTCTATTCCCTAATATGCAAGCAGCTAGGGAGTTTTACAAATCATATGCAGATGCTATTGGATTTGGAATTAAAATCTCGCACTCGCATAAGGAAAGATATTTTAACGAGACTTCAAGGGTCATGTACACTTGTATCAAAGGTGGTAAGCCACCAGTCCGATGCAAGGATACATTGTATCATTATAAGCCAACTACACGAACATAGTGCCCATCACACGTTAAGATGAAACACACCAATAATGGTGAATATCAGATATTTAACATCGAATTAACACAAAACCATCAAATGTTGTCCAAGAACATGTTTAGGCTACTACCTTGCAAGCACAAAATTCTAATAGAGGTTCAAAGGCGTATTGAATTAAATGATGCAGTCGGTATAGGGGCATAAAAAACAAAGACTGCCCTAATGTGCAAAGTCAGAGGGTATGGCAAACTCTCATTCTCTCAGAAAGATTTGAATAACCATTTGCTTCAATCACAGAAGCTACGTCTAGGGGCAGGTGATGCCCATGCAATACAAACCTATTTAATGTAAAAAAATGATGGGTTCTTCTATGTGTTAGACATAAATGAGGAAGGTGTTCTTCAGAATGCCTTTTGGGAAGATGCGATGTCACAGATGGCATACAAACACTTCGGGGATGTTGTTACATTCGATACAACATACCAGACAAATAGATATGAAATGTTGTTTGCTCCTTTCATCGGTGTTAACAACCACGACCAGTCTATACTTCTTGGATGTGGTCTTCTATGTGAGGAAACAACAGAAAACTACATATGGCTATTCCAAACATGGCTGCAGTGCGTGGGTGAGCACATATATAATTTTCACCTACTATGATAGTACTGAAAATCATATGTCTTCATTCACATTCATTTTGTTTTCATATATAGAATCCACACCTCACAGTAGGTATCACTGACGCCCACCAACTACTATTAAATCACTCCGTTAGATTTCTGATCAAATTGTGATGTTTTCAATGCTCCAAGTTTAAAATGTGCAATTTTTATTTGCCTACAAGGTTTCCCACCAAAGGGCATTTTTACTGACCAAGCCCAATCCATCATCAACGTCGTTAAGTCGGTCTTTCCAAATACTAGACACCGGCTATGTTTGTGGCACATCATGAGGAAGTTGCCAGACAAACTAGGGATAAAATCCATGACAGCCTGACCGGCCTAAATCGCACATCCAAAAGGAGTGGATTAAAGTAGTCAGACTTTTAAAGAGATAACCCGACTCTCAGGCCCCCACAATGATAAACGGGGTCCGATGTAGCGATCGGGGTCGAACAAAGAGACATGGTTGGTCGTGTTAAGAACGCAGAATCAAACACTCTTATACTCTAGTCGAAAAGGGGATAAAGAGATGTTCCCTAAGGAACGGTAGAACATAAACAAGAATAGTGAAACAAAAAGAAGCAAAAGGAACAAACTATAAACAAGTATATGGAGAAAACCTGAGTTGGGGTTCACCAACTAAAGCATCTCACCAACATGTAATACTATCTCTCTCTCTTGCATACTCATATCAAGATTACAAGCAACCATTCAAACGTCTATTCCACTCTCTCTCAAGATGAGGATAGATCTAAGTCTAAAAGAAGCCTCTCTCTTGAGATGACAACTCAAAAACCTCACAGCGAAACATATGGTTAAAGCGTTAGCATTCCAACACTCTCATGCATTCATATCACTCCATGACATGGGATAAAAGTTATATTACTCTCTCGAGATATCAACAATCAAACATCACAAGATGGTAGCTAAGCATACAAGTGAAGCATTAAAATAGGTTCATGGAGATAATCTTGATAAGAATATGTATATTCAAAAGAAAGAGACAATATACATGTTGGGAGAGCCTTAATGGCTACTCCCAACCCAAGTTAAGGTGTTTAGACACTCATGTTTGCGGACAACATGATGGAGTTACAAAAAGACAGATCCATAAGATACCATGAAGGGGGAAAAGGGATACAATAGGATGAAACGATAGATCTGGAAGAGAAGAAATGTGATACTACACACTACTTCTTCATATTTAGATCTACCACCACTACTACAGAAATGGCTTATAAAGTCACTTTTCAAGGTGTCGGTTGTATACATAAACGGACACCTAAACTCTACAGTGTCGGTTTATAACATAAACCGACATACAATCTGTGAAGGTCGACCAGACACGGGTACCACTTTTATTAAGTATCGGTTAATTAATAAAAAACCGACACCTAAAATCAACCTCCAAAACCAAAATTCCAGCGAAAAAATTACCTCCAAAATTTGACATATGTCGTCGGTTCATAAATAAATAACCGACGACTAAAGGGTATTCGCGAGACAGGAATAGGTGTCGGTTGACCTTTAGTTAAAAACCGACGACTATAATCTAGTATAGGTGCCGGTTTTTGGAATAGAACCGACACAGTTGGTTTATTTTTCGGTTTATTAGAATAACCGACGCTTATTGTCAACTTAATAGCTCACCAGCGCGAGCTTCTCTTCCCCTTTCCCAGTTTCATTCCCGATTTCAGTTAGGTCCGGCGATTTCTTGCTCGCCCCCGCCGGTCGTTGCTCCTCCGCCGCCACTGCCGTGCTCCTGCTCGTGCCCTCACCGCTGCTCCGTGCTCACCGGCGGCCATGCTCCTGCTCCTGCTCCTGCCCTCTGTGCTCACCGACGGCCGTCCATGCTCCTGCTTTGTGCCCTCGCCCCTGCTCCGTGCCCTCGCCGCCGCTGCTCCGTGTCCTCGCCGGTGCTTCTCCTCTCTTTGCCGTCGCCTCCACCGGTGGTTGTTGTGCTCCGGCCGCTGCTCTCCTCTGCCCTCAAGGTATGCCCTCCCGCCCTGCCTTCTTCCTTCTTCCTCTGCTCCGGCGGCTGCTTGGGCGGTGCCAAGGCAAGCCCAAGCAGCTGCTGGGTGTTTTTTTTAAAAGTTATTTACTTATTTGTGTTTAGGGTTTAGGTACTGATTTTGTGCTTCTACTGAGTTGAATCCTCTATTGTCTATAAAATACATGTAATTTTGATCAAGTGATGATATGTAAATGTAGAAATAAGTTAGTAAGGTATCAATGATAAGTCTGCTATAATGTGATGCAAAATAGTTATTGTATCATGCGTATCTTAATACTTTTTTGTTTTATAGTTGTATAGGGTGTTTTATGTGTGACAAGTCTATTGTTTAATAGTTTAGCTATAATCATTGTTTTAAAGTTGTGTTATAAAATATTTGGGTGTTTAGTATGGTTCCAAAAAGTATAGTATATATATGCATACATGTGCATTTTTTTATAAAATTTTATAAAAAATCAATACCCGTTCTTGGTGAGAATCCTAATCACCCTTCTTGCTTAATGATGAACTGTAATGCACACATGTGACATGCTTGGAATGTAAATGATGAACTTTTCCCTAAATTGCCAATTGTCGCCTACTTGTCTGCCGCCGCTACCGAAAGGTATGCTTCCTCCAGTACTGCTCCGCCACAGTTGTCTAGTTGTGCATACCTGCAAGTTATCAGGAACACCTAAATGAATGTCTAACACCTAAATGAATATCTAGTTGTATTTTCCTAGAAACCCATCCAAGATTTACTCATTAGGAGTAAATCTTGGATAGTTCCCGGTTTGGGACTATTCTTGAACACCTAATCTCACTTAGGATGTAAGTGTATAATGTGTATTGGGTTTTCGAGAAAATTTCGGTAGCATTTTCTCGTTTGTTCTCTAAGTACATATGTAGACTTCTTTTCAAGCTATCATGTCTACCACAATAAAGTTGGTTATGACAAGCAATAAAAGGTTAACTGTTGTTATACAACTTTTTCTGAAAATATATAACATCGTTATATGTACTTACACTTTGTTAATACTAATATTGTGCAGTCTCTGTCCACCCATAACACTCACTATGAACTGGGCCTCTATGTCAATGTTAACGTTCCCTATTGAAGAACAATTGGACATCATCTTAGATGATCATTCCTTAAACCAATTGGTCATACCCAAACATTGGCGTTTTCTAAAAGGAAGACACTACATGCCTGGTAAAGTGACCCTAACTTTTGGCAATTATTCACATGTTATCGAGGTTGAGTATGATTTGGCGGGAAATCTTGTATCAAAATCTGGTTGGCATGATTGGATTGGAGAGATGCATGTGGTCCGTTGGAACAGGCTTTTTCTCCGTCCAGTTGGCCATAATTCCATCAAAGTTTGGATAACCAACAACAACTGCGAGACCCCCGATCATCTACTGCGGTATGAGCACACGGTGTCACATATCAGCTCAGACGAATCTGAATCTGAGGCCCCTGTCAGTTCAGATTCATCTAAATACAGTGAGGAGCTTCGTGACACAACTTCATCATCAAAAAGACCACGGTAAGTCCAATTAACAAATATAATTGTCAACACAAAAAGACCACGGTAAGCAATCAATACTCATAGCTGCTTTCTATTCTGAACTTCAGGAGAAGATCGCCACAATGATAAGTCCTCGAAGTTACTGATGCGGGACCATGTTGGTGTAGTATTTAGTTGTCTATCTATCTAGACTTGTCTGTATTAATAGTTTTTTTAATTATGTGCATGTTTAGGGGTACACCAACCCCTTTGTTTAGTTACTGTTTAGGGGTACACCCCTGTGTGTGGATGTAAAAAGAGATTAATGAATGGAACTGAAAGTTGCTACATGAATGCTTATAACTGAAGTGTGTGTTCCCATGAATGTTCCCATTTGCATGATTACACTACTATTTTCTCATATTGTATAGTCTATTTTAATATGACATACTTACTCATATGGTATATGTTGGGTAAGTTTACTTTACTTATATCTTGCTTAATGTTCACTGTAATGCACACATGTGACATGCTTGGAATGAAAATGATGACCTTTTCCCTAAATTGCCAATCATGCTTTTAAAGACATCAATAATCACCCTAACTTGAAGAACTAGGATTTTAGGTATAAGAATGACAACACATTATTTGTTGGCCTAGAAACCCGTCCAAGATTTACTCATTAGGAGTAAATCTTGGATAGTCCCCGGTTTGGGACTGTTCTTGAACACCTAATCTCGCTTAGGATGTAAGTGTCTAATGTGTATTGGGTTTTCAAGAAAATTTCGGCAGCATTTCCCCGTTTGTTCTCTAATTACATATGTACTTGGAGAACAGCGGGGAAATGCTGCCGAAATTTTCTTGAAAACCCAATACACATTATACACTTACTTGTGAGATTATGTGTTCAAGAATGGATAGGTGGTACACATTTATTATATATAATAATGACATCACATGTATTTGTTAACCCTAGACCCTAATCTTGTCCTAATATATACTTGTTTTCTCTTTGATCATAGAAAGGATAGATCATGGATGTCCATTCGAAATCGCTGCACCCCAGAGTTTATTTCTGGTCTTGACCAGTTCATTAGATTTGTCGAGGAACATAGGAAACAACCTGGAGATAGGTTCTACTGTCCATGTAGGCATTGCGGTAACAACTTGAAAGTCAACACTGGTGATGAAATCAAAACTCATGTCATGTGCAACGGGATTATACAAGGCTATACAGAATGGCACTGGCATGGAGAGATTTCAAACCCGAAACCAATGGATGTCGATAGCAGTGCTTGTGTGGAAGAAGAAATTGCCTACGATGACGTAGATGTGAATGAACCCGTTCCAGTAGACATCGTTGATGCGATGCTGGATAGTTGTGGGGTAGAGCACACCGATCCACCTCCCATTTTTAGAAACATTGTGCATGATGCTGAGATGCCGTTATACACAGGTTGTACTAAGTTTACGAAGCTTAACGCTGTGTTGAGATTGTATAAGTTGAAAGCTAACAATAGATGGAGCGACAAAAGCTTCACGTCATTGTTGTCTTTGTTGAAAGAAATGCTTCCTGAAGGAAACGAGCTGCCAATCTCAACATACCAGGTAAAGAAATTGTTGTGCCCAATGGGAATGGATGCCAAGAAGATACACACATGCCCTAATGATTGTGTATTATTTCAAAAGGACTATGCGGATTTGAAAGATTGTCCAAAATGTGGTGCGTCACGGTATAAATTGACGACTTCGGGGGAGTCCAAAACTGGTTCTCCTGCCAAGGTAATATGGTATCTACCTATAATATCACAGTTTCAACGCTTGTTTGCCAATCTGATAGATGCGAAGAATTTGAGGTGGCATCCAGATGTTAAGACAAATAATGATGGGATCCTACGACATGCGTCTGATTCCCCACAGTGGAAGAAGATTGATCTATTATACCCTGAATTTGGTGAAGAAGTCAGGAATCTAACACTTGGGCTTTGTACAGACGGGATGAATCCATACGAGACATTGAGCAGCCAACATAGCACTTGGCCAGTCATGCTTGTTATATACAATCTTCCTCCCTGGCTCTGTATGAAAAATAAGTACGTAATGCTGTCGTTGTTGATATCGGGCCCTAAACAACCTAGAAATGACATCGATGTTTATCTTGAATCTCTGATTGATGACTTAAAGAAACTCTGGAGTGAAGGTGTGATGACCTATGATGCTTCACGAAGAGAGACATTTTGTTTGCATGCTATGTTGTTTTGCACTATTAATGACTTTCCAGCATATGGGAATTTGTCTGGATATAGTGTCAAAGGAGCTAAAGTGTGTCCTATATGTGAAGAGAACACTGATTCAACAAGACTAAAACATGGCGGTAAGAATGTATATCTCGGTCATCGAAGGTTTCTTCCAAAATTCCATCTGTATCGTAGGAAGCGCAAAGCATTCAATGGATTAAATGAGGAATGCAGTGCACCTAAACCTATACCAGGGGAGGTTGTTTATGAAAGAGTAAAAGACTTTGTCAATGAATTTGGTAAGAGATCACAATGTACTACACGGAGTGACAATTCTTCATTCAAGAAGAAGTCAATATTTTGGGATCTTCCTTATTGGAGTTCTTTGACAGTCATACATTGTATCGATGTAATGCACGTTGAGAAAAATGTTTGTGATAGCATCATTGGTACTCTGTTAAATATACCAGGTAAGACTAAAGATGGGATAAAATCCAGACTGGACCTACGTGAAATGGGAATAAGGTCAGAATTAACAGAATTATGTGAAATGGGTAATAAAAGAACATACTTACCTCCCGCTTGTTACACATTTTCTAGAAAGGAGAAGAAAGCTTTTTGTGAATGCTTGGTAAATGTTAAGGTGCCACATGGTTACTCATCCAACATCCGTAGATTGGTATCAATGAAAGATCTGAAGTTGATAGGTCTTAAATCTCATGATTGTTACACTCTAATGCAACAAATATTGCCCGTGGCAATTCGATCTATATTGCCGAAGCATGTAAGGTTTGCAATCACCAGACTTTGTTTCTTTTTCAACAGTCTCTACAGCAAAGTTATTGACCCTGAGACTCTCGATAATTTGCAAAGAGAAGTGGTTGTTACCCTATGTCAGCTTGAGATGTATTTCCCTCCTTCGTTCTTTGATATCATGGTACATCTTGTTGTCCACTTGATTAGGGAAGTGAAAATCTTGGGATCGGTTTTCTTGCATTGGATGTATCCCTTTGAACGATACATGAGCATTTTTAAAGGTGATGTTTGAAACCGTTATCGGCCTGAAGGGAGTATTATTGAAGGTTATGTGGTGAGAGAGGTTATGGATTTCTGCAATGACTTTCTCAGTGGTAATGACACTCCTGATAATGACAAGAATATTGACAAGCTATTTGGCAAAGGAATTTTGGGATCACATGTGAAAGTAATCAGTCATGAGCAGTTGGAACAAGGTCACTTGTATATTTTACACAACATGGATGAAGTGAACGTTTATATCGAGGAACATACCAATTTCATCAAGAGACAATATCCTCGAGCCAAAACAATGTGGCTTGCTAGAGAGCATAATAAGACATTTATTAAGTGGTTTGAAGATAAAGTTTTACATCAACTATCTCAAACACCAGATGATATTACTAAAACTATCAAATGCCTTGCCTTTAAACCAAAATTGACTTTTATTTCTTATAAAGGGTATAACATTAATGGATTCACATATTACACAAAGTGCCAAGATGATAAGAGTGTCGTCCAAAATAGTGGGGTCATCCTTCAAGCATCGACTATTTTTTTGCAAGTGCAAAGGATAAGAGCCCACGTGAAGCTAAAATGTCATATTACGGTGTCATTGAAGAGATATGGGAATTTGACTACATAGATTTCAAAATTCTGCTCTTCAAATGTAATTGGGTTGATAACACCAAAGGAGTTATAGTGGATGAATTGGGTTTCACTTTAGTGAACTTTGAAAAGATTGGCGAGAAGGCTGAACCATTCATATTGGCATCACAGGCGAAACAAGTATTTTATATCGATGATCCTACAAATTATAAATGGTCAGTTGTTCTTCATGGTAAAAGATAGTTCATTGAAGATCCTATAGATGAAGAAGAGTACTATGATAAATATGATGACTCCAGTCCATTCTCAGTTGGGTTGCCAACTCCACAAAATATTGAAGCTAATGATGGCTTATATGTGCGCGGAGATCACAATGAAGGATTGTTAATTGATAAAAGATCACAATTTTAGAGGCATGCATGTTTATATTTTTTTATTGAAGATAAATATTTACTTTTTTAATATCAATATCATTTTCTGATTTGATGTTTCATTATCTTCTAGTTAATACAAATGCTAAACATTGTGGGAGGGTGCTAAAGAACTATAGGATGAATCTCACCCGAGATTACATACGCGATGCTGAGAATAGGTTCTTGATTGATTCCAATTCTAGACATTGATCAGTATTTCACTAACTCTACACTAATAATTTTTGTTTGTATTCTCTTTGAAAAATAAATATAGGAAGAAGGAAGCCACACAGCAATGGAACTACTTGGACCCCAAAGACTGGGAGGAGTTTGTTACCCAAAGAAAAATAGATGAATTCAAGGTATTAAGCGCCACTCCCAATTTAATTAATATACATTTTTATGTATTCACCTATTCAAGATTAACCTTTATTGTTACTAACCAAATCAATGTGCTAACTAACTAGGCTATCAGTGATGCTCAACGAAAACTACATGTTACGACCACACAATGGGTCCAAGAGGATATGCAGGCGTTCGCCAAAGGTTATATAGATATATAGGCAGCAAGCCATGAAACAGCAAAAGAAGCCCCAATGAAGAGAAGCATGATACAGATACAATACATAAAGTGCAGCACACACAAGTGCTCCAGATTCATATAACAACATGACAGACTAACACATATATAGTGCATAACAACAACATCTCCAAATTTACATACAGCACTAGCTTAGTACATATATAGTGGGACTAAGGTGAAGATCCCACCTGCTAAAACAGGTTACCGAAAACTACATGTTACGACTAGGAGGTCGTGATTCAGCAACCGTATGCATTAGCATGTGGATCTGTTTGTCCTCCTGCTAATGAATACAGTTGCTGAATCACGACCTCCCAGTCGTAACATGTAGTTGTCGGTAACCTGTTTTAGCAGGTGGGATCGTCACCTTAGTCCCACTATATATGTACTAAGCTAGTGTTGTATGTAAATTCGACGTTGTTGTTGTTATGTACTATATATGTGTTAGTCTGTCATGTTGTATGGACATCGATTGTATTGCTCAGGTATTATATAGTCTCATTAGATAATATGAAATATATCAATCTTATTTATAGCTCATTAATTATATATATACATCATTCTCTTAAAGGTGTTTAAAGCTGACCCCACTACAGGAACAGACTTACCAGATGTACATGCTCCCTATACGATGGGAGAATTAAATGAAGTAAGAGAAGAATGGGAAACAACCATACAAATAGTGGTGGTTTTAAAATATAATTGGGATGTTGATAGCAAATAATGACTAAAGAATGATATTTTGTAAATGAATTTCTAAATTACAATATATGTGTGAATGTTTCTACATGTCTAGATGTTTCTACATGTGTCTGACTGAAAATGAATGAAAGTGTTGGTTGCTATATGAATGTTTCTACATGTGTGAATATGAATGAATGGAACTACAGATTGCTAGCTACATGAATGTTTCTAAATGTGTGAAAATAAAATGGAACTGCAGGTTGTATTGCTAAATACATGTGTGAATATTTTTGTTGTTAAATTTGCAGGTTTGTGGCCTGTTGTTGGCTGATATCAATGGATGTCGTAAAACCTGAAGTGAACTGCAGGTTTCTCATCCTGCGACCAGCCACAGCAGGTCTGCAGACTGACAGAAAAAAAATAAAACAATAGGCGTCAGTTATTTGTATAACACCGACACACAAAGTTATAGTGTCAGTTTTATATGAATAATTGATGCCTGTTTCCTGTAGCGCGAAGGTATATGGCGTCGGTTTATTATCTAATAACCGACGCTGATAGAGGCCAAGATGGTGCCCTTTCTGTGGCATGAAGGTATATGGCGTCGGTTTATTATCTAATAACCGACGCTGATAGAGGCCAAGATGGCGCCCTTTCTGTGGCACGAAGGTATATGGCGTCGGTTTATCATCTAATAACCGACGCTGATAGTAGCCAAGATGGAGCCCTTTCTGTGGCGCGAAGGTATATGGTGTCAGTTTCTTATCTAATAACCGACACCTATACCTTCGCACCACAGGAAACATGTGTGATTTCGGTGGCGGGCGAAGAGTTTGGGCGTCAGTTTTGGAACCGACGCGTAATGGGTGAGCTTTTAGTATTGCCCACATAGGTGTCGCTTAGAAACTGACACTAAAGGCCTTAAATAACCGACACTAAAGGTAGGTTCTGTAGTAGTGCGCGTGGATGGCCTTCTCCTCTCGAAGAAGGGGTGGGTGTCCATCTTCTCTCTCCTCAACTTCTGCCCTTGGAGATCCAAGACTGATGGATGGATGGTCGGAGATGAGTCTGGAATGCAGCAGCACTTCATGGCCTCGGGATCTAATCTCTCCCCTCCTTGACAAGACAGGTGGGTGCGCTATTTATAGGTGCATTCCACCGACTTAGAATCAGGTCATGGTTTTTCTATTAAGTGAGGGAAAGACCGCGATTACGGTCTCTGGATAACTATAGTCGTGGTCTTTCTATAATCACGGTCGCGATTCTTGTCATAGCCGCGATAGCGGTCTTTGAATAACCGTGGTCACGGTCTTTGAATAACCGCGGTCGCAATTCTTGTCATAGCCGCGGTCACAGTCTTTGAATAACCGCGGTCGCGGTCTCCGCTTATTGTCTGAGGCTTCAAGATGTCGATGCTTTGGAATTGCGGTCACGGTTCCCAAAATCATGACCTAAGTTGTGTTGATTCCTAAAATCATTTAAATAAGGCTTTAGTAAAACAGATAGAGAAATTATGTGAAAAGTTAACTACAGTTATACTAAAAGTGGTATAATATATATAGAAAGTACGTAAAGTACAGTGTTATTAACTCCCCCAAACTTAGAATCAAGCCGGTCCTTAGACGAAGTGTAGGTTTGAGAACTCAGAGAGAGAAAGAATGAACAAGCTTAAAAGACAACATAATAGCATGAATGAAATATCTCATCCTTGCATCAAGACTGTTGTTGTATGTACTTAATCCCTTAGGTCTCAATCTTCCCCTTTTAACTAGAGTTGCATAACCTCATTTTATCTGTCATAACCTTCTATTGTAAAAGGTTTCTCCTTCTTAACTCATCACCTTTCCCCTTAGCTAATGCCTGTACTAATGCCAAATCTTTTTCGAAGGGTAGCTTTCACACCTATTCTTTATTTACAGCAGGCCCTATGCTAATGTGTATAGGTAGGCTTAAGGCTTTTAGGTGTTTTCTTCTACCACCTGAACTTCTCACCCACAACTGTCGTAAGAATAGTGTTTCCCTTTTTTTGGGCTTCTGACTTTAAGTCAGGTGGTTTTGTGAGATTCCATTCATGATTGGAGATGTGTGAGCTTGGTTTCGAGTTTCTACTTATGGACACGACATATCTGCATTCATGAGTGCAACAATATACCGAACGAGCTGAAACGTTTGGCATCTTTTGAGGCACATCTCTCATATATTTTTTTCCTTTATTTATTTTTGGCTTTTTATTTCTCCTTTCAGGTTTGGGGTTGAGGAGTTTGATTGGTTTTCTGGGCGTCCAAGCCTCTTTTGGATATTCTTTTTGAATAGGGAAACTTTTTCCTTTCTATAGAGACAAGGATTTTTTGGATAAAAGCATCAAGAGGGGGTGATTGTTTAGGAGTATGACTGAAGTTCTCTAGTCTGTAGGGGTTTCATGAGTTAAGGTTTTTACATTTACAATGTCTTATTGCAAGAATGAGATATAGCAATATTTCCATGACTGTTGTTTTACTCATGCATTCTTGTGTATGTTGCTCATATTCTTCTCTCTTAGAGGGCTGGAACACTACATTTATAAAATTTAGTGAGAGAAAGCAAGCTTTTCAAAGGTTAGTTGTAACAAAATTTCAAAGATTCAAAATTTTGACGGTGTAAAAGGAGTAAAAGGGAAAGTGAATGAAAAAGGAAGTAAATGAAAAAAAGAGAAGGTATAAGTACCTCTGTGGCCCGTTTATGACTCCTCCCCCAAACTTATCCTGCACCCCGTCCCAAGGTGTCAAAATTTGAGTAAGATGTATAAATGAGCCTTCTTTATTTGCTTATTTGTTGGGGAATGCCCACTTGGACTCAAGGAGCATGCTTGTGTAGATACCCCTTAGTGCATGATATGGCTCGTACTACATGTTCTCCACCTTGAAGCCGATAGTGGCAATGGCTACCATCCACGACAGGCAGAAGAACCCGCAGTCATTGGATAGGGGTACCTGCTAAGGGCTTCTGTGGCAGTATCAAGTTTTTTTGAAGTCCTTTCCTTTTGTCATAACGTACCCTCTGCAGTGCTACCTTATCATCTTAATGATTGCTTCAGTGTAGGTATTTGCCTTTTCTTCTGTAGGAGACTTTACTATTGTCATGTTGGTCTATTTGTTGAGTGCAAGGGCTACGTTGGAGCTGTTATACAGAACTGCATTCCTTTTCAGAAGGTTGATATGCAACAAAGTCCAGTGGGTGTCATGAATAATTGGCCAGAAGATGTGCTCTGGCGTGGCCGCTTTAAGTCATCATTGCAGCCACTCTATTTCTCCTGTCTTCTTATCTTTTAGGATGTCATATACCAGTAGGAAATACGCCATGTGTGAGTTTGGCATTGAGTACCCTAATAATGCCTGGTAGGCTGACATCATGTTCACAAAAAGATACCCTCCAATTTTCAATGTTTCGCGGAGGTCATCTTTTAATATGCAGATGTCATATCATTGAAAGATGGCATCTCCTAGTGAGTCGACTTCTTTCAGAGAATTCATAATTATCGTTAGTTCTTCCATTGAAAGGCTGAAACAACTCCATCTATCAAAGTTCTCAGAAGAAGGTGTGATTTCTCCTGTGGCCCATCTGGTCCATCGTTCCCCAGCTCTTCTTCTTTAGCATCTACTTCTGCGGGTTGTTCTTCTGTAGGTTGAACTTCAGGAGTTGCTGCCACTGAAGACTACTTTTGTTCTTCGGCGGTTTGCTTCGTAGCTTCTTCAGCCTCTGCACTCCATCCCGCCTTCCAAGTTGTAGCTCTGGCTGGTTTAGATAGATCGACCCACATGGTTTTGAGTTGTTCTTTCCAAACTACCTTTTTGAGAAGAGGAATGTCCATGTGAAGCCTGCGGGGTATGGCATCTGCAGGCATCGCCGGATCATTGAAGAACCGACAATCATATATGACTTTCATGACGTACACACCCCACAATCCATGCAGGTCTTCTGCGTTCAGATCTTCCAGGGGGATGCCCTTGTTGATGGCTTCCATCATGCGCAGAACAATGAAGGTGCAATCCCCCGAACCAGTTTCTTCATGGGCAACCCTTTTGTTGATGGAGAACATCTTCCAGGACCCTTGAAATTTTGTCCCTGTCTCTTTGATAGCTCGTTGTAGGTGTATAGAAATCTTCGAGGCGTCCCTGACATCCTTCCTTTTGTATACAAGAGAAGTGTTATCCATCTCAACTGCGTAGCATTTGAGCACCTTCATCTTACGTTCATGTAAATCGACAATAATTAATGCCCAATGCTTTGCATTCCTAATGGGTAGCACAACAGTTTTGGTCTCTTTCCTCTGGACCACCGCTTTTAGCTCTGACACTTCTGCCGCCATGTATTCTTCTTTATGTAGTAGGCTAGCTAGACATGTGGTCTCGTTGAAGACCGGTTACGGCTTGTCTGGGTGCAAGAACTCTTCCAGGGGGGGTGGCACAAAATACCTAAAACATTCTTTTGTGTACTTGCGCCTTTTTCAGGAAACCCCTCTAGAAGTCATATATGGACAGACATCTACCCTTGTTGTTGTACAAAATGTCTGACCTGGGTAGATCATCATTGAGGACATCTTCCAAGACATGGACATCTCTGCAAGAGATGTGTGACACATCCATCATGTCCATGTCCTTCATCTTGTAGGGCAGAGGGGGAGCTGCTGCAGGTAACTCTATCCTGGCTTCAACCTGTCTCTCCCTGGTGGGCTCATATGTGAAGAAGGTTTCTAGCCCACCATCCTCATCCTCAGACGTTGCCTCCCGTTCCATGGGTGTCGAGGCTTCTTATATCGTTGGAATAGCCCTTGCCACTTGTTCACAACTTTATTCGTAGGTTGTATTGTGGCTATTGGTCTAGCTTCCTCTGAGGAGGCTTTAGCAGCAACATTGTCCTTGATGTGAATCTTCTCAAAGGCCTATCCCAACTTGGCTTCTGCCATCATTTTTAGAGTAGCCTCCATCTTCCCATCATAGATGTATTTGTGGTTCTCTTCAAGAGGTTGGAAGAGGAGGTCATTATTTTCTTCGAGCCCAGCCCCCAACTCAACAAGCATCCTGTCTAGCTCTTCTACTCCAGCTGCGCTAAGCTCTGTGACCACCTCCTCCCGATGAGCAGCTGCAATCTGCTCTTCTAGAGTTGGAGAGTGTGCTGGAGGGGAGAGGTGATGTTCCGCCTGATGTTTATCTTCATTGGCAGCTTCATCCATTACTTCCTCTGGGTCACAGTTGAGGTCGAACCCCTTTGATTATGCTTCATGCTTCTCATTCTAGGGGCTTGACCTTTTCGTTGGTTGGGTCCCTTTTGGATCAGTAGAGGGAGATGCCTTCCTTCTTGTGCTCCCGACATTTATTGTACCGGCTCCCGCGCCCGCCCCCCCCCCCCCACGTTGTCGTCGTGGCTGGAGGGGCTGGATAAAGAGCATGTCGGGCTGGATGGGTGCTTCATTCTCTTTGTCTCCCACCGGGCTTTGAGTTCTTCATGCTCCTGGTCGAGCTTCTGGTGGTCTTCTTGTATGCCCTGGTGCTCTTCTTCGAGGGAAGCCATCACCGATTCGTAATCGTGGCACATTTATTCGTTGTCGACGCAGATGGCCGAACCCTCTTTCTGCAAGATTCTAATCTCCTCCTGCGTCTTTTTTAGCATCCCCATCATCCTCCACTAATTGCTTAAAACTTCTTGGATAAAGTTTGGGAATACTGCCGTCTTGTCATTCAACGTTTGTACCTGCGTTGTTAGGGATGACAAAGATGTAGAATTTTTTTTCATTTGTAGCATTGGTTTGATGCATGTGTTCCCACATTATATCAAACCTTATACCCAGGGTACCCCCGAAAGAGGGAGCTTGTCATTGCTGCTGGTACAACTACTGCTCTGTGTGTGTTGTTGGTGAGCTTGGCATGGCTAGTTTCTTAGGTGGCGGCGGTGGGGGTATCTCTCCAGATTGGCCCTTCTCTACGTCCGCCTCTGGTACGGCCTGAGAGCCTTGTCTTTCTGTCTCCACCTCCGGCATGTTGGTGGGCTGTGGGGCTTATTCTGTATCCTTACCCTTCCCCTCCTCTTCCTCCACAGCTGTAGTTTCCTCTTATGTCTTGGGAGAGGCGGGGTCTACAACCTTTTCACCTAGAGGCCGTTCTGCGGCCATCTCTTTTTCAGCTAGCTTGATGGTGGCTTCAGTCTTCTTTTTCTCTACCGTCAGTTTCTTTCTTGGCTCCTGGTTCTTCTTCTTTGTTTTTAGGGCTGGGGAATTGCTCTCCCCTATTGTGAGTGTTGGATCTGCTGGTGTACTGGCGTGCAGTGTCCCGAAGCTCATTTTCTCAATGTCGTCAAGAGTTGGCCACAACTTATGGGTGTCGTAGAACACCATCTCAGGAAGGGGGAGTGGTTTCTTTGATCCTCTATGCTTGAAATATGCCTTCTCCCCCTTTAGATCTAGGATTCCCATGCTGGCGAGGGACTTGATGTTGATGCTTTGTTGTCCCTCCATTTCTTCATATTTTTGAATTTCTCTTTCTTCCAGCAGGTAATCGGAGATCAATGTAATTTGACCGCCCATATAGAAAGTAGAATTTCTTTTCACGTCACCACCTACTGCCGCCGACAATATTTTGATCAAAATTCTCCCGATATTCACTGGTCATTTTTTGATCATGGACCATATTAGGAAAAGGTCCCCCTTGCTGACTGTCTCGGTCTCTGATCTGGCATCTATGGTAAAGGCAGTGATCTTCTACATTATTCTAATGAACCAGGAGGTGATTTGGGAGGCTTTGGAGTTCTTAGCGTTGTGATTCTCCTCACTAGTCAACTCATTCCACATGGTGTTGCTGTCATATGTAGCAACTTCTCTTTCTCCTGGAGCTGCTGAACAGACTTTGGCTTCTTCTTCTGTTATTGTGAATATCCTATTCAGGTCTGCCTCCGTCACCATGTGGGTTTTTCCCCCTAGCCTTACTTGGAGCATGTAGTCTCCACCTCCTGCTACGAGCATCTTGCTACTGGAGGCGACCTTCATCAGTGAAGACAAGAATTCCAGAGTCATCCTCCTGTAGGACTTTACTTCAGGCATGCAGATAGTGTAGAGATTTGCGCCTTCCTGGAACTTCACTGTCCTGTCGTAGATCCCTATCTTCTTGAAGTCCTCCACGTTGAAGTAATGTGTCGGGATGCATTCTTTGTTCAGGGACATCCAGTCATAGGTGGATTGGTGTACTAGGTCCTGGGGCACAAATGGTGGCTCCCATTTCTGCATAGAGGTTTCTCTGATTACCCTTTCTGCCCTTGCTTTCTTGCTGGTCTTGGGTTCCTTCGGTACAGCCTTTCGCTTCTTCCCATGCACTGGACTCCCCGACTCTTCTGGTCGGTATTAGGAGGTCTCTATCTCCTCCATTTGTTCTGTTTCTTCTGAGGACTGATCTTACGGTAGCTCCCCCAGTATCGTTTGATACTTCTCTAGCCTTAGCTGCATCTCCATTCTTTTCCGCACTGGCAGAGTGGTGTCCCTTTTCAGATCTTCTGACAAGTTCTTGACGATCTTCTCCACTTCATTCAAGGATGTGTCTCTCTTGTATATCGGGTCACTTGTGGTAGGAGAAGACATTATGCAAATTTAAAACATTAAAGGAGATTAGGTCCTGATAAGGTATATTGAAGATTATCTTCATTGTTCTGGTTACAAACATCATTAATTGATAGGTTATCTTCATTAACAGGATAGTTAGGTCTCAATTTTTATAAAGTAGACAATAGGAACCACGATCGCAATTTTAATCACGGTCGCGGTTATTGTTACTTCAGAGCATACCGCGGTCGCGGTCTTTTAAAGAGATCATGGTTGCAGTTATTGTAAGGGATCGCGGTCGCGGGTCCTAAGGGAGAATGGCAGTCACAGTTGTCTTGGCGTAGAAGAACCGTAGTCATGATTCTTTTGGTGAACCTTACATTACCACAGTCATGGTTTCCTGAAGAAAGACAGCGGTCGTGGTTATTACCGCGGTCACAATTATTAGCGCGACTGTGATTATAATCACGGGCGTGGTTTTCCTCCAGGTAAGGCTAAACTTGCAATCTTTTTGGGTTTTGGGCGAACAACGCACTCGTAGTTTTGAGGGGTTTAACATCCAGTGATTGCGATTCGTCTTCCTCCGACCCTTCAGCTTCTCAGACCGAACGTTCGTTCTTCATTCATACCAACATCCATTATTCCATTTTTAGGGTTTTAAGGGGTTTTTCTATTTCGGGGCAATAAGCAAACAAGCCGTGTGGTCAGAAAAGTGGGAACCACATTATTTGATCATCGGCCGCCGAGAATCAGGGCGGAAGGGTTTCTAAGAGAAAGAGAAAGTTTACCTCGACGATGTGATTGTGTCCATGATGGCAGAAACGAAGCAGTGGCAGGGCGATCACTGGCTACTCTGTGAGAGCAGGTCATCAGTCAATGACAGCAACGTAAACGAGGTGACGATAAACTAGGGTTTTTGAGATAAACTATAGCTCGACCACGAGAAGCACAAAGAAAATGAGGAGTTACCTTATCGGTGGGTGCGGGTGCGGCAGTGGCAATGATCGCGGGCGACAAACTACGGACTCGCGGTGGTAGGTTGCAGGTCTCAATTTGGCGTGAATGTCTAGGGTTTAAGACGATAGAGAAAAGATCATAAAGAATCAAACATTCGGGTTTTAAAGGTATATAGAGGAATCAAGACCGTGACTAGACTAACCGAGGGTAATGACCGCGGTCACAATTTTGATCGTGGTCGCGGTTAGGATCGTGATCGCAATTTTCTTTGAAGGAACCGCGGTCGTAGTTTTTTAAGTTATAAGAGAATGATCGCGGTCACAATTCTTCAGATCGACATGGAAGACCGTGGTCGTAGTTTTGCTTAATCAAAAGCAAAACTGCGGTCGCGGTTATAACCGTGACCAGATCAAACAAGAGTCAGTTTCTTGAATAAAAATATTAAACTTAAACTAATAAAATTCAAAACGAAAATGAATATGTTCATAAAAAGGAAGAAAAACTAAAACTAATAAGAGAAAGCAAGAGAAAACAAATATTAAGAGAAGAAAGAAAGAGATGAAAACTTGGGTTGCCTCCCAAAAAGCGTTTGCTTTAAAGTAAATTAGCTAGACTTTATAAAACTTCATTCCTTAGGCACTGTAGTAGGGTATGGAAACTCTTCATTGCTTCTCTCCTCTGGCTAGCTTGGTTCCACCAAATCAATCTCAGATATTCTCACAAAGGCCTGATCTTCACAAAACCTTTTTAGCCTGTGTCTGTTAACCTTGAAAATTCTAGTTTTCTCTCCCTGGATCTCCATTACTCCAGATGGGTAGACTTTTACCATAGTGAATGGACCTGACCACCTGGTTCTTTGCTTTCTAGGGAAAAGACGAATGCTGGAGTTGAAGAGGAGTACCTTGTCTCCTTCATGGATATCCTTGTTTTTTAGGTGGGTGTCGTGCCACACCTTGGTCCTCTATTTGTACATTCTTGCGTTCTCATAGGCGTGCAGTCTTAATTTTTCTAATTCTTGTAGTTGTAAGTAGCGTCCTTGGCCAGTCTTTTCCATATCCATATTCAGAAACTTTATTGCCTAGAGGGCTTTGTGCTCGAGTTCCAAAGGTATATGGCAAGATTTCCCATATAAGAGTCGATAGGCTGTAGTTCCAATGGGGTTTTTTTAGGCGATTCTATATACCCAAAGGGCATCATCCATTATCTTCATTGTTCTGGGCACAAACATTATCAATTGATAGGCTATCTTCATTAACAAGATAGTTAGGTCTCAATTTTTATAAAGTAGACAATAGGAACCACGGTTGTGGTTTTAATCGTAGTGGTGGTTATTGTTACTTCGGAGCATACTGTGGTCGCGATCTTGTAAATAGATCGTGGCCGCAGTTATTGTAAGGGATCACGGTCGTGGGTCATAAGGGAGAATCGCGGTCGTAGTTGTCTTGACATAGAACAACCATAGTCACGATTCTTTTGGCGAACCTTACGTTACCACAGTCGTAGTTTCCTGACGAAAGACCACGGTCGCGGTTATTACTGCGGTCGTGATTATTATCGCGACCGCTATTATAATTACGGGCATGGTTTTCCTCCAGGTAAGGCTAAACTTGCAATCTTTTTGGGTTTTGGGCGAACACCGTGGTCACGGTTTTGAGGGGTTTAACATCCAGTGATCGCGGTTAGGATGACTGCGATAGCGGTTCGTCTTCCTCCGACCCTTCAACTTCTCAGACCGAACATTCGTTCTTCGTTCATACCAACATCCATTATTCATTTTTTAGGGCTTTAAGGGGTTTTTCTCTTTAGGGGCAATAAACAAACAAGCTGTGTGGTCAGAACAGTAAGAACTGTTGACTCAAGGTCAATTAGGTCAATGTTGACTCACGACTAAATTGACTAAACCTGTGTTTTGATGATGACTAACCATTCCACATATTGGTGTCTAATGTATCTACATGAGTGATTTCAGATTAGGTATAGACACACTCCAAATGCCCTAACTTGCGCATATCAAATTGGAGAAATTACAAGTCAAAGTCAATACAAGTGCACATTTTTGTAATATGATGTAAATCCATTAGAATCATGTTGTAAATCACTTGTAATAATTGTATGACTTGTAATTAAGCTTGGAAAAAATCAGGAGCACTTAGATCGAATGTTTAAGCACTCAAAAGCCATTTTCCAAAATTCACATCAGGCTGTTCATCAGTCGAGTTCTGTGAGTTTCAAACTCGACCAATCCTGATTGGATCTTGAAAATAACTTTTGATCGGTCAAGTTTACACTTCACAGAACTCGACCAATGGAGTACCTAACCAATTCGATTTTCATTGGTCGGTCGAGTTTCCCCAAAACAAACTCGACCGATGGTCTGAATATCGACTTTGTCTTTTACTCTATCGGTCGAGTTACCCTTATAGAAACTCGACCGATTACACTATACAGAAAAGTGCAGAAAAGTGCTTCTAGCCATTGTGGATTTGCAACAAGTGAAACTATATCTGTTGCAAGCCACAAAATGGCCAGTTTTCATTCTCAAGTGTTCCCAAAGGCTAAGAGGCATCCCCACCTATAAATAGGACCCCTTGGGCTTCATTCCAAGGTTGAGCATTCAATGCAAACTCTATGTGAGGTTCCTATTCCATAGTTGAGTGCTTCCTACAACCTCCTCTCTCTCTCTCTCTAATCTTAATCACTTGCTACATCCATTAGAGTGAGTAGGATATTTGTAAGAGAGCTAGTCCTACATGTATATCTTGTGAGGCTCTCACTTCCACCACCTCCCTATCTCTCATTTCAATCATGAAGATGAAGGCTCTCTCTCTTGGCTAAGAGAGGTGAAGAAGAACAAGGGAAGGCGTCCCTTGGTGAAGATGAAGGCTGAAGACTTGGAGCTAGAGTGGGTAAGCCCTTGGTAAAGGCAGAAGACTCCTTGCTCAAGTGGGTAAGTCCTTGGTGGAAGCTTCTTCGAGTGAAGGTGAAGTCAAAGGCGGAAGATCCAAGAAGAGTGGGTAATCCCTGCAAGGATGAATACTTGTGAAAGAGTAGGTAAGTCCTTGGAATAAGGCGGAAGACTCCTTGCAAAGTGGGTAAGTCGTTGAAGACTCTTTGTATTGGATAGGTAAGTCCTTTGGTGGTCATGTATTGTATCTCTTATAATGAATATAATGAAGGTGCAAGGTTAAGAAATCCTAGAGGTTGACCTCTCTAGGTAGTAGACTGACTCACTTATAGTTTGAAGTGTGGAACCACTCTAAATAGCTTGTCTCTTGGTGTATGTTCAATCTCTCTCATCCTTGCTATGCAAGTTTTAGTTGGACACAAATTTCCTATTTAGCAACCTTATCTTGTGATATATCTTGAAGGTCTAATGAATTTTGTTTAAGTACATTCAGCTCTATTCACCCCCCTTTAGAGCATCTAATCACCCATCTAGGATCCAACCGGAACAACATTATTTGATCATTGACCGCTGAGAATCATGGCGGATGGGCTTTCTAAGAGAAAGAGAAAGTTTACCTCGACGATGTGATTGCATCTATCATGGCGGAAATGAAGCAGAAACAGGGCGATCACTAGCTACTCTGTGAGAGCAGGTCGTCGATCAACGATAGGATCATAAACTAGGCGACGATAAACTAGGGTTTTTGAGATAAAAGATAGCTCGGCGACGAGAAGCATAAAGAAAATGAGGAGTTACCTTATCAATGGGTTTGGTTGCGACGGCGGCAATGATCGCGGGCATCAAACGACAGACTTGCGGCGATAGGTTGCGGGTCTGGATTTGGCGCAAAGTTCTAGGGTTTAATACGATAGTGACGAGAGCATAAAGAATCAAACATTCAAGTTTTAAAGGTATATATAGGAATCAAGACTGTGACCAGACCAACCGAGGGAAAAGACTGTGGTCGCAATTATGATTGCAGTTGCGGTTATGATCGCGATCGCGGTTTTGTTTGAAGGAACCACAGTCACTATTTTTTTGTTGCAAGAGAATGATCGCGGTCACGATTCTTCAGATCGACACGGAAGACCGCAGTCGCAGTTTCGCTTAAGAAAAAGCAAAACCGCGGTCGCAGTTATAACTGTGACCAGATCAAACAAGAGTCAGTTTCTTGAATAATAAGATTAAACTTAAACTAATAAAATTTGAAACGAAAATGAATATGTTCATAAAAAAGAAGAAAAACTAAAACTAATAAGAGAAAGCAAGAGAAAACAAAGATTAAGAGAAGAAAGAAAGAGGTGAAAACTTGGGTTGCCTCCCAAGAAGCGCTTTCTTTAAAGTCTCATAGCTAGACTTTATAAAACTTCATTCCTTGGGCACCGTAGCAGGGTATGACAACTCTTCATTGCTTCTCTACTCTGGCTATCTTGGTTCCTCCAAATCAATCTCAGATCTTCTGACAAAGGGTTGATCTTCATAAAACCTTTTTACCCTGTATCCATTAACCTTGAAGATTCCAGTTTTCTCTCCCTAGATCTCCATTACTCCAGATGGGTAGATTTTTACCACAGTGAAGGGACCTGACCACCTGGTTCTTAGCTTTCTAGGGAAAAGACGAATGCTGGAGTTGAAGAGGAGTACCTTGTCTCCTTCATGGATATCCTTGTTTTTTCGGTGGGTGTCGTGCCACACCTTGGTCCTCTGTTTGTATATTCTTGCATTCTCATAGGCGTGCAGTCTTAATTCTTCTAATTCTTGCTGTTGTAAGTAGTGTCCTTGGACAACCTTTTCCATATCCATATTCAGAAACTTTATTGTCCGGAGGGCTTTGTGCTCGAGTTCCAAAGGTAGATGGCAGGATTTCCCATATAAGAGTCGATAAGGTGTAGTTCCAATGAGGTTTTTGTAGGCGGTTCTATATGCCCAAAGGGCATCATCCATCTTCATTGCCCAATCCTTTCTTGTTCTACTAACAGTCTTTTCAAGAATTTTCTTCAGTTGTCTGTTTGACACTTCCACCTGCCCTGAAGTCTGTGGGTGGTAGGGTGTAGCAACTTTGTGTCTGACTCCGTACTTTTTCAGCAACATTTTAAACTGCTTTTCTCCAAAGTGGGATCCTCCATCACTAATAATAGTTCGTGGTACACCAAATCTTGGGAAAATTGTTTTCTCAAACAACCTTATAACAACCTCAGAGTGACATGTTTGGGTGGCAACAACTTCCACCCATTTTCAAACATAGTCGACATCAACGAGGATGTATTTATTTCCTTGGGATGGTGGGAATGGGCCCATGTAGTTGACTCACCATACGTCAAAAACTTCTACTTCAACCCATTCCTCCACATGCATTTCATTTCTCTTCCCAATATTCCCTATCATCTTACATTCCTTACAAGATTTGATATAAGCAACAACATCTTTGAACAGTGAAGGCCAGTAGAAGCCTGATTGTAGGACTTTAGCAGCGGTCTTTTCACTTCCCAAAGACCTCTATAGGGCGAGGAATGACATTCCCTCAGAATGTTAGGCACCTCTTCCTCAGGAATACATCTTCTGTACAAATTATCTGAGCATCTCTTAAAAAGCATAGGATCATCCCAATAGTAATTCTTTATATCTGAAAAGAGTTTCTTTTTCTAATGGTAAGTTATCTTCGGGGGTAACTCCCCACAAGCAAGATAATTGCAAATATCCGCGAACTAAGACAATTTTTGTTCTTTGATTTCTATCATGAGCAAAGCCTCATCTGCATAGTTATCATTGATGGGTGGCTCATTCTTGTCTTCAAAGACAATCCTTGACAAGTGGTCGGCAACTACGTTTTCCGCCCCATTCTTATCAATGATCTCGTGATCAAACTCCTGGAGTAATAAAGCCCACCTTAGCAACCTAGGCTTAGTGTCCTTTTTCTGCATTAGGTGTCTTATTGCTCCGTGGTCAGTGTAGACCTTTACTTTTTCCCCAATCAGATAAGACCTGAACTTATCGAAGGTGAAAATGATAGCGAGCATTTCTTTCTCAGTGGTTGTGTAATTTACCTATGCTTCGTCAAGAGTGTGGCTGGCATAGCAGATGACATGGTGTTTCTTATCCTTCTTCTTCCCCAGGACTTCTCCTATGACATAGTCACTAGCATCACACATCAACTCAAAAGGTAGCTCCCAATCCAGAGCTTGAAGAATAGATGGGGTTACGAGTGCTTCCTTCAAAGTATGAAAATCCTTCAAACAATCATTTGTAAAATCAAATTCTACATCTTTGATCAACATATTTGACAAGGGTTTTGAAATCTTCAAAAAGTCCTTTATGAATCTTCGATAATAACCAGTGTGACCAAGAAAACTTCACACTCCAGTCACAGACTTAGGTGGCAGTAGTCTAGAGATAGCTTCGACCTTGCTGACATCTACTTCAATTCCTCTTTTTGAGACCTTGTGGCCTAGGACTATACCTTCTTGCACCATGAAATGGCATTTCTCCCAGTTGAGGACCAAGTTCTTCTCTTCACAGTGCTATAGGAACAATGATAGGTTTTTCAAACAACCATCAAAATCTCTTCCATAGATAGAAAAATCATCCATAAAGACCTCCACAATGTCCTCCAAAAAATCTAAGAACATCGAGATCATGCAACGTTTGAATGTTGCAGGAGCATTGCACAATCCAAACATCATTCTTCGGAAAGCATAGGTACCATATAGACAAGTGAAGGTAGTCTTTTCCAGGTCGTCAGGTAGGATACGGACTTGGTAAAACCTGGAATAACCATCTAAAAAGCAAAAATATTCATGATGTGCTAGTCTTTCTAGAACCTGGTCTATAAAGGGAAGCGGGTAGTGATCTTTCTTTGTCGTCTGATTTAGCGTTCGATAATGTATACACATCCTCCACCCGGTGACAGTCCGGATGGCTACTTCATCTCCTTTATCACCTTTCACAACTGTCATCCCCCCTTTCTTTGGTACAACATGAATATGTCTCACCCAATTACTATCATTGATTGGGTAAATAATACATGTGTCTCTTAGCTTGATGACTTCCTTCTTTACCACCTATTTTAACATTTGATTCAGCTTCCTCTGGGGTTGAACCAAGGGTTTTACTGACTCTTCTATATTTATGTGGTGCATAAATAGAGTAGGGTTAAGTCCCTTGATATCATCGATTGAACAACCTATAGCTTGCCTATGGAGCTTTAGCTCCTTAAGAAGTCATTCCAATATCTCTTCAGTCAGACTAGCATTAACTATAATAGGGTTTCTCTCCTCGTGATCAAGAAATTCGTACTTCAAACCTTCTGACAACTATTTTAGTTCCAGTTTGGGTTTAGGATCCTTCTCTTCCTCCAGTGTCAGTTCTAGAGAAGCATACTTTACTGTCTCGATAACTTCCTCTTCCTCGCTCAGATCTTCTTCATCTTGATTTAGGTAGTCGAGGATCTCAGCAACCTCGGGGTCTTTGATTTCCAAATCATGATTGTTTAACACCCTCATAAGAGGGTCAAAAATTGTTGTATCTTCTTCTAGTTCTTCACAATATTGGTTGTAGCTATCCATGAAGTAAGTAGATTTGAGCAGGGATCACTACTACAGAAATAGCATTCAGTGACACTTTTCTGGGCGTCGGTTATTAAGGAAAACCGACACCTTCTATGTTAGGCGTCGGTTGTTTATGAAAACCGACGTCTATATTCGAACACCAGCCAGACACGGGTACCGCTTTGTCTTCAGCGTCGGTTGTTTATAAAAAACCGACGCTTAAAGTCGCCCGAGAAATCCATTTTTTGATCAAAAAAATAGTGTCCTTTTCAGCGTCGGTTATTTAGGCAGAAACCGACGCCTATGTGCGATGAAAATTTGTGCGAAAAGTGTCACCTTCAGCGTCGGTTATTAAAGGATAACCGACGCTGAAGGTGGTTCCCGCCAAACAATTTCATGAAAATATCGTCCAATTGGACGTCGGTTTTTTCAAACAACCGACGCTAAAGATGTTTAGGCGTCGGTTGTTGTAAACAACCGACGCTATTTGGGAACTTCATAACCCTCGATCGCCCGACTCTTCCCCTTTCTTCTGTTTCATTGCGAACGATTTCTTCTCTGCTGTCGCCCGACTCTCTGCTCCTTCTTCTCCACGACAGCGCCGCCGTTCCGCCACTGCTACTCCGGCACCCCTTTCTCCGGTGCCCCCTTCTCCTTCTCCTCCGCCGCCGCACCCCCTTCTCCTTCTCCTCCGCCTGGCCGCTGCCTGCCTGCCGCCGCCAGGCTGCCTGCCTGCCAGCCGCCGCTGACGCTCCCTTCTCGTCGGAGTCACTGCTGCTGGTTCTGGAGCTCGCCGGCCACCGCCCACGTACTCAACCAGCTCGACCTCGCCCTACTCTGCTTGCCCAGGTACCTGCCGCCCTACTCTGCTTGCCCAGGCGCGGAATTGGTTCTTTATGTGCCGACCTAATCTGCTTGCCTAATCTGCTTGCGCGAAATTGGCTCCCTACTCTGCTTGCCTAATGTGCCTAATCTGCTTTAAGTGGTCCTAATATCATAACATGATAGTTTTATAATCATGGCTAAACATAATATGAACTAGATCTTTTTATGTCATGAAATCAATGAACTTAGGAACTTATCGGCGCCAACAGATCTGGTATGCGCCAGTGTCTTTTCCTTTCCTCTACCTATTTCTCATTTACTGCGTGGATTATTTTGTGAGGTGAAGCATTTTATACAATGTAAGCTTCCGATCCTTCATGGAGCTGGTCACTTACTGATGAGGTTTATTTTGCTATAGATAATAATTTCTGGAGTCAGTCCACAAACAAATTGATAACTGTTCTTAGACAATTATAAAAAAAGAACTATGTCATCTTTATCTCTGACTATGTGCTCATTTGTGCGAGAAATTTTGATGTGCTGTAAATTGTATCTTTACAATAACTGATCTGCTTGCCGATTTTAATGATTAGAGATACTGATTAATAGTAAGTATTGATGAATACTTACTTAATTACTGATTTGTTGATTAGATATGTATAGAAGTTCCTTATAAATATATTTTTTATATACACATACATGTAATTTTGTATAAAATACATGATGTAGTGTGATCTTAAATCCTAGAGTGTACCCCTTTTGTTCTATGATGGTACCTATGACCCTAAATCCTAGAGTGTTTGTTGGCCTAGAAACCCGTCCAAGATTGACTCATTAGGAGTAAATCTTGGATAGTCCCCGGTTTGGGACTGTTCTTGAACACCTAATCTCACTTAGGATGTAAGTGTATAATGTGTATTGAGTTTTCGAGAAAATTTTGGTAGCATTTCCCCGTTTGTTCTCTAAGTACATATGTACTTAGAGAACAGCGGGGAAATGCTGCCGAAATTTTCTTGAAAACCCAATACACATTATACACTTACTAGTGAGATTAGGTGTTCAAGGATGGGATAGGTGGTACACATTTATTATATATAAGAATGACATCACATGTGTTTGTTGGCCTAGAATGTGAACAATCATTGTTTTTTATATTACTTGTACATTGGTATAAATTAGAATGAACAATCACTAAATTATATACTGTTTGTATGGAGTCCGGCTTCATTGTAGATATCTATTATTGTGTTTGTTGGCCTAGAAACCCGTCCAAGATTGACTCATTAGGAGTAAATCTTGGATAGTCCCCGGTTTGGGATTGTTCTTGAACACCTAATCTCACTTAGGATGTAAGTGTATAATGTGTATTGAGTTTTCGAGAAAATTTTGGTAGCATTTCCCCGTTTGTTCTCTAAGTACATATGTACTTAGAGAACAGCGGGGAAATGCTGCCGAAATTTTCTTGAAAACCCAATACACATTATACACTTACTAGTGAGATTAGGTGTTCAAGGATGGGATAGGTGGTACACATTTATTATATATAAGAATGACATCAAATGTGTTTGTAGGCCTAGAATGTGAACAATCATTAGAATGAACAATCACTTGTTTTCCTAATATATACTTGTTTTCTCTGATCATAGAATGGATAGATCATGGATGTCCATTCGTAATCGTTGCACCCCAGAGTTTATATCTGGCCTTGATCAGTTTATTAGATTTTCCGAAGAACATAGGAAAAAACCTACAGATAGGTTCTACTGTCCATGTAGGCATTGCGGTAACAACTTGAAAGTCAACACTGGTGAGGAAATCAAAAGTCATGTCATGTGCAACAGGATTGTACAAGGCTATACAGAATGGCACTGGCATGGAGAGATTTCAAAATCAAAACCAGTAGATGTCGATAGCAGTGCTTGGGTGGAAGAAGAAATTGCCTCCGATGACGTAAATGTGAACGAACCAGTTGCAGCAGACATCGTTGATGCGATGCTGGATAGTTGTAGGGTAGAGCGCACTGATCCACCTCCTATCTTTACAAACATTGTGCATGATGCTGAGATACCGTTATACATAGGCTCTGCTAAGTTTACGAAGCTTAGCGCTGTGTTGAGATTGTATAAGTTGAAAGCTCACAATAGATGGAGTGACAAAAGCTTCACTTCATTGTTGACTTCGTTGAAAGAAATGCTTCCTGAAGGAAACGAGCTTCCAATCTCAACATACCAGGTAAAGAAAATGTTGTGCCCAATGGGAATGGAGGCCAAGAAGACACACGCATGCCCGAATGATTGTGTATTATTTCAAAAGGACTTTGTAGATTTGAAAGATTGTCCAAAATGTGGTGCGTCACGGTATAAATTGACGACTTCGGGGGAGTCCAAAACTGGTTCTCCTGCCAAGGTGTTGTGGTATCTACCTATAATATCACGGTTTCAACGCTTGTTTGCAAATCCGAAAGATGCGAAGAATTTGAGGTGGCATGCAGATGTTAAGAAAAATAATGATGGGATCCTACGACATGCGTCTGATTCCCCACAGTGGAAGAAGATTGATCTATTGTACCCTAAATTTGGTGAAGAAGATAGGAATCTAAGACTTGGGCTTTGTACAGATGGGATGAATCCGTACGGGACATTGAACATCCAACATAGCACTTGGCCAGTCATGCTTGTTATATACAATCTTCCTCCCTGGATGTGTATGAAAAATAAGTACGTTATGTTGTCATTGTTGATATCCGGCCCTAAACAACCCGGAAATGATATCGATGTTTATCTTGAACCTTTGATTGATGACTTAAAGAAACTTTGGGCTGAAGGTGTGATGACCTATGATGCTTCAGCAAGAGAGACATTTTGTTTGCACGCTATGTTGTTTTGCACTATTAATGACTTTCCAGCATATGGGAATTTGTCTGGATATAGTGTCAAAGGAGCTAAAGCGTGTCCCATATGTGAAGAAAACACGGATTCAATAAGACTAAAACATGGCGGCAAGACTGTATATCTTGGTCATCAAAGGTTTCTTTCAAAATTCCATCCGTATCGTAGGAAGCGCAAAGCATTCAATGGATGGAATGATGAACGGAGTGCACCTAAACCTATACCAGGGGATGTTGTTTATGAAAGAGTAAAAGACATTTTCAATGAATTTGGTAAGAAATCACAATGTAGTATGGCCACACGGAGTGACAATTCTTCATTCAAGAAGAAGTCAATATTTTGGGATCTTCCTTGTTGGAGTTCTTTGACAGTCAGGCATTGTATCGATGTAATGCACGTTGAGAAAAATGTCTGTGATAGCATCATTGGTACTCTATTAAATATACCAGGTAAGACTAAAGATGGGATAAAATCCAGACTGGACCTATGTGAAATGGGAATAAGGTCAGAATTAACAGAATTACGTGAAATGGGTAATAAAAGAACATACTTACCTCCCGCTTGTTACACGTTGTCTAGAAAGGAGAAGAAAACTTTTTGTGAATGCTTGGTAAATGTTAAGGTGCCACATGGTTACTCATCCAACATCCGTAGATTGGTATCAATGAAAGATCTGAAGTTGATAGGTCTTAAATCTCATGATTGTCACACTCTAATGCAACAAATATTGCCCGTGGCCATTCGATCTATATTGCCGAAGCATGTAAGGTTTGCAATCACCAGACTTTGTTTCTTTTTCAACAGTCTATGCAGCAAAGTTATTGACCCTGATACTCTCGATAATTTGCAAAGAGAAGTGGTTGTTACCCTATGTCAGCTTGAGATGTATTTCCCTCCTTCGTTCTTTGATATCATGGTACATCTTGTTGTCCACTTGACTAGGGAAGTGAAAATGTTGGGACCAGTTTTTTTGCATTGGATGTATCCCTTTGAACGATACATGAGCGTTTTTAAAGGTGATGTTCGAAACCATTATCGGCCTGAAGGGAGTATTATTGAAGGTTATGTGGCGAGAGAGGTTATGGATTTTTGCAATGACTTTCTCAGTGGTAATGACACTCCTGATAATGACAAGAATATTGAGGAGGGCAAAGGAATTTTGGGATTACGGGTGAAAGTAATCAGCCGTGAGCAGTTGGAACAAGCTCACTTGTATATTTTACACAATATGGACGAAGTGAGTGTTTATATCGAGGAACATACCAATTTCATAAAGAGACAACATCCTCGAGCAAGTTCAATGTGGCTTGCTAGAGAGCATAAGAAGACTTTTACTAAGTGGTTTTAAGATAAAGTCTTACATCAACTATCTCAAACACCAAATGATATTACAGAAACTATCAAATGCCTCGCCTTTAAACCAAAACCGAATGTTATGTCTTATGAAGGGTTTGACATTAATGGATTCACATATTACACAAAGCGCCAAGATGATAAGAGTGTCGTCCAAAATAGTGGGGTCACTCTTCAAGCGTCGACTATGTACTTTGCAAGTGCAAAGGATAAGAGTCCACGTGAAGCTAAAATGTCATATTACGGTGTCATTGAGGACATTTGGGAGTTTGACTACATAGATTTCAAAATTCCGCTCTTTAAATGTAATTGGGTTGATAACACCAAAGGAGTTATAGTGGATGAATTGGGTTTCACTTTGGTGAACTTTGAAAAGATTGGCGAGAAGGGTGAACCATTCATATTGGCATCACAGGCGAAACAAATATTCTATATCGATGATCCTGTGAATGATAAATGGTCGGTTGTTCTTCATGGTAAAAGACAGTTCATTGAAGATCCTATAGATGAAGAAGAGTACTATGATAAGTATGATGACTCCAGTCCATTCTCAGTTGGGTTACCCACTCCACAAAATATTGAAGCTAATGATGACTTATATGTGCGCGGAGATCACAATGAAGGATTGTTAATTGATAAAAGATCACAATTTTAGAGACATGTATGTTAATACAAATGCTAAATGTTTTCCTTTTTCTAGTTAATACAAATGCTAAATGTTTGCCTTTTTCTAGTTAATACAAATGCTAAATGTTTGCATTTTAAATGACATTTTCAGATGGCTGACCATGATGAGCATGATGTCCATGATGAGCATGAAGTCCATGATGAGCATGCTGTCCATGACGAGCATGGCGAGGATACTAATGTAAGTCTAAAAACATATCTTGTATTTCTATAAAATTCATTATCTTCTAGTTATGTCATATATCCTATATTTCTATATTGGGCTAATTTAGTGTGTTTTATTTTTGTCAAATTTTAGGTTGATGCACCTGTACCCACTGAAGCACTGGAGCAACTTGATGCGCAGCACCAAACACTTAACAAGAAAAGGGGCATCACTCTGTTGAAGAAGTTATTAGCGCTAAGTGGTAGTGGATCCAAATTGGTGGTGGAGTTTGATAATGGAGGAAATCCAATTGGAGTGAACCGCAATAATTTTGTAAACTATCTTGGGTGTACCACTCGGAGCCATTGTGGTGTTAAGTATGACAATTGGCATAAAGTTCCTCACGGGAAAAAAGACTTGATATGGAAGGATTTATGCGTGAGTTATTATTATTTGCAATTCTATTTTGTAGATTACAAATTCTATTATTTGCAATTCTATTTTGGATACTAGTTAATAACATTTCTATTTTACAGAATCTGTTTGCATTGGATGAGAAGTTGCATCGTAAAAATGTGATGCAACGCGCTGGAAAGATTCTTAGGAATTATAGGACAAATCTGAACAGAGAATACATAAAAGAGGGTGATAAGAAGAAGAAGTCAGCCCTTGAACAATGGAACTTCTTGGACAAAGAAGATTGGGACAATTTTGTTTCTTCAAGAAAATCTGAAGAATTCAAGGTATTAGGCGTCACTCCCAATTTAATTAATATACATTGTATTCACCTATTCAAGATTAACATTTAGTGCTACTAACCAAATATTTAATGTGCATACTAACTAGGCCCTCAATGACGCACAAAAAGCAAGGCGTGCACTGAATGTGCATGACCACACTATGGGTCCAAAAGGCTATGCAAGCATTCGCCAAAGACTACAGGCGGAGTCTGCGGCTACTCAGGAGTCTGCTCCTACTCAGGAGTCTGCCACACCCATGCCTCGCCATGATATCTGGATAGCTGGAAGGCAAAATAAGAAGGGTGAAATAAAGAAGCCTGTAACTGCTGAGGCGGCTGCAAAAATGGTAAAATACAACTCTTAGAGAAATTGTTTGAATATTGATTATTTGTGGTGTTAACTTACCAATTTCTGTTTATGGTGATTAGCGGGAGCTGCACGAGCAGAGGAAACAAGGCATGTTCATCCCTCAGGGCACAAGGGATGAATTGACAGTCGCTCTGGGTAACCCAGAGCATCCTGGACGTGTTAGAGGTGCCGGCGCTGGTGTTGGCATCAAAGCATTCTTTGGGCCATCCCAGCGCAAACCCAGAGCGGGACTTTCTCAAGAAGAGGTAACCTATTCTTTTTTTAGAATGTTACTGCAAAAGGAAATTCATTAATAAGAAGCTAATGTTTCTTTTATCCATGTATAGGAGAATAAGAGAGTTGAGGATTTAGTTGCTAAGAAGGTCAACGATGTAGTTGCTGAGAAGGTCAAGGAAGAATTGCTGCGGTGGCAGGCATCTCAGGCTTCCAATACGCCTATGGCGACCCACTCTTCTCCTGATGCACAGACTGCGAGTAATCTTGGAGACCCATCGCCTAGCACGTCTGCTGTAAGTATTGTTTATGACATTGTAGCTAGTCTTTTCAAGATGATATGTTTTCAAGATTATATGTATATATGTATAACATTCTTTACGTAAATTTGTAGGCATTGAAGCCATGCCGCTTAAAAATAGAAGACTATGTTGTTGCAGAGGCGCAAGCTTACCCGTCCCTTCCTGGGGAAAGGTTTCACGGGACTCCAATGCCACAGGGCTATGTTCGTGTGGGCCCATTACGTGTGTTACCCGATTGGAGGGAAGTTGCGTTGCCATATGCCCACCCAAATATTGATACACTTGGTGAGGCATAAGGCGGGGTCATATTGTGGCCCAAAGCAGATGTCGTCTACACGACTGAAATTGTAAGATAAATTTACATTGATTTAGACTGTTAATGTGTATATATTATGTCAACTGATCTGAAATTATATATACAGGTTAAAAAGAAGACACTAGGAGCACCTAGGCCTCCACCTCCACTTCCCGCATTACCCGATTGGGTTCCAACTGACCTAACATATCCGTTAGGTCCTGCTTGTAGGGGAATGGCATGTTGGCTACGTGCACATAATATAAATTGCCCTATAATAGTTTCTTTAGATGCAGATTATGCAGGTCGATCATACGATAGCTCTTTATTTATACAAGATATTATTGAGTTGTTTATGTATGATTGGCTGAATACATCAATGATAGAGACATGGATAAGGTGAGATATTGTTTATACATCCATATACCTTGTGTAAGATCCGGTGATCTAGTTTCTTATATATTAATGCATACGTAATACATGTTTTGCAGCTACTTAGTCGAAGATCATTGCAAACAATTTGCATTTGATCATGTGGGATTTTTGATTCCATCATTGATTAGTATGGTAGCTAAAGACCCTGATAATGTTCAACAATACTGTATAGATGCTTTTACAGTTTTTGGTCAGCAAAAGAAGACGATAATAATAGCTCCATTCAATGTCAAGTAAGTTTACTTTATTTATAATTTGGACTTAAGAAAATTCCATTTTTATTGTGCATTTTGAGTTATTAATTGTTAACTTTTTACCTCTAGCGGTAAACATTGGGAGTTACTAGTTATTGTCCCCAGGACGTTCACTGTTTATTATCTAGATCCCGCAGGAAGTACATTAAACACTAAAATTGGACACGTAATGAGAATGCCATTATTCTGGTGAGAAATATTTCATTTTTGTATCTGTTAACATCTGTTATTACATTACTATTTACTTATGTAATTTACTGTGTTATATTAACATGTAGGGGTTTAGATGCATTCAAAAAGGCTGGAGGAACGGTCCCAAGGAAAAAGAACCAGCCAATAAATTGGGAGAACGTACAAGTAAGTTCCCGACTCCAATGTATATATTATTGATGTGAATTGTTCTTAGTTGTATTATTTTGTATGTTTCAATTTATAGTGTGCTACACAAGACAATGGCTGGGCATGCGCATACTATGTGATGCGATTTATGCAGATGATTATCAAACATGCCGCATTGGATATCGATTGCATACATGAGGTATTATATATAGTCTCATTAGTTAGTATGAAATATATCAATCTTATTTTTATATTATTACTTATATATATACATCATTCTCTTTGCAGGTGTTTAAAACTGACCACACTATAGGAAAACGCTTAAAAAATGTACATGCTCCATATACGAGGGAATTATTAAATGAAGTAAGAGAAGAATGGGCAAAAGCCATACAAGCAGTGGCAACTGTAAGATATAATTGGGATGTTGATAGCGATAATGAATGATACTTTGTAAATGAATATTTCTGAATGTTAATACATGTATTTGAATGTTTCTATATGTGTGAATGTGAGAATTGATTTTGATGTCTGAATGTATGTACTTGTGTGAAATTTTGCTTATGACTTTTGCAGGTTTGCGGCCTGTTTGTAGGCTGATATCAATGGATGTCGTAAACTTGCAGTTCAGAAAACTGAATTGCAGGTTCTCATCCTGCTGACCAGCCACAGCAGGCCTGCAAACTGATATGAAAAAAAAAATAGGCGTCAGTTATTTATAAAAAACCATCAGCAAAGACCTACCGCGTCGGTTATTTATAGATAACCGACGCCTTATGTTGCCAAAGCAGTCCTCGAAATGGCGTCGGATATTCGTATCCAACCGACGCCTATTTAAATTAGAGGCGTCGGTCTGTTGGTATATAACCGACGCCAAAGGTGTTCGCGCCACAAAAAATGGCGTCATTTAGGACACTTTATGCGTCGGTTATCTACTTAACGACCGACGCTATAAGTAATATAGGCGTCGGCCTGTTAGTAAATAACTGACGCATAAAGTGCCCTAGCTGACGCCGTTTTATGTGGCGCGAACCCTTTTGGCATCGGTTATCTACTAAACAACCGACGCTGATAGGTTAAATATGCGTCGGTTAAACAACCGACGCCGAAGTGTTCGACCTTTAGCGGCGCCCACATAGGCGTCGGTCGAAAACCGACGCCAAATGGTGTTAAACGACCGACGCCAAAGGCCACTTCTGTAGTGGTGGATGGTCCCTTCATGGCATTTTTTACCTTGAAATCAATGTGGTCGTTTCCGAACCTCAAAGTTATGATGCCTTCAACGAAATCAATCAGTGCCCTCCCGGTCGCCAAGAAAGGATGTCCAAAGACGATAGGGCATTTAGGGTCTTTAATAGTGTCAATGACAACAATATCACATGGGATGAAAAATCTTCCCACGCAAATCGGAACATCTTCAACTACTCCCATGAGCCTTTTGATGGTATGGTCTGCGAACTCGATTCTCATATTGGTCCTGACCATATCAGTCAGTCCCAATCATTGTGCAAGGCTTAAAGGCATAAGAATGATGCTAGCCCCCAATTCAACAAGACCTTTCCTTTCGATGTTATCCCCTACAACAAAAGGTATAGTAAAGGCTCTAGGCTCCTTCTTATTTGTAGGTAATTCTACCTTTACGAAAGTAGTTGACATACTGGCAAGGTGCACGATTTCAATCCTTCCTCCTCTTCTTTTCTTTGTGATTAGGTCCTTGAAAAACTTGGCATATGTTGGTATTTCTTATAAAGCATCCAGAAATGGCACATCGAGGTGAAGCTTTTTCACCAACTCCATAAACTTTTCATACCTCTTTTTGAGATGTTCCTTTATGAGTTTGTATGGAAATGGCAATCTCAGGGAGTATTAACTCCTTTTGGCTAATATGTCCTCCACATGTTCTGGTTCTCTAACTTGAGCTTGTTGGTTGTCTCCTTCGGCTAATTTCTCTGTAATAATCTCTGGCTCCATTTCTTCAAGTCTTGTTACCTTAGGGTGCTCTACCGCCTTTCCCGATCTAAGGACCGCCATCTTGGCAGACTCAGTGTTAGATGGTATCTTCCCTGAAGGGTTCTTCACCAGCTCGGCCAACTGAGCGAGCTGTTGGTCTATCTGGCATTGATGTGTTTCCATATCTGCCATTTGGACCTGCATCGTATTCAGGATGCCAGAGTTGGACAGTGCACTTTGTGCTAGTTGATTGTTTATCGTGTCCTATCTCTTGATGAAATCGAATAGTTGGCCCACTAAGTCGTGTTGACTATTGTTCCTTGCCTGACTCTGTCCTTGAGCTTGTCGTTGTCCTTGACTTGTGCTTGCAGCTTTGCGGTTTTGATACTTCCCTTGACCATGATAGTTGGTTTTGTTTGTCTGGAAAGTACTTGTTTTGGTAACTGTCCTTGTCCACCTCTCTTCTCGAAACCTGGTGGTTGGTTGGGTGCATTATTCAGTTGATGCAAATTCTCTGCAACGTCTTTGTTGCCATAACTGAAACCTGGGTGATCCGGCCTCTTGAAGTCAGCATAAGAGACCATCTCAGCTTCCTCCTCTTCAGACTTGCTTTCACTTGATTCTCTGGGTCGGGTGTATATGCAATTATCTATTCCGTGCCCACCTTCACCAAAAGTGGCACATTTCATCACCTTCTCAATTTGCTTCTTTCCTTTCCCTCCTGATTCCTTCAGTTGTCTGACATCAGTGGCTATCTTTTGTATCTGAGATGTGATTGCTTCGAGAGCCTTTGATTCAATCGACGACCCTTCATTGGTGGCTTTCTTAGCATATCCTCTATCGGTCCTGTCATAATCAGTCCCATCTTGTAACTCAACCATGTTTTCTATGATCTTCTTGGATCTACTGGGCTTTTTACTGAGAAAGTCGCTTCCTACTGCTGCATTTAGCGAAACTCTTTCGCCTGGAGTTAGACCATTGTAGAATGTTTTTATCAAGAAGCCCTTCTTATAATTATGGTGAGGGAAGTCTCTTTGATACTCCTGATACCTTTCCCAGGCTTCATGCAAATTCTCACTTAGTTTCTGCATGAAAGATGTGATCTTTTGCCTGTTACGAACAACCTTCTCTGTGGGGTAGAACTTGTTCACAAAAGCATCTGCCAATACGTTCCATCCATTCAAAGCTTGATGTGGTAGTCCAAGGTACCAGGATAGTGCCTTGTCCTCTAAGGAGAAAATGAAACCTTTGCACTAAATGACTTCTTGCGAAACTCCCCGCATCTTGATGGTGTCGCAAATATTCTTAAAAGCGTCAAGGTGACGATAAGGGTTATTGTTCTTTGAAATCCCTCAAAAGCTTTTGTTCTGGATCATAGAGATTACAGATGGCTTCAGTTTGAAGTTTGCTGCATCCAACCTTGGGATGATCACAGGACATCTTGAGTTGTTGGCTTTTGTAGCTGCCAACTCTGGAAGAGTCTTTTCTTCCTCTTCATCATCTTTGTTGGCACTGTCCCTGCGATTTCACACTTGGTGGTTATGGTTTCTTTTGTGCCTACGATGATGATGACGCTCCTTGTGGTTACGGTCATCCTATTCATGTCGCTCTTCTTGCTCTTGATACTGATGGCCATCATTATAACGGTCATCTCTATCTTCATCCGTTGCTGGTGGAGGTGGGTGTTGTTCAGTCCTTGCATTTCACTCATCTCCTGAAAGGGTAATGTCCACGTGAGGCGACATGGAGAAAAGGAGTAAAGTCAAACAAGTTGCTTCTTCCTGGGTACCGTACCTGAATAGATCGTACAGTCAAGTTAGGAAACCGAACTGGTCCAAACAAACTACTCTACACAAACCCAAGTTAGCCAACTTAAAGTCACTGTGTTGTCAAGCTTATTACTAAGCTTGAGGCACTAGAGTATAATAAGTGGACTTGGGTTGTTAACATTACCATTTTGACTTGTCCCCAGAAACGGTGCCAAAAAGTTGACCGGCCTAAATGGCACGTCCAAAAGGAGTGGATTAAAGTAGTCAGACTTTTAAAGAGGTAACCCAACTCTCAGGCCCCCACAATGATAAACGGGGTCCGATGTAGCGATCAGGTCGAACACATGGACAAGGTTGGTCATGTTAAGAATGTGGAATCAAACACTTTTATACTCTAGTCGAAAAGGGGATAAAGAGATGTTCCCTAAGGAACGGTAGCACCTAAACAAGAATAATGAAACAAAAAGAAGCAAAAGAAATAAACTATAAATAAGTATATGGGGAAAACCTGGGTTGGGGTTCACCAACTAAAGCTCCTCACCAATATGTAATACTATCTCTCTCTCTTGCATACTCATAATAAGATTACAATCAACCATTCAAACATCTATTCCACTCTCTCTCAAGATGAGGATAGGTCTAAGTCTAAAAGAAGCCTCTCTCTGAAGATGACAACTCAAAAACCTCACAGCAAAACATATGGTTAAAGCTTTAGCATTTGAACACTCTCATGCATTCATACCACTCCATGACATGGGATAAAAGTGATATTACTCTCTCGATATATCAATAATCAAACATCACAAGATGGTAGCTAAGGATACAAGTGAAGCATTAAAACAGGTGCATGGAGATAATCTTCATAAGAATATGTATATTCAAAAGAAAGAAACAATATACATATTGGTAGAGCCTTAGTGACTACTCCCAACCAAAGTTTAAGGTGTTTAGCCATTCATGTTTATAGACAACATGACGACATTACAAAAAGACAGATCCATAAGATGCCACAAAGGGGGAAAAGGGGTACAACAGGATGACACAATAGATCTAGAAGAGAAGAAATGTGATACTACACACTACTTCTTCAGATCTGGATCTACCGCACGGATGGCCTTCTCCTCTTGAAGAAGGGGTGGGCATCCATCTTCTCTCTCCTCAGCTTCTGCCCTTAGATATCTAAGACTGATGGATGGATGGTCGGAGACAAGTCTGGAACGCATCAGCACTTCGTGGCCTCGGGATCTGATCTCTCCCCTCCTTGACAAGATAGGTGGTTGCTCTATTTATAGGCACATTCCACTGACTTAGAACCGCAGTCGCAGTTTTTCTGTTAAGTTAGGGAAAGACTGCGATTGCGGTCTCTGGATAACCGCGGTTGCAGTCTCTAGATAACCGCGGACCGCGGTCGCGATCTTTCTATAACTGCGGTCACGATTCTTATCATAGTCATGGTCGCAGTCTCTGAATAACCGTGGTCGCGATCTTTGAATAACCGCGATCGCTATTCTTGTCATAGCCGTGGCCACAATCTTTGAATAACTCTGGTCGCGGTCTCTGGATAACCGTGGTCGCGGTCTCCGTTGAATGTCTAAGGCTTCGAGATATCTGGTGCTTTGGAATCACGGTCACAGTTCCCAAAATCGTGACCTAAGTTGTGTTGATTCCTGAAATCATTTAAACAAGGCTTTAGTCAAAAAGTTAGAGAAATTATGTGAAAAGTTAACTAAAGTTATACTAAAAGTGGTGTAAAATATATATAGAAAGTACGTAAAGTACAGTGTTATCACAACCCAACTCATTAAGAATACCGAGTACTACAACCCATCCATCGATGTCTTCGAACAGAAGTGGGAAGCTGTAGTAAGGTCATGTAAAGCAAATCAGGATGGGTGGCTAGCACGAATGTACTAGATTGTCACATGTGGGTCCCGACATACGTCGACGATTTCTTTTGGGCTGACATGACAACTACAAAGGGGAGCGAGTCTATCAATTCCTTCTTCGACAAGTATGTTAATTCAAAAACTTCTTTGAAGTAGTTCGTTAATCAGTATCAAAGGGCTCAAGAAGCACGTTTGGAGGATGAGGAAAAAGCTAATTTTTGTGACTTGCATCAAGGGGTCCCCTTGCGGACTGAATTCCAAATAGAGGTGGACGCTAGATTAGTGTTTACACAAAATGTATTCAAAAAATTACAAGCCGAGCTATAACGGATGCTCTACTTTGAAGCTGTCCTCATTGACACTATTTCTACTTTGTCTACATTTTGTGTTAACGAACATCACAAGATATGCATAGTTGATAATGACTCACCACTTGTTATGAAATAGTTTGTTGTGACGTATGATTCTACACAGAACAATCTTCTCTACAGCTGCCATTCATTTGAATGTAAGGGACTTATGTGCAGGCACTCCCTTTATGTACTGATCCGGAACTACAGGGTAGACAAGATACCAATGCAATACATAATGGATAGGTGTAGGAAGGATATCGTCTGAGATTTTGGTAGTGATGTAGAAAGCCATCCAGGCATGTCTACCGAAACGTTAAAAAATGTGCCAATTCGTCATAAAGATGGCCGCAATGTCGGAGCACCAATACGACTTTGTCAAAGGTGTGCTGAACTTAGCTATTCAGAAGTGCACCACAGAATAGGAACTATTTTTAGGCTCAAGAGTAAGTACAAAATGCGTTTACAGCTTCACAAAAATGTCATTGCATGTTCCATATTATTCATTTATCGCCGCTCAGACTTTGGTTAACCTACTCAGACATCTGCACTTTGTTATAACATTACCCCCCAACAAATTTATGTCTGTTAAACATTTTCAACCATGTAGATAATAAAAATATATTTACGAAAGACCATGTTGTGGCGTCTAATATTCATTCAATCAGTGTCTCTACAATATGCACACACAAACATTGTAAGATTGTGGATCAACTTAGTTTACAGTATGCGTTGCGATAGAGGTCAATGGTGAATACAAATTTATTTGAACACAACCTACTCTGACAGTATATTTATTATGTTCTCACGTATTGTCAGTCTATATATTAGCTACAACTGCATAGCTTGGTAGAATATTTTGTGCACCAAATCATATATACTTACAATCAATTGCCTTACTAAGTTATTTTGCCAGTTACAACAAGCACACACATACTGACTCGCACTATCACTTACACATATAACATACACAACAACATGAGGTTTTTTTAACTACCACTTAGGCACAACTATCAAGCATCCACAATTTTATCTGTGTATCATGTTGTTTTCAGATCATACTTATCACATTTTGAAGGCTTTTCATATCGCAGTAGCCCCGTACAAATCACAACAGTCAAACTTGCACAACAACCTCATATATTTGGTGATTGTATAGAAACCGATGGAAAGTAAATGCATTATCAAAAGTGTTATTTAGTTACGGCAAGCTAAACAATGATTAACACCATATATACATTGTTCTATAAAATTTACTAGTTTTATTATTTTTGTAACAGAGAACTTACCAACAACATGAAGATGTGGCCGGTATAAAAGTTCCAATGATAGCTAAAAAAATTGGCAGGCTTCCAACACTTCGCAAAAAAAGCTGGAAAGAAATGCATTTCAATAACAAGGGTAAATCTGCTGAGACGCATAAGAAGCCCAAAGCAAGTACACAAGTTCTCAGGAAAACATTCAACAACAACGTCAATAGCCACAACACTAGTGCCTTTGCTGCATCACATTCTACAATAGCAAATGTTACGTCTGCGGACAGTGGTTACATTCCATCACTGTTGGCTGCTTTGTGTCTGCAATACATCACCAGGACCAAATAGCCCCCCAATACTTTAAAGGTTTTCAAATTCTTTTTTGCTGCACATGCTTTTTTTGGGGGTGAGTATCGCCAGGAGAAAATAGCCTCACCCAAGTACTTGAAAGGGTCTCAGTTTTTGTTGTTGCTGTACACGCAATTTTTTTTGGGCAAATAACACCATGCTAAAGACAGACAATTGTACAGATAGGTGTAGCATTTCATCCGTCAATGCATGTATGTCTACTGCAAACTATACTATTGCACATACAGGGGGGGTCCAAACCTAGATGTATATGTCCTTGTAAAACAGAATGCTTACTGCATGGAACAAGTTTTAATACAATGCTAAGATTTTTATTCATTCAGCGGCTTACTTCTCAATTAGCCAGTGTGCTATATTGGTATTTGTCCAAAGTTCAATGGTGTGGTTTTTTACAAAACTATACATTTTCATTTTTAATAGTCTACAAAACGGATGCAAAACATTGTTGTTATCCTTTCCTGATGTTATAGTGTCAGCTTAGTCATGGTGTTACCCACTGGATGTACCTACTACTGTGATACCATGTTTATCACACACTGGCCCTGTTATTGCATCTACATTGCATTGCTGGCTTTAGTTGCAGTGCCACTCCAATTGTAACTGCCATAAATAGGGTGACTGATAACTACAGTCGATCATCATCCTTAGTAACGCCTGCATCTTCATTTCTAGTTTTCAAGTTTACTATTCGACTGTCATATCCCTTTGTCACAACTAGCAAACAAGGCCACAAACAACTCACACACTACACATCAGTCGTTTAAAAAAAAATAGAAAACATTGTCACAGCAGTGCCTGCACAGTCATTATAAAGTTACACATTTATCACCTATACATTTTCCACAACCAAGACTTCATTGAGATAACATCACACCCCTTATCTTGCCAACATCATTAACCCAAATGCGAACATCAAATAAGATAGCCACAAATCATTCATAAACCATACCTTAACCAAAGAAGCAACGTCTTAACTATACACGAAAATGTGCTACCTCCTCCCAAAAAAAGTTTCTACATGAATTCTATTCAGCGTAAGCCAGGTAATAACTTCATGTACACAACTGTCACATGCCATCCGAAAATGAACACATATCAAATGCCTATGGATTCATTTCGGCATATGCTAACACATCATTGCCATGTTTAATGTTGCTCTTAACTCACTAACATTAACCAAACATCACGGAAAGTGTCCACCCTTTTTTAGATTGTTAGACTGGTATGGTTAACTTTGTCGCTCATTCTACTACGTTATTTGAGTACCACCAACACATTTATGTTGTTAGTCTGCTGTGGTTTACTTTATGGAATGAAAGGCGTTCACCATGACCTATCGCAGTCATTTTGCAAATGATTTGTGCCTACATTTTTACAACATAACTACATACATGCACCGACGAATCAAATTAGCAATTCACTTCCTTGCCTACATAATAACATAAATACCCACTGGGCATATATACATCAACACAACAATCACTTGCAGACGCCATCCATAATTTTCCTTTACACAACCCGTCATTGCCAACCAATAGTCACAGCAACACAGCTGAAACGTCATGTACACAACCCGTCAAACATCATCCAACACCCAACACACACATAATGCCTCTGGTTAATATTCAGCATACACCAATCCGTCATTGCCATCCATAGTTCTCCTTTTTTAACTCGATAACATCGAAGCCCCCATAGCATATGATATGCGCCGGCCTAAACGTACTCGTTATGCACCCAATGCTTCCCCTTTAAATGTGTTAATCTGGTACGTTTTCACATTACATGCTTTACTCTGGTACGTTTTTTGTAGAATGCATACACGCATTGCCCGTGCACTCTCCCCCTTGTGAACGGGTGTTTTGTGTGAAAAACATTTTATACACACAACCACATACATGATCACCCGTAACAATTGTGCAAACTACAGAGTTCATTTTTGCATCATGAATGTACTTCACCACTCTAATATCATGAATCTACACAGTTCATTTTTGCATCGAAATAGTTATCCCTAGTGTAGTAGATGACCGTGGAATTCCCGCAACATAACCATGTCCAGTTCTTAACACTATTGTCATGCACCACAATATTCATGTAGTCATACATTTTAAGCCGCAACATCTACTGCTGTACTCATGGATACAACAATTTCATTGTTGACATTGATTCATAAGTTTGCAACGCTATATGTTCAGCATTCGAACATGCCATTTTTTCACGCCTAACCAAAAAAACAAAATAGAATCAAAGACAACTTCATATGCAACTCTTCAGTTCAGATGGGGGAAAGTACACTACACATCCTGAGCAATACCGATTGATATCTGCAAAACCAGCAAACCAATATAATTTGTGTGGCTTTTATATTGTACATGCAAATGATACCCAAATACGATCTATAACAACACTGGGCCATTAGTACAGAGGTTTTCACAACTGCTAAAAAAACTAAATTTTGTAGGGAATTTCCACACAAACATTTTAACATTAATCAAATATGTTGGATTTTAGTACCAATATCATATTGTTAACACCACACTGCACCTATAAACAGTTAGGCACACAACAGAAAACCAATAACATGTCACTTCTACATTACATTCTACAAATTTTAGAGTTTCAAACGTATGTTCTAACATAGACAGAGTGGCAAAATAAAAGCATTATGACATATCTAGCATTTTCCTACAAGCCATGTTGAATGGTTGTACCCTTATGAATCAGTGTTTAGCGATTTAAAAAAAAACTCCCCCATGTTTCATGATTTTACGCTTAAGAAAAAGTTACAGGGCAGCCTGGTTAACATACTGCTGCATCCCTAGTATCTCTAGTACATTGTGCCCTTGGAGGTAGTGGTAATCGTCCTTGTAATAATCTCGAAGCGGTTGTCCTAAGATGATGCACTTCATCCAGTGCATTACATACAAACCACAGTCATTTGATCTGGATGGTTGTTGCAGCGCTTTGTTGTCCAACACAATACTCCAACCCGAATCAGATACACCACTGATCCTGGCCAGTAGCGTTTGTAGTGAAGCCATCTGCAAAATATGTGCCATTATGTCATGTACTCTCAAACAATGTAACAAATAATGATATGCAATATTTAATTACTTAAGATTCTTGATACTCACCACTGTCACAACATCATCGTCATATGGATGATCTATGTTGGGCCTGTTGTAACGACGGGGAGGACGTAGGCTGTTATAGTTCATAATCTTCTTGTATTCGTGTGAGGTGACAATCAAATGCCAGTGCCCATTGCTGATTATTGGTAGAAGGATCATCTTTGCACTCTTGATTTGCCCTCGACGTTTGTAATAAAATTTGTGCATGCACTGAGCATTACTAGTCTTGATGGCATTCATCATTGAGGTATGGAAAATGAAGATCTTCCTCCCATATTTGTTCCCATACTCGTGGCTCAACACCTCACTATAGCCTTCTAACATCTGCAGCAATCAAAGATGTTTTATATCTGTCTGTTACTTTGTAAACAATCAATTGTAGTACTTTCACAGTTAGCCTTATATGTCAATTTTACTCATCCCAAAAGATTGTTTGGGTTTATGAATCGATAATTTCAGTCTTTTTGAAACTAAGTCACATGATACCACTGATATGTTGGCAACTAGACCACACACAGAAGAAACGGGTTTGTTGCATTTCATATTACATATTCAAATGACCTAAATGTTTCTATATGGAAAAAATCATTAGATTACACCCATAGATAAACATACACCATTATAGAAGTAACAAAACTTACAAATATGCTACTCATGTTATTTCCCCCTACTCACTAGAAATTCATTATTAGCACTGACTTTTATTAAAACATATCACACTACCTGGTCTGTTATGTCGCCTCCCAACTTCAATGCAGAAGCAAAATCAACTCGCATAATGCATGCATTATCGCTCTTAAAAATAACATCCCCTTGGTTCCGTTCAGGGCTTGTCAACTGCAACATAAAAACTGAATTAGATGTGTCACTTGCAAACACTTGTCAACTACAACATAAAACCTGAATTCAGTCCACGTCATGCAATTAAACAATACACTAACCCTCTTCAGTTTAAGAACATCATTGTAACATCCCTGACCTGGGTTATACTCTAACCCTAGGTGTTTTGATTAATAAAGATGATTATATGCTTAATAATATCTTGTGAAAAGTAATTAGGGCTCATCAGGAGCTTATGTTTCAATTTTGGTCCTGTTTGGACAATGTTGAAGCAATGTTTGCTTATTTTGGACTAATGTGCAAATTACCCAAGTTGAGGGGTTTAAGTGCAAATTGTGCATGATAATATGTTCCTCATGTTTTGAATCATCATGAGAGTGAAAATTATGCTGAGGTATGGCTTATGGAAGCCTCAATACCAAGAAAGAGATGATAAAGCAATATACGTGCATGAAAACATAGTTTTGGTGTAATATGCAATTTACCCAAAACCTAGGGTGCAATATGTAATTTATCACTTCAATAAGGTCCATAATGTTTCTTGGCATCATGTAGAGCAAATAAAATGAGAGGGGCACCTCTTTTAGATTAAGTTGGAGGAGAGAGAATCTTGATATTAAAATAATCAAGATTTAATCCTAATTGAAACCCTAATTCAATTTAGGGAAAAAATGAATATATTAATTAAAGGGCCTTCAACCAAAATGTTATTGGTTGAGTTTGAATAAGGATAGACGTCCTTTTGCATAGATAAGGCACGAAAATATCTAAAGGAGCTGAAACTCCACTCACCTTATTATAAAGGAAAGTAATATTCACTCACATTATGGATATTACCATTATATGATTAAGGTGCTTCATTTGCTTTTCTTTTAATTTGAGGATAATGAAGGAGAATTAAAGGCAAAGGAAGGTACCTTCGTACACAAGGGAGTGAGGGGGTTTATGTGGCACCAGTTTGAGAGTTGAGGGAAATTAAAAATGCTTTCTCTCTCCTCAATTTCCTTTATAAAAACTTCATTTCCAAATCAATTGAAAGGATTTTTCGGCCCTCTCTTCTTCCCTTGCTTTGGATGAGCTCAAGGGGACTTAGGAACAACAGGAGGATGTGCCCCAACCTGTTGGTAAGCTTATCAACCCTCATTCATCTTGATTCCATGGTGGAAATCAAAAATAAATTATGGATTCCTTCTTATTTCGATCTCCTCTTCAACCCTAGCCAACTTTTACAACCAAAACCTTGAGGACGAGCCTAAGGGGGAGTTGCAAGAGCTTCATCCACCATTAATGGCGTGAGCTTGGAGCTTTGGAGCTCAACTGGAGGCGGGTTTTATAACTTAAACCCTTAAACATTGCTATTGCATCAATTCTCTATGCTTTGTTGATTGATTTCTTCAATTTGATGCACTCTTATTTCTTGCTGCAATTTCCATCAAGAACGGTTGCTGTTCTTGGTTGTTCGAAGGCATGGGATGATGAAATCATCCTAGATGCTTATCCAAAGAAAATTAGCAAGCCAAATGGTTTTGATAGCTACTCCAAATCGTTTTAATTTGATTGGCTATGCGGTTTCAGCAAACCATTTAAGGGCAAACGGTTTGAAACCGTTTGGGAGCAAACGGTTTGAAACCGTTTGGGAGCAAACGGTTTCAAAACAGTTTGATATGGTTGACCAAGCAGTGACCGTTTGGGAATCCTGTTACTAATTATGTAGGCTGATGACCCTCTAAATTTGAGGGGTTAACTACACAGGAATCGTGAGTTGAATCCCAATCAATTAGGCAAATCGAATTGAATTAAATGCTGATTTTCAACGTGATTAACTTCACCTGTTTGGGAAAACGGTTTCAAGACCGTTTGCGTGAGTTGACAAAGCATTGACCGTTTGGGATTCCTGTTCATAATTATGTTGGTTGATGACCCTCCAAATTTGAGGGATTAACTCCCAAGGAATCGTGAGTTGAAGGCTAATCAATTAGAGAAACCTAATTGGATTAAGTGCTGATTATCAATCTGATTTAATTGAACTTTTTGGGAAAACGGTCTCAAGACCGTTTGAGTGCGTTGACCAAGGGTGGACCGTTTGGTATTACTGTTCCTAATGATGTGGTCTAATGACTCACCAAAGTTTAGGGATTAACCCACAAGGAATCGTGAGTTGAAGGCTATTCAATTGGGCAAACCCTAATTGAAAGCAGTGCTGAAATTCCATTGAGTTAATTGGTGATTTTGGGTTGATTAGCCCAAACGGTTTCAAGACCGTTTGGGTATCACCCAAACGGTATAAATACTGTTTGGGGGTCACCCCAAGACCGGTTTTAGGTCTGGGGTCAAGTATAGTTGACCAATTAAAGGTCCAAAGGTACTAAACATATTGCAATGAAGTGCTGATTTGTTGATCAACTCGATAGACCAATCCTTGATGATTTTTTACTAGAATCCAAAGGATGGATGGGCCAAACGGTCTCAAGACCGTTTGGTGGTCACCCAAGACCGTTTGTAGGTCTAGGGTTGAGTATGGTTAGGTGTTTGAAGGCCTAAAGGTACCAAGTTGATCTGCAATAAATTGCTGAATTGGTGAGCACTTCAATGATCCAAACCCTACTTGGATGGCTTGGTTTTGAGTGATTTGATGGGCAAACGGTCTCAAGACCGTTTGGAGGTCATCCAAACGACCTCAAGACCGTTTGGGGTCAGGTCATACCCAATTTGGATGATGGTTCAATGGTTTCAAAGTAACTAGTCTTACATTGATTAGTGTTGTTGAATCATCGATTCTAAACCCTAATTCAATTGAATCAAACCCTAATTGATGACCAATTGAGGGTTAATTTAGGGTCAAATCATTTGAAGGTTGACCTATTAAACTCAATTGAAGTATGAGGATAGGTCCAATTGATGATTGATTCCATGAATTCAATGATTGAAGGAATCAACATTGGAAACCCTAATTCAATTGGATACTTATATAATGGAGGTCCAATGTGATTTAATCTCTTGAGAAACAAGATGGTGAATGATCCATTGATACAATGCTGATTAGTAATAATAGTCAATGAAGGTACAAAGGTTGAAACCCTATCAGTACCTAAGTGGTTAGTGCCAATTAAGGGATGAACCCTAATTGCTTATAGGATCAATGACTTGATATACTATGTTAATCATAGCTGTATGAACTCGATTGAAGGGTTGATATGACCTAATCAAGTTGAGATGATGATAGCATGAATTCCTATAATAATATGATTCATGTGGTGTTTAAGGGTATGATCCTTAAGTAGAGAGATCATGAAACCCTAATCATGAACATAAACCCTAATTATGGGCAATGTGATATGAAACCCTAATGAAGGGTGATGCTATATGCAATCCCTATTCTAAAGAAGGGAGATGGTATGTGAAACCCTAATCCCTAATGAGAGAATAGAATTCATACTTGAATATGATTCATGAGGTGAACTCCCTTTGCACGACCATACAAGGTAGCACGACCGTGGTAGCTTCCCCTCGCACGGCCATTCTTGGTTGCACGGCCGTGGTGCTCTATGCTTGATTTAGAGGTGATTTGAAAGTGACCTCATATGATCGTATACCTTGATATGATTATAAGTCCAATATAATTGGATGAAGGATACATAAGATATGTGATGAGAAACCCTAGTTGAGGGTGTATCATTGTGATTGTTTATAAGAAACTTTATAATAAAGTCATGCCTTAAACTAAGATAAGTCCATATCATGTGAGATAGCTGTACAATTCTAATGTGTGGCCTTTGCATTATATGCTAAAGGTAAGAGATTAGTGATGGAATGTACTAAGAGGGAAATACCTTAATACAAGATAAGATGGATAACTCAACAGAGTTTGAAATGATGAGAAAGTGATACATCAAGATATGATTGTTATCACATTCAACATTTCAGGGTTTATATGCCTTGATGTACTTTAAATACAATATAATTGGGTAAGAAACATATGAAGTGTGTTATGCAACTATTACAATGAAATGTAATGAGTTGTTACACCTTGATGAGTGTTAATTAATGTACCTTGAGAATGGGGTTAAGCCCAAATGATGTGTATGATATAATCATACCATGATAAGGATGAGAAATGAACTCATACCTTGAATTGATGATCATTAATGCTATATGATGAAAGTAATGTTCTAGAATAATCAAATATGATATCCTTGAATGCCCCAGAGGTATGGAATAATGTATTATGGGTTTGACAGATAATGAGATCATGAACTCTTTATTAATGAGAAATGGGGAACCCTAACCCTAATTTGGGTAAAGGGAATGAAAAGCCCTATTTGATAGTAAACCCTAATTTCTGGTAGAGGAATAATGGTGTTACTATCACATCACATGATGTGATGAATATCTTGTATGACTGTTATCATGCCTAATAACCATACAAATATTATGAGATGATGTATATAGCTAGTGTGAGCTGTGACATTTATATAATAAATGTTGATTGGCATTATGTGCCTTAATGTTGTTGTTGCTTAGTAAAAGAAGCAATATGCATGGACTTTTATGAGTCACATGAGTAAGTTGTTACCTAGTGAGAGGTGACAAGATATTTCATGGCCTTGTGAGCCAGGTGTGATGCTTGTGTAACAAGTATCATGAATGCCTTGGTCAGATGACCTGAAGGTGATAGTTACCTGAAAAAGGTATAATAATGCTCAATGATGAGTTAAGGGTTTGAATACCCAGAACCATATGATTATGGTGATGAGAAAGTGAAGGGATGATAATTCCCAATATTGAAATGAGGGACTGAGTTCCCAGGGTCTTTCAAAGATTGATGAATATCTGATAAAAGTAGTACATGTCTCTTTATAGCATTGTTGTAATAAGTTATGTTTGAGAACTTGGCTGATGCTAAAAGAATATGAGAATGTACTTAATAAATCAAGTGAAATCTATTCATGTAGTGCTCTGACCATAGATCCATCATCGTCAGGAATAGGTGATGGTGAAACGGGTGCCCGCGGCAAAACCCGGAGCACATATTTTGAATATGTGGGGGTAAATGGGCGAAAATATCCTTACATCCTCTTGAAGAGATTGTTGGAAGGTAAACAAGAAACCTCTCAATCCTTCATGAATATGTCAGGATGGATGTATCATGAATCTCCCAATGATACTTAATGTCGGATCGAGGAGATAAACAAGAACTCTCTCGATTGGCGATGAGAGTGCAGTTGACACTGTAACTCTGTAGCGAAGGTGCCAGAATACCCTGGCTAGCTAGTTAGCAGAGACACGAGATATCCTGGATGTGGTCTCGTACTGACCAAGGCAGATGAGGTCATAAGAATTCGGCTCTTTTGATGACCTATGTATGGTACCGAGGCGATTTCGTAATGGTCGGTTGGATTATGAGCGATATATCTCATCTCCTCAGAGCATAAGTGTGATTGTAAAATGTAATCAGCCGTATAGCATGTTTGCTTAAGGATTGAATACGAAGATTCATTGGCTGATGTTGCATTTCTTTGTGCGTTCCTTAGTAGATAAATGTTAATTATGTTTCTTTATATTCTCTGCAAAGTAGACAGATGAATTACTTATCTACCATGGGTAGATGCAATGACTTCCTTGAGAATGGATATTATCTTATTCTGTTCTATGATGAATAATTCTGCCTGATAATGTAAAAGTAACCCCTGCTCAGTTTTAATTTTTTAAACTGCAATAACAATGTTTTTGGCGGAGAGTTATATCTCTTGCTGGGGCAATTTTCAATTGTCTCACCCCCGTGGGAAACATTTTTAGGTATGCATGGAAGACAGAGCAGAAACCCTAGAACAGGGAAAGAGCAGCAGCAACAGTAGGGACATCAATAAGATCTCAGGTGGAAATATTGTCTGTCTAGTCATATAGATAGTAGTCTTATGTGTCGTCTCTGTACTCTCAGGTCCTCGGAGTTTTAAATGTATCAATCTGAGTTTTGGCTTAGTGCCTCGAAGTTTTTATACTGCCTGTGTATATTTGTTAACATGGCAGTCAATGTTGTAATCCTTGAAAAGGAATGGTACAGGTTGTGTACTTATGAACCAGGATGAATTTGGAATACTTTGGTTCATGGTTAAAGAGTTTTCCTATGAATGGATCTCTTTGCAAAAAGTTTTAAATTTTCAGTGATTTTCAGTAATCCGCTGCAAATAATTCGCTTCCGCATTAGTTAATCCTGTTTTCGCGAGACGGTCGTCTCAATTAGTGGTATCAGAGCTCTAGGTTTGCTGAGTCTACAGAGACATAGGACTAAGGTATCGAGTCTGTGATAGTGTCCTCCTATATAACCTATAATGATTTCTGCTTGTGCAGAGAAAGGGTAAAAGTTAAAATGACTGGAGAACATAAGGAACACATTGCTGGGAGCAATGTTGTTGCACCAAGAAGAGGTACAAGGGATCATGAAAGAATAGAATGAGTGCCTGAGAATCCCCATTAAGACCTGATCAGGATAGAGAATCCTATGATCATGCTCTTGTTGGGCAGATTGGTGCAACAGTAATGCATATAAGTGGACTGGATACTAGCCTTACGATCTAGGTTATCAGTCCTTAATACAGAAAGCTTGAGCTTTAAAAGAGTTCCTGAATGACTTAGTCATGTTGGAACAAGGGAAAATATGGAAAAGATTAATTTATGGCAAGAAAGTAGACTCTGCCATGAGTTTAGTCAGATAATAAATCTATGATGGCAGTGCTCAAGGAAGGGAAATAAGCTGAGAAGTAGGGAATGGTCTCTATAATTCTAGAGACATTTTCTTAATGGTTTTGAAAAACCAAGTTTTTGGTACTAATAGTGCAACAAATGCCTAGTGTACCAGGGCAGTAGCCATTAAGTAAGTGAAAAGGTCTTAACCTTTCACCTGTAAGATCCCATGGCTTAGTTTTTGCAACAGTAATAAGACTAATAAGACCATGATATGAGGAAAAGGTATGCTATTAATGTGTACATGTCGAGTACACTAAACCCTTTTTGTTATAGGAAAAAAAAAGAGGATTGTTGATTTTGTTTTCCCTATTGGTTGCTATATAGGGAAGAAATGATGAGAACTAGAATTTGAATTTTGTTCAGTATTCTTTTGAATGCTCTATGTTGGTCTTACTTCTATGAAAGAGGAAGAGGTATAGAAGAGATGCCTGGATAAAATCCAGGGATGTTAAGTTTTTTAGCTTATAATAAAAGCAAGGAATATGATATTAGACAAAGTGCATACTACTTGATCACAGTACTTGTAAACCCTGGCCAGGTATACAACCATTGATGATAAAGTGGGTATGGAAACTCTTAGATTGTTGTCTTTTTGATTGCTCTGATCAAGTAGTCATTCTGAGACAATCTAATGAGTATCATGAAATCAGAAATCTGGAATGAATAAATGTGTCATATCTCATGCATAAGAAAGATAAGCTTGAGATAATCTCAGATTAGCATGTTGTATGAGGAACTCAAAATGTACTCCTCATAAGAAATGAGGGAGATGGACCTTGTTCAATAATGTTTCCAGCATAATAAAGATCTTTTCCATAACAAGGACATGGGAAATGTGATGAGATCATGAGATGATCATAAACATGCTAGATAATAATAAAGAAAGGGATAATGACATGTAATCATCCTTACAAATTCCAATGCTAAAGGCAAGGAACCTAAGATGAGATAAAGAGTAAATGGTTCATGAATAGCTAAAAATACATGAAATAATAAGAGGAATATGAATCCTTGTTTTCTTTCCTTTCAGGGACATGGCAATCAAGTGGGTCTTAGGGTACTTGATGTGCATAAGATAAATATGTTCATGTGAGGGATACTTAGAAAAGTATCAGTTATCTTGGACTTTGGTTCCAAGAAAAAGACATATGTAACAAGTAATGCCTCATAATGAAAGGAATATGAGAATGTGACTGATACCAAGGTAAGAGATTCTGGTATCTGAGAGTTATCAGATGGTTTAGGTTGGCTACCTAGAGTGGTCAACTATGAAATCAGTCTGATTATATAAAATGATATGAACATCATATGTTAGGGGTTTATGCCTTGCATAAACATGATATTAATAAGGAATGTAAGATGTCTCTATGAACAAGAAAAGTGTTATGTGACACAAAGTTGACTCCACAGTCTATGATAAGGGGACAGTGGAGCATGTGTCTTGTGTGTTGATTCTATAAGAATCCTGAAAGGAAACACATTTTGTTGAACAAAGCTTTTTGGTGTCTCCATAATAAGGAGATGATATGTGAAGATTAGATAGTATGATGAATGAAATACATTTGTCTTCCTTTATCTGGATTTCGGGGACGAAATCCTTGTTAGGGGTTTATAATTTGTAACATCCCTGACCTGGGTTATACTCTAACCCTAGGTGTTTTTATTAATAAAGATGATTATATGCTTAATAATATCTTGTAAAAAGTAATTAGGGCTCATCAGGAGCTTATGTTTCAATTTTGGTCCTGTTTGGACAATGTTGAAGCAATGTTTGCTTATTTTGGACTAATGTGCAAATTACCCAAGTTGAGGGGTTTAAGTCCAAATTGTGCATGATAATATGTTCCTCATGTTTTGAATCATCATGAGAGTGAAAATTATGCTGAGGTATGGCTTATGGAAGCCTGAATACCAAGAAAGAGATGATAAAGCAATATATGTGCATGAAAACATAGTTTTGGTGTAATATGCAATTTACCCAAAACCTAGGGTGCAAAATGTAATTTATCACTTCAATAAGGTCCATAATGTTTCTTGGCATCATTTAGAGCAAATAAAATGAGAGGGGCACCTCTTTTGGATTAAGTTGGAGGAGAGTGAATCTTGATATTAAAATAATCAAGATTTAATCCTAATTGAAACCCTAATTCAATTTAGGGAAAAAATGAATATATTAATTAAAGGGCCTTCAACCAAAATGTTATTGGTTGAGTTTGAATAAGGATAGACGTCCTTTTGCATAGATAAGGCACGAAAATATCTAAAGGAGGTGAAACTCCACTCACCTTATTATAAAGGAAAGTAATATCCACTCACATTATGGATATTACTATTATATGATTAAGGTGATTAATTTGCTTTTCTTTTAATTTGAGGATAATGAAGGAGAGTTAAAGGCAAAGGAAGGTACCTTCGTACACAAGGGAGTGAGGGGGTTTATGTGGCACCAATTTTAGAGTTGAGGGAAATTAAAAATGCTTTCTCTCTCCTCAATTTCCTTTATAAAAACTTCATTTCCAAATCAATTAAAAGGATTTTTCGGCCCTCTCTTCTTCCCTTGCTTTGGATGAGCTCAAGGGGACTTAGGAACAACAGGAGGATGAGCCCCAACCTGTTGGTAAGCTTATTAACCCTCATTCATCTTGATTCCATGGTGGAAATCAAAAATAAATTATGGATTCCTTCTTATTTCGATCTCCTCTTCAACCCTAGCCAACTTTTACAACCAAAAGCTTGAGGACGAGCCTAAGGGAGAGTTGCAAGAGCTTCATCCACTATTAATGGCGTGAGCTTGGAGCTTTGGAGCTCAACTGGAGGAGGGATTTATAACTTAAACCCTTAAACATTGCTATTGCATCAATTCTCTATGCTTTGTTGATTGATTTCTTCAATTTGATGCACTCTTATTTCTTGCTGCAATTTCCATCAAGAACGGTTGCTGTTCTTGGTTGTTCGAAGGAATGGGATGATGACATCATCCTAGATTCTTATTCAAAGAAAATTACCAAGCCAAATGGTTTTGATAGCTACTCCAAATCGTTTTAATTTGATTGGCTATGCGGTTTCAGCAAACCGTTTAAGGGCAAATGGTTTGAAACCGTTTGGGAGAAAACGGTTTCAAAACCATTTGAGATGGTTGATAAAGCATTTACCGTTTGGGAATATTGTTCCTCATTATGTAGGCTGATGACCCTCCAAATTTTAGGGGTTAACTCCAAAGGAATCGTGAGTTGAAGGCCAATCCATTAGGAAAATCGAATTGAATTAAATGCGGATTTTCAACCTGATTAACTTCACCTGTTTGGGAAAACGGTTTCAAGACCGTTTGAGTGAGTTGCCAAGCATTGACCGTTTGGGATTCCTGTTCATAATTATGTTGGTTGATGACCCTACAAATTTTAGGGATTAACTCCCAAGGAATCGTGAGTTGAAGGCTAATCAATTAGGGAAACCTAATTGGATTAAGTGCTGATTATCAATCTGATTTAATTGAACTTTTTGGGCAAACGGTCTCAAGACCATTTGAGTGCGTTGACCAAGGGTTTACCGTTTGGTATTACTGTTCCTAATGATGTGGTCTAATGACGCACCAAATTTGAGGGATGAACTCCCAAGGAATCGTGATTTGAAGGCTATTCAAGTGGGCAAACCCTAATTGAAAACAGTGCTGAAATTCCTATGAGTTAATTGGAGATTTTGGGTTGATTAGCCCAAACGGTTTCAAGACCATTTGGGTATCACCCCAACGGTCTCAAGCTGTTTGGGGGTCACCCCAAGACCGTTTGTAGGTATGGGGTCAAGTATAGTTGACAAATTAAAGGTCCAAAGGTACTAATCATATTGCAATGAAGTGCTGATTTGTTGATCAACTCGTTAGACCAATCCTTGATGATTTTTCACTAGAATCCAAAGGATGGATGGGCCAAACGGTCTCAAGTCCGTTTGGAGCTCATAAAAACGGTCTCAAGACCGTTTGGTGGTCACCCAAGACCGTTTGGAGGTATAGGGTTGAGTATGGTTAGGTGTTTGAAGGCCTAAAGGTACCAAGTTGATCTGCAATAAATTGCTGAATTGGTGAGCACTTCAATGATCCAAACCCTACTTTGATGGCTTGGTTTTGAGTGATTTGATGGGCAAACGGTCTCAAGACCGTTTGGAGGTCATCCAAACGACCTCAAGACCGTTTGGGGTCAGTTCATACCCAATTTGGATGATGGTTCAATGGTTTCAAAGTAACTAGTCTTACATTGATTAGTGTTGTTGAATCATCGATTCTAAACCCTAATTCAATTGAATCAAACCCTAATTGATGACCAATTGAGGGTTAATTTAGGGTCAAGTCATTTGAAGGTTGACCTATTAAACTCAATTGAAGTATGAGGATAGGTCCAATTGATGATTGAATCCATGAATTCAATGATTGAAGGAATCAACATTGGAAACCGTAATTCAATTGGATACTTATGTAATGGAGGTCCAATGTGATTGAATCTCTTGAGAAACAAGATGGTGAATGATCCATTGATCCAATGCTGATTAGTAATAATAGTCAATGAAGGTACAAAGGTTGAAACCCTATTAGTACCTAAGTGGTTAGTGCCAATTAAGGGATGAACCCTAATTGCTTCTGGGATCAATGACTTGATATACTATGTTGATCATAGTTTTATGAACTCGATTGAAGGGTTGATATGACCTAATCAAGTTGAGATGATGATAGCATGAATTCCTATAATAATATGATTCATGTGGTGTTTAAGGGTATGATCCTTAAGTAGAGAGATCATGAAACCCTAATCATGAACATAAACCCTAATTATGGGCAATGTGATATGAAACCCTAATGAAGGGTGATGTTATATGCAATCCGTATTCTAAAGAAAGGAGATGGTATGTGAAACCCTAATCCCTAATGAGAGAATAGAATTCATACTTGAATATGATTCATGAGGTGAACTCCCTTTGCACGACCATATAAGGTAGCACGGCCGTAGTAGCTTCCCCTCGCACGGCCGTTCTTGGTTGCACGGCCGTGGTGCTCTATGCTTGATTTAGAGGTGATTTGAAAGTGACCTCATATGATCGTATACCTTGATATGATTATAAGTCCAATATAATTGGATGAAGGATACATAAGATATGTGATGAGAAACCCTAGTTGAGGGTGTATCATTGTGATTGTTTATAAGCAACTTTATAATAAAGTCATGCCTTAAACTAAGATAAGTCCATATCATGTGAGATAGTTGTACAATTCTAATGTGTGGCCTTTGCATTATATGCTAAAGGTAAGAGATTAGTGATGGGAATGTACTAAGAGGGAAATACCTTAATACAAGATAAGATGGATAACTCAACAGAGTTTGAAATGATGAGAAAGTGATACATCAAGATATGATAGTTATCACATTCAGCATTTCAGGGTTTATATGCCTTGATGTACTTCAAATACAATATAATTGGGTAAGAAACATATGAAGTGTGTTATGCAACTATTACAATGAAATGTAATGAGTTGTTACACCTTGATCAGTGTTAATTAATGTACCTTGAGAATGGGGTTAAGCCCAAATGATGTGTATGATATAATCATACCATGATAAGGATGAGAAATGAACTCATACCTTGAATTGATGATCATTAATGCTATATGATGAAAGTAATGTTCTAGAATAATCAAATATGATATCCTTGAATGCCCCAGAGGTATGGAATAATGTATTAAGGGTTTGACAGATAATGAGATCATGAACTCTTTATTAATGAGAAATGGGGAACCCTAACCCTAATTTGGGTAAAGGGAATGAAAAGCCCTATTTGATAGTAAACCCTAATTCCTGGTAGAGGAATAATGGTGTTACTATCACATCACATGATGTGATGAATATCTTGTATGACTGTTATCATGCCTAATAACCATACAAATATTATGAGATGATGTATATAGCTAGTGTGAGCTGTGACATTTATATAATAAATGTTGATTGGCATTATGTGCCTTAATGTTGTTGTTGCTTAGTAAAAGAAGCAATATGCATGGACTTTTATGAGTCACATGAGTAAGTTGTTACCTAGTGAGAGGTGACAAGATATTTCATGGCCTTGTGAGCAAGGTGTGATGCTTGTGTAACAAGTATCATGAATGCCTTGGTCAGATGACCTGAAGGTGATAGTTACCTGAAAAAGGTATAATAATGCTCAATGATGAGTTAAGGGTTTGAATACCCAGAACCATATGATTATGGTGATGAGAAAGTGAAGGGATGATAATTCCCAGTATTGAAATGAGGGACTGAGCTCCCAGGGTCTTTGAAAGACTAATGAATATCTGATAAAAGTAGTACATGTCTCTTTATAGCATTGTTGTAATAAGTTATGTTTGAGAACTTGGCTGATGCTAAAAGAATATGAGAATGTACTTAATAAATCAAGTGAAATCTATTCATGTAGTGCTCTGACCATAGATCCATCATCGTCAGGAATAGGTGATGGTGAAACGGGTGCCCGCGGCAAAACCCGGAGCACATATTTTGAATATGTGGGGGTAAATGGGCGAAAATATCCTTACGTCCTCTTGAAGAGATTGTTGGAAGGTAAACAAGAAACCTCTCAATCCTTCATGAATATGTCGGGATGGATGTATCATGAATCTCCCAATGATACTTAATGTCGGATCGAGGAGATAAACAAGAAATCTCTCGATTGGCGATGAGAGTGCAGTTGACACTGTAACTCTGTAGCGAAGATGCCAGAATACCCTGGCTAGCTAGTTAGCAGAGACACGAGATGTCCTGCATGTGGTCTCGTACTGACCGAGACAGATGAGGTCATAAGAATTCAGCTCTTTTGATGACCTATGTATGGTACCGAGGCGATTTCGTAATGGTCGGTTGGAGTATGAGCGGTATATCTCATCTCCTCATAGCATAAGTGTGATTGTAAAATGTAATCAGCCATATAGCATGTTTGCTTAAGGATTGAATACGAAGATTCATTGGCTGATGTTGCATTTCTTTGTGCATTCCTTAGTAGATAAATGTTAATTATGTTTCTTTATATTCTCTACAAAGTAGACAGATGAATTACTTATCTACCATGGGTAGATGCAATGACCTCCTTGAGAATGGAGATTATCTTATTCTGTTCTATGATGAATAATTCTGCCTGATAATGTAAAAGTAACCCTGCTCAGTTTTAATTTAATAAACTGCAATAACAATGTTTTTGGCGGAGAGTTATATCTCTCTCTGGGGAAATTTTCAGTTGTCTCACCCCCGTGGGAAACATTTTTAGGTATGCATGGAAGGCAGAGCAGAAACCCTAGAACAGGGAAAGAGCAGCAGCAACAGTAGGGACAGCAATAAGATCTCAGGTGGAAATATTGTCTGTCTAGTCATATAGATAGTAGTCTTATGTGTCGTCTCTGTACTCTCAGGTCCTCAGAGTTTTAAATGTATCAATCTGAGTTTTGTCTTAGTGCCTCGAAGTTTTTATACTGCCTGTGTATATTTGTTAACAGGGCAGTCAATGTTGTAATCCTTGAAAAGGAATGGTACAGGTTGTGTACTTATGAACCAGGATGAATTTGGAATACTTTGGTTCATGGTTAAAGAGTTTTCCTATGAATGGATCTCTTTGCAAAAAGTTTTAAATTTTTAGTGATTTTCAGTAATCCGCTGCAAATAATTCACTTCTGCATTAGTTAATCCTGTTTTCGCGAGACGGTCGTCTCAATCATCCTTGCTCACCCACTCAACATCTTTATTATCCCAGTTCATCATAACTTTGAACACTTTTGTTGGACACAGACTAATCACCTTCGGCTTGCGATCCCAGTGATCAATTTTGATTCATTTTACTAACGAACTAGGACTTTTTGCCGAAAATGTCCCACTCCTCGAACCTACCGGTTTGTCAGCTCTGATCTTATCTACTATGTCTTTGACTCGATCCTTGGAAATTTTAAAGAACAAATGAGCATAGGTGCAAACATGGACAATGTAAGCAATAATATGGCTTGGAACGAGTTCAAAACAAATGACCATACCTTCTCACCAGTTGTGGATTGATTTACCACAAGCCATTCTGCCTTCACTTGCTGTTTACCTTTTCCCTTCTTTGGAACAGACATGGCAACCAGAGCCAGTGTAGTACGTACGCTAAGCAGATGGTCAATTTCATCGTCTATGCCTGTCTGCTTCAACTAGTCCTTCACCTCTACAACATAATACACTCTTGCAGATTCATCATGTGGTAGTACTATATGTTATTTCATATAGAACTATGCCAACTTGTTCTTAACACATACACTTCCGGTGCTTGTGCTTCCATCAACAATGTTTTGTAACACACTTGTGCATATGGCAACATGCGACATGAAATCCAACTTGCCAACAGACTGTTGAACCTTACAACATGAAAAAATGATCTGATGGTCATTACAACTAATCCAATTCCATGCACCTCATTTTAAATCAGTATTGTTTCTATAGATTATGCATACCGTGTTAACTGCACCCCTTATTGTAGGGCGATGAACCACAACCGTGCAATCAGTGAGGGGCACCACAAAGCTACTAACTAGCAAGCTAACCGGAGTGGCCTACAACATAATATAATACACGGTCAGTACAGAATCTTGACTGCAAACGTTGTATCGGATCAAAAATATAAATTTTGTTTTACTAAGTTGGCAATGGTGCTCTAGACATTTAATCGCTCATGAGGCACAACCTCCATCACAGTGTTATCCAACTCTAGCGATGCTATGCTATTGTAAGAAAGCTACCATAATATATAATCTCATTAACACTTTTATTCACATTCAATCATGTCAACAAATGGATCTTGCATCAACTTAGTTCTTAATCCATCATACCATCTTTGTTACATGATCTTTGTTATTCCAGTGAACAACTGCCTCACCAACACAATTTGCTACAACTACGTCATCCTAGACGTATTTAAACATATTCAATATAAGATTTTTGCACAAAAACATGTTACACATTTAGCAGCCCCTCACCCCCACACAACAATCATTTAAACAAAATCAATGCAAATTGTATGTACAATTACCTTTTTTACTTGCAAACCTAGTGCATGGGCGGATGAGGCTAACTTCACCGCCAATTATGTCAGTACGTTGGGCAGCTGCCTCTGTGCCAAAACTCCCTTGCTTTTCTGATGGAGGCGTTTCATAATGTATCTTTGTAGTAGCAGTAATGGAAGACAAATTAGCTGGGTGTAAACATAAACAAATTTTAAAAAATACCTACTCCCAACAATTTATTACCGTCTTTGCCACTCTCCATTTCATCTTACCGGAGGAGGTGACCTCCCCCTTTTGCAAGGAATATGTAACCAACGGTGTTTTCAAACAATCCTATAATTTATGAGAATGGTATATCATATTCTTTTTGCACCCACATGTTTTACAATTTGACGCACACATTAACTAACAACCTTCTTTGAAGCAGACCTCGTCATAATGGGATCCCTAGCAACCTCCTCGTGGTCAACACTCCTGCTACTCGCATGTAATTGACACATACTTTTTCATGTTATTACTAGTTGGAAAAATTTGGCTGCATATGTTTCAACACTAGAAATAAAACGGCACAACAAACGCACAGTAAACACGTGCCTGCACTAAAAACCACATAAATATGTTGTCCTGCATAAAATAGGAATAAATATTGTGAGATTGATCAACATGCTCATATCTTAAACTTGTAATTTCTAAATAATTTGTACAAGCAGTTCCTTGTTACACGATATTCACTTTTTTAACGGGCAATAGTATGAATCAGTGAGTTCTATCGAACAAATAATAAAATACCTTGGGCGTGACTACAGTTGTAGCTTTCCCAAACAAATCAGTAGGTAATGCATTAGATGCACTTGACCTGTTACTAATATTTTCCACTAATGTCTTTCCCACACACGTCGACTTTGTTACCTAACAGACACACAAACCAAGCTGTAAAACACTCATCATTTTTAATTCCCCCACAAGCTCTAACAGCACCCTGATGCACAATCTATAGTCATACCATTTTTTCACCTGAAATTGTTTGTTTGTTCTCTGCTGTAGCCAAAACACCGGCTCAAGATTTGTCATCCACAATCTGGATCTCCATAAAAAGGTGATATCATCGACACCATACCTGCTTTGTTAGTCACACTGCCAACATATACATTACCCGAACAGACGAAAGTTGTGTTACATCTTACCCTATCAACCAATTCGCTATTATCTGGCCCTTCCAAAATCCTAATGCATTCACTAGTGGTTATCTGCACATACACAAAATTGACATCACTGCCTATCTTCATAAAAAAACATCAACAAAATAAAATATTATTGGAATTCCAAATTGTTAGTTTTACCGTGTCTCTCTTCACTTGCGGTAAGGTAGTTCCTGCCCTTCTAGTAGTCGATGTACTCCCCAGTCAAACTCATCTTCCCTGGGCATGCTTATTAATTGTAGGAAATTCTTCACTACTTTATGTTCTCCCTTTTGGGTTGCCTGACAACAGCTGCACGATTTTTTTGCATACACATCCCATTATTAAGCAGTTATCCCTATAATTTTTATTTTCATTTATGTTGATCTCGGCTTGAATCAAAATTCATGCCTCTTACGCAGGGTTAGAAGAATCTCTGCTACCAAGGTGCTTGGGTTCACTGACAGTTCCCCTACCACCAACTTTCCCTGCTACAAAAACCTTCACAAATGCAATACTATAATATAACACATGCAAATCTACTCACGAATGTATGCACATATACAATTTTATATTCTAGATCTCACTAACATCAAATTCATCAATTCTGATCCTATGTTCTCCACCCAATATATTTTTTGTTGGTAAGTTAGAATTCTTACTACCAGCTTCAAGGTTAGCTTCAATAACAACGTGTGGTGTTTTATTTGTTGTACTCAACAAACGCTGAACAAAACTTCAATCACATTATTCAGAAATAGGAACTAATTTTTAATACTCTACACCAGCCATTTCGCTAACATCAACCATTAACATTCAGTTTTTATCGCCGAGGGTGTTGATAGGTCAATTACTGAAGTAGTTCCACGTATTAACGGCTCCTAAAACACCAAATGATCATCACATAACAAAAAGTTAGACCTAGAATTTTTTCGATAACAAATTTCTAATACAGTCATCATGTTAATAACAACAGCTTATAAAATCCAACTTTTGCGGCCAATTCATACCCTTCCTGGTGTAATGTCATTTCTATCTACTGCACTGTCAGTTCCCGAAGAACAAGCATTCTCCTAAAACGAAGATAAGAACAAACAAAGTGGTTGGCACCATTGGTATTGACCATACAATAAAGATTTGGTGGTTTATTTAAGTACATTTCTTTCCCTTCTATATCCTTCTAACTTTTTTCCCTTACCTTTCTTGCTACATCTTCCAACACCATTTCCCTGTTGAAACATCCATACATCGTCAGGAAACTCAACATCATAACAATCAAGGGTAGATGTTTTAAATGATTACACCCAATTATTGTTACATACCAATTTCTCTGCCATAGTTTCGGCCCCCAACGTAGTTGCGTCATCTGCAGTAACATCCTTGCTCTGCAAACATGACAAACATGTTACTAGAAGATAAAATTATTTCTTCAATATTACTTTTACATTTCATTAAATGTGTATTGATTTTTCATTTTTATCATGCATGCAGTCATGCCCATATGGGCCATCGATGTTAGTACCAGTGGACAAACCACCAGAGCTACTTGGAGAAGCTGTGGGATCAGCTATCCCTCAAAAACAGAGCTCCACACAGACCATATCTAGCTCTAACAGTAGTACATCATTTCGTGCCTTTAATATAGATAGTTCAGCATTATCAGCTTTCAACTTTTTCTCCAGTAGCACAACCTGATCATCCACATCTCCGATGTCGGTGGAGGCGCGGTCAACACATTTTCTCTTGTCGGCTGAACACATAACCTTGCGGTCTGTCACGCAACGCTGCACAAAACAGTTTAGCATTATACTAGTGCACCCATGAAAACCATATATCACAAATGAAATAAAAATGTATATAATTTCAGTATATAACCACCTCCACATCAACGTTGTTGGCAGCATTATTCAGCACCACCGTTGAACTTTCAACAACATTCTGACGATTGCTCATAAACTCAAGCCCTGATATACTTGTCCTCAAGCGTACTGACAGTCATATCCTTGCCTGCCAACCAGGCACTTAGACGGTTGACGTAATCCCAGTAATTAGCAAGGACACAAGCATCGTCTCTTGCTTTGCGGATGGAGAGGGCAACATGGTGGAACCACACCATCAGCATGAAACAACATCCCTTCAGATAACCTCAGTTGGTTGAACCCATTTCTGCCATCCCTATATGTAGGAATTTGTAGACTAACTCCGACTAGTTATATCTACCAAGGTCATCCAAATTGTAGACGTAATTCCATATTCTTTTCTTGATGTTGAACCCTACTATTGGGTAGAAGAAGGTCGCCATCATAACAACAGTCCAAATTGTGACATAATCATCTACTGATTTTTTATCATTACGGCCAGCCAAGTCTTTTAACACTTTCATAGTTGTTGCCACCTTTACCTCCCCCCCGTTGAAATAATCACCATGTATTGCTGAATCATGCTCCTCGTCCTGTCGGTCTAAAAGAAACACCATCTCCCCTGCAAAGCGAGAGGAACACACATGTTTAACAATGTATTGTTACACAAAAACACCACTGAATATCAGCTCTTCTAGCCTGGCTGGATGCTAACTGTTTGAGGGAATCCCAAGGATCTGCCCCACCTACCGGGCACTGAACGATATCTCATGCTTACCAAGTCTGAAACTCCTTGTCTCCTTGTCGTAGATTTCGACAAGAGACCTAATCAGAACAAGGTCAAGAGCTTTTGGGCATTTGAGGGACAGGAAATGTCCAAACACAGTCCGGCGAAACACCTCTTTGTGCCGAACAGTAGCACTGTCACAGATGGACAAAAACTTACTGAACGAGCAACACGTCATCATCCCTTTATCAGTAGGTGTTTCGAATTCCAGTTCTTCTTCTAGTTTGCTATCAGCCATCCTACAAACTGCTACATTCATTAAAAGCATTTTTAAAAGATACATAAATCAGTTGATAAAATAACTTTGGTTATCAAATTTTATTTTTACTCAACTAAGAAAATATTTTACAGTCTCCGGCAAATTAAATGATGTCTGCCTTAAGTTTTTCTATGTTATATTGACCAGTAGGACACCTATAAATTTTACAAAAATAACTAGGACGTCTGCTAGTGCGTTTGGATTTTGTTGAAAAAATTGCTTTGACCATCTTATACCATTACTTTTTTGCATAACATTATATATGTTCAGCATGTTGTTGTCCAAATGTTATGTTTTCTTATGTTGTGTTTTTAAAAAAAGTGTATGTCTTCAATACATCCGCCTACAAATATACAATTGCCATGCTCATGAGTACGAGTTAAAGAAGTCAAACACTAATCAAATCGACATCCATTTTACCCTATGTGCCTCACATCCGCTATATGGTTCATCAAACAACCAACCCCCTAAAACAAGAGGTTATACTGCAAGCTCATATTCCAATCTGTCACACCTAACAATAATGCTAACATAAAAAGCTTACGTGAATGTACAACATGCTAGTTGACACCGATCGCAGCATAACATACTACATAACAACCTGACTTCCCAGCTGTCAGACACCCACGGTTTATAACGTCTTCAGTCGAACACAGTAACATCGTCCTACCGACCTAATAATAAAATAAGATCACAACTGTATACACACAAATTCACAACAACATAGCAACATAGCTACATACCATATCTGCCCAGAACATAGTTAACATACTAACAACACAAACATTATACCACAGATTGGTACTCCCCTAACAACATCCAAGTGGCCAAAAACACCCTTTCACTTTTTCAGCATCAAAACGCCTACAATCCATAGTATTGTTCTTTTACATCCTCCAGCCCATAACGTAGCACCACCCTCACCTACCCCAACTGGCCAGTGCACACGTACATACATCAAGAACCATACAAAATCATGCTTTGTATTTTCCATTTAACAACGACAAAAACATCAAAACATAATGGCAACATACCAAAGTCCATCCTAGCAAACTAGCATCCCACAAATCAAAAAACATCACAACACAAAGTACATACACACAGAACATGAAAAATGAAAATAAACATGCCACCTCCCAATACCATTACTGCATGTGCAAAGCAGTGAATTTTAGGGTTCAAAAAATGTGTACTAAGAAAAAAAGATTCTAACGAGCTAACTACATAACGTCTACAATCCCTAATACTGTTCTTTTACATCCTCCAGCCCATAACATAGCACCACCCTCACCTACCCAACTGGCCAGTGCACACACACATACATCATGCACCATACAAAAATCATGCTTTGCATTTTCCATTCAACACCGACAAAAACATCAAAACACAGTGACAACATACCAAAGTCCATCCTAGCAAACCAACATACCAAAATCCAAAAAACATCACAACACAAAGTATATGCATACAGAACATGAAAACCGAAAATAAACATGCCACCTCCCAATACCATGGCTGCATGTGCAAAGCAGCGATTTTTAGGGTTCAAAAAATGTGTACTAAAAAATAGATTCTAACGAGCTAACTACATAACGTTGTTACGGTTCTAACGAGCTAACTAAAAAAATAGATTTAAGGTGTATTGTTAAATTTTTGTACTGTTACGAGCTAACTACATAACACTATTATGGTTCTAACGAGCTATCCCCCGTTTTGGCCTTTAGGATTCAATGCCTCACGCTGTGTGGTATTTTGAAGGTGGGGGTGAGTCATACTAATGTATCAATGGAACAACTGCTCGTTTGGGCGGAGAAAAAAAGCCCCATTACCCACTGCATGTGATTTTTTGGTGAAAAAAAGCCATTACGGAGATGAGGAGAGGGGGAGGGGGGAAGCCGCAGATGGGAAAACAACGACCTTTCATGTCCTCACCTGGCCAAAACGAATGTAAAAGCTCTACTTGTGGCGGAAGAATCTGCTTCTTAGGCAACGTCTCCTTCTCGCCTCCTCGGCTGCTGGTTTGCTGTCCCACACCGACTGCTCAGCGGGCATGGTTACACGCAACGGTCATCGGGGGACAGAGGAGAAGAACAAACTTGCGTCATTGACAATTGGGGGCGGCAGAGGGGGAGAACGGAGAAGAACAACGGAGCTTCAAAGAGAGCCGCATGGGTGGTGGGGGATTAGGGCTAGATTGGGGTTTTTGGGGGAGGGTTATCACTGGATTGTGTCACTGTGAGGGGTGGAGGAGGTGGGAAGGAGGAGGGGGGGTGGATGGTGCATGGGGATGTTTGTATAGGGAACCGAAGTGGCATGCAGAGACGTCTTTCGCGGACGTGATTGATTTGTTGGTATGCGGGGGTCGTCCAATATGGGGTCTGTAACTCACTCTGTATAGCAAACCTCTTTGCGTCAGCCCGACTTACAGAATTGCTCGGCCGTCATTGCAGGCCGAATGAATGGAATGACAAATTTTTGAAGGTAGAATGGAATAACAATTGATTGATCTCTAAACCCCATTTTCAGCCTCGCACTTGTATGTTACCACCGTAGCTTGATTGTCCTACAAAAACATTGTTAGAAGTTAAGGTCTAACGTATTAAGTAGAGGTATACAGTTTGTAGTTTTCAGCGAAAATAAATAAAGATTTTATTAATTATATCATGATACGACCAGTGTTTTAAGGTAGATTTGACATATACATGATATTATTTATTTGATAATGAAACTATAGGGGTGTAATCATGATTAGTCAACTAATTAGCCAATGTTCCACTTATAAGAAGTTTCATCTGATGTACTAATATATTGTCATCCTTCGTCTGAATTTAGCCTCTTCTAATTTAACTTTCTAAATCCGCCACTGCCTCAGCTCACTGGTTGTGTGTAGGCATTACTCAAACTATTCTAAGGAAGTTTCCTGTTGTTTACATTCAAACCTATCCATACTACGAGTTTCTAGGTTAATATATAGAATAATGCTACATAGATAAGAAAAACAGACTAGAAATGAGACTGTTTTTGTGTCCCCCCATGTATAATAACATAATAAAGGAGACAAGTAAGTTCCTTTCCTCCTCTGTTTTGTTGTTATGTATAAATAGAGACAAAGAAAAAATCATATTTCCGGTATCATTTGGATATGTATAGCTCATGCTATGAAGACCGTAAAAATTATACATTTCAAATTAGTTTCGCACGTCCATTTTGGTGTCCTTGGATGAGTGACTTACACTCATCCAAATGGGCTCAAAATTTGTATGTAGCATAGTTATAGTATGACGGTGAAGATCAACGGTTTACATTTTGTAAAAAATAGTCTTGATATGCAAACACACTTGAGTGTATTCGTGCGATCCGTACACTGTGGAATCGAACCAGCGAACCTTCATGAGGGGCGCACTGGTTTGACCGCTCGGGCTACGCTGGGTATGGGTCCGGTCGCCCGGTTTCCGATTAGATCTAAACCTCAGTCCGGCATTCAGTATAGGCCGCGAATTGTTTGGGACCAATAGGCCTACAGAGAATCCAAACGAGTTAGGGGTATAAATCACAGGGCTCCCCCACGCTAAAGATCCCCACCCGCTTCTTCCTCCCAGCACAGCCTCGAGTAGAGCCATCCTTCGCCATCCATTGTCGCTCTTCCCTCCATACCCCACTACGCTGTCCACGAAAAGCCTCCCGCCCCCACACGGCTCTTCCTTCTTCAACCGGCAACACCCACATGACGAAGGTGTACCTAAATAACTCACCCTTACCGGCTGAGGCCGCTGAACAGCCAGCAGGCATCGCCGTCCCGGCCAACGCTGGTAACCCCACAGTGCTGACAGTGTGGAGGAAATCGCTCCTCCTCAACTGCAGTGGCTTTACAGTGTTCGACTCCACAGGCAACACTAGTACAATATTGGTCATTTTGAACGGCAGGTGTTGTTCAACTTGCACCAAGATCAACAGGTGGGTTGGCAGGTCTTGAAACAACAGTTGAATATGGTCCGTCTTCCGTATCTCCGTTAATCTTGGATACAAGCTAGGCGGTTCCATCTGGATCAGCGGTGCTTGTCGTTCAATTTGACTAGTCAAAGAATTATAAAATATAATCAGAGACAACTGGAAGAACCGTTGCATTTGAGCCTTTAATATTAAATAAAAAAAATACCAGAGTGGCACGAAGCCGTCTGTTTCTTCTCCATGTTTGTGCACAAGGTGCAGCCAATTTTTTCTCATTCCATGTATAAACTAGAACAATACAATTGTCTTAAACTCCATTAAATACAGTTATACATATTCTCCATGAACTATTTTGCGTTCTTTTCATCACATGAAACAATAGTACGAAAATCTAACAAAAGCTAAGGAGAACAACAAATCGTGTACAATCTCATAATGTACTAGAGAAGCTTAATGAGAATCTAAAATCCATCTTCCTTGCCATTGTATCAACTCTATACATCATCTCAGAATGTGCTCGTCTTAGAATAAATTTGACCACCTTTCAGCTCCTCATTGACATTTATATCCACATAAAACTTTGCATTAGGACGAGACTTTGAGATTGGCTCGACATTGGGATAGTGCGGACACAAGCTAAACATTCTTTCTCAATTGCCACAACCACCTCCTCCTTGTCTATGTCTGTCTTGTTGAGATTATTCACTTATTTTCAAATATTCTTCGCAGTTAAAAGCATGTTAGCTAAAAGTTCATCAAATCTAAGAGAAAACTTATGTACCTTTACAATGGAGACCAGCAAGATTGCCAAAGGCACACCACCAACGCAGCAAGCAACTCTATTTCTAAGCCTTTACACATGCCAACTGCCAAAAAAGTCAAGTACAAACCAACAATGCTACCAGTTGCAGTCAACATCATAACAACTCAATGTACAAGATGAAAACAGCCAGCTACTCAACAACTAAAATGGAACTTCCAACACCCTAGCCTTAACCAGGGATTATTGACTATGAGGGCGTTCACCCAAGCCTTAACAAAATCCAAACAAACAACAGACAGGTAGACCCCAGGTCATTAAGAGAACTAAGAGCTAGGTGCCAACAACCCTGATAACAATTCATAATATCATATAGGTGTGGAATAACTCAGCAGGAAAAAGCCCCTAAAAATTGACAGAAATTATGTTTAACTTCATGATAGAGAGCAACATGATAAACAAACATCTATGTTTCTATGAAACAATAGATCATGATTTCCATATATTGATAAGAAAACTGAAACAACAAAGTCACTAGCCAATAGTCAATATCACGATGACAAGCACACCACTTTAAAACATACCTTATTCTTGATTCAAGAGTACGAGCTGAAAGTGACTAGCTACTCAATTGCTAGAATGAAGCTTCCAACTGGTATTGACCTGGGAAAGGTCACTATGAGAGAATCAAACTAGAATCAAACAAAGATGGCAAATCTCAGCAAATCAAAATACATAATAGATAGCCAGACCCCCATGACATGACATAGAGTCCACTTCAAAGCACATACCACACTGAGAGGATCTAAAGAGATTATGTGTAAATGGGTCAAACATTCAAGAATAGAATCCCAACAAGGAAATCTTTGAATCATATGAACTTTAAATTTAAAAGAACATATTTCTAGTAGATGTTCAGTCATCATTTGGTTTAATTGATCTTTTTCCTACAAAATTAAAATATTCCTCCCCACAATTTGATATTGTGGGTTTTATTAGGAGATTTTAACTTTGTCATTAGCAGCTATGAGAGAAAGGTGTGTACTAATTTTAGTAATATTGATGCTAAGTGCTTCCTCAATATGATTGAGAAAAATGAACTATTGAGATTCCCTGTGAGTGTACAACATACACTTCAAAAAGGAAGTCTCGTATGGCTAGACTTGATATAGGATTATACAATTCCGAATTGAATGTTCAACAACCTGAAGGGCACATCAGACACCTTACATGTCTAGGGTCTGACCACAATGCTATTCTCCTTAAGGGTAAAAGAAAGTTGTACTCACAATCTTCACATTTCATGTTTCAAGCTGTCTGGATCAAACATCCAAGTTTTGATAAATTTGTCTCCAAGGCTTGGAATAAAGACCTTGGTTTTGAAGAACCTCAACCTGATTTTCAATCCAAGGTAATTGTCTTGAAGGAGGATGTTTTTGGCAACATTTTCAACAAGAAGAAGGCTTTAATCAAATGAATGGAGTGGCTGCAATCCAAATAGAATAACAAGCAAAAGTCATGGGCTGAGAAAGAAGAGGACAAGTTGCAATAAGAGTTGGAGGATGTCTTCGATTAGGAAGAGATTTTTTGGGTGCAAAAAGCAAGGATTGAATGGATTCAATAGGAGGATAGAAATAGTAACTACTTCCATAATATTTTCAAATCTAGACGTAAGGAGAACATGAAAATACTAAAGGACTCCATCCGTAATTGGGTTACTGATCAGGAGACTGTCAGGAACATGGTGGTTGATCACTTCAAAAACATTTTCACTGGTCCTCAAGTGACTAAATGCTTTGAGTTAAGGGGAGATTTTTATAAGCTGCAAAGAAAAGATATCAAAGAACTTGAAGAAATCCCTTCCGATGAACAAATCAAGGCACTTGTTATATGAATGGGCTAAAGGCACCTGGCCTGGATGGTATGATTGTCATTTTCTATCAGTCTAATTGGAACCACATGGAGAGATTATCTCAGCTGATATGTAGATACATTAGACAAGGAAAGTGGAAACCTATAAAGATATTTAAAGGAGGACCTAGTGTTCCAAGAAGTGTTGAGCTATATATCTTCCATTAGATATAATAGAAATCAAATAATAGTTCTAAGATAACTAACTTTGAAGAATTGTTGTTGCTACAATTAGTTTTGTAATGCTAGTTTTGAGTCTTACTTTAACTCCGGTGTGATTTCCTCCCTTCCCTTCAGTGTACCCCAACTGTCAACAATGAAAAACAAACAACGCAATGTACTAGGCAGTGAAGAACAGACAAAGAAGGAATCCTAGCACCTCAAGATTGACATTCATGTGTCTACTATGTAACCTATATTGGCATATTCTAACCTTGACTATTTTCTAATTATAGTTGTTGCCTTTTGTGACTATCTTTCACTCTTCATGCTTCATCATATTCCAATTTCACCCTATTCTCTGCATCTCTATTTTATCATGGAATATTGAAAGTGTAGCTTCAACTTCCAATTCTTTTGCTAATCTCAAGTGGTTTAGTCTTCCACTCATGTCTCCATGCACCTTTTGCAAGAACGGAAAGGGCCTTGTGAACATTTACATCACACAAGATTCATTTCAACAAGTCTACCCCATTGATTTGATACCCATCTCCATTCCTAAGCCAAAACCATCCATCTCACAAGGGTTGATATCTTTGCTTACATCCATTGACAAAGCTATGGGAAAAATCCTCGAATTAAAGTATTGTATCTAAATGAGTATGATTAAATGTCACATATAGACACTTACCAACCCATTATTCCTAAACAAACACATGCTTCCTTGGCCATTGTCATGCTTGTTGAGGAAGACGCCTAGTCAGCCAGTCGCCAGAGGTAGGACTATCCAACCATCCATGTAACAACAAGTAACTTTTGGGTGCCCGTCTAGCCAACCGGGTAGCTAGGAGGTCGCTTAGCCCATTTGTCTGACATGCTTGATTCCCAATACAAATGGTGAATGCCTCTTTGAATGCTTTATCTAGAAACGTCTCACCCGTCATTGTCTTATAGAATTTTCCATGTTCTCCTAATTCTCGTCAACAACATGATTCACCCTAACCCAATCCATGGAAAGGGACTGCTTGACTCCAATGGGAAGAATAGACAGGAATAGATCCCAAGAGAGTCCATCACAGACGAGGGCTAAGCCCTCAATTGGGATGCAAATGGGGAATATTGTGAAATTCTTAGTGTGGTTGTCTTGCCTGCAAGTGGCACGTAAGGACTTAGTGATGAAGATGATAATGTTTAGGAATAGGAGAAATCTATCGGTGAGGATGCATAACTATGGATAAGAAATTGTATTCAATATCCTTGTTTTAGTTAAGTGTATTGAAGCTGGAATACAATCAAGTTCCTAGCCATTAGATTATATTCCTACAGTTGTTTGACAGTACTGTAATCTCTCTCCTCTAAATTCCTTTCTCCCATACTTCTCTCCATCTCTCCTTACACGCAAAAACCCAATTATTTCCTCTTCCCAACGTTCCCACGACCAGTTGCTGCCAAGGTGTCGGCGGGTAAGTTTTCGTTAACGGACTCTGCAGCCCTCGCCCCCTGACATCTCATCAAGGAGACCCTTTCCTTCATTTAGATATGAAAAAATAATGAGGAACACATAATTGGCTAGAAATCATAACAATGACTTGTTGGCACCTGGTGACGCAGCGGGTGACAACAGGGAGAGTGGCACCAGCAAAATCCAAGTGACAATGTCTTCTTGTGGCTTCAGACAATGATGACCGACTTCATGGCAGTCGGTGACTACCGTTGGAGAGAGGCACGAGGGCTACGACTCAGTGGGAAAATCATGATAGAAACACAGTGGTGCACACTATTTACACATGGTCAAGGTAACAATCGGGAGAGAAACATGCGCACTGCTTGCTTCCCAATACAAATGGTAAACACCTCTTTGATTGCTTTATCCCAAAATGTCTCACCCATCATCACTCATATAGAATTTTCTATATTATCCTGATTCTCGTCAACAACATGATTCACCCCAACCCAATCTATGGAAGGGGGCAGCTAGACTCTAACGGAAAGAAAAGACAGGTATAGGTCCCAAGAGAGCGCCATCACAGGCGAGGGCTAAGGCCTCAATTGGGATGGGGATGGGGAATATCATGAAATTCATGTGTGGTCATCTTGCCTACAAGTGGCACGTTAGGACCTAGTGATGAAGATGATAATGTTTAGGAATATGAGAAATCTATGGATGAGGATGCAAAACTATGGATAAGCAATTGTATTCAATATCTATGAATAATAAATTGAATTCAATATCTTTGTTTTAGTTAAGTGTATTCAGCAACTTCTTGTGGCCTTCGGGCAAGGACGACTGACTTAATGGCAATTGGTGACCACAATTGGAGAGGAGCAAAAGGGATAGGGCTCAGTGGGACAATTGGGAGAGAAACGTGGAGGTGCGCACTATGTACAAAGGGTCGGGCTATTTTCCTGCCTTGGGGCACTTAAATGTTGGTGAGAGACTTTCGGTTGGACTAAAATTGGACCGAGTCACCAATTTACTGATTCAATGGTTGGTTCGCCGATTTTACTCCGATTGAACACATATCCATACATATATATACATACATACATATATACATATATATGCCGACAAGGGCAAATGACAGTGATCACAACCCTCCTCTCATATTCAGAGACTCACTCTTGCAAGCACAAGCATCAATTACAGCTGGCTTTGAATAAGGTGTTGTTCGAATAGATTGACGCCACAACATCCATAATACAGTTAATGCATTGGAAGCACAAGATGAAGGTTATCAAGGAAGGGCCATGGAACTTTTAAAATAGGTTGCTATTAACAAAGGAAGTCGATAGAAGAGATTAGTCTGGAAAGATTCAATGCCTTATGTGCACCTTGTGGGTGTGGATTTACATGTTGTTGGGATACATAGTTAATCGGTAGTGGCCAAGAATGCAGAGAGAATAGAGAAATTTCTAAAGGTAGATTGTAATAAATTGGGGTGGAAACCTCCAACCCAGTTCAGTTTCCCATTGATATAAAAAAATCTTTATGGCACATTCAAGTATTCAACAGATGAAAGATATCAAAGATAATTTAGTAGACAGGAGAATACTTTGCAACGATCACTTGCCTCCAGTGGCATCTCCATTTCAGTGTCAACACAAGCATGTCATATTTATTACTATGTTTTATCTCACTTTCTCAATCACCCTTTCTCAGTTTCTCTTCTCCAAACTAATAAAAACACATCATCCCTCAATCCCTCTATTCCCCGAGACCAACAAGGCATGATCAAGTTTCTACCTCTCCTCCATGATGGCCTGCAAGGACTCACATATCAGATCCCATAAATTTGCTATGAGAAATAGCTCTAACTACACAAAATCTCAGCCAAACGCCTACCTCCCACAGCTACAACACTATGGCACTAGAAACATCTTAAAGTGAAGTCCTCCATAGAATCTCCCAACATGCTTTGATGAGGTATGCTTGAGACGTAAAAAGTGGGCAGAAATTGTGAGACACACCATTAATACTCACTAATCCAGGAGCTCACACAGAAAGATAAACACATTAATCATCTCCCTCATCATGCCAAATCATCTCAACACCTGCCTAAGGAAGCCCTCACACACCCAATCAACGACCCCCACTTCTACTGTTAATGTCCTCTTTTCTCACTTGATCACATTATAATTGCAATCGCTACTACTAGATGTAGTTACCTAGGTTCTTGTTGGTTTATAGTGAAGGAACTCGATCGTCTTGCCCATGATTTGTAGGATATTAATACAAGGATTGAGAAGTGTTAGTGACAATTATATTTAAGTAAGAGACCTCTCCTTTTTTCTTTAAAACAACTTAATCCATCATCTACAATAGTTCCTATTGATTTAAAATATGATCACCTTCCCTACTCACTACACATCAACCAATCACAAGTTATATTAAAACTAGTTTTAAAAAAAATCAATAATATGAAGTACCAAAACATGTATGACTCACATGAGAATGTAAATGTCTTGGAAATAGCACAATAGAATTGTACATGTATGTTCTAATGAATAAGAATAAAAAAAGTACTAAAGATATTTTATTAACATGCCACTGAGAAAAATTGGCCTCATATGACATTTGACTTAGAATTAAGCATATAAACGGAGTAGCCTTGGAATTAGTCATAAGATATAGAATAGCCATTGTTTAATACATGGAAAGTAATTTCATATTTGTAGCTTACCACTAGCATTCAATTTTTATAGGTATTTGTTTTATGCATAAGATGTGAAAGGAGAAATTGTATTATTTGTGTGCATATTAATATAATGAGTAGATTCATCTTCATCACTACTATGCTAAACCCAAGAAGAATTATAAATTCTAACAAATATATGAAAGTGGATAGAGGGAATAAACTTTCTTTTGATAAAATAGGTTTAGACAAAATCGAGGCACTTACTTCAAACTTGAAGCGCGGAAAATTCCTTAAAATTTGCATGCCTTAGCATCAAGTAAGAGCATCATCCAATCATATCTTGTTGAGATCAGGTGGCGTTTGGGGCGGCAACAGGGAGTTTACATCCCTTAACTAAAGGTTGTCCAATAGTTCTCAACTGATTCCAACTAAGAATAAACTTTGATTAAGAACACATGCAACATTCAAATATTTATCTTTTCAATGCTAAAAGTGATTTAGAAAAAATGTAGCCTCATTAATATTAGGTAACCTAGGAAAGGTTTGAATAGTCTACTTTTAGCATGTATGTAGTAACACTAGGACAAATTTTAATCAATTCCTCCTCCAAACTAGAGTGCTCCTCACTCAGTTGCACCGACCTAAAATGTGAAGTTGTAGTATAATTAAGAAAATAGAACATGTTCATATTACATTACATCCCTTTGAGAGGGTCCCATAGAAGCCACATGGGAGATGTAGCCAGTAGAGTGAACGTGGCCTGAATAGGAGTGAAGTTAATTTTCAGAGATGGAAAAATCTAGAAGATGTTGTGAGGCTTGTGTCTCTTCGGTAAAAATCTATTAAATAAAACAAATGTCATACACAAACTAGTTCAAATAACTTGCATTAGATTTTAAGTTGAGCTCTTAATTTCTTAATATGTGACTCATATTTAACACAAGATCGCAACTCAACAACATGTATAATGTGACTCCTGAGATATATGTAAGAAATTAACATGAATGTATGCAAATTCCATAAATTCAATGTTCTTATTAATTGAGGGTCATAGTTAAGATTCTTATTCTTACATATGGAAAATTAATTTCACTCAAACATATACAAGCATTACTTGTCAAGACGGGCAGTCGGTCACCTTCCCCGGCTGGGCGACCAACCGACTAGTCGATTTCCCAATCGTAGGTATGTATATATATATATATATATATATATATATAGAGAGAGAGAGAGAGAGAGAGAGAGATATATAGATATATATATATATATATATAACTTAAGTACATAGTTATATGAAATACATTATATAAATACACTAATATAAGCATATATCCAAGCATATAATAATCAAGATTTGGTAAATAATGTTAGATTACACCACGAACTATTTTCAATGATGACGATTTAATGTATTAGAGTTCAATTTAATTAGTTAGAAATAGAAGAGTAGCATACCATGTTAAATTTTGGCTTTTAATACTTGTTAAATTTTTCTAACTATAAACAAAGGAATATGATAAACTAGTGCAGTGTGAATGAAATTGATATTCAAATCAAATGATAGTAAAAGACAAACAAAATTAGGCAAAAATAAAAAAATGAAAAGAAAAAAAAACTTAAAGCCCATATGCGATTAAGTGGCCGCCCAGTCTAGAATTGGATCGACCAGTCATGCCTATCTACTGACCAATCAACCAGTCGGCCTGGGACGGAGACAAGTCGCAACCCATTTGGGCAGTTGAGTAGAAGGTACCGTTCCCAACAACCAATCGACTAGTTAGTGACTAATCATCGACTAGTCAGCAACCTCAACAAGTATGTATACAAGGAATATATAAATGTGTCACTAATTTGAGACTACTATCCCACATAATTAATAAACATACCTATCAACTTGGAATAATTTTTCAGACTTAAAAATTATACATCTTGTTCAGAAAAAGATATTAACCACCAAATCTAGGAAAAACTTTATTACCATATAATTCTCTTACAAACTTGTCACCGATAAGGAGCCATTTCCTATGGATTTAACCTCATCTTACTAATCCAACAATTAATTTATGGTTCATTGGAAAGAAAATAAAAAATCGTCACAAATATCATTTTTTCTTGGTCATTGCAGACAAATATAATGAGTTAGTAAAGATTTTGTTGCTGTTTGATATGGAATTCGTGACTCACACTTGTATCAATGGATATACACATAGTTTCTTTATATAGGATTTTAGTAATGACGAAACTTGATGAAGGAACATCTGTAGAAGTTGCATTTATTGGTCACAATCAAAACACTAACTAGGAATTCGTGACTCACACTTGTATCAATGGATATACACATAGTTTCTTTATATAGGATTTTAGTAATGACAGAACTTGATGAAGGAACATCAGTAGAAGTTGCATTTATTGGTCACAATCAAAACACTAACTAGGAACTATGAACACATTTAAGGATGGTAACGGAACACAATCATATAACTCAACTAAAACTAATGTCTTATTAACATCAATCACATGAGCAACAACAACAAAAGGTAGTAGTACAATGCCGAAGTATGCAATTATTGGGATATGAATAACAATCTCTTGTGGTGTGTGTGAGGAGCTGAAGGAGTCGTACCTTTGTTATCAAATTGAATCTTAGTATCATGTAAAATACCTTTGTTATCAAATTGAATCTTAGTATCATGTAAAATAGAGACGACATAGAAGCATCTTGGTATCATCACAAAGAACAACCAACACCAGTCACCACTCGAACACCATCACCTTCCCCAAAGGAGTCTCGGTACGACTTGAGATGAAATGCAGAGGATGGACCAGAGCTCGCATCCTTGTTAAGGAAGCTTGGCCACTGGAAACATACTATCTGACGTATGGTAGGTAACACATCTGCCATTTTAAGGGAAGAGATACGGAATTGAGTATTGCAGAGATTGCCAAAAAAACAGAGCAAGTGATATTAAATGAGCAAAGGGGGCGACAATGGGGGAGAAACACACAAAAGTATGGGAATGGACGAGTAGGAGCCAAGAAGAAAAGATTATATAGCGGCTGAGATGTAGTAAACGTCCAGGCTGCGGTATGAAAACAGATGATCGGGTGCCAGCATGTCGGAGCTTGAATGGAGATGACCTATAGGATCATCTTGAAGACAACATGGGCAATAAACCGAGAAAAGAAGAAATTAAAGCTACTAAATGATGATACAAGGCCGGAAGGGGATCATGCCTGATCTGCTTATCCACTAAGGAGGAGGCTGGCTCAAAAAGAGCTATGATGAGGGCAACGACGCAAGTGAGAAATAAGGCTGTGGCGGGGATGCTTCCGGCTGCATCGGTTCGCAGAGGCCAGGATTGCGGTGAGGATGACGGCCACCAGGGTGATCGACAGTAGGACGGCGAGGAACGATCGACATTGCTGCTGCTCCGATGAGGGCAACGACACAGGTGAGCAACAAGGCTGTGGCGGGGATGCTTCCGGCCGCATTGGAGGCGGGCGTCGTTCGCGGAGGCCAGGATTGCGGTGAGGATGACGGCCGCTAGGGTGATCAATAGTAGGACGACGAGGAACGATCGACATTGCTGCTGCTCTGATGATGCTGGATGGACGGGATACTGAATAGCAAGGAGGCGTTCCCCGCGAGGCGTAGAGAGTGGTAGTATTTTCTAGAACTTCTCTGGACATGGGTTAGAGGTCAAGGAGATGAATGATTTGGGGATCTATGCTCTGTCCCAGGGTTAGGGCTGGTGGGATGCGAGAAGGGATAGCGGCGATGGAGAAGGCTATTTTGTGCGAGAGTAGAGCTCTCTGAGAGGGGGCTCAATTGGAACCGTCTGGATAGGATTTTTGCACTTTCAAACCACTTGCTTTAGGGGTGGTAAATGCAAATTGTTATTTGGCTTTATTGTGCGGAAAAAAGGGTCGCGGTGGCAGATGACGTATAGGGTGTACTACAGCAATGTAACCGTCAATGTTGCCCTGGCCGTTAAAAATGAAAAATATGACCCGTCCAAGATAAATATGTTCATGTGAGGGATACTTAGAAAAGTATCAGTTATCTTGGACTTTGGTTCCAAGAAAAATACATATGTAACAAGTAATGCCTCATAATGAAAGGAATATGAGAATGTGACTGATACCAAGGTAAGAGATTCTGGTATCTGAGAGTTATCAGATGGTTTAGGTTGGCTACCTAGAGTGGTCAACTATGAAATCAGTCTGATTATATAAAATGATATGAACATCATATGTTAGGGGTTTATGCCTTGCATAAACATGATATTAATAAGGAATGTAAGATGTCTCTATGAACAAGAAAAGTGTTATGTGACGCAAAGTTGACTCCAAAGTCTATGATAAGGGGACAGTGGAGCATGTGTCTTGTGTGTTGATTCTATAAGAATCCTGAAAGGAAACACATTATGTTGAACAAAGCTTTTTGGTGTCTCCATAATAAGGAGATGATATGTGAAGATTAGATAGTATGATGAATAAAATACATCTGTCTTCCTTTATCTGGATTTCGGGGATGAAATCCTTGTTAGGGGTTTATAATTTGTAACATCCCTGACCTGGGTTATACTCTAACCCTAGGTGTTTTTATTAATAAAGATGATTATATGCTTAATAATATCTTGTAAAAAGTAATTAGGGCTCATCAGGAGCTTATGTTTCAATTTTGGTCCTGTTTGGACAATGTTGAAGCAATGTTTGCTTATTTTGGACTAATGTGCAAATTACCCAAGTTGAGGGGTTTAAGTCCAAATTATGCATGATAATATGTTCCTCATGTTTTGAATCATCATGAGAGTGAAAATTATTCTGAGGTATGGCTTATGGAAGCCTGAATACCAAGAAAGAGATGATAAAGCAATATACGTGCATGAAAACATAGTTTTGGTGTAATATGCAATTTACCCAAAACCTAGGGTGCAAAATGTAATTTATCACTTCAATAAGGTCCATAATGTTTCTTGGCATCATGTAGAGCAAATAAAATGAGAGGGGCAACTCTTTTGGATTAAGTTGGAGGAGAGAGAATCTTGATATTAAAATAATCAAGATTTAATCCTAATTGAAACCCTAATTCAATTTAGGGCAAAAATGAATATATTAATTAAAGGGCCTTCAACCAAAATGTTATTGGTTGAGTTTGAATAAGGATAGACGTCCTTTTGCATAGATAAGGCACGAAAATATCTAAAGGAGGTGAAACTCCACTCACCTTATTATAAAGGAAAGTAATATCCACTCACATTATGGATATTACTATTATATGATTAAGGTGATTAATTTGCTTTTCTTTTAATTTGAGGATAATGAAGGAGAATTAAAGGCAAAGGAAGGTACCTTCGTACACAAGGGAGTGAGGGGGTTTATGTGGCACCAATTTGAGAGTTGAGGAAAATTAAAAATGCTTTCTCTCTCCTCAATTTCCTTTATAAAAACTTCATTTCCAAATCAATTAAAAGGATTTTTCGGCCCTCTCTTCTTCCCTTGCTTTGGATGAGCTCAAGGGGACTTAGGAACAACAGGAGGATGAGCCCCAACCTGTTGGTAAGCTTATTAACCCTCATTCATCTTGATTCCATGGTGGAAATCAAAAATAAATTATGGATTCCTTCTTATTTCGATCTCCTCTTCAACCCTAGCCAACTTTTACAACCAAAAGCTTGAGGACGAGCCTAAGAGAGAGTTGCAAGAGCTTCATCCACCATTAATGGCGTGAGCTTGGAGCTTTGGAGCTCAACTGGAGACGGGTTTTATAACTTAAACCCTTAAACATTGCTATTGCATCAATTCTCTATGCTTTGTTGATTGATTTCTTCAATTTGATGCACTCTTATTTCTTGCTGCAATTTCCATCAAGAACGGTTGTTGTTCTTGGTTGTTCGAAGGAATGGGATGATGACATCATCCTAGATGCTTATTCAAAGAAAATTACCAAGCCAAATGGTTTTGATAGCTACTCCAAATCGTTTTAATTTGATTGGCTATGCGGTTTCAGCAAACCGTTTAAGGGCAAACGGTTTGAAACCGTTTGGGAGAAAACGGTTTCAAAACCGTTTGAGATGGTTGATCAAGCGTTTACCGTTTGGGAATATTGTTTCTCATTATGTAGGCTGATGACCCTCCAAATTTGAGGGGTTAAATCCAAAGGAATCGTGAGTTGAAGGCCAATCAATTAGGCAAATCGAATTGAATTAAATGCTGATTTTCAACCTGATTAACTTCACCTTTTTGGGCAAACGGTTTCACGACCGTTTGAGTGAGTTGACCAAGCATTGACCGTTTGGGATTCCTGTTCATAATTATGTTGGTTGATGACCCTCCAAATTTGAGGGATTAACTCCCAAGGAATCGTGAGTTGAAGGCTAATCAATTAGGGAAACCTAATTGGATTAAGTGCTGATTATCAATCTGATTTAATTGAACTTTTTGGGCAAACGGTCTCAAGACCGTTTGAGTGCGTTGACAAAGGGTTGACCGTTTGGTATTACTGTTCCTAATGATGTGGTCTAATGACGCACCAAATTTGAGGGATTAACTCCCAAGGAATCGTGAGTTGAAGGCTATTCAATTGGGCAAACCCTAATTGAAAATAGTGCTGAAATTCCAATGAGTTAATTGGAGATTTTGGGTTGATTAGCCCAAACGGTTTCAAGACCATTTGGGTATCACCCAAACGGTCTCAAGACTGTTTGGGGGTCACCCCAAGACCGTTTTTAGGTCTGGGGTCAAGTATTGTTGACCAATTAAAGGTCCAAAGGTACTAATCATATTGCAATGAAGTGCTGATTTGTTGATCAACTCGATAGACCAATCCTTGATGATTTTTCACTAGAATCCAAAGGATGGATGGGCCAAACGGTCTCAAGACCGTTTGGAGCTCATACAAACGGTCTCAAGACCGTTTGGTGGTCACCCAAGACCGTTTGGAGGTCTAGGGTTGAGTATGGTTAGGTGTTTGAAGGCCTAAAGGTACCAAGTTGATCTGCAATAAATTGCTGAATTGGTGAGCACTTCAATGATCCAAACCCTACTTGGATGGCTTGGTTTTGAGTGATTTGATGGGCAAACGGTCTCAAGACCGTTTGGAGGTCATCCAAATGACCTCAAGACCGTTTGGGGTCAGGTCATACCCAATTTGGATGATGGTTCAATGGTTTCAAAGTAACTAGTCTTACATTGATTAGTGTTGTTGAATCATCGATTCTAAACCCTAATTCAATTGAATCAAACCCTAATTGATGACCAATTGAGGGTTAATTTTGGGTCAAATCATTTGAAGGTTGACCTATTAAACTCAATTGAAGTATGATGATAGGTCCAATTGATGATTGATTCCATGAATTCAATGATTGAAGGAATCAACATTGGAAACCGTAATTCAATTGGATACTTATGTAATGGAGGTCCAATGTGATTGAATCTCTTGAGAAACAAGATGGTGAATGATCCATTGATCCAATGCTGATTAGTAATAATAGTCAATGAAGGTACACAGGTTGAAACCCTATTAGTACCTAAGTGGTTAGTGCCAATTAAGGGATGAACCCTAATTGCTTCTGGGATCAATGACTTGATATACTATGTTAATCATAGTTGTATGAACTCGATTGAAGGGTTGATATGACCTAATCAAGTTGAGATGATGATAGCATGAATTCCTATAATAATATGATTCATGTGGTGTTTAAGGGTATGATCCTTAAGTAGAGAGATCATGAAACCCTAATCATGAACATAAACCCTAATTATGGGCAATGTGATATGAAACCCTAATGAAGGGTGATGCTATATGCAATCCGTATTCTAAAGAAGGGAGATGGTATGTGAAACCCTAATCCCTAATGAGAGAATAGAATTCATACTTGAATATGATTCATGAGGTGAACTCCCTTTGCACGACCATACAAGGTAGCATGGCCGTAGTAGCTTCCCCTCGCACGGCCGTTCTTGGTTGCACGGCCGTGGTACTCTATGCTTGATTTAGAGGTGATTTGAAAGTGACCTCATATGATCGTATACCTTGATATGATTATAAGTCCAATATAATTGGATGAAGGATACATAAGATATGTGATGAGAAACCCTAGTTGAGGGTGTATCATTGTGATTGTTTATAAGCAACTTTATAATAAAGTCATGCCTTAAACTAAGATAAGTCCATATCATGTGAGATAGTTGTACAATTCTAATGTGTGGCCTTTGCATTATATGCTAAAGGTAAGAGATTAGTGATGGCAATGTACTAAGAGGGAAATACCTTAATACAAGATAAGATGGATAACTCAACAGAGTTTGAAATGATGAGAAAGTGATACATCAAGATATGATAGTTATCACATTCAACATTTCAGGGTTTATATGCCTTGATGTACTTCAAATACAATATAATTGGGTAAGAAACATATGAAGTGTGTTATGCAACTATTACAATGAAATGTAATGAGTTGTTACACCTTGATGAGTGTTAATTAATGTACCTTGAGAATGGGGTTAAGCCCAAATGATGTGTATGATATAATCATACCATGATAAGGATGAGAAATGAACTCATACCTTGAATTGATGATCATTAATGCTATATGATGAAAGTAATGTTCTAGAATAATCAAATATGATATCCTTGAATGCCCCAGAGGTATGGAATAATGTATTAAGGGTTTGACAGATAATGAGATCATGAACTCTTTATTAATGAGAAATGGGGAACCCTAACCCTAATTTGGGTAAAGGGAATGAAAAGCCCTATTTGATAGTAAACCCTAATTCCTGGTAGAGGAATAATGGTGTTACTATCACATCACATGATGTGATGAATATCTTGTATGACTGTTATCATGCCTAATAACCATACAAATATTATGAGATGGTGTATATAGCTAGTGTGAGCTGTGACATTTATATAATAAATGTTGATTGGCATTATGTGCCTTAATGTTATTGTTGCTTAGTAAAAGAAGCAATATGCATGGACTTTTATGAGTCACATGAGTAAGTTGTTACCTAGTGAGAGGTGACAAGATATTTCATGGCCTTGTGAGCAAGGTGTGATGCTTGTGTAACAAGTATCATGAATGCCTTGGTCAGATGACCTGAAGGTGATAGTTACCTGAAAAAGGTATAATAATGCTCAATGATGAGTTAAGGGTTTGAATACCCAGAACCATATGATTATGGTGATGAGAAAGTGAAGGGATGATAATTCCCAATATTGAAATGAGGGACTGAGTTCCCAGGGTCTTTGAAAGACTGATGAATATCTGATAAAAGTAGTACATGTCTCTTTATAGCATTGTTGTAATAAGTTATGTTTGAGAACTTGGCTGATGCTAAAAGAATATGAGAATCTACTTAATAAATCAAGTGAAATCTATTCATGTAGTGCTCTGACCATAGATCCATCATCGTCAGGAATAGGTGATGGTGAAACGGGTGCCCGCGGCAAAACCCGGAGCACATATTTTGAATATGTGGGGGTAAATGGGCGAAAATATCCTTACGTCCTCTTGAAGAGATTGTTGGAAGATAAACAAGAAACCTCTCAATCCTTCATGAATATGTCGGGATGGATGTATCATGAATCTCCCAATGATACTTAATGTCGGATCGAGGAGATAAACAAGAAATCTCTCGATTGGCGATGAGAGTGCAGTTGACATTGTAACTCTGTAGCGAAGGTGCCAGAATACCCTAGCTAGCTAGTTAGCAGAGACACGAGATGTCCTGCATGTGGTCTCGTACTGACCGAGACAGATGAGGTCATAAGAATTCAGCTCTTTTGATGACCTATGTATGGTACCGAGGCGATTTCGTAATGGTCGGTTGGAGTATGAGCGGTATATCTCATCTCCTCAGAGCATAAGTGTGATTGTAAAATGTAATCAGCCGTATAGCATGTTTGCATAAGGATTGAATACAAAGATTCATTGGCTGATGTTGCATTTCTTTGTGCATTCCTTAGTAGATAAATGTTAATTATGTTTCTTTATATTCTCTACAAAGTAGACAGATGAATTACTTATCTACCATGGGTAGATGCAATGACCTCTTTGAGAATGGAGATTATCTTATTCTGTTCTATGATGAATAATTCTGCCTGATAATGTAAAAGTAACCCCTGCTCAGTTTTCATTTAATAAACTGCAATAACAATGTTTTTGGCGGAGATTTATATCTCTCTCTGGGGAAATTTTGAATTGTCTCACCCCCGTGGGAAACATTTTTAGGTATGCATGGAAGGCAGAGCAGAAACCCTAGAACAGGGAAAGAGCAGCAGCAACAGTAGGGACAGCAATAAGATCTCAGGTGGAAATATTGTCTGTCTAGTCATATAGATAGTAGTCTTATGTGTCGTCTCTATACTCTCAGGTCCTCGGAGTTTTAAATGTATCAATCTGAGTTTTGGCTTAGTGCCTCGAAGTTTTTATACTGGCTGTGTATATTTGTTAACAGGGCAGTCAATGTTGTAATCCTTGAAAAGGAATGGTACAGGTTGTGTACTTATGAACCAGGATGAATTTGGAATACTTTGGTTCATGGTTAAAGAGTTTTCCTATGAATGGATCTCTTTGCAAAAAGTTTTAAATTTTCAGTGATTTTCAGTAATCCGCTGCAAATAATTCGCTTCTGCATTAGTTAATCATGTTTTCGCGAGACAGTCGTCTCAATCATCCTTGCTCACCCACTCAACATCTTTATTATCCCAGTTCATCATAACTTTGAACACTTTTGTTGGACACAGACTAATCACCTTCGGCTTGCGATCCCAGTGATCAATTTTGATTCATTTTACTAACGAACTAGGACTTTTTGCCAAAAATGTCCCACTCCTCAAACCTTCCGGTTTGTCATCTCTGATCTTATCTACTATGTCTTTGACTCGATCCTTGGAAATTTTAAAGAACAAATGAGCATAGGTGCAAACATGGACAATGTAAGCAATAATATGGCTTGGAACGAGTTCAAAAACAAATGACCATACCTTCTCACCAGTTGTGGATTGATTTACCACAAGCCATTCTGCCTTCACTTGCTGTTTACCTTTTCCCTTCTTTGGAACAGACATGGCAACCAGAGCCAGTGTAGTACGTACGCTAAGCAGATGGTCAATTTCATCGTCTATGCCTGTCTGCTTCAACTAGTCCTTCACCTCTACAACATAATACACTCTTGCAGATTCATCATGTGGTAGTACTATATGTTATTTCATATAGAACTATGCGAACTTGTTCTTAACACATACACTTCTGGTGCTTGTGCTTCCATCAGCAACGTTTTGTAACACACTTGTGCATATGGCAACATGCGACATGAAATCCAACTTGCCAACAGACTGTTGAACCTTACAACATGAAAAACTGATCTGATGGTCATTACAACTAATCCAATTCCATGCACCTCATTTTAAATCAGTATTGTTTCTGTAGATTATGCATACCGTGTTAACTGCACCCCTTATTGTAGGGCGATGAACCACAACCGTGCAATCAGTGAGGGGCACCACAGAGCTACTAACTAGCAAGCTAACCGGAGTGGCCTACAACATAATATAATACACGGTCAGTACAGAATCTTGACTGCAAACGTTGTATCGGATCAAAAATATAAATTTTGTTTTACTAAGTTGGCAATGGTGCTCTAGACATTTAATCGCTCATGAGGCACAACCTCCATCACAGTGTTATCCAACTCTAGCGATGCTATGCTATTGTAAGAAAGCTGCCATAATATATAATCTCATTAACACTTTTATTCACATTCAATCATGTCAACAAATGGATCTTGCATCAACTTAGTTCTTAATCCATCATACCATCTTCGTTACATGATCTTTGTTATTCCATTGAACAACTGCCTCACCAACACAATTTGCTACAACTACGTCATCCTAGACGTATTTAAACATATTCAATATAAGATTTTTGCACAAAAACATGTTACACATTTAGCAGCCCCTCACCCCCACACAACAATCATTTAAACAAAATCAATGCAAATTGTATGTACAATTACCTTTTTTACTTGCAAACCTAGTGCATGGGCGGATGAGGCTAACTTCACCGCCAATTATGTCAGTACGTTGGGCAGCTTCCTCTGTGCCAAAACTCCCTTGCTTTTCTGACGGAGGCGTTTCATAATGTATCTTTGTAGTAGCAGTAATGGAAGACAAATTAGCTGGGTGTAAACATAAACAAATTTTAAAAAATACCTACTCCTAACAATTTATTACCGTCTTTGCCACTCTCCATTTCCTCTTACCGGAGGAGGTGACCTCCCCCTTTTGCAAGGAATATGTAACCAACGGTGTTTTCAAACAATCCTATAATTTATGAGAATGGTATATCATATTCTTTTTGCACACACATGTTTTACAATTTGACGCACACATTAACTAACAACCTTCTTTGAAGCAGACCTCGTCATAATGGGATCACTAGCAACCTCCTCGTGGTCAACACTCCTGCTACTCGCATGTAATTGACACATACTTTTTTCATGTTATTACTAGTTGGAAAAAATTGGCTGCATATGTTTCAACACTAGAAATAAAACGGCACAACAAACGCACAGTAAACACGTGCCTGCACTAAAAACCACATAAATATGTTGTCCTACATAAAATAGGAATAAATAGTGTGAGATTGGTCAACATGCTCATATCTTAAACTTGTAATTTCTAAATAATTTGTACAAGCAGTTCCTTGTTACACGATATTCACTTTTTTAACGGGCAATAGTATGAATCAGTGAGTTCTATCGAACAAATAATAAAATACCTTGGGCGTGACTACAGTTGTAGCTTTCCCAAACAAATCAGTAGGTAATGCATTAGATGCACTTGACCTGTTACTAATATTTTCCACTAATGTCTTTCCCACACACGTCGACTTTGTTACCTAACAGACACACAAACCAAGCTGTAAAACACTCATCATTTTTAATTCCCCCACAAGCTCTAACAGCACCCTGATGCACAATCTATAGTCATACCATTTTTTCACCTGAAATCATTTGTTTGTTCTCTGCTGTAGCTAAAACACCGGCTCAAGATTTGTCATCCACAATTTGGATCTCCATAAAAAGCTGATATCATCGACACCATACCTTCTTTGTTAGTCACACTGCCAACATATACATTACCCGAACAGACGAAAGTTGCGTTACATCTTACCCTATCAACCAATTCGCTGTTATCTGGCCCTTCCAAAATCCTAATGCATTCACTAGTGGTTATCTGCACATACACAAAATTGACATCACTGCCTATCTTCATAAAAAACATCAACAAAATAAAATATTATTGGAATTCCAAATTGTTAGTTTTACCGTGTCTCTCTTCACTTGCGGTAAGGTAGTTCCTGCCCTTCTAGTAGTCGATGTACTCCCCAGTCAAACTCATCTTCCCTGGGCATGCTTATTAATTGTAGGAAATTCTTCACTACTTTATGTTCTCCCTTTTGGGTTGCCTGACAACAGCTGCACGATTTTTTTGCATACACATCCCATTATTAAGCAGTTATCCCTATAATTTTTATTTTCATTTATGCTGATCTCGGCTTGAATCAAAATTCAGGCCTCTTACGCAGGGTTAGCAGAATCTCTGCTACCAAGGTGCTTGGGTTCACTGACAGTTCCCCTACCACCAACTTTCCCTGCTACAAAAACCTTCACAAATGCAATACTACAATATAACACATGCAAATCTACTCACGAATGTATGCAAATATACAATTTTATATTCTAGATCTCACTAACATCAAATTCATCAATTTTGAGCCTATGTTCTCCACCCAATATATTTTTTGTTGGTATGTTAGAATTCTTACTACCAGCTTCAAGGTTAGCTTCAATAACAATGCATGGTGTTTTATTTGTTGTACTCAACAAACGCTGAACAAAACTTCAATCACATTATTCAGAAATAGGAACTAATTTTTAATACTCTACACCAGCCATTTCGCTAACATCAACCATTAACATTCAGTTTTTATCGCCGAGGGTGTTGATAGGTCAATTACTGAAGTAGTTCCACGTATTAACGGCTCCTAAAAAACCAAATGATCATCACATAACAAAAAGTTAGACCTAGAATTTTTTCACTAACAAATTTCTGATACAGTCATCATGTTAATAACAACAGCTTATAAAATCCAACTTTTGCGGCCAATTCATACCCTTCCTTGTGTAATGTCATTTCTATCTACTGCACTGTCAGTTCCCAAAGAACAAGCATTCTCCTAAAACGAAGATAAGAACAAACAAAGTGGTTGGCACAATTGGTATTGACCATACAATAAAGATTTGGTGGTTTATTTAAGTACATTTCTTTCCCTTCTATATCCTTCTAACTTTTTTCCCTTACCTTTCTTGCTACATCTTCCAACACCATTTCCCTGTTGAAACATCCATACATCGTCAGGAAACTCAACATCATAACAATCAAGGGTAGATGTTTTAAATGATTACACCCAATTATTGTTAAATACCAATTTCTCTGCCATAGTTTCGGCCCCCAACGTAGCTGCGTCATCTGCAGTAACATCCTTGCTCTGCAAACATGACAAACATGTTACTAGAAGATAAAATTATTTCTTCAATATTACTTTTACATTTCAGTAAATGTGTATTGTTTTTTCATTTTTATCATGCATGCAGTCATGCCCATATGGGCCATCGATGTTAGTACCAGTGGACAAACCACCAGAGCTACTTGGAGAAGCTGTGGGATCGGCTATCCCTAAAAAACAGAGCTCCACACAGACCATATCTAGCTCTAACAGTAGTACATCATTTCGTGCCTTTAATATAGATAGTTCAGCATTATCAGCTTTCAACTTTTTCTCCAGTAGCACAACCTGATCATCCACATCTCCAATGTCGGTGGAGGCGCGGTCAACACATTTTCTCTTGTCGGCTGAACACATAACCTTGTGGTCTGTCACGCAACGCTGCACAAAACAGTTTAGCATTATACTAGTGCACCCATGAAAACCATATATCACAAATGAAATAAAAATATATATAATTTCAGTATATAACCACCTCCACGTCAACGTTGTTGGCAGCATTATTCAGCACCACCGTTGAACTTTCAACAACATTCTGACGATTGCTCGTAAACTCACGCCTGATATACTTGTCCTCAAGCGTACCGACAGTCATATCCTTGCCTGCCAACCAGGCACTTAGACGGTTGACGTAATCCCAGTAATTAGCAAGGACACAAGCATCATCTCCTGCTTTGCGGATGGAGAGGGCAACATGGTGGAACCACACCATCAGCATGAAACAACATCCCTTCAGATAACCTCAGTTGGTTGAACCCATTTCCGCCATCCCTATATGTAGGAATTTGTAGACTAACTCTGACTAGTTATATCTACCAAGGTCATCCAAATTGTAGACGTAATTCCATATTCTTTTCTTGATGTTGAACCCTACTGTTGGGTAGAAGAAGGTCGCCATCATAACAGCAGTCCAAATTGTGACATAATCATCTACTGATTTTTTATCATCACGGCCAGCCAAGTCTTTTAACACTTTCATAGTTGTTGCCACCTTTACCTCCCCCCCGTTGAAATAATCACCATGTATTGCTGAATCCTGCTCCTCGGCCTGTCGGTCTAAAAGAAACACCATCTCCCCTGCAAAGCGAGAGGAACACACATGTTTAACACTGTATTGTTACACAAAAACAGCACTGAATATCAGCTCTTCTAGCCTGGCTGGATGCTAACTGTTTGAGGGAATCCCAAGGATTTGCCCCACCTACCGGGCACTGAACAATATCTCATGCTTACCAAGTCTGAAACTCCTTGTCTCCTTGTCGTGGATTTCGACAAGAGACCTAATCAGAACAAGGTCAAGAGCTTTTGGGCATTTGAGGGACAGGAAATGTCCAAACACAGTCCGGCGAAACACCTCTTTGTGCCGAACAGTAGCACTGTCACAGATGGACAAAAACTTACTGAACGAGCAACACGTCATCATCCCTTTATCAGTAGGTGTTTCGAATTCTAGTTCTTCTTCCAGTTTGCTATCAGCCATCCTACAAACTGCTACATTCATTAAAAGCATTTTTAAAAGATACATAAATCAGTTGATAAAATAACTTTGGTTATCAAATTTTATTTTTACTCAACTAAGAAAATATTTTACAGTCTCCGGCAAATTAAATGATGTCTGCCTTAAGTTTTTCTACGTTATATTGACCAGTAGGACACCTATAAATTTTACAAAAATAACTAGGACGTCTGCTAGTGCGTTTGGATTTTGTTGAAAAAATTGCTTTGACCATCTTATACCATTACTTTTTAGCATAACATTATATATGTTCAGCATGCTGTTGTCCAAATGTTATGTTTTCTTATGTTGTGTTTTTAAAAAAAGTGTATGTCTTCAATACATCCGCCTACAAATATACAATTGCCATGCTCATGAGTACGAATTAAAGAAGTCAAACACTAATCAAATCGACATCCATTTTACCCTTTGTGCCTGACATCCGCTATATGGTTCATCAAACAACCAACCCCCTAAAACAAGAGGTTATACTGCAAGCTTATATTCCAATCTGTCACACCTAACAATAATGCTAACATAAAAAGCTTACGTGAATGTACAACATGCTAGTTGACACCGATCGCAGCATAACATACTACATAACAACCTGACTTCCCAACTGTCAGACACCCACGGTTTATAACGTCTTCAGTCGAACACAGTAACATCGTCCTACCGACCTAATAATAAAACAAGATCACAGCTGTATACACACAAATTCACAACAACATAGCAACATAGCTACATACCATATCTTCCCAGAACATAGTTAACATACTAACAACACAAACATTATACCACAGATTGGTACTCCCCTAACAGCATCCAAGTGGCCAAAAACACCCTTTCACTTTTTCAGCATCAAAACGCCTACAATCCATAGTATTGTTCTTTTACATCCTCCAGCCCATAACGTAGCACCACCCTCACCTACCCCAACTGGCCAGTGCACACGCACATACATCAAGAACCATACAAAATCATGCTTTGTATTTTCCATTTAACAACGACAAAAACATCAAAACATAATGGCAACATACCAAAGTCCATCCTAGCAAACTAGCATCCCACAAATCAAAAAACATCACAACACAAAGTACATACACACAGAACATGAAAAACGAAAATAAACATGCCACCTCCCAATACCATTACTGCATGTGCAAAGCAGCGAATTTTAGGGTTCAAAAAATGTGTACTAAGAAAAAAAGATTCTAACGAGCTAACTACATAACGTATACAATCCCTAATACTGTTCTTTTACATCCTCCAGCCCATAACATAGCACCACGCTCACCTACCCAACTGGCCAGTGCACACACACATACATCATGCACCATACAAAAATCATGCTTTGCATTTTCCATTCAACACCGACAAAAACATCAAAACACAGTGACAACATACCAAAGTCCATCCTAGCAAACCAACATACCAAAATCTAAAAAACATCACAACACAAAGTATATGCATACTACACATGAAAACCGAAAATAAACATGCCACCTCCCAATACCATGGCTGCATGTGCAAAGCAGCGATTTTTAGGGTTCAAAAAATGTGTACTAAAAAATAGATTCTAACGAGCTAACTACATAACGTTGTTACGGTTCTAACGAGCTAACTAAAAAAATAGATTTAAGGTGTATTGTTAAATTTTTGTACTGTTACAAGCTAACTACATAACACTATTATGGTTCTAACGAGCTATCCCCCGTTTTGGCCTTTAGGATTCAATGCCTCACGCTGTGTGGTATTTTGAAGGTGCGGGTGAGTCATACTAATGTATCAATGGAACAACTGCTCGTTTGGGCGGAGAAAAAAAGCCCCATTACCCACTGCATGTGATTTTTCGGTGAAAAAAAGCCATTACGGAGATGAGGAGAGGGGGAGGGGGGAAGCCGCAGATGGGAAAACAACGACCTTACATGTCCTCACCTGGCCAAGACGAATGAAAAAGCTCTACTTGTGGCGGAAGACTCTGCTTCTTAGGCAACGTCTCCTTCTCGCCTCCTCGGCTGCTGGTTTGCTGTCCCACACCGACTGCTCAGCGGGCATGGTTACACGCAACGGTCATCGGGGGACAGAGGAGAAGAACAAACTTGCGTCATTGACAATTGGGGGCGGCAGAGGGGGAGAACGGAGAAGAACAACGGAGCTTCAAAGAGAGCCGCACGGGTGGCGGGGGATTAGGGCTAGATTGGGGTTTTTGGGGGAGGGTTATCACTGGATTGTGTCACTGTGAGGGGTGGAGGAGGTGGGAAGGAGGAGGGGGGGTGGATGGTGCATGGGGATGTTTGTATAGGGAACCGAAGTGGCATGCACAGACGTCTTTCGCGGACGTGATTGATTTGTTGGTATGCGGGGGTCGTCCAATATGGGGTCTGTAACTCACTCTGTATAGCAAACCTCTTTGCGTCAGCCCGACTTACAGAATTGCTCGGCCGTCATTGCAGGCCGAATGAATGGAATGACAAATTTTTGAAGGTAGAATGGAATAACAATTGATTGATCTCTAAACCCCATTTTCAGCCTCGCACTTGTATGTTACCACCGTAGCTTGATTGTCCTACAAAAACATTGTTAGAAGTTAAGGTCTAACGTATTAAGTAGAGGTATACAGTTTGTAGTTTTCAGCGAAAATAAATAAAGATTTTATTAATTATATCATGATACGACCAGTGTTTTAAGGTAGATTTGACATATACATGATATTATTTATTTGATAATGAAACTATAGGGGTGTAATCATGATTAGTCAACTAATTAGCCAATGTTCCACTTATAAGAAGTTTCATCTGATGTACTAATATATTGTCATCCTTCGTCTGAATTTAGCCTCTTCTAATTTAACTTTCTAAATCCGCCACTGCCTCAGCTCACTGGTTGTGTGTAGGCATTACTCAAACTATTCTAAGGAAGTTTCCTGTTGTTTACATTCAAACCTATCCATACTACGAGTTTCTAGGTTAATATATAGAATAATGCTACATAGATAAGAAAAACAGACTAGAAATGAGACTGTTTTTGTGTCCCCCCATGTATAATAACATAATAAAGGAGACAAGTAAGTTCCTTTCCTCCTCTGTTTTGTTGTTATGTATAAATAGAGACAAAGAAAAAATCATATTTCCGGTATCATTTGGATATGTATAGCTCATGCTATGAAGATCGTAAAAATTATACATTTCAAATTAGTTTCGCACGTCCATTTTGGTGTCCTTGGATGAGTGACTTACACTCATCCAAATGGGCTCAAAATTTGTATGTAGCCTAGTTATAGTATGACGGTGAAGATCAACGGTTTACATTTTGTAAAAAATAGTCTTGATATGCAAACACACTTGAGTGTATTCTAGCCTGACTCTCTCTCTCTCTCTCTCTATATATATATATATATATATATATGACTTTTACTTCTCACTTGTTCAGTCTTCATCCATTTGTGTTTTTTTTGGATTTGCATGGGCCGAAGCCCAACCCCTCTCCAAACAGGTGCCAGAGCCCGGATGACCCAAAAGGTTGGTAAATACAGCTGATCCGAGCGGAATCGAACCAGTGACCCTTCATGAGGGGCGCACTGGTTTGACCGCTCGGGCTATGCTGGGTATGGGTCCGGTCGCCCGGTTTCCGATTAGATCTAAACCTCAGTCCGGCATTCAGTATAGGCCGCGAATTGTTTGGGACCAATAGGCCTACAGAGAATCCAAACGAGTTAGGGGTATAAATCACAGGGCTCCCCCACGCTAAAGATCCCCACCCGCTTCTTCCTCCCAGCACAGCCTCGAGTAGAGCCATCCTTCGCCATCCATTGTCGCTCTTCCCTCCATACCCCAGGCTGAGGCCGCTGAACAGCCAGCAGGCATCGCCGTCCCGGCCAACGCTGGTAACCCCACAGTGCTGACAGTGTGGAGGAAATCGCTCCTCCTCAACTGCAGTGGCTTTACAGTGTTCGACTCCACAGGCAACATCACCTTCCGGGTTGACAACTACGCTGGTGGTAGCAGATCTGAGGCCCTGCTAATGGATGCTGTCGGCAGGCCGTTGTACACAGTTCGCCGGAAGAGGCTCTGCCTTGGAGACCACTGCCTGGTCTACGACGCCGAGGAGACCAAGAACCCACGCCTGTCCGTGAAGAAGCAGGCATGCCCGTCCCTCCTCCGAACGTCATCCCCGAAGACCCTTGCTCTCGTTCAAGCCTACAGCGGAGCCAGTGGTGGATTCTGCATTGAGGGATCCTACACCGGCCGGTCCTCCGCCGTCTACCACTCAGCAGGAAGGCAGCGAGTGGCGGAGATCACGAAGAAGGACGCCGCGGGTGGAGTTGGGTTGGGGGACGATGTCTTCCGCCTTGTTGTGCACCCTGGCCTTGATACGCCGCTGGCCATGGCGATCGTGCTGGCGCTGGAACAGATGCTCGGATCCCGGGGTTGCCAATGATCAGCCTGACATTACTGATTCTCATTATAGAAACGCTTTCGGACGCATTATACCACCGGGAGTTTGAGTACTATTTCTATGTGGAGCACCCGTTTCAGGAATTCAATCGGTGGGATTCAACAACTCTGACGAGCATCCTTTGGAAGTGGTTTGTGAAAACTTGAATCTAACCCGGAACCTGACGGAAATATGTAATGGGCTCCGAATAGTACTATTTAAATTGTAGTTCCACAAACGTTATTACCATTTTAAGATATGTGGCAATTTTATTTACGACTCCGGCTTGGTATGTGCATTTACTTACTCTGACAATTTATTTATATGTTTGAGTTTTGCTTGGTATATGTGAGCTTATATACTCCCAACTTCATTTTTCTTTCCAAACATGACTTATATTTTCAGAACCAAAGAAGATATTAAGTAATTATATCGGTAATAACTTCATATTTTAAAGCACGAGCAAGCACCAACTCATCGCACGTTCTGAGTTCTCAATAAATTTTACCTATATAGATAAGAGTAAATTCTTTAATAAAAAAATATAGTAATGTATAAATGGGAGATGCTACATTATATTATAATTTATGGTGAAAAAAGTAACTTGTTGAAAATATTCTATAAATAGTACTCAGAGCATACTCTATGAGCCAATATCGGAACCTATATTTAATTATCTATTGACCTAATTTGTGTAAGATGTCTTAGCAATATTGAGTATAAGAGACCTAAAAAAATTCTATAACTTGTCTACCTTGGAAAAATGATGCAATGCAATCTTTTATCTTGTTTATGCATGATACCCATACTCAACAACATATATAAACTCATACATTGTTGATCTAACAAGTATTGCCCCTATATATAGTTTTACATAAATAACACTTTTAGGAAATTGAAGTAGTAAAATGAGAACTATGCCTACATGTACAATAACATTACTTATTCATAATTGTATGGACTTCTTTCAAAATTGAAATATTCTTGCAACTAAACTAATGTTTTTTTCATGTAAATTTCAAATATAGAATTAACTAAGACTCACTTTCATTGCGACTAGTATGTTTCCCTTGATATTTCCTATGTGACTTTTTGAAAGAGATTCTAGCTAGGTGGAATGTTCTATTGCTTCAAGTTGAACTCTATTCTAGGGGCCATTAAATGAAAGTTGAGGAATATTTGGTCATTGATTTCATCCACTAAAACTGGCCCCTATTAAATGTTGTGCATGTAATATCCTTGATTTTTAGGGTTTTACACACATATGGATAGATATGGATATAATAGATAAACAATTTTAAATTCCTAGATGATGATACAAGGGGTAGCTCAAAGTATGCAATTTTGATGCATAATGATGATAGATGGTGCATAGTGTGCGTATAATCAATCACATCACAAAACTATGTATGTGATTGTATGAAAATATAATTGGTGATCAATTTGACTCCTCAGTGTCTAACCATGCCACATAACCATGTCATTGATGATCTCAATGAATGTTCATATGTACTTTGATTTAAAGAAAATTTTGGCGGTGGCATGGTGGTAAGTTTGATTTATATGATCATTTAAATTATCCCTCATTTTTTATAAAGTAAGTGGTAAGTTAGTGAACGTTTGAGCCAAAACTTGGTCAAATGTTATATAAAGTAGTAATGAAGTTAACCTTCAAATTTTAGGATGTTTGGACACTCCTATAGGAAGATATCCCATCTTGATATTTGATGATATATACTTTTAACATCAATTTAGAACTATTCTCATCAATTTGGTTAAGCTAGGTTGTGACATATTGTCTCATATGACCCTTTTTACCCAATACGCCATGAAACAATTCCAAGGCCACTAATCACCTACCAATTGATGGCACAAAGGCCATCCCCAACCTATCGACTAGTCATGGTAGAGTTATGCGTATGTTTCCAGCTACTCACACCCTTCAATCCTTAGCTACCAAGTCTACCCAAACAACCCAATGTCCTAATATCTTTAGCATGCCACGGTATTTCTCCCGAGTTCTCGCTCAAAATATGGGAGGTGAGAGAAAAGAGATCTCATCCTCCCCAATCTATCTTCTCCACCTTTAAAAGAAAAACTGTTGAAAATGAAGAATGTAGAGAATGAGGAGCTGAAAGTTACTAAGAAAGAAAGGGGAATATTGAGGTTGTATCCCTTGACCATATAGAAGCCTTCCCATGGCTAACAAACATTGCCTCACATAGAGATAATTTGGAGTTAGGTTAAAGTTCCAGATACCTCAATCAAAAAGAAGTATAGATTTGAGGCTCTAGACGTAAATTAGCCCTTATGAACCAATCACAGAGGACAAGGAGCCCAAAATGAGGAACCCCCTTTTCCTATCTTGGTGCTTTGCTATACATGAAGGTCGAGGAATGACAATGACCATGGGCAGACATCATCTTGAGAAGATGGGCCAGCGTGATATCCATGCCAACCTAGGATATGATCATTGTGTATTAGAGATCTATGACTTTATGGATCACCACAAATTTCTAAATAGAAACACTAATGAAATAGGGAACTATCTAGTATAAGGGAGTGTATTGAAACGTGCCCAGACCGTTTGGCTTATCCATTCACTACGTGGCTCAACACGGTCCAATGTTATAGGACTTGTGTGCCCCCCACGATCCTCAACCTGGGTGGCACATCAAGAGCTTCCTGGGATTTTGAATCAACATCAAATAAAACATTGTATAGGTAATTCCACCCCATTATCTTAGAATATACTAATGTTTGCATGATCCCTTATTAATATATTCATTGGCTAATACATACCCTGAATATATGCATGTTCTAATACAAATTTATTCCTAGTTATAGGACTTCTATGTCCGATTTTCTATGTTTATATATGTGAGTTTCTAATTTAGAAGTTAATTCTCATTTTTAGGATGCTTTAAATAGTATAACGTTAGATCAAGATACATTTTTAGGGTTATAACTTAATAGAGAAGATACATGTGGATTATAAACTTAAAAAGAACTCCCAATATTAAGTATTTTTCATTAAAATATATATCTCAACTTTATATCTCATATCATTATAGATAATAGACCATACCTTAAAAAATGAAGATTGGCCTAGACCCTGATAATGAGTTCTAAATCAATGGAAATATATTAGAATCATGTTTAAGATCATTATTACATAGGTTACCTAAACCCTAAAATGGGCGTAAATATCAAGTATATTGTGTGCCTTTACTAGTGATGATTAATTGTTATTATCCAGGTGAAGACCAAAGATCTAGATGTTCCATGATGATTAGAAATCTTTAAATCAATTTACATGGGTTTAAATAAGAATATGACAATTAATTTTCTTATTGAATTTATGAAATTTATGTTTTCTTATTCGATATGCAAGTATTGGAATGTAGTATTACTATGCAATACTCAATGTTTCTATAACCAAAAATTGAAATTGTGAGTAGATGTTTTGTAGTTCGTATCATGACCTCGGGGAATGGAGATCCTATTGGTTCAAAGGGAGGGCCCAACATGTAAGTTTATGGTGTTGACACTCCGCATTGAAACTCATCAAGAAAATAGCCAAAATGGTCGTGTTTCTATTATTAAGGAATGTTGTTCTTTTTTTCTATCTACAAAACTTCTTCATAGTTTGAAAATATTGTAAATATGTATCTTTGTACCTATGTACCAACAACTTGTGCATTGACTCGCTTTATTTATATAGATTTTAGGTTAAGAGATAGCATAAATGAAAAGATTATGTGTTATTAATGTACATGACATACCTATTGTCTTAAGTTCCTACTTAATACATGCTCCGAGACTTGTTGATCTCTCTTTTGAATATGTAATTGTCAGTTGTAAAATTCATATTGTAATATTTAGAAGTGAAATGTTGACATTCATGTGGTGTATGCTTATGGATATTTGTTCATGTATGCTATAATTGCTTCAAACTTGAATATAATCGTTTGGCAATTTTGAAGTTATCCCTCCCAGGCTCTCATAGTACAGCCAAGGCAACATCCAAGGATGTTATAGTTGGTATTAGAATGTGAACAATAGCTATACTTAGATATTTCTCACCATGAAAAACACTAAGTTAAAATTAGTACTTGAGACCCTAGACATGTTGTAAGTTGTTCTACATATACCTTGTATGATTTAGCCTCTATTTTGGAACCTAGCTTCACAATAACTAGATTTCGACTATTGTTTTCAATCAAGAAGGTTGGTGTGTCAATCATCCCTTAGAATGTGGTGTTATGGGCACTAATATTTTTTTTGGAGATAATAGGAAACACATGATGAGAACCTTAGGAGTATCAACTAGACATGTGCATGATGATTTACATCAGCCTATAACGTGTTCTATAACAACACCTCCCCCTATTATCCTCAATTAAGGCAAACTGAGAGGGAAAGGGTCATTATGACATATATAGAATCAAGGTTTAGCAATTAACCAATAATAATTATAAATTTCATTGAATGCAAATGAGTTTGATAACATTATGAAGATGGAATCTCCTCTAGGAAGTTACATGGAAAGGAAAACTAATGTTTGCAACATAAAGTAAATCAAACTATTTATAATGCCCCCAGATAACATTAAGAATCTTTTCTTTTGGTGCCTTCTTCTGGGTGTCCATCTTTGATATTAATTGTAGTTAACCTAAAATGAAGTGAGACAAAAATGTGGTCAACATATAAAAATATATTGAGTATATGGGGGAACCAAAATATTCACATATACATGTAACAACATTAACAACCATACCAACAAATATTATTACATAATCAAACTTGCAAATTGTTGTTATAACTTCTCAACTTGCATTTATTTAATATATATGTATACCACTCATTGGGGGTATTCATTCTATCATACTCACTTGATGGGAGTATTGTAATGATGTAACCACTCACTGGGGGTAATCTCTAATCATACCCACTTATAGGGGGTATTCATAATATCATACTGACTCACGGGGAGTATTTCAATGGCCAACCCACGCTCTGGCGATAATTTCTATAATTTCATGCATGCATTTATTCAGAGATATTAACCTGAGCTAAACCAAGTTATGTTTATATAAAGTGATATACATATGTGCTTTCTAGATTCTAGAAAATAAATAAACAACCAAGTAGTTCAATTACAATTCATTCAGGAAACTATGGAGAAACATAGAAGTGGGTAAGGTGAGTATTCATAGGCGTAACCACATATCTTTCCTTAGGGATGAATTAATTTTAAAGCAACAATAGTAGATTCAATCAATCAAGAAATCACCATGTAATTAATGCATAACAACCAAGTATTATTATTGCATTTACAAAGTATTCATTATGACTGGCTTGGGATGTAAGTTAGGGTTTTGGGGTCAAAATAGGGTTGCATTTGGGTTAGGCTTTCCAAACTCTGATCATTACACGTTCATGCTTTTCATCATAGGAAACCTAGTTTTTGCAACATGTATCCAAGATACTATTTTATCCAATTAACTCAAACTTTAGACATTAAGACCAATTAATCAAGTGATAATCATCAAATCTATCAAATTAGGGTTTTTAAATGTTGAACATTACTATTGCATCTTAAAGTACTTTTGGAATTTAGGTGGGTATTATACTATGAAACTAATTTTATTGGATTCCTTAAAACATATATATGCTAGGTTTGGACTAACCAATTAATTACTATAATTTTCACAAAATAAAACCCTTTGGACCAATCATAGCCTGCCACATAAGCGACTGACTGGTCCATGGCACACATCGTGGGGCCTTAGCCAAGCCAATCAGCTCGTCCCATTTCAGCAGCCCGCCCTTATGTTTCTTCTTGAGAAAAAGGTGCCAAAAGGAAGAAAAACCCTTACCTCTCAGTAGAAGCGTCGAGGGTAGTTAAAACCTTTCACCTGGGTTGTCTTTTACCTCTACTACCTTCTCCTTTGTGAGAAGTTGAGTCAACCCAACCATTGACTCTGGGATACTAGGTCTACGAGCGGTGAAGGCATGTGTCATCGTCTTTGGACTGCCTTGTCAAACTAGATAATGGCCTCAATTGGCCGGGGAGAAGCCGAAGAAGAGAGGAAGAGAGGGGTTTCATCAATATGGTACAAAGAAGAAACTGAGAGGAGAGAGAGCAAGGGTTGGATAGGGATTGTAGGAAGGGGTGATCTTTGAGTCACATAGAGTCTCATTGAGGGAATTTTTGTCTGAAAGAGGGGCTTCTACCCTCTTATGTAGACTTGGTTCAAAGGGTTGGCCATTGATTGGGTTGGCAATTTGAGGATAACTTTAATCACTTTCCAAAGAAGGCAAATCCTAGGATGGTTGGGTTTGGAAATGTTTTACAAATCCAATGAGCATGTTTCTAGGCCTTCATATAAATTGAGAGGAGAGTGAGGTGTGAAAACAAAAATCAAGAGAACTGTACCTAGTTTCCCAAACTATTCGAAGGTTAGGGATGATCCCCTGACCATTGATCTGCGATCCTAGTGTCATATGACTAACAACGGGAATAATGGGTCAGGTCCTAGCCTTCCAAATTGTATTAGAAATGTGACATTTAATATATTGATCAATAACTTTAGAAAAAGATAATTAATTTGTAGCTCTCCCTTCCTTTAACCAATCAATCCCAAGTTTTCAAGGAAGACTTTTAATATTCAATCTAAGTGTCGAAATATTTGGTGGTAAAATACACAAATAAAGTACCCTTTTATTTCCCCTTAAGCAATTGCTTTATTTGAATTATTTAAGGCATCAATTAACTCCTTTTCTTACCGAAACTTGGAAAACAATCATAATTAGATATATTCTTTCTTGATGTACAAGTTAGGATCAAAATATAACTATCAGTTATACGCAACATATCTTCTCTTGAAATTTGTAAACAATTTCTTATTTAATTACCCATTGTACATTACTTTTAGAAATCCCTTTATTATTGAATTTTCTATTCTTTATTAACCCAATATTTATCAATGGATTATTGAAAATAGTAAAACACATGAAACCACTTTCATATGGAGAATTTGCATTCCAAATCCATAATTTTGAAACAAGACATATAAAATAACAAACATTTCTAATATGTCATTAACAATTCATTGTTTGTTTTCAAAGATATGGTACAAATACATGCAAAAATGTAGGTTATAACATGTTCTCACCCATTTCAGTAGGTTTCATGGAATCAGAGTCTCTATTGTGTATGGTACACCTAATTTTGTTAATTTGGTTTTGTTTCCAATCAAATTGGGGATCTACAAATTACTTTGATTCATGCTTTATTTGTAGGTGAATATGACCTAGAAGGCATGGATATAGGATGTCCATATAGATATTTTGTACTTTTTATTTGATAAATAAAGGATACTTCAATTTATTGGGTCACAATAGATTACTGCAATAGTAATGCACATGATAAATGTCGTTAAAATGATTGGTACTAAGACATGCAACTTCAAGTACGTGAAACATGAGATCCAAAATGATCCTAAGAACATTATTCTTAAAATGTCTCTAGTAAAGTATTATTGTGTATTGGACAATAATAATACATGTGAGAATAGTGTGTGTGGTGACTAATGATCATGTCTCATGGGTCATAGATATTTGATACAAAGTCAGACAAATAGCTATGTATTAGAGAACAAGTGCATTAGATAGACCCACCTTGAGAGTGATTCATGGAATGTTATATGATACTCGTAATCATCTCTCAATTGTGACATTGGTGTTTTGTTCCTTAAACATGAAGTCACTACAACGGTGATATGAAATCTTCATTCTTTGACACAACCCAACGTCATATTGAAAAAGGTTGCCATAAATGTAGTGATTCGGTGTAATGAGAATCATTTTACACGTTGTGAGTAATGTAGAAGGAATTTGTCCCTCACATTTCACAAGTGACATCCAAGGCTTATTAATAAGTGAGACTAGAGAAACACATGTCCAGACTCATGTGAGATAATATATGATACTAAGATCATATGTATCTTTCTAGTCTACTTAGAAATCAAGGAACCATGATTGAATCTAACAAGGATGATGTTTCCATACCTCTAGATCAATATGTATTTATGTGAAAAGGGGTTATCCAACCTGATTCATTGATCCTTAATGTTTTTGACTTGTCTAAATAATCCTACTACTTGGATAGAAATGATGTGTGGCTACACATGACTCATTGCTTATGGATCATGATATTGATTAGTGAATCCATTGTCAACATAGCATGGTGCCTCTAGGGTCATACATATAGAGATAGCTTGGAGAAAGGTTGAATTGGACCTTACTATAATTATTATAATAATTCCATGTTCTTAAAAGTAAGTTTTGAGGACCATAAATAATATATGATTTTGAATTAATAAATACGTTTCCATAAGTCATGAACCCGTTCCTCATAGAAGAGAGAAATCTATACACACTCGGCTTGGCACAATGTTGTGTTCCATGTACCCAGTGAGTGAAGGAATCCCTCTTTCTGTGAGGGAGTACATATCTTGGATAAATAAGGTTTTGGAAACCCTAACCTCTCTACTCCTCTATATATATTATATGAAGGAAGCTGTCATGGAACACACTCATATGTCTCATTGTTTCCTCCAATCTTTGAGAAATCCTAAGAGTAATTTATAGAGACAAAAGAGAGAGAGAGAGAAAGAGGAGGAGACTATAAAACTTGGTTTGTCTTTGAGAGATCTCATGGATACCTTGGAGACAAGTTTGTACCACAAAGTCATTTCATGAAGATCTTTACCAGGGGCATACCAATCAAAAACATGATCTCCATGGTGGAATGATGTATTCCTCTATAGACGTTCACAAATGATCAGTACGATCCACAAGATGTGACTTAGGGATTAGATATGGGGTAAACAAAGCATGGTTTGTGACCTTGGGATCTGTGCCAATCATCGAGGGAATTAGATGATCTGATGATGATAATTAATGACTGATTCCTGTGATGCGCCATTGAAAATTCATTTTTCAACATGCATCCCAAGGTGAGTTTCAGAGTGCCATAGACATTGAAAACAAGTTCTGATTAAAAATCTGATACAATTCAAAAGATTCATAGATTGGTGGGTTCAGTCCTAGACCAAGCATCAAAAGTTGAATTGTTGGAACCAATTTTATGATAAGGTATAAACTTGTAAAGCGTAATTTGATTTTATTGCATTATATGGATCCTGCTAAAAGGATTTTCGGTAAAAAAATTATTGTGCTACATTTTCTACTCCTAGGAAACCTATAGTGGTATCAAATCTAGATATAACGCTCTTTACCAGATTTTTCAGTTATGAATCATGTTTTATTCTTGGACAATAATAGCATGAATATTTCATATGATGTAATTGATTAATGTGCAATTTAAATTAATGGGAATGTCCCAATTAATATCACCACAATCATATTATGATTTGATAATGTATGTGTATATATAAAAATCCAAAGAGAATCTGCACAATAATCTTATTTTTGTGCGTGATGAATGATTAGACCAAACCCTAATAGTGATTCCTTTTATTACAAGTGGTTGATTTTTATAATTCTTAATCCTCATATATGGATTTCAACCTTATTACTGATGTAATTTGGGGTTTCACTTATATATGATGTTATAGTTTAAGATAGTATAGGATATGTGATTTCCATAATCTTGTACATGAGGAAGGATGAATGCATAACAATCATCATCGATGATGGATAAACCATGGTGGTCACTCATGATTGAAGAATCCAAAAAGTTAGGATTTAACTTCTTTTTTATGCATGTGATGTAGGAAACCCTAGATGACCTCTGTCATCCATTAGTTTGAAACATTATTCTAAGAGGTAATAATCATAAATTTTTTATCTTTATCTCTTATGGTTCTTATTTATATATATAATATGTAATACATACATGTGTTAATTGGATATGTATATGTGTATTTATAACACCAAGTCCCTCATTAAATATTAATCTTAAGACACCTTCCAACTTGCAATACACATAAAGACCTAAGTTTGTTTATGTTGGCTCACCAAAGTGAGGTACATTGTCTATCTTGGTGAGATGTGAGGTAAACATGTGGGTCTGCCAAAGTAGGGTATATAGTTTTATCAGTATCAACAGTTGTGTTCAGCTTAATTAACTAGGTAATATTAATAGGATTAAGCACATAGAGGCATGCATCTGAGTGTTACATATGATGGAACTCAAAGATGGTTGTTCCCCATCCATACAAGTGTTGTATGTGGTGAAATTGGTAAAAGTTTCCTTCTTAAATAATTGATTTGTGAGCGTTCAAGTGAAGTTGACTCATGTTTCAATTAAATATGTATCTAGGCCTACTAGAAGGTTATTCATTGTAATTTTTAGGAAATAGCAAGGGATATTAATTTGAAGAAAATATTGGAAGTAAATGTTTCATTGAAGTCCTAATTAAATTATAAAGTTTTCAAATCAAAGTCAAAACTCCTATAATATTGTAGAAATAAAAATGAACCATTTTTCATACTGATTAGTCCTTGAGAATATAGCTTGATGAGAGAAACTATTTGGTCTAGTATATGAATGTGATAGTTGTTATGAAGATAGAGCATAAGATCAATGTATTGGAACATTTGTTCCTCATGAGCCTGGTTTCATTTGATCCTTATATACTCAAACAAGTTGAGTACTTGAACGACCTAGGAAGTATGGGTTTAACTTGGACAAATTTGACCATTGACTTGAAAATATAAATGTTGCAAAAATTTGGACAACCAATCATTATGAATGATATGGTTAGAAGTGTTCCAATATGTCTTAATATGTTACAAACAACTATGATCTTAACAATGTGTATTAGATATCACATTAGAGTCTTACATGATAAGACAATAAGAGAAGTAGACACTTAAAGGAATATATATGGACAAAAAGGAAAAGTACAGAAAGTGGTTGTTGTTGCTACTATAAGGAAACACAACTTTTGGGGAAGTCGAGAGGTTTTTATTCATCTCTCACACCTTGTGCAAGTCAAACTATAAAGGTGAATACATGCTACATTACTTAAAAAAGAATTAGATATGGTGGTGCTACTACCATTACATGATTTTGATCTAAGTTATTCTAAGGTTTCCTTTGGTGGACTTCTATAGTAGATAAAGACACTTTTGGTTTCTTGGTGGTGCTTTATTGACTTGTCAAGCACTTGATTTCCTTCTCTATAGATGTTTAAGCATGTTTTTTTACCTTTCATCTTCCTTTGGATTTCCATGACCCATATCATTACTTTGGAGTTGTCTTCTGTTCTTTCTTCAATAGCCTCTGGAACCATCAGTGAATCTATTTCAATAACCATCCTATTAAGGTACAATCCCACTACCATATCTAATGCTAGAACAATAGCTTTATTTCATCTTTGAGGATGCTTTGAGTGATGATGGTTTTCCCTATGCCTCCTGCCCAACTGTCTTACTATTATGGCACACCACCACAATAGATAAGTTGTGTTTCTTTAAAGTAGATTCTATGTTAATCTTAAGGTGTCCCTCAGGTGGCCTCCTCCACTTATTTGTCTTCTTCTCATCAGTGTTATGCTCCTCTCTATACTAAGCTACTACTGTTAAGAGATTTTCCTTCTTGATGAAATTGATCTAGTGAGCAACCTATTTTTTTTCTTTTGGAACACCTCTTGGTTTTTGGATTTTGAAATACGCCAACATGCATCATAAACATACAAGTGTGGTTTGAGTGATAGTTGATGTTATTCTTAATCCAACTCCTTATATGTACATCTCTGAGGAAAATACTCCAAAGGTGTGTGTTGAGCACCCCCTTCCAAATGGATTCAACATCTAGATAGTATCATAGCACATGCAAAATGGACTGCACTTGATCATTGCATCTCGAATAACTACCATATAATCTATGGTTTTAGCAACCCTACGGCTGTTGGTAGGGATACCATTATGACTGACTAACCACATGAAAATCTTTATCTCTTTCTTGATCTTTTCTTTCAACATTTTTACTAGTCATCTGTAACTCTAATCTCCTTTTGAGCTCAAAGTAATGCATAAGAACTCTTAGTTGTGAACATACCCCTTCTGGTGTGCTCCCATGCTCTAATATCCTTATTAGTATAACAATTAGAGACTTCCACCTTGGTGATCCTTCCAACTATGTAACTAGGAAGCCATTCATGAAGAATCTTTGTGTTCCATTTGCCTTCCAAATTTACCGAGATGAAGATTTGTAAATCACTACTACAAAAAAATCTTTCTACATAAATTCATATTTTCATTTACAACAGGTGTGAATCATTATATTAGATTGCATGGTCTTATGGGGGGGATTCTATATACAACTGTTGTATTAGACTGATCTTCCAACTCAGTTGGAATTACTTTCTTTGTCAATGTATTTAGAGTGAGATCCTTGCACCACCATTTGTCCTTTTAAACATTTTTTTTCCATTGACATGGATCATATAATAGTTATTATAGATACATTATTTACAATTCATCTACGATATCCTTAGTCATGTGGTATTAGTAGATCTGATGCCTAACTAGTTATCAAACATGGTTGATAAACCTTCACACTACAAAGACTTCTTGCCCTTACTCAGCTCCCATGTGTGTTTAGAAATTGGGGCCATGTTGCAATGTGTCATGGATTTAATGCCCAAGTACCTTGAATGTTTGTCACTTGTAATCTTATCCCAACAGAATAGGGGTAGATGATGACATTTATGGTTACATTCAGTTCTTATATTACTATCAACCCTATCACAAACTTTCAAAGATACCACAACATTGTGCATCACATAACTAGGGATGGTTGTCAAGGTAGACTTAGCAGATACACCTATCCTGCTAGAGAGAGGCACTTGGCAGACCATGCATTTATTCTCATTGTAACCTTACTCAGGAACTCCTCTCAGGTATCATACTTGACGCTTGAGTGGATGAGAGGGACCCCTAAAATATTTCCTAGATCCTCAACTTGAGTGAAACCACTTATACGCTAAACATGTTTCCTTGTTCTCAGAGGGTCACTCTTTGTAAAATGGATATTTGTTTCATTAACAAAGATTGTATATCCTAAAACCAATATGAATTCCCTAAAGAGCTCAAAGATAGTCTTCAGTTGGCTTGTTGTTTCTTGAGTGAAGTGGAACATGTCATCTGAAAAGCAGAAGTTAGAGATCAGTGACCCATTAGAAGATAACTTGACAGGTGCCCATTTCTTTTAATCTTGTACCAGGTTTTCAATATTCTATCTTAGCCTTTTAAGGAAGAGGATGAACAGTTAGGTGGATCTCTCTAAATGAGAACCATTAATGCCTTGAAGTATCTAGCTGACTTCCTATTCCATATAACAAAAGTCATCCCTCCTGAAATAGATTTTAACATGTTGGTTATAATAGTATCAGGGAAACCTAGTTTCTTAAGAGTATCTTCAACAAATGTCCATGCTATTTTATAAAAGGCCTTGGACAAATCAATCATTATTGCCATCTACATAGAATACCTTTTCCTCATCATTCTGTGGATGAGATCTTGAGGCACCACTATGTTATCAAATATTCTCTATGCAAGCACTAGGGCACTTTGAGCCATAGAGATCCGTTCGAATAGGAAGTTATTCAATCTTCCAACAATCAATTTAGAAGAAATTTTATGATTATTTTTTTTAAAGAGATGAGCCTGAATTGTTCACATACTTTAGATCATGGTATTCATGGTATCACCATGATATTGGTATTTCATAAAGGATATTCGATCACTCTATCAATTACTACATTAGTGACAGTTGGAAGGACAAACTCCTTTATTATGTGCCAGTTGGCCAAGAGAACGAATCCATGAATATTTTCTAGGCTAGTTGTGTAACATCCTCAATTTCATAACTAATGTACATCTTTAATGTGGGGTTATCTAGTAAGTGTATGCCAAGGGACCTAATGAACCTAACATGGCTAGGTATGTAATTAAGTTCACAAAATTTGTAATTACAAGTCATTTGGTCGACCAATACACACATAATGGTTTAAATTTTTATGATTGTAGTTGGGTGTAGATGAATATAAATGAATTATTCCTGTGAATGATAATGTGATGAATATATATAATATGAAGGCTTAAGTTACTGGTTTAAGCTCTAAACCAACTTAGGTCTCATTATTAAGGAAGTAAAATAATGTTGACCTAATGTATCATATGAAGGCTTACGTTGATGGAATTATGATTCATGCTTTAGTTCCATAATTGAGAATAGATAATGGACCTTTTGAGAGATCAGGGAATGGTCTGTGGCCCCTAGAACCTTATTCAATCCTGATTGGGCCAATGAGGATCACATATGGGTCCTTGGAGTATATATTTTAGAATTTAGTATTTATGTTCATGAATAATACTCGATATAATTTTCTTGGAAGGATATCTAGAATATAAGACTGGGGGAGAAATTTGAGATCATTTCGATTTATCTAGTAGCCTAGGTAATCAAATTTGTAATTACCCAACAAATAGTTAAATATATTTTACAGTGTCTGTCTATTTAATTTGGGCATAATATCTCTCCCTTTAACATATAATAAAAGTATATTAATGAGTCCAAATATTGAGACCAAATGGAGTCCTAATGTGGGCAATATAAATATTTTATAGCTTTGGACTTTTATCAAAACAAAAGAAAAAAAAAAGAGCCGAGACTCCAGCCCAGCGGACTGGAGAGTCGGTGCCCTGTAAAATATGGTCGAAAAAGATCCGCTCGAAAGGACGGTTCCACACCACCATATCTGAGGTGAGAGGCTATTAAAACCTCATGGATCCCGAGTTTGGAGCTTCACACACCTAGATCTAGGGTTTGATGTGAATCTGATAAATAGAAAAGGAGTTCGAGGGTGGGGACAGATGGACGGGCCGACGATAGGTGGCGGATGTGGGTTATTCCACTTGGAACTTTGAACACACCCCCTTCCTTTAGCGTCGGAGGTTCCACTCATCCAAGCAAGCCAAGCCGCAACCAAGGAGGGCAGCACCTCACACTAGGATGGCCTGGTCACCAGCCACCGAGCTCTCCAAGCTGCTGCTCTGTTTTGGGCATGAGATAGGGGAAACACCCCCCTTTTTGGTTATCGGGTGAAGAAGGTGGAGGGCCATGAGCACTGCTCAGGGGAGCTCACCATCAGATCAACTTTGAACGGACAATAATCATCTAAAAGGTAATCTGTTTGAAAAATTCATATCTTGAGATATAGAGCTCAATTTGTAACAAATAAGGTACCCATAGAAAGCCCTTCGTGTGTACTATCTTCTAAAAATATTTTCAGATATGATTTTGATGTCTTCTATTTTATATGTTAGGAGTTTCAAACTATATCATTTGATGATTTGTCAATTAAAAATAGCAACTGACTTTATAAATTTATGAATAATTTATAGTAATCTTATTCTGGTATGCCTAGTATGATTCCAAATCCAGATCTATCTTATTTGATATTTCTACTTCAATTTTAATGCTAACCCTAATAAGGGCATTTTGGGGTTTTCACCCATGGCCGGATCGCACAATGATTTGATATTTTAATACATGATCTTACTCCATTGTATGATTACTTTTCTGGAGATTTGATAGAGTTTCTTATGTTATTATATTAGTATTTAATTTTGGACCTGAGTGGCAATTATGTAGAATAATAGATGATTATCTTGACATATTAAGTGATATATGTATGCCTAATTAGGCCTGATATTAGTAACGTGATGGTATTATATTTTGATTTCTTAATTGAGTCAGTAAGTTTAGAATATGTGACTATGTTTGAGAACTATTCTCATTATATGAAGTATATGTTCAAATTAGTGCATAAGACGATTTATGTCTTATTTGAGTATAAATATTATAGTCACTATATAATAAGAGTTTATTTAATTTCAACGCCAAGATTTTATGGTGATCATAGATTAAAGTTATGTTTAAGAACCCTAAGTTGGTATATGAAGTTAGGAAGATGGGGTTTGAGATTTAGAATTAGAAAGAGGGAGCATACACTTGGATTAATAAAACTATGATGATATCCAGGTTATTAAAGTTATGGAACTTGGAATTAGGACTTCCTTACAGATAACCTCAGTACAAGAGGTAAGTGGTTATGAGTATTCCAATTTATCAAATCTAGTACATTTACATGAATCTTAAATGAGAACTTAATATCCAACGTTCTAATCAGATATGTCAGCAAGATTTTCTATACTTTATGATTGTGATATTTCATAGGCTCAATATATTAATTAGAGATATGTCATGAGATGCTAATGAATTAACAAGGATAAAAGGTTAAATTACTCTCATGTTTCTTAATATTGTTCTATATGAATGTTCAAGACCACAAGACAAGAAATACAAGTTAAGACTGACATACATCCATGGTAATGAGATATAAGCAGGTGTTAAGATTTTTAAGTATGAACATACTATAGGGTTCCTCACTTTTATACATATAATTGAGTATTAAGATTTCATGTAGAGACACATTATCAAGATTTCTTATATATATAAAGATCTAAGAACTAAGGAGTTAATCAGATTTCATAAAATGAGCAACACCTAGAAGAAAAATACAAATTGAGATTTGAATGTATTAAGACATGATCTATTTTAGTTAATCAGATTTCATAAAATGAGAAACACCTAGAAGAAAAATACAAATTGAGATTTGAATGTATTAAGACATGATCTATTTTCAATATAAGGGCCATATTAGAGTGTATTGTAATTTGAGTTTATGATGATAGATACAAGATTATGATGCATTAAGTTATGTTTAATTTTCAAGGTATAATTGTATAAGATTCCTATTGTAAGACTTAAGGTTTAATACATAAGTTCATATGAAGACATTAAGATTCAAGGCAAGATCTATTATAATGAGTTTTTGTAGAGATTGAATCATCCTGTCAGATGGTATGTTTATAAATATTCTATGCTTAAATTACTCTTACATACTTTATTAAAGTTATTATTTGTATCCTTAGTATATATATACAGATAAGACCCTCCTTCCTAAGCCTTACGACTCAGTTGTTATGTTTAGTATCAATGAAGTTATACTATCAAATCAGAGATTCAAAATAAGGTTTATCCAGATAATAATAATGATATTAGATTTAGATTTAGACTTAGATTACTCAGTGTGTGAGTAGCCAGATACTAAATAAAGATACATGATAAGGGCTTTATACCCAATCTCAATTATGAAGTAATTGAGATCCATATTCACATTCAGTTGTAGATTCAATTTATAACTTAAGCATAAAAGATACAAATTCAGATTTAGAATTCAGTACATGCTCAGTACTCAATACTCAGTAATCAGTTTTAGATAAGTTCAGTTATCAACATTCAGTTTCAGTATAAGATATTCAGTAAGTTTAGACTTAAGATAATTAATTCGGAACCTTTAGATAATACATTATATGATAAGTCCTCATTCAGTTAGTCTCAGGACGACTCAGAGGCATCTGTTGCCAATTCAGAGGAGTGTTTACTCCAATTCATAGGTGTTGTGACACCAATTCAGGGCATAGCCACACCAATTCAGAGACACCTCAGTGTCATTCAGAGGCGTGTAGTGCCAATTCAGCGGTACCTTGGTACAAATTCAGGACGTAGATACGCCAATTCAAGATGACTTATTGTATAATGGTGGCCACAGTCAGATAAAAATCATAAGTAAAAGATATTACTCTTCTATTTCCAATCCCCCTTTTCTTGCTTTAGGATGTTACTGTATTGTGTCTTCATGTCGATGTGTAAGATATCATTGATTTTTTCATAGTGTCTCACTAAGTTTGTTTGAGTATATTTAGGCTTTGTAGCACCCTTTTCTTTTCTCTTACATTTTTCTTATTGTGTTCAGACACTCAATAAAAAATTGTCCTTCTTCCTCCATAAGATCTTCATTGAAATGTAGGATGTCATTCCATTGATTTTGCCTAGGTTCCTTAGACCAAGATGCCTTCACTATGAGTTTTTCTTGTGCAAATATCCTCATAGTCCACCACACAAGGATTATATAGTAATTGGAGTAGGCTTTAGGAAAGTGTACAACCATAAAGTGAGGGAATTGGTTGATGAAGTCAATGTTAGGAACTGATCCATTAGGGTCTTGGTTCTCTATTACATCAACCACGTCTTCTGCATGAAACTCATGGGTATCTTGGATCAGCCTTGGGATCTTCCCATGATGTTCATGTGGAGGCTTGGTTTTTGCAGTCTTCATCTTTGGCCCATCCCTTTTCAATTTTTTTCTTGGAGGTAAGGGTGTAGGGATAATGGGAGGGATAGAATTTGCACTGGTACCTTTTTCTTTGATCATCTTTTCTTGGTCGTCTAGAGACTCCCCTTCTCTGATCTCAGTGGTTACATATTCCTTATTCCTTGAACCCTTGTTATTGACATGTACATAAGATTTTTGGTGTAGTGTACTCAAACATAATTCTCTCTTGTGACATATCAAGATTATCATTCATATCATCTATAGTTATAACCTCATCAATAACTTTGTCAACATCTGGGTTGGATTGTATCCTTCTTTTGTTGTTCCCCAGTTTTAATAGTTCCTTGCCCCTTGGTAAATCTCTTTTATCATCAATTGCAACTATTTTATTCTTCTTCTTCCATGTCTTAGCAGATATGACAATTTTCTTATTCTTCTTAATTTTGTCTGGTTGTTCCATTTGATCTTCCTCCTCTCTGATTTTTGTGTAGTTGTCTTCAAGATTTGCAAATTATTTTCTATGTTTGGGTTGCGTCTTGCGGTGTTTCCTTGTTTTGTTTGGAAGAAGATTTATGTGAAGTGGTTTTCTATCTTTGTGTCTACCAGTTACACCCCCATTTAATATCATGTGCAACTATATCACCTTCCTCCTCCTTGTTGGAGGACTTAGCACTAGAGTTTCCTTTTATTATACAATACTTCCAGAAGTTTCCTAGTTTCTCACAACATTTACATGCATCATGAAGCACTTCATACTCAATCTTGTATACAATAACATTGATTAGGGAAGTGTAGAATAGTTTTTTGGATGTGTCTACCTCCATTTCCAACCTAGAAAACTTGCTTCTCATTATTTCCATTATGTGAGAGCCCACTTTCACCAAACAACCTATGACAATCCAGTGTAGTTGAATGTCGTAGGCACATATACATGTAAGGAAGGTCCAGGATCTTGACTCATGTAACTAAGTAGTTTGGGAGCTCATCTGTCGGTTTAAATGTGGGATATCACTACCAAAATACGAGGAAGCAACCAAAAAGTTTCCATGGCCCACCTGTTAGAGCTACATTGAAGTCCTTTCTGCATGAGAACTGTATAACATAGTGTCCAATGTCAAATTAATACATGTTAAAGAGCCAGACATGATTCCTCAAATCTTTTAGGAGGTGGCTCATCATCATTTAGCCTATGTTCTTACTGATAATTATTACCACAACTGCATACTACCATGTCCAAGCAAGGTCTTCCTTTGTTTCTTGATCTATCGCCAATATAGGTTCCTCATCAACCACTTTCAATGTGACATTAGAGATTGCTAGTTTACTCTCATAAAGATTCTCCAAGAAGAAGGTCTGATCAATTTGGGTATTGGACTAGTTGACTACACAATTGATGGTCTGCCTAGCCTATGCCCACATCACCATATCCCCTTCAACACTTGGATTAGGTTTTTACTCCACCACAATAGGAAATTTTGAACCAATTTTTTTCAACCCTTCCAATAATACAAAGAAAAGATCTACAATTTAGTTCTATTTACATCATCCATTTCCTTAGACCCTTCATCTATCAGGATGGCACACATCCCTTGCAAACTAGAAGTCAATACCCACATTTGGTATAGTAACCCAACTCCCTTCTTAATTTACCCTTTCCAACTTGAAGTTCTTATCTAGGTCTTTCTACTGATCCCCTGCGATGAAGAGGGTATTTTCTGCTACTCCTCTTATTCCACCAAAGCTCCTTTCTCCTCTAGAACCTCGACCGAGGTGTCTGCCTCTGCTACAACCTAACAACCCTCCATTATTTTTCCCTTCTAGGAAAGTAGAAATTTATTGGGACACATATTTTATCTCTATAAATTGGGGATTGTAATGGAATTAGAGAATTGCTATTACTCTTATACCATTGAGTTCTTGTTTGGATAAGGAAGTGTTCATCACTTGCTATAAAGAACAATTGTTGCTCAATTTACTTGGATGACTTTCTAAATGACATTTCCTGATGTCTCATGATATTAGATCCTAAGACACATGTATAAAATGTAGATACCAAATGGCTTAACTACATGAATGAAATATGACTTACCTGCAACATTAACGCTTGGGTCGTAGAAATGTGATGAATATTTCTAAACTTCATATGGATAGATAATCAGGACCAGTTGATTGTTAATCTCTCAAGACAGGTGAATCATGTGCTTTGGGGAAGATGGAAAATGTGCCTTTTACTAGAAGCAGTGAGAGGACACTTGAACTTCTAGAACTCATACATATCAATGTATGTGTTTATTTTACTTCAACAACTAAAGTGTGTCTTAAATACTTCATCTACTTGATTGATGGACTATGTAGAAGTGGATTTGTGTGAGATACAAATTAAAATCCCTTAAAATGTTTTGGGAAATCCAAAATGAAGTATTTGAAGAATTTGGTAAATATATTTTGATTCTTTAAACCTATCAACAGGAGAAATTCGAGATAAGAGTTTGAGATTGAAGGAGTGAGACATTGCATCACAATTGACTCCATGAGAAACACAACAAAACAATGGTGTTTTAGAGTGAAGGAATCACACATTGTTGGACATGGTGTGGTTCATGATGTAGAGTTGAACCTCCTATTTCCTTTATAGAAATATGCTCTAGAAACTTTCGTGTTTACACTTAACCACACACTTTCTAAATTAGTTCCAATGACACCATATGACATATGGTTTGGGAAGCCCAATATGTATTTCATGTGAGTATTAGATTGTGAAGAATATGTGAAGTGTTCTTTATCAAAAAAATTATGACCCAAATCTGACAATTGTTATTTTGTACGGTTCCTAAAGAAACCAAATGTTACCATCATAATATTTTGTCTCAGAACAAAGTTCTTGTTGCTTAAATTTGTACTTTTTTAGGGAAGGAGTTCATCTCTAGAAATACCTAAGGGAGTAAAACAAACTTTAAAGAACTTTAAGATACACAAAAAGCCAATGAACCTAAAGAGGAACCTAAGGAGGAAACCAAATTGTTGTTTCAGATCTTCCTCCTCAACAAACACACAAACCTCATAGATCTAGCAGGACTTGCCATAAGCTACAGAGATTTGGATTTCTCATGGATTTCTCATGAATCAAGATAGTGAGGTGTTGGCCATGGATAATGATGATCCAACCACCTAAAAAGAAGCGATGGAGGACCAAAACTAAATGTCTTGAGGCCATGAGATTTGAAATGGACTCCATGTAAACTATCATGGTAATACCTTAGGGAACCACCTGATGGGGCAAAACCCATTGACTCCAAATGGGTCATCAAGAAGAAAACTGACATAAATGGAAATGTCTAGTCTGACAAAGGGAGACTAGTTGAAGAAGGCATCAAACAAATTGAAAGTGTTAACTATGATGAAACTTCCTCACTAGTCACCATTTCCAAGTTCATTGCAACTATGCTAGACATTCCAACATATGATGACTATGAGATATGGAAGATGGATGTCAAAACCACACCCCTAATGGGAATCTACTTGAGGATGTGAACATGACACAAACTTAGGGTTTTGAATCTCCAAAGGATGATAGAAAGGTATGTAAGCTTCAAAGGTCAATCCATGGATTGAACTAAGCATCTAGAAAATGGAATCATTATTTTGTTTAATCAGTCAAAGAGTTTGTCTTCATCAAGAATGGGGATTAATCCTGTGTTTACGAGAATGTTAGTGGGAGCATGCACTATTGTTCTTATCATATGTGTATGATATATTATTCATGGAAATGGTATTCAAACTCTACAAAAGGTGGAGAGGTTGTTGGCAAAAGTTTATCAATGAAAGACTTGGGAGAAGCCACCTATGTTTTAGGTATCAAAATATATAATGATAGATCTAGAAGACTTCTTCTCTTGAGTCATAGTACATACATTGACAACGTTCTGAAATGGTTCAACATGCAAAAGTCAATGAAAGGGAACTTACCCATGTCTTGTGGGGTTAGTATTTCCATGGCCAATCATCGCAAATCATGAGAATAAAGGGAACACATTAGTAAGATTCCATATGGATCAAAAATTAGGTATATACCATGCATGTAAAGTTATGTACATGTTTAGAAGTCTCATGTGCCTTGTGCATGACAAGCATGTAAAACAAATTCGAGTGAACATCACTCAATTACAATATACAACTTCCTGAATTACTTGAGAAGAACTTAGGATAAAGAAGTGAGGAATAATTGGTTGTAAAGAATTGCATAAGTTCTATACTCTAAACCCACAAGCATGATTATTTATTGCAATACAGTTATATGTTTATACTCACTAGTGGTATAGTCAACTGGAAGAGTTCCAAGTTAAAGACAATGACCAATTCTATAATAAAATTTGATGCTACATCAAATGTTACAAAGGAAGTTGTATGGATAAGGAAGTTCATATGATGAACTCAGAATTGTTCCTAGCATTGCTGATGTAGTAGATCTTATGGTGATGAAAATATTGCTATTTCACTAGCCTAGGAACCCAGATGACATACGTATTGCAAATCTATTATGTGATTCTTCCATCTCATATGAGAAATTATTTAGTGAGAAAATGATGTGTTTTATAGGATATTGATAGCAATAGTGTTTGTTGATCCATTGACTAAGGCATTGTCTTTGAAGAAGCATGATACTCAAGATATATCACTTGGTATGAAATATGTTTAGTGCAAGTAGGAAACTATTGGTGTATATTACCTAGAATCCAATCATTAGATGATGGACATAGGGATATCTTTGTACGTTTTATTTGATTTATGAAGGAAATTCCAAATGATTATTGGAAATTATATTACATCAATATCAATGTATACAAAAGTTGTCCATTGAATGATTAGTTCAAAGATAGGTACTTCAAGTTCATGAATTGAACATGATATCCTAATGGATTCTGAGAACCATATTCTTAAAACATTTGTAATCAAGTATTATTGTGGATTAAACAACAATTATACATATGGGAATAGTTTGTGTGATGACTATGACCATGTATCACAGGTCATATGTATTGATATACCAAGTTAATCACATATAAACTTGTTAGAGAACAAGTGTACATGACAGACCCCCCTTAAGAGTGTGTCATGAACCATTATATGATAGTCATAATCAACTCTCAAGTGAAACAATGGTATTTTGTTCCTTCAAGCTAAAGTAAATACAATGGTTATATGAAAATCATCATTCTTTGATACTACAATGATACTTATATAGAACATCACCATGATGATTTCTCCACACCTCTAGTTTGATCTGGATATAAAAAACAAAAGAGTTTTACAACGTGGTCAAATTGGTCGTTGATGGTTTAGTGTTGTTTGACTAATCCTACTACTTGGGTAGAAATGATGTGTGACTAGATGCCTCTCATTGGTTATGGATCAATATTTGTTACAACAAATATAGGGACCTAAAATTAAGTTTCATGGACATAGATAATATTGATTCAGACTTATAAATCAAATTTACAAAAGCTAGGGACCCATTTCTCATAGAAGAGGGAACCTATGCACAACAGGTCTGGCTGAACATTTTGTTCTCCAGACCCAATGGGCAATGTAATCCCTAGTTCAGGGTTTCAAAACCTAACCTCTCAACTCCTCTATATATTTGATATGAGAGCAAGATGTCATGGCATGCACTCATATGTTCTCATTGTTTCACCTGAGGTTTGATAAATCCTAAGAGAGACATAGAGAGAGAAAGAGAGAGAGAGAAAAGGAGGTTAGCAAGCCAGGGCTGTATTAGAGAATTCACACGATTAACATGAAATCAAGTTTGCAAAATGAATTTATTTCTGATGTACATCTCACTGGAAAAATGTGAATGAAAGAGAAGATCTCCACGGAAGAACGACACATTCCACCACAAGTGTTCATAGTAGAACAATGTGATCCACATGAGGCAACTTTAAGATCATATCTAAGGTCAACGTAGTCAACTTTGTGACATATGTGCCAATTTTTGGAGGAATCATACCATCCATTTCAATGATAGATTCTTACAATGTATCGCTAAAAATTTAGTTTTCTACATGCATCCCAAGGTGACCTTAAAGTGCCAAAGATAGAGGAGTTGAGTTTTGATTACTGATCTAGAAAAGTTTCAAAGAGACATTGATTAGAGGGTCCATATCTACACCAAGAATTACAAGTTGAATTGTTGGAACCTCTTCCAAGATAAGGTATAAATGTGTAAAACCTAATATGATTTTGTTGCATTAGATGGATCCTGCTCAAATAATTCTTAACAAAAAAATTATGTTGTGTTTTCTACTCCCGAGAACCATGCATTGTTGGTGAAAATGTATATTATATTTTACTATATATCAAAGTAAAATGAAAACATGTCCGTACATATGACTTTAGGAAATAGTACATGCAAACTAAGTGCAAGGGAGTGACATCAGTCTAGAAGATATTTTAGTTCGAGATTAGATGTTTAGAGAGTTATCAGGTTATGTGATAGATAGAATAAATGATAGAATGATATATGATATAAAAGTACAAATGATCTTATTGATTTTTGATTTATACTAATATAAGTCCTTTTTAATGATCTAAGCTATTATGTCAGATTTGGGTTCGATTTTGAGGATTTGATCAATTTTTCTATGGTGCATACCTTAATCTTAGAGGAACATGTGTGTCACTTCATGATTAAGTTCTCCTCTTCTAGGGCTTCATTTGGTTTGGGGAATTACAGACACACAAACACATACGTCCTTATAATTAATATAAACTAAGTTAAGATAAGGTTAGATTAGCATGAACCTAAAGTTCTCTTACTAATAAATATAGTAATGTTAGGACATGAAACATGGTGAAGTCCAAAAAAGTGAGACCCACATGGAGAAGGTTAATAGTTAACTCCCAATATATGAGAAATATGATATTTGTATATGACATAATGCATATTAAGCTTGATTACCCCTTAGTATAAGTGTTGAGTCCTTGTGCATGATTCATATAAGTAGATGTCTGAGTTGGGTAAAATAATATTATGTACACAAGGTGACAATTAGAAAGTAAAAGATTTGACGATATTAGGCACTAGATTGAGTGTGTTCAGATTGTGAAGATAAAACTTAGTTTCAATTATGGTGATTGATGAAGCTCTAGTTTCAAGAGGATTCAACATCACTCAGACAAGGTTGAGTGGCTTAATATTGTGAAAGACATCCCTACTTTAACTGAAGATCATCCTTACTCTATGTTAATACATACACAATATATTAATATATGATTCTTGAAACCCCACTTGAGATACTAAGTTGATCTATAGATGTAGAGTCACTAAAAATAAGGGTGACATATTTTATATCACCCCATTTCACATGTAGGATACATGGGATAAAGAGAGGCATTCTCTCCCCCTCTCCCACACCCGTGACGGAGGCCGAACGTCCGGGATGGTGTCATTATTTGATTGAAATGATGACCTCATTTGATGACTGATTATGCGATCAGAAAATAGAATGGTAAACCTCAATCATTCAGAATCTAAGCTTCTATTATGAGGTTAACTATCATATAAATGGGGGAATCCCATATAAAAGAATGTAAATAAGACCTCATGTAATGATAAAATATCAACACAATATTCATAATGATGTACATTAATAATGCGAAGTGTGATACAATATTTATTGGTATGAAATCTTAATCAACCTTTCATGAATTGTGGGTTGAATGATGATATCATGAGTAATATCTTCTCAACTTCATAAATATAAACAAAAACCCAATTCCTAAGGGGATAAGGGAACTAAGTTCTCATATTAAAGAATTTCTCATTATCTCTAAGCTAATAGTGATGCTTAAGGATATATAAGGTGGGGTGGGTGCAACTTGTAAGCTCGAAATATTAAGATGATAATTTAGGGTGCATCCTAAACTATGATTGCATTGTCACCTAGAAGTAGTAATCTAGAGGTATTATAAAATCCTTAATATCCTATAAGTATGTGACTAAGTGAATTTGATTACAAAATCCAAATAAGGAGGGTTGAATGCACTAATCCTTGATTTTTAGGATTTACAAAATATGTGAATCAATTTGTAGATTATGGTTGGAGTTATTTGATATCCTAGATGGCGATACAAGAGGTAATACAATGTATTTAGTTGTTATGCATAATGATAAATGGTGGTTTATAGTGTGAGTTAAACCAATAACATCATGAAACTATGAGGTGGATTGTATGAAATTATATGTGTGGATCAATTTTAATTCCTTACCAATTAATCATGACTTCAAAAAATGTCTTTATGATCTAAAAATGAACAATCTTATCTTTACATTAGAAATTTCATAGGGAACTTGGTGATTATTTTGATGTATATGGGCATCAAAATGTTCCATCTTTTGCTAATAAACTAATTGGTAATTTAATGTTTTTGAGCAAAAGAATGGTCATAAGATTTATATTGTAGTGATGGAGTCATCTATAAACATTTTAGGAGGTTGTGACACCCCAATAGATAGATATCCCAGTTTGATCTTTCACTAGTACACATACTACCTTTAACGTTGGTTAAAATGGACTTTTTATGTCAGTTTCCAAGTGACACCCAAGTGGGCGACACTAAAGGTAGAAGCCTACGGTGTCGGTTCCAAAATCGATGACACAGAGCCATCCGTTATTGCAAAAAATAAGAACAGACATGGGTAGGACCCATAATCATAGGTTATCTACAGATAACCGATGACTATCTTCATAACTGAACAAAAGATTGGCCCAGGTTACAACCGTAGTCATCAATTATTTTAGTAAAAATTGACATCTAACTCCCTTTCCAAACAAAAAGTGATCTCATTTTTGGTTCATAGTCATTTGTTCAAAGTAAAACCGACCATACGACTACAAATTATCATCGATTATGATTTCAAAATCCGACGCCTATCTCCATACCTGAACAAAACAATTTGGCCTGAGTTAGGACATAGTCATCATTTGTTATAAATAACCGACGACATAGACTTGCATTAATGGTTCTTTTAAATAACCAACGACTAAGTGTCATTTTTTTGTAATATCAATTGCATGACTACTGTCCCACTGGTCATTAGGATGCAAAACATGTAGTTCAGTTCAAAACTACTCGTTTACAACATCTTGTGATTTCATCCTAACAACAGACCACAAACTTGCAATAACAAGATGATCAAGACTATCGATATATCAAAACTATATAAACATCATGTGATTCACACACATGTAGATACACAATTAATTCATTTACATGATTTACACACATGTAGAAACAAGTAGTTCCATTGATTTATCCATTTTCATAGTCACACACATGTAGAAACTTGCAGTTCCATTCATTCATTCATTTTCAGATTCACACACATGTAGAAGCAAATTCATTCATTCATATTCACATTCACACACATGTATATAGAGTAAATTCCAAAAAGACAATTAAAAAAATTCATTCACACATTTATATATAAGCACAACATATACACAAAAATAATGACATCAAAGTTTAGAAATGTCATTCTTTATCATCAGTACCCCAATCATAATAAAAAAATGCCTCCCTTTTAAAGGCTTTTGCCCATTGTTCTCTTCTATCATAGGGCATTTGTACATCTAATAACTTTTCCCCTATATTGAAGTGACTTGTTTTAAACATCTACAAAGAGAATGACGTGTATATATATATTTTTAATAAGTTTGATATTTTCATATTATCTAACGATACTATACTTATGATGATCAAGAATATATATTACATGTTGTATGTTTTCAATGTCTTGTGCAGCATATCTAATAATTATGTCCATATACTGCATCACGTAGTATCCACATGCCCAACCACTATTTTGTACATCACACTATAAATTACCACATGCAAAATGTTAACAAATATAAAAAAGTGTGGTACACATAAATAAAATATGCATTGGAGTTAGGAAACTGCATCCACATTCTTCCAAACTATCACGTTCTTTTTCTTATCCACGTTTCCTCCAACATTTTTGAAATCTTTTAAAGCCTTATACATTAATGTAACACATTGAATTGCATTATTAAATAGTCATGTAATGATAGATGTTAACGGATATAAATATAAAAATTTTCTCACATGTATAGTGGCCTTTTCAAATCGTGTCCCAAATGGTCTAATTTGTTCCCCTTAGGATCTTTATAATAAACATTCAATGTCTCAGGGACAACAACTAGTAACTCCCAATGCTTACCTTTAGTGATAAGAAAGTAAAAAATATATAACTTAAAATCCACAATGAAATGTAATTTTCTTAAGTAAAAAATATAAGCAAAAGTAAACTTACCCAACATTATATGGAGATATTATCACCCTCTTTTTTTCTTCAGCAAAATATTTAAAAGTGATAGAGCAATATAAGGTAATTGATGTAAGGTCTTCATTTACAAGATTGATCAAGGATGGAACTAGAAATCCCACATGATTCATTGAAAAATCTTTACAGAACCTATGTAAGTGGTTGTACAACATATATTACATATGTATTAATATATAAGAAAATAGATCACTACATATAAAATGAGGTATATAGATACATAAATAAGATCTCACCATATTCATAGTTTTATTATAGATGAACTCAACCAAGCATAACGAAACAACTTCAAAATATCTTATAGAAATATATTATTATCATATGATTGGCATATAGCATCCTCCTCCATAGAAATAATAATAGGTGAAGTATTGAAATATTCACCTATCCATATTTCCATACCCCTTCATTGAGGACCTATTGAGTCAAATAGGTCCTTTTCAACCTGACTAGGTACTTAAGGAAGAGGTGGAGGTGGAGGACAAGCTGTAGCAGATTTTTTCCCTTTGTCCTGCATATATAATTTCTTATCAATTGTCATGTATATACATATACCAATTAACATAATGTAAATTTACCATACATGATCAATATAGATGACTCCCACTTCGGGCCACAAGAGCACTCTTCCTTCTGCTTCAAGAAGTGTGTCAGCATCAGGGTGGGCATATGGCAGTGGATGCTTCCTTCAAGTGGGGAAGACAAGCCTCAGGCTCGCATGAACCACACCATCGGGTACTGGAGTGCCTTGAATCATGTGTCGTGGAAGGCATGGGTAAGACTCTCCCTCTGCAACAACATATTCTTTCAATTATAGATGGCATGGCCTGAACCCCTACAAATTTACATAGAGTATGTTATATATATACCTAAACATATCATCTTGAAAAGACTAGCTATTATTTCATATAAATACTTACAACGGACATGCTAGGTGGTGGGTCTACAAGATTACTCCCAACCACCTCTATAGGATTACTCCCAACCACCTCTATCATAGGGGAAGAGCGAAAAGACACATGTAATTTCTGAGTGGTAGCCTAAGATGCCTACCACTTGCTCATTACTTTCTAGAGTCTCTAATGAATTTACTCATCTACTATACATGGCCAAAAGAAATGCTTTTTGATTCCTAAATTCCATTTGCAATAACATTCTAAAAAAAAGGTTACCTCAGCTTTTGAAAATCCCTCTTTTTGGACATATTTGTGTTGTGATGGCCCAAAGAAAGCTCTTATGCCCACACCAGTGCCTACAACCCTAACATGTCCATGATGCTCTGGGTTACCAAGAGAAATTGTCAATTCATCCCTTATACCCTCAGGGATGAACGAGCATTACTTCCTCTACTCATGAAGCTCCTGCTTAGCATCATCAATAGAAACTGGTAAGTAAACATAACAAACATCAATACTAATTGCTTTAGGAGTTGATTTTACCATTTTTGCAGCCGCCTCAATAGTTACAAGTTTGGTTATATCTTCTTTTTTGTTTTTCCTCCCAATTATCCACACATCATGGTGATGGTAGAGGTGCGGGAGTAGTAGAGGACTCAGTAGTCTCAGGAGTAGGAGCAGTAGGCTACTGAATCGAAGATGCCTGTAGTTTTTGGCAAAGGGATGCATAGCCATCTGGACTCATCATGTGGCCATGCACATTCAGGGCACACCTTGCTCTTTATGCATCACTGATATCCTTATTAGTAATGACATTGAATTGGTTAGTAACAATCAAGGTCAAATGTAAATAGATGAATTCATAAGAATGTATACTAATTAAATTGGGAGTGACGCTTAATACCTTTAATTCATTGGTATTTCTCTTGGTAACAAAAACCTCCCACTTAGTCAGGTCTAGATATATAGTTCCATTACTCAAGGCCTGACTTCTTCCTCTTATCAACCTCTTCTATGTATTGTCCATTGAGAGTTGTCCTATAGTTCCTTAGTACCCTCCCACAACGTTGCATCACCTTTTTACGATGTAGGCTTTCATCCAGTTCAAATGTACTATGCCAAATTTCATTTTTATTGTAAATAATTTTAAAAATATAATTCCAAATGATAATATCTCACACATAGTTCTTTCCTAACGAAGTCTTTCTTGATTTTAGGAACTATATGCCAAAATTCCACATTTACACTACAATGGCCACGAGTAAGAACCCCAAGTTATGAAACAAACGAGCTGCGGTCCTACATTCTCAACCAATTTTGATCCATTGTCCCTTTGCTGTAGTAACTTGTTCATCATAGTGATACCCCTGATTTTTTCAGTTTTTTTGTGATGCTCATCAAGTGGCACAAGGTTTTCAGGGGATACATCCTCAATCTAAAAATTGACAAAAAAAACACATATAGGATATAACTTATAAATGGACATATAGCTAGATGTATTGTAAAACTTACATTATGACACCGCACCCCACCCTCATGGTGATCATCATCATGATCGCCATACTCATGGTCACCCATATGAAAAAGTGTCATATAAAAACAATCAAACATTTAACATTTGACATTTATCATTTAATGAAATTAATATAACATTGTAAAGGTCACATCAATCTATCATTCAAAAAATAAAACATTTAAAAAATAAAAAATGCCTCTAATATTGAGAACATTTATCAATTAGCATTCCTTCAGTGTGATCTCTATGCACATATAAGTCATTGTTAGCTTCAATATTTGGTGTTTTCAAGTCAACTGAGAATGGACTGGAGTCATCATACTTATCATAATACTATTCTTCATCTATAGGATCTTTAATGAACTGTCTTTTACCATGAAGAACAACCAACCATTTTTCATTTGCAAGATCATCAATATAAAATACTTGTTTTGCCTATGATGCCAATATAAATGGTTCACCCTTCTCGCCAATTTTTTCAAAATTAACTAATGTGAAACCCAATTCATCCACTATAACTCCTTTGGTGTTATCAACCCAATTACATTTAAAGAGCAGAATTCTGAAATCTACATAGTCAAACTCCCATATTTCTTCAATGACACCGTAATATGACATTTTAGCTTCATGTGGAATCTTATCCTTCTAGAAAATAATAATGAAGATGCTTGAAGGGTGACCCCACTGTGTTGGATGGTGATCTTATCATCTTGACGCTTTGTGTAATATGAGAACCCATTTATTTCAAACCCTTCATATGACATAACATTCATTTTTTGTTTAAAGGCGATGCATTTTATATTTTTAGCAATATTATTTGGTGTTTGAGATAGTGGATGTAAGACTTTATCTTCAAACCACTTAATAAATGTCTTGTTATGCTCTGTAGCAAGCCACATTGAATTGGCTCAAGGATATTGTTTCTTGATGAAATTGGTATGTTCCATGATATAAACACTCACTTCATTGATGTTGTGTAAAATATACAAGTGAGCTTGTTCCCACAGCTCATGACTGATTACTTTCATTCGTGCTCCTAAAGTCCATTTTCTAGAATGTTCTCAATATCTGTGTCATTTACATGAGCTTCATTACAACTCATAAATTAATTAGAAAAATACATAACCTCCCTCACCACATAACCCTCAATAATACTCCCTTTCGACCGATAACGATTTCAAACATCACCTTTAAAAACACTCATGTATTATTCTAAAGGATACATCCAATGTAAGAAAACTAGTCCCAACATTTTCACTTCCCTAGTCAAGTGGACAACAAGATGTGCCATGATATCAAAAAAAATGAAGTAGGAAAATACATCTCAAGCTAATATAGGGTAGCAACCACTTCTCTTTGCAACTTATCAAGATTCTTAGGATCAATAACTTTGCTTCCTAGACTGTTGAAGAAGAAACAAAGTCTAGTGATTAAAAACCTTACATTCTTCAGCAGTATAGATCAAATTGGCACGGGGAATATTTGTTGCATTAGAGTGTTAAAATCATGAGATTTAAGACCTGACATCTTTAGATCTTTCATTGATACCAATCTATGGATGTTCGAAGAGTAATCCCGTGGTACATTAGCATTAACCAAGCACTCACAAAAAGATTTCTTATCCTTTTTAGACAATGTGTAACAAGTAGGAGGTAAATATGTTCTCTGATCACTACTAACTACTTCTATTAATCTTTTCCTTATTCCCATTTCACATAGATTGATTCTGGATTTAATGCCATCTTTATTCTTACCTGGTATATTCGATAAAGTACCAATGACACTATCACAGACATTCTCTCAACATGCATGACATTGATATAATGCTAACTGCCAAAGAACTCCAATAAGGAAGATCACAAAATATTGACTTCTTGAATAAAGATTTGTCACTTGTGTGGGAATGGTACATTGTGATCTCTTACCAAATTCATTGACAAACTCCTTTACTCTTTCATAAACAACCTCCCCTGGTATAGGTTTATGGGCACTCTGTTCCTCATTCCATCCATTGAACGCTTTGCACAACCTTCAATACTAATGGAATTTGAAAGAAACCTTCAATGACCAAGATATACAGTCTTTCTTCCATGTTTTAGTCATATTGAACCAGTGTTCTCTTCACATATATGGCATGCTTTGGATCCTTTTACACTATATCCAATCAAATTCCCATATGCTAGAAAGTCATTTAATAGTGCCAAACAACATAGCATGCACATGAAATGTCTCTCTATATGAAGCATCATATTTCATCACACCTTCACCCCAAAGTTTCTTTAAGTCATCAATTAGAGGTTCAAGATGAACATTTATATCATTTCCAAGTTGTTTAGGGCCCGATATCAACAACGACAACATAACATACTACTTTTCATACACTACCAGGGAGGAAGATTGTATATATGAAGCATAAAAATCCAAGTGCTATGTTGGATGCACAATGTGCTGTATAGATTCATCCCATTGGTACAAAGGCCAAGTCATAGATTCTTGAATTCTTCACCAAATCAAGGGTACAATAAATAAACCTTCTTTAACTATGGGGAAGCATACGCATGTCATACGATCCCATCATTATTTTTCTTAACCTCTGCATGCCACCTTAAATTCTTTGCATCTATAGGATTAGAAAAAAAGTGTTGAAACCATGGTATTATAGGTAGATACCACATCACCTTGGTAGGAGAGCCAATTTTGGACTCCCCCGAAGTCGTCATTTTATACCTTGACAACCCATGTTTTGGCAATCTTTCAAATCCACATAGTCCTTTTGAAATAATATACAATCATCCGGGCATGCATGATCTTCTTAGCCTTTATTCCCATTGGGAATCATATTTTCTTTAACTCATATGTTGATATTGGAAGCTTGTTTCATTCAGGAAGAATTTCTTTCAACAAAGATAACAATAACGTGAAGCTTTTGTCGCTCCATCTATTGTTAGCCTTCAGATATACAATCTCAACACAGTGCTCAGATTTGTAAACTTAGTACAACTTGTGTATAATGGTCTCTTAACAGCATGCACAATGTTCCTAAACAAGGAAGGTGGATCGGTGTGCTCCACCCCACAACTATCCAACATCACATCAACAATGTCTATTAGAACTGGTTCGTTCACATCTACGCATCGACGTCAATTTCTTCTTCAACACAAGCAGTGTTGTTGATATCTACTGATCTCAGGTTTGAAATCCCTCCATGCCAATACCATTCTATGTAACCTTGTACAATCTCGTGGCACATGGCATGACTTTTGATTTTGTCAGCATTGCTGACTTTCAAATTGTTACTACAATGCCTACGTAGACAATAGAACCTATCTCTATGTTGTTTCTTATGTTCCTCAACAAATATAATAAATTGATCAAGACCAGCAATAAATTTTGGGGTGTACTGATTTGGAATGGACATCCATGATCTATCCATTCTATGATCAAAGAGAAAACTAGTATTAGGATTTATAGATTATGTTAAGGATTTATAGATAGATTAGGGTTTATTTTTTTAGATTTATGGATAAGGGTTAAAAGATTAGGGTTTATGGTTAAAAGATTAGGATTTAGTATTCAATAATGAATGTGTCTACCACCTATCCCATTCTTGAACACCTAATCTCACTATTTAATGTATAATGTATGTATTCAGATTTCAAGAAAATTTCAGTTGCATTTCTGCGTAGTTCTCCAAGTACACCGATGCAGATGGGCAAATGTCCAACAACATATGTACTTAGAGAACAAACATGGAAGTGCTAATGAAACATCTTGATAACCTAATATACATTATACACTTACATCATAAGTGAGATTAAGTGTTCAAGAACAGTCCCAAACCGGGGACTATCTAAGATTTACTCCTAATGAGTAAATCTCAGACGGGTTTGTAGGCCATAATACAATGTTGTCATTTATATACCTATGATGTTAGTGTCTTCAGGAACTTCATCTCACCCACACTATATGAGTAAATCTATGATTCTATGTTATGAATGTTTGTGGATCAGGTTCATGTATTGTTTGTTTTACAGATTACTTCACCAACATTTAATCATTATCAAAATACTATTAACTAGCATATGAAAGGATATCATAAACATTTAGCATTATCAAAACATAATTAACTATAAAAAGAAGACTAAAATCATTTTTACTAAATAATGTTGTGGGCTCCAAAATAAGGTTGTTAGGGCACGCACATATATACATGGTTTATCCAAGATACATGTTGTCACTTAGCATTTTTTTATATAATATTAAAAATTAAGACAATCACCAATTGTATTAAATAAACATTACATGTTTGTAGGGATTATCTGTTAACATATATTAAGGAGGAATAGAGGATGCACAACCAACCAATTTGGGGTTTTTGCTCTAGCAGTGATGAAAACGGTTGTGGTGGTGGCCCTAGATGTACTAGCAGCGATAGTTGTAGCTGGCTTTGGAGGACAACCACGGTGATGAGAAGTAGTAGGTGAGAATGAGCAGTGGTAGTGGTGTGTTATACAAGCATGAGAATCGGTGGTGGTGGCTAGCTCCGGTGGCAAGATTCAAGAGGTCCAACAGTAGGTGGCGGCAATGGCCTCAGTAGCAGTAGTATCAGTGATGGAAGGGAGAGACTGAGATGCAACGACAGAGCACATGCGGCAGTAGCAGCAGAGCATGAGCGATGACAATGTTGCGGGTGCTAGGTATTACATCTAATGAAATAGAGTATGTGGAAAAGAAATGTCACAAGTGCTATTAAGTTGATCATAGTCATCGATTAGAATGACAAAACTGACGACTAAGTCCAAACCTAAACAAAAATAAGTTACCCTCGATTAGAGTTTTCATTATCGGTTGTTAGAGAAAAACTGATGACTAACTCCTAAACCAAAAAATAGACACCAGCGATGGACAATAGTCTTCGATTACGCCTGCCAAAATCGAAGACTATGTACAAATATGAACAAAAAAAATTGCCCTCATGTTAGGGATGTAGTTGTCACTTAACTGTGGCAAATCGACAGCTAACTCCTAAAACCAAAAATAAAGTCTATCATAGTAATTAGTTGCCAAAGGAAAAATTGGCGTCTATATACATATCCAAACAAAAAAAATTGATCTAGTGTTAGAACCATAGTTGGTTGTCTAATAAAAGCTGATGATGAAGGAGCAAAGTGGGGAGGGATATTTTTATGGGGACAAGGCACGTAAACACCTAGTTGTTGATTTCTATTAAATAACCAAAGCTATAGACCCATCCCCTTAAAAGTTTGTCTTGTGAAGGGTGATTAGTCATTAGTTAATCAACAGAGCTGACTACTATTAAGGGGATAACTTTTTTTCACGGGGACTTGGTGTGAAACTTCTATCATATGTTTTAGAAAAAGCGAAGATGGAAAATTTTGGAGGCAAAACTTTTCCCTAGAAAATTGTTTTTCACGGGTAATTTTAGACGTCAGTTTTTTGAAAAGAAACTGATGTTAAAGTAAAAGCGGTACCTGTGCCTTTTCTAAATTGACATGACTTCACATATGGTGACGGTTGTCTTAAATAACTGACATCGTTGTTCTTTGACGCTGGTTTTTTTGTGTGTAAATGACTCCATCAAAAGTGATGTTATATGCCATTTCTTTACTAGTGTTTGAAGATAAAGATTGGATATCGATTGATAACTATAGTATAAAATCTTGTTAAAATAGGTGATGTTGTTAACTTGTAACATGGCCCATATTTTTAGTGTGTTATGTGGCCATCCTGAGTCTATTAGATCATCTTTTAATAGATGGATTGGAGTTCATCCCTTACCTATGGATTAGTTAGAATATGGTAGTGAGAATCTCCCCCTCAACTCAAACCCTGCTACACACAAATACTAAGTTTACCTAAGAGTTCTACATGCCCTAATGTCTTTGCCATGACATGGGATTTGTCCCGATGCCTTGATCAAACTTCTGGGACATGGGAACTAAGAGATGTATTCTACCCAAGTATTTTATTCTCCATTGTAAATCTCAAATGAAAGGAACATAAAGAAAACAACTACCTGAGGGAATTAAAAGAGTTGTAGCAGTCTGGTGATTACTAAAGAAGATAGAAGAAGCTTGAGTTTGTTTCCGTTGGCTATGCAAATGTCTTCCCACTGGCAAGAAAATCATTAATGACAATTATCAGAGTGAAGCTAGGTTAGGAGTGTCATATAAATTACTATAAAAGAAGCATCCCTTATGAACCCTCCAAAGAGGAGAAAGAGCCTAAGGTGAGGAAGCCCCTCTTTCCACCTTATTGCTTTGCAAAACCTGAAGTTCAAGGTATGACCGTGACCATTGTCAGGTATCACCTTGTTGAGATGGGCCTACATGATCCCCACACAAGCCTCAAATATAACCGTATTGGCTTAGTGCTCTATAGCACCTAGGTTACCATATATTACTCGACAAAGAAATTGGACAAAGTGGTGCAAGAGGAAATAATGTAATATCCTAAATTTTGGTAAAAATTATATATATATATATATATATATATATATATATGAAATGATAATTTCCCAATAATGTTATTGATAGAACGATAATGTTATTTATGGAATTATTTGTGTTGAAAATATGACCTTGGGGCAGAAGACAAATTAATAAGAAATTTTGATGGATTTGTAAATTATTAGATAATAGAATATAAGATAGTATGCAAGTTTCTAAAAGAAAATAAATTTGTCACATGTTATATAATTAATTGAGTAATTATCTAGACATTAGCAACACAATGTGTGAGGCATCAAATAGTGTTATCTTTGTCTACCTTTTTTAATACTTGAAATATAATAATAAAGAGAAGAGAGAATAGAAATTGAGAGAAAAGGATGTTCTATGACATAGTGATATTGTTTTAATGATGTCCTTAAAAGAAAAAGTTTATGTACAAAAGACATCCCAATAAAACTAAATATATATATTATGAAGGGTATTAGTGAGTTTCCTTAAAATAAATATGATTAATTGTTTAAAATATATCAAAGAGAGAGTTTTCCCAATAAATATAAAATATCAAATATTAGTTAGTCAAGATACTATTTGGTTTCCTTTTTATATCCAATGTTGCCAAGTCAAAAGGGGATGGAAAGATGGGGTTTCCTTCTCTAAAAATTGGCCTTTAAAATAAAAACTTAACACTTTTTAGACAAATAAAAGTAAGAGGAATATAGTTAATTCTTTCCTAGATTTATGCTTGGCCTCTCCCCATAATTTAGTTGTTAAATTGATTTATGAAAAAGGAATATATTTTATAAATGGGAGTGCCATGTTTGCCTTTTGGTGTGACAACCAAGTAATAAGGATATTTATTTTGGGAGATGAATCAACAAAAGATAAAGAGAGAGGAATTTAGGAATTTTTTAGTAACTCTCATGGACATCATGATGGTCCTATCCTTAAAAGATCAACACAATTAATAATGTTCATATGGGAAAGGAAAGATGACATGGATTATCTATATATCAGTTTGCATAGTACGTGATTCATACACAATCAACCATATTCCCTTTACTTCTCCCTCTTTTTGACTTCTCATTGTCCAACCCTATCTAAGTTTCCCTCTTTGAGATTAGCATTTTGGATTGATCAATGACATCTATAATGATACCATGGCTTGGAAGGGATTGAGGGTGGCTCGCCATGTGGTGGTATAGCAACTGGTTAGCTTTGACAACTATAGGAGGATTGCACATGCACCCTAGATCAAGAATGCGACAACAATAACCACCCTAGGTGGTGATCTCCCTGGTAACCATCTTTTCCTCCTCTGTCTTTCATGTGTCATTAGAGGGCACCTTCCCAATTTTAAGTGTCTGACCCAAGGCCTCGCCACGATGGTCGTCCACCTTTGGAGAACTCCACAATGCAGATCATCGTCAACAACACCCTTAGGCAGGAACGTCTTTTCTTGTTATCAATTTTGCAGTCTAGGGTAGGTCAGATACCCTATTCTTGTGAACCTGGCTACCCCTACCCATATCTAGGTACCAGTTTGGTCAAGCAAGGCCCTACGGAGGTGTTGGAGCCCCTCCTGGCTTCTCGATGACTGGGGTAAAGGGGGAAACATAGTGGATAACCCATTAGGGATAGGGTCCTCGCTGCCGTCGTGGGGTTAGGGGATGGTTTGAGTTGTAAGACTTGTATGACCCCAACTATGCACATGAACTATAAAGGTATTATGGTGTTTAACCATTAACTAAAGAGGCTCCCGAATTACACATATCCCATTCCCATGCATAACCGTGCGTCATCTCTGGGCGACTAGGGCTACGAACTGGTTAACGCCCCTTCTACCCTAGGGTCTCTCTTCTCTGATAGGTACAAGGAAGGCTCGATCATTGCTGGTTCGGGGTTCCAAGATGGCAAAGGAATTGGCAGAGAGGTATGCGAGGATGCGGCTGTTGGAAGGGGAGTAAGAACCAATCGTTCTTCAAGAAGAAGATGACAAAGAAGGATACGTCCACGTCGAGTTGGCTCTGGTCGGCAGGCTGCTCACAAACAGATGATTCAATTTCTGAGCAATGCAAAAACTCTAACCCAAGAGTGGGGTTTAAAGGAGAAGGTGATGTTCAACAGATTGGAGGGCGAAATCTTTGTGGTACAATTTTTTGACTGGAAAGATAAACATCGGGTTATGGAGGGCACTCCTTGGAACTTTGATAATCGGCTGCTCCTGCTGAAGGAAATCGAGAAGGTTGAACAATCGGGAAACATTATGATTATGAAGAGTCCTTTCTGGATACGTCTCCATGGGATGCCATTGGGATATCGGGGAGAGAAAGCAATACGAGAGATAGCTTCATGAGTCAGAGAGATCCTAACCATCGACAGTGACGAGTTGGGTTGGGAGTCCGCTACTCGCGTTAGGGTGTTGATTGATATTAGCAAGCCGATCATACGATCGATGTTCCTTAGGATGACGAAGGGCGATACGGAAGTGGTTGAGATCAAATACGAACACCTCTCTATGTTGTGACATCGTTGTGGCGTGTTGGGCCATGTTGATAAGGACTGCCCGACCACTGATGAAGAAGACAATGAACTGTGACAATGGGGTCCGTGGCTTAAAGCTTCACCAAGGAAACAACACCAGTCGATTCAGGAACGACACGGAGGAACCTGGTCTTCATCCGGCAACCGAACCGGAAACGAGCGGACGACGGACATGGCAGCGGCAAGGAGACATCGCAGGGGAGTTGGGGGTCATGGGGAAGGGAGGATGGCGCTAGCTCGATGCGGGGACGTGGGATCGGGGAGAAGGTTGACTCGGGGGGGGGGGGGGCGTCGAACCAGGAAGGCACTGCTACGAGGGTGCGCGGTGATGCGGGGTCAGAGAGCAGAGGGGAGGAGGGCAACAACGTGGGTGGGAGGCAGGAGCCGGTCGAAGAGGCCCATCACCAGGGTGAAGGGGAACCGGGAGGGAAGGTGGCGGGAAAGGAGGAAGTGATAAAGAAGGTGGAGGCACACCTATGCTACTCACTCGAGGAGTTGTTCATCTTGCGGGGTGAGTCAGCGGTGCCGGAGGAACCACCGAACATGGGGTAAGAAGAGGAGGCATGTCGTGAAGAAGGGACAGATGCTCAGATGCCAAAATAGAAGTTGAACATGGGGGTTCGTGAAGATCCAGTAGTTACTCGAGCAAAGGGGAGGAAAGCTAATATGGGGCGCAGTAAATAGGGATAGAATAAGGAGACAACAAAGGTAAGGAATAAACGAGTACCATGGGTCTACAAGATGAGTAAAGGGGCAAGGGTGGGGATACCAAATAGCGAGGTCATCTGGGAGTCAGTGGTAGGGAAATGGGGTAGGAATATGGACAATTGCGACATGGATATGGATGCACAAGACACCCAGGCAGAGTGGTGCAAAAGAGCAAGATAGTTTGACGGTGCAAGGTACGTAGTACACATGGCTGGGGACGACCGAGTAGTGGAGGTTGGTGTTGACCAACCCCCTGAAGGGCAATGAAAATCATAAGTTGGAATTGTCAGGGTATGGGCGACCCTGACAAGGTGACTGCCCTCCAGGAGTGGTGCTGGAGGAAATGCCCAAACATAGTTTTCGTCATGGAAACTATAATGGTAGATACTAATTTGGAAGATGTGAAGAGAAGGTGTGGTTTTGTCAATGGGATTTTCCTCTCTAGTAATGGAAGGGTGGGGGGGATTGGTTCCTGGTGGAAGGATGCTGAGGTAGAAATTTTGAGCTACTCACAAAGGCATGTGGAATGCATGGTGGATGAAGGAAGGGAGGGAAGGTGGAAGGCGATTGGTATTTATGTTTGGGCTGATCAACCAAGCAAACACAACACGTGGGACCTTATGTTCAGACTGAAAAATGAGGTAGAGGTACTAGTGCTCTTCTTTGGGGACTTCAATGAGATTGTCTTAAACTCTAAAAAACATGGGGGGCCACCAAAAGAGGAAAGAGTCATGCAAGGATTCTGAGATGCTATTGATGATTGCAAGCTAGTGGACTTGGGGTACTCAGACAACATCTATACCTGGCGCATAGGCTTATCTATGGAGACGCTGATTCAAGAGAGGCTGGATAGAGCATTGGCTGGCCTAGACTGGAGGGGAAAATTTACTTACTGCAATGTTCTACATCTACCAATATATGAATCAGACCATGTTCCTCTTATCATTATAGCGGACAGGAGGCAGGTAAAAAAGAGAAAGAAAAAGAATGATTACTTTACTTTTGAACCATCCTGGGCAGTTGCGAAAGAATGCCAAGACACTATCCAGAAAGCCTAGGAGTACAGTCTTACCGATGACCTTGTGGGAAAACTGAGTAGATGTGGAAAGAATCTAAAGGAGTGGGCTGATAAAAAGTTTAAAAATAGGAGACAGAAAATTAATGAGCTGGAAAAAGAACTCATGGAGGTGCAAAGTCAACCACCAGACCACGGGATGCTGGAAAGGGCAACACAACTTGCAAAGGATCTTCAATACCGGCTGAGATAGAATGAATCATATTGGTACGCAAGGGCAAGAGCAAACGAGATGAGAGGGGGGGATAGAAACACCGCTTACTTCCATCAAAAAGCGTCGAACAGAAAAAAAGAGAGAAAATATTGAAGGACTAAAGGATGGGAATGACATCTGGAAAACTGAGGAAGATGATATTTAGAAGGTGGTGGTGGATTTCTTTACTGATCTTTTTAAATTTGGTAACCCAGAGAACATTGAGGCGATAACAAAAGGACTTATGCAAAAGTTTGACAGAGATGTGGCAAGACAGCTGGAGGTAGATATTTTTAAGGAGGAAATCTACGTTGCGATCTCATAGATGCATCCAAATAAAGCACCCAGGATGGATGGAATGAAAGCTCTTTTTTTCCAAAAGTATTGGCACATTGTTGGGAAGGAGGTGGCTAGTTATATCAAGGGTTGGTGGCGGGGAGAAAGAAGTCTGCGGGAAGTTAATAACACTCTGGTAGTCCTTATTTCAAAGATTGAGAAGCCGAAAACCATGGGAGACTTCAGACCTATCAGTCTTTGCAATGTCATTTTTAAAATCGCTTCAAAGGTGGTGGCAAACAGGCTGAAACCGCATATGGGAAACATTATTTCAGAGAATCAAAGCACCTTCATATCGGGACGGTTAATCACTGATAACACTCTCATCGCGTATGAAGTTTTACAAAAAATGAAGAAAAAAACACAAAGGGGAAAGAACTATATTTCTCTTAAGCTTGATATGTCAAAGGCCTATGACAGAGTTGAATGGGATTTTTTAATGCATGTTATGTAGTGCTTGGGGTTTGGAGAGAAGTGGAGGGCATGGGTCCATGACTGTGTCTCAACTGTTAGCCATGCCTTTCCCATCAACAGAGAACATACTAGAATGATCAAGCTCACCCGCAACCTCATACAGGGAGACCCTCTCTCTCCCTACCTTTTTATTCTTTGTGCGGACGCTTTCTCTACACTACTTAGGACCGCTGCTAATGATAATCTTATTCATGGGATTAAAGTTAGTAGATCGGCATCGAGTATTTCTCACCTTTTCTTTGCAGATGACAACATAGTCTTTTCTCGAGCAACCACCATAGAGTGCCTGAAAGTTGCTGAAATTATCAGCCAATATGAACATGCATCTGGACAGAACTTAAATTATTCCAAGACAGATGTCATTTTCAGCAAGGGTACGTGTCACCAGAAAAGGGAGGAGATAAAGCAGCTGCTGCAAGTCAAGGAGGTATATAGACATGCACGATACATGGGTCTACTTACAACCATTGGGAGGTCAAAGAAATAGGTTTTTAGCTATATTAAAGAGAGGATCTGGAGGAAAATTCAAGGCTGGGTAGAGAAGCTTTTATCAAAACTGGGGAAGGAGGTCCTCATCAAGGCAGTGGCACAGGCTATTCCTACATATGTTATGAGCATTTTCCAGATTCTGGTAGGATTGCTTGAGGAGATGCAAAGCATGATTGCAAGGTGGTGGTGGGGGGCAAAAGGTGGTGAAAGAAAGCTAGCTTGGAAAAGCTGGGAAAAGATGTGCTTACCAAAAAAAGCAAGGTGGGATGGGATTCTGAAATTTGAACATCTTCAACCAAGCACTTCTGGCAAAGAAATTATGGAGGATATATCAAAGGCCAAATGCTATGGTCATGAGGGTCTTAAAGGCAAGGTATTTTCCTAAAGGCAGCATATGGACAGCTAGGCAGGGCTTCAATCCTAGCTACACGTGGAGGAGCATGTGGGGTGCAAAAGCACTTCTTTTGGAGGGTTTGGAATGGAGGGTGGGTCGTGGGACTGACATTAATATATGGGATGATTTATGGTTGCCAGGACAGGTGGAGACACTGGGAAGCAGGGAAGAAGGGGTGAATGTTGATATTACTATTGTGCACGAGCTCATGAAGGAGGAGGGAAGGGAATGGAATGTTGAATTGATAAATAGGTTGTTCTCGGTGGATGTGGCTGCAAAAATCCTTGCTATTCCCATTAGCCCGAGAGCACCTATGGATTCTTTGTGTTGGTGGCCGGCAGTGGGTGGAGAGTTTTCGGTGTGATCAACGTATTGGTTGTCTTCTTAGGGAAGGACAATGCGCGAGCACACCTGGCTTGTATGGGTGACCGACTTTGGAAACACATATGGTGGGAAGGGTGGGCACCCAAAGCTGCCCACTTCTTATGGCAGGTGGCTATTGGTGGCTTGTCGACTATGGGGAGGTTGTTTGACAGGCATTGTGTCTCAGACGGAAGATGCCAACTATGTTTTTCGGAGATGGAGACAATACCTCACATTCTTTTTAGATGCCCGAGTGGCCAGGAGATTTGGGAGACGTTGTCACCTCTACTGTGATGAACTGTGGATGAGGTAAAGGACTTGCTGGTGGAGGAGGCACTTAGTATCATCTTAGAGATGGGGAGCAGAGAGGATAGGGAGGAGATGGTCGCAACAATGTGGGTGGCCTGGTCCACACGTAACCATAGGGTATTTGGGAAGGACAACTCAGGTGGTTGTGTGAAGAAAGCATCACTGTTTGCTCTCATACATGACCATATGGGAGGGGCGGCATGGGGCAGGGAGAGAAGAGAGGGGGTAGGACAGCATGGGAGGAGTGCAAGGTGGACAGTACCAGAGGAGGAGAGTAAAACTGAATGTGGATGCGTCAGTTGGAGAGGACGACACGACGACAGCTGGTATGGTGATTAGGGATAGCTTGGGTGCAATCCTTGCTACAATAGGGAGAAAGTGGATGCATGTACAAGGTGTAGACATGGAAGAGGCACAAGGCATAGCAGAAGCTATACAATGGGCGAGGAGTTGCAGGTACGAGAAGTTGCAGGTGGAGACAGACTCTCAAATCATAGCTACCGCTTTTGCAAGAAAGAGACTGAGAAGGGACTACCTTGGTAGTGTGTTGGAGGATATTAGAGAGTTTAGCAAGTCTTTTTCTTTCTTTTCTTTGCAGCATATTAGTCATAGATGTAATGGGGTGGCTGATGCTATTGCATCCAACACCCGTAGAAATTGTGTTGAGTCTTTTTCGTCTTTTGAAAACTTTCCTAGTCATTTTGTAAGTCTTTCTCAGGCTGATTTGGCCGTTTAAATAAAGTGGGGCACGACACCTTCAAAAAAAAAAGAGGCTCCCGAATTATATTCAAGATAAGTAATTCACTTACTTGTCAAGCCATGATTGTAAATGGTTATCTTGTTTAATTTGTATAAAATAATTGCTAAATCAGATTGAGGCATATAATATATGAAAATTTATGAGAAAAATGACAAGAACAAAAATAAAATATAATTGAGACTTGATAATCCTTCCTTATTTAAAAGTGCATAAAGATAAGTCTTTAATGTAAAATATGCATAGAAACTCTAGCTTCATGATTTTAATGGTCAACACTTGTTTAAATGATATTAATGGATAAAGCTTAGCCTTTTAGGATAAAAAGAGAATCTTGGATTAAAAGTTCATAAATTGCTAAAATTAGGGTTTCTAAAGTGGATAATCATTAATATGGGTTAAAGTGATGTTTGAAACATAACAACCCTAGTTTTGACAAATAGGTCTTTCAACATGTTTGATACACATCGTTGAGATGTAATCTGACATTGTTGAACATAATCACTATTTAACATTATTATAAACATAATGATGATATTTGGAGTCGTTAATCATACATATTAAGGATTATGGTTAAAGATCCTAACTTGCTAGGTTGATAATGAAGTTAATATGATATAAGTGTTAAAATAAAAGAATATGGTACATTTGATGACCTTGAATACAAAAAACAAGAATTAGGTTCCTTGAGTCACTAAATCAATAATCACGGGAATTAGGGTTTTTAAGTATATATCTAATGATAACTTGATACCAAGGAAACCTAAATCCTAGATTAGGATCTGAGTAAGGTGTAATCTATTTAATGTGATTAATGTGATAGTGATACTTTACGATTGACATACATGTAGATTAATATTTTTATTGCTTGGATCCATTGATTGTATTAACTAAATATGCTTGAAGTATAGTTGCATAACATGCATGGATCAATAGTGAGGTACATGGTTACACTTATGACTACGTAAATTAGTTTGTCGATGTTTTCTGAGTGTTTCTTGAGGATTGAACTATCACTTCCTTCACATATGTATTTATGTGATACTCATAGTGGCATTATGATTGAACAAAATGTAAATAAACTTCAAAATAATGTAATGTTACCTGGATATGTGACTGATGGTTTTTTTAGTATAAATAAACAATAGACCAAACCTCAAAAAAATATGAATATATTGGTCCATATTAATATGACTTCTATATTAGTGGAAAATATTAGAATTAATTTCAAGATAATTTGAACCTAGGTTGGCCTGTAACCCTAAATCAGCCATACATATCAAGCTAAGGTGTAACTTTATAAATTATGACTACTTTTTATTAATCATGGGAAGATCAGATTTCTAGATGGTATGGGATAATCAAGAATCTCTAACTCAAGGTTTTTGTATTACATTAATCAAATTATTGTGGTTTTCTTGGTTTAATTCATGATGTGTATGTATGCTTTTATATATGCAACTATTAACTTATAGTATTACTATGTAGTACTTGGGACTTTTCTCATTTGAAACATAAATCTTGAGTATAAGTTTTCTAGTTTTTAAGGTGCATATTTCCCCTCTCTATTTATTGTAAGAACACACCCCCAAAGCCCAAGGGATAGGGGAGACCCTATGTATAAGGGGTGGGTCCAACATGTACATTTATGGTGTTGACAAACTTTAGTAATTATAAATGATCTAAAAATGATAAAATGAGAATTGTCTTTTATTGAAGAAACTTTTTCTATACTCTTACTTATTTCTTTCTTACTACAAAACATTGAAGTTATGATAAACTTTTCTCATTTGAAACATAAATCTTGAGTATAAGTTTTCTAGTTTTTAAGGTGCATATTTCCCCTCTCTATTTATAGTAAGAACACACCCCCAAAGCCCAAGGGATAGGGGAGACCCTATGTACAAGGGGTGGTTCCAACATGTACGTTTATGGTGTTGACACACTTTAGTAATTATAAATGATCTAAAAATGATAAAATGAGAATTGTCTTTTATTGAAGAAACTTTTTCTATACTCTTACTTATTTCTTTCTTACTACAAAACTTTGAAGTTATGATAAACTTGTATTTATGTATCTTTGTTCCCATGTATCAACCCTTGTGTTTGATGCTATTTTTATGTCATTTTTAGGTTTAATGTTAGCGTGTGAGAGAGGATGATGCGTTAAAAATGTACTTAATGTACCCTTTCCCATAATATTCCAGTTATTATACATGTTCTTAGACTTGAAAATTTCTCTTTTGATATGCAATTGTATGTTTAAATAATTCAACATGTAATATCTACATTTTTAATGTTGAGAATTCATGTGGTATATGATTATGTTTGTTTAATAGTGTACACTATAATACTTATGCATCATGCTCTAATATGATTCTTTGACATTTTCAAAGTTCATCCTCTCAACCCTTCAAGCTGTAGTGAAGACAAATTGTAGGGATGTTATAGTGCACTGCATAGTAATAAAGAAAAAAGAACCATATCATGAATGATATGTGTATATCACCCTTAACTATAATAATTTACTTATCAATGATATTTAACAATTTCATTCATGAATTTATGACATTAACATTTTTATTATTCCTATCACGAACATCTGAAAAAATATATATATTATATCTATTTGGATCCACAACCTTTGCCCATCCTTCTATGCTGACTTCATAATTTACCACTCCATAATATATCCCCAAAAACCCTCCCCCTCCACAAACACATTTATTTTCCATTTACTCAACCCATCCCTCCCCTCCAGAAGGATCTTCTTCAAGCATGGCAACAAGAGGTATAGAGGGAGAAAGATATACATAGGAAAATAAGTGATGAATAGAGACTTGAGATGCATGTAGAGAAGGAACAAAAGATAGAGAATGTAATACACATGAGGTACATATTTGTTTCCTTAAGGAAACAAAAATTTATTCCATCATTATGATCACATTGGCAAATAGTTATGAAGTAATAAAAAAATAACCCCACATCTTTAGTACACTCATTTGTTACTATTCCACTCATACACCAAAACATTTACACCCTTTCCCTTCATTGAAAATTATGAAGTTCATCTATAATGAGATCTAAAACATCATGAAACAACATCCATAACTTGAGTTCCATCATGATCAACAATGTAATTAGATGGTTATGGCACTCAAGGTAAACCCTATGTCCCTCAAATCCAAATTGAGAATGGAGGCTAGTTTCCTACATATGAAAGTATGGGTAGATCTAGAATACTAAAGAAGAGCCGCTAACTGATTGTAGAGGTATAGCATATATGAAAAAATACAAGTTACAAGGTTATCAAGTTTTGACATGACAGTACATTGAGGAATTAGTCTAAAAATAAAAAATATACCTCCTATCAAAGGATCTTTTTTGGCATTTCCCTCATTTGCATCCAAGTCAAAGACATTGTCTTGGAACATTCAATCTAACCCGTATTATTGGTACATTTGAGAGTAGATATAGGGAACTTATCCTTAAAATGAAACTCTATCTTGCAGTAGTGGCACACTGGCCTTTAAAATTTTGATTTTCCATTGTAGTGGCACCCACCCTTGTAGAACTTTAGAACCTCATGATCTAGGCCAATTACTCTACTTGGGCCTTGGTTATTGTAATATGAAGGTCCCTTGTCCTATGAATGGTGTTCTTGGGGCCATTGTTTATGTATCATTCAATATTTCTATGACTGTCAGATTTCCCTTTATAACTGATGTCACATCCAACCCCAAGGACGCCATTTCCTCCCTTATCTTCTTCAACCTCGGCTCGCTGCTCTGTCCATGAACCAGGTCCCTGGCTCGATCAACTTGAGGGTTGACCTCGAGATGCAACCTCTCTCGGCACTCGAAAAGGCCACCACGACCTCCGCCGTGCCCCTATGAACTCACATGCGGTCTCAGGTACGCCAGAGTTGGATGGAGTTACTGGAACAACTAGAAGGCTTCTCGGCCAGGTAGACACAGGTCAGATAGGGCTCACAGAGAGGATGCCCAGAAATTGGCCAAACCGCAGTGCTTCGCCTTTGACAATGCGGCAATAGACTCCCTTATATAGACCCCAAGTGCAAGGTACATCTAGATTGGTCCCTCCTTACGAACAAGATACTATAGATTTGGGGAAATTCCCAAACCAACACGGAACCAAGGCAAATAAGGGATATTCCGGTCCAGTTTTCCTTCCTGAATTCAATGGGAAAGTTTCCACTAGTTTATATGGACTGTGGTGAGAGCAACGCGCAAACAGAGAGGAGCCAATTGTGCTCGAGTTGCCTTTCTTGGCTCTGGGTAGGTGACGATGGTGTCACCGTTGGATATTAGATCTATGGCCCACGTTTCACGTGCCAAAAAGGTTGATAAAACAATTTCTAATATGAATGTGACTTTTAATTGTATTTCTCTCAATTTAGGAAAATCATATCTGCCAAATCACACGTCCAATTAATCTCAAATTTTAGTAGAAAGTCTATAATGACTTAATCTATCATCATGCCAAGTTTGGGCTCATTATCTAAAAGAAAACGTGCCTTTTATTTAGGTTCAAGATATCACTTATATATATATCACATATTTTCTCTTTCCCTTGCTATTAAATTATTATTCTGAGTTCCTTGAACCTCAAGGAACCTCAATGGCTCGAAATACCATCTTGGGAATATACATTAGCCTTTTACTAATCTTTTATCCATTATTTCTCATTATCCTTTTTATTTCTTTATTAAAATATCTCTTTTTGAGAATTTCTCTTTATCTCTCTTTTTATTTTCCTTATTGGAATTCCTTTTAATATTAGAAACCTTATGGATACGAAAATCCATCAAGGATGAATAAATTATACCTCTTTCCACTTATTTCCCACATTTTCCCATTATTTTCAATTTCATTCTTAATAAAGAAATATTTAATTGATGTTTTCTTTTCTTGTTGCATTATCTTTGCAACTTTGGACTCCTTGGAACCCAAGGAACCCAAGAGGCACGGAATCCAACTTTGGATAACATTCCTTTTCCTTCTAGAGGTTTCTACATCTTTCTTTCCTCCATTTCTTTAATAATGGAGTTTCCTTTGTCTTTTCCTTGTTATTGGGCCCAATAGCTAATAAAGCCCAAAAAACAACCAACAAGGCTATTGTAAACGAATTCCATTTATTCAAAACAAATTATATCATTATTTGTTTAAATATCATTAATACGAGATATTACATTTCTCACCAAAAGTACCCAAAACATTTGGAGTGGTAACATCCTTCCCCTCTTATAGGAATTTTGCCCCCAAAATTCCACTAGGCACACAAACACACATGATAAGTCTTTCTTATGTCCATCATCGCTCCCATGGGGCCTCACCCTTTCCATGGTACTTCCCAAGAACCTTCATCATCTCATATTCTTCCATCTGAGTTCTCTCCCACTGTGGTATATCGTACCCTTATAGGTGACTCAGGACATTTCAACTTCTCATAAAGCTGAATAGGTTCAGGGCTCAGCACATGGCTTGGGTACCTCACATAGTGCTCTATATCAGACTCATGGAACATGTTATACATCATGTTATCCTAAGGGGTAAGGATAAACACATCCATCTCCACCAATCTATCTCAAATAGACCCATATATTGGGGACTCAACTGCAGCTTAGAGGGGTCAGATTTTCACATCGAATATTCTCCCACAGTGTACTGCATGTCATGACTCATGGGGCCTCACCCTTTGCATCAGCTACCCATGTCACCCCTGGGCTCTTTCTCAGCCATTACACGATCAAAATGATTTCATCTGCACACACTGTGGTTCTTTCTTGACCTTTGTGAGGTCCCTTCGTCAATATCATCTTAATGAAGTGGTGACCGACACAACCTCCCTTATAGAGCTTCTTTACATCTCAACACTAGCTATGGTGGTTATCATCACATCTTACAAAGGATAAGAACTGTCTCCCTATATCACCCTGAACAAGCATACATGCTCTCATCAGACCCTCTAGTCTGGATCATACTAACCATTAGTTAGGGGTGATAAATTGTACTAGCATCAAGTTCGCGTACTCCCACCTCATGGAAGTGAATCTTTAGGTTATAAAGAACTTTTGAACTCACATCATGGTGTAGTTGAACCATATCTCTCTCATATGTAGTTCAATTGGATCCGTCCCTTGATGGTATTCTTTCTTTCTCATGTCATCTAGGTAAGGCGATCTACCATAACCCATATTGCATCTCGGCCTTCATTGTTCCATGGGTTACTTACCACAATATCCATAGTGATGAACTCCCATTCCCTCTCGGGCTCTCTTTATGCTCTATATCCATCTTATGGGTTATTGGTGTTCTCCCTTCACCTCCTGGATTACATGGCGACAAAGCACATGCAACCTCATCTTAAGCATCCAATGTACTACTACAACTTACTATCTTAGTAGTACCACCATGTATGATGAACTTAAAATAATGATCTCTTATATGTCATGATTCCTCAAGATTGATTCCATAGAAACCCTAAACCACTATAGTCGGGTTTCATCACCTTCCTTTCAAGAGAAGTGCATCTGAGGTTCTACAACCATCTTTTTATTGCATCAAGGCCTAGACTGGCTAACCAAAAAACTACTAACTTGTTCAAAAGATCACGTTACATCTGAGTGTTAGCCCAAACATATCTCCTTTTTCAAACTTAGGGTTAACCTAACAGCCTCCTCTAGTCTCTAGCTAATAAGGCAGCTACATCTCAACCACTTCACATCCGTATGTGTAAGGAAATGTTGAAGACATACACCTCCATCTATTTCACTTATCATCTCATCTTGGGCTTTATGTCTATCTTGAACAAGAAAACTTAGAGATAGTCTTCTTGGTTATCAAATTCAACCTTGTATGACTCACAAATTCCACATAGCTCATGATAAAAACATCCTCATAAGACGACTACCTCAGTTCTCTTAATGCTAGTAAACCATCTACATATCGTTTACTCCACATGGGTATGTTATCATCTCTGTCCTCATACCTTATAGAAACATTCCAACTCACATCATCTTTATCCTTGGTATATGGCATGCGTACTATCCTATCTCTCACTCCCATAATAAGAGGAAATAAGCATTTGGTTGCAGTCCAAATACAAAGTTCTTCCTGTTCTAAGAGTAGAGATGGTACATCCCACCTTTCCAGTACACCTTCAAATCTAATTTGAAATGTGCAACTTATGTTTGAACATCACAATCATCTCGATAGCAAAGTTACTTCCATGGAAAACTGGTCTCGAACCTACTTGGGTCACCACACAATCCTTGGTCATCTCCTCTAGGTATGTAGGGTGCCGACACTTTGGGGTCATACCTCTTCCATTATGCATCCAGAGAGTGATCTACTTATCTGCCCTTTGGGTCCCATGAGTTCATGAAGGTGATCAGTCTCCTAACCCATGGCCCTCAGACAATGATAGTTGTTACCTCCCGACCCTATGGTCATGTGCAACTAGGGAATTAGGAAACTCCTACTTCCATGGGGCTTATCCCTACCTGACCCTAGGATATACTTAGGATTCTAATATAGTACATGTCCAACTTACAACCTTATCCAAGTCTCCATCATTTCTCTCTGCATTCCTGGGCTGACTTTCATCCTTTCATAGGGGTCATGGCAACCTACCTACCTTGGTCAGGCCCCATACCGATTACCTCCATGGAAACACACCCACATGCACTTAGAGATGGTCATCTATGGGTCTACCGGTTCATTCTCTTACTATTTACTTTTCACTTAGCTTTTCAAGATCCTATTAAGACCTCTTTAGGTTACCTCAAAACCAACAAAATTGGTATACACCCTACAAAAGGGTCTCTCTCCCAGGATGGGAGGAAACTACACCTTGATAACAAAGGTCGCAAACATGCTTATGTCTTGGGTTTACATCCACCTGAGCATGCTTAACCCTAGAATGCTATTAAGGCACAAGCAGACCACCTACTAAACCATGCTAGGTCATACTTGTTCTCATTCCTCAACATTGGATCAAGAACAAACCTCCCCATGTCACCAACTTAGCTATGAGGGATTCATCAAACATACCTTAAACTTAAGGGGTTTCCCTTTCCTCTAAACATGAGGAGTACCATGCTCAAATTAAAAAAAATCAAATCTCATCATGAGCATCAGGTACACCACTTCCCATCTTAGGCCTAGGAACCCGATGTTCACTTTTTTTTATGCAACAGATGTCCAACTGCATGCTCAACATTCTATCCACGAACCAAGCAGGTATAAGGCATGCCTTTAGGTTCTCAGGTTCCTTATATCAGGTATAGAGGGGCAAGCTGTCTCGGGTTGAGGCCCATCTAGGGACCCGGTAGGGGAGGCCTTCCTGGTCGTATCATACTGCTGCGGCTATCAGGACGGGTTCTAAGTGAATTCCTCCCACCCCTCTTGGTTTGGGGGTGTGCTCACCTAGTATCGCCCGACATGACTTGGAACGCGACACACTGGCTCCTGATCTCTTTCCGATGTCATCTCATGAAATGTGCCTTATATTCACTAATTGTCTTATTTCCTTGTTTGATATTCTCCAATTATTTAGTCTTATCACTTAGGAAGGTAGGAGGAAAATACTTAAGGTGAATCACATCCACGAAGTCCTTCCAGGTCATCTTTGCATTTCTCCTTTTATCTTCCACTCCTCGCCACCACAGCTAAGAATCTCCCTTGAGTAAATAGGCTATCCCATCGGAGTCCTGTAGTTTCTATTTATAGACAGTAGCTGGTAGAGGTTGCGGTCCTTGTGGGGCCACGTGTCCTTCATCGACTCCGTTTACGTGGCTTCGGGGATGGTCAACATGTTGTCGCCTGGCACGCCAGGCGTCACGTGTTGGGTTGCGAGCGTATCGGGTGATCCTGGAGGGCAACTGCTTCTGATGAGTAACTCGCATCGCGTGACACGCCCGTATCGGGCTGATGACTCGTGGCGAGAAAAGCTCCCTATTAGGCAGATAGCATACTGCTCGTCAGGGCTACTCGCACGACACACTCGTATCGGGTTGCTGCCATATCAGGAAGTGACCGTGATGGGTTAATGGGTGTTTCAGGTGACCAGCAAAAGGGCCGATGCAGGTGCTCATTGTAGATTGGTTGGGATGGGCCTTTTTGCAGACTTTGGGTGGAAAAATGAGGGAAATCTCTGCAAAAGATGGGAAAAGAGTCAGGGGCATAGTGCAAGTTATTGCTATGCAGTAATAAGATAAAATAGTTTAGAAGGCAGTTTTGACAACGAAATAAAGGCCCTAAATAGCCCCAAAATGGGTGTTATCAAATCCCCCAAACTTAGCATTTTTATTGTCCTCAAATCAATTGTACTAATCTTAACATTTTATTTGCAATACTTCTTCATAACAGACATAGTCCTCAGACAAGGGGTTTAAGCGAGTTCTGAGATGTTTTAAGGAAAATTACGTCTATCTTCGACCAAAGGACTTTATTTTTTCGTGTCTTATTTTAAGTAACAAAAAAATCTTCTCTTCATCTTTGGCGGGACTTGGGTGCATGATTCCGAAGTTAGCTTTCACACCAAACAACGTGGAAATAGAAGTTGGGTTTTTGGGTAGGGTTAAGGCTTTTTGGGTTTTTCTTGTTTTCCATTGGTTCATCTAGGTACGGGTCCGTTAATGAGCAAGTGGTCCTTGTAGTCCAAGCCAGTTGGCTTTCGAGCAGTGATTTCACATCCTACGTACCACTGCCCCGAATCTACCATGCCTAAAGATGGGTACTTTTAGAGAGATAACTGTGTTTTTTTTCTTTTCATTTGGCACAACTCTCATGCATCTATTCACTCTCATAAGGCTTTTCTCTCTTTTTGGGATTTTTGATGGATAGGGGAAAAAGGAGAGTTTTGTTGTTTGGGCAGCTTTTTCTTTCGCATGCACATCTCTTAGCTGTTGTGAGATTATTTTTTTGAAATTGGCGTAGAAAAGTTTTAGCCTTTTTGTCGTTTGAGACTGCATTTTCAATAAGATCATAACAAAAACGTGCACCACCTTAGACACATAAAGAACAATCTGGAAGAAGTTGCATCTGATATTTACTATAGAGTGTATTTGTATAATGGTTGAGAGGCAAGCAGTTGTATATGTGCTATTTTGTATCAGGCATGTATGTATATGTACACAGGATATGGGAAAGAATAGAAAGATAAGAAGGGGGAGAAATTTTAGGTACCTCCCTCACTGATATGCTACCCCCCCCAAACTTACCCCCACACTCTGTCCTCAGAGTTGTGAGATAGATGAGGAAAGGTAGTGATGAGTCAGTGAGGGTTTAGCCGGTGAGTGCGCCTTCGCCAGATAGAAGCTCCAACACATACTCTCTATGTTTGTTGTGATTGTCAATGTGGTAGAGCTTGTCGGGTGTTTGTTGTAGCGTCACCAAACTAGAGATCCATTCTAGCATGTGGATGTCGCAGTCGTTTGATTGTGGAGTTTTTTGCGGACTGTTGTGGTAGAATTGAAGCTCGTGCCATTTGTTCGTGGTGTTCTCTAGGAATGGTTGGATCAACGTTGCCACCCCGATGTAGTATTTCCTTACTAAGTGCTCGAGGGGTGTCAACGGAGTTGATGTACACTACACTAGATGATCTTTGTTGCTTTCAGAGCTGTTGTAGAAGATTGTTGCTCGTGGGTAAGTGTACACCATCAGGAGCGTCCCATGGTTGTAATGCAACATTGGAAAGAATATGATATGTGGCTTGCCGCGTTGTATCTCATCCAGAAACTGTTGTTTCGCTCCTGATTCATCAACTAGGCAGATATCGTTGAACACCATTGGCTGGGCGATGTAGGCGTGTTCAAACTTCTTTTGTAGAATCTGGATGTAGGCTGACGCCACTGACAGTGCTAGACATCCTCCTGCCTTTACTAAGTCCCAAAAGTCATCAACGGGGACTATGACATTGCCTGTCTCATAGATGACATTTGCGGGGGTAGAATCATCTAGCATGAGGAGAACTTCATTGACCTACTCCTACGATGGGTTGCGCATGCAGAGAGGTCAAAGTTGCTGATTAATTCTTCAGATACCGTAGGCGAAGCAGAGCCTTCTTTGGTGAGTATTTCTCACAGAACATACATATGCTTGCCTGCCCCGTAGACGTTCATGGCCATCTCAGCTTCTTCTCCTAGGGGGTTGTTGGGTTGGGATGATTTAGTTTCCTAGTCACTCTCGATCAACTTCTCTGGTATGCCTGTGTCTAGGAAATAGCGTCTGTCCTTGATCAGCAGAAGCACATATGTGCTTCTGAGCTGATAGAAATTATATCCTTGGAGGTGTCTTATATATCTAAAGATGTTGAGCACCATGGCACGTAGGACGATGAGGGTTCTATTTCCGCTTCCCATCTCTTCTTGGACGGGGAAGTCTCTGAGGGAGAAAAAGTTCCAGATACCGTTGTGGCATTGGACTCCTTGCTTGATGGTGCAGAGAAGACACAGCAGAAGAAGCCTGAGATGCTTGTCTTCTAGGCGTACAAATATGTGTCCTGGGTGTGGGAACTCTTCGGTACAACAACTGAGGAGCTGGACGTCGTGGCTGCGGAGGTCTACCACATAAAGGAACCAGTCTCTTCTATGCTTGTAGGGGGCCAACATCAGGTTTGGGTTATGCTCTTCGATGTATTGTATAATGTTGGCCACCTGGATGGAGTCGTACACCCCTTTCATTAATCTTCTTGCCAAGTTTGGGGTGGCATTGTAAATTGGCTGCCGGCCTATCCTACTACGGATGGGGAGCGGAACATGCTTTTTAGTGCTTCCTATCGTACATAGAAGTAACCGTCACTACAGACAACATCCTCTCCATCTGATTGCGACCTCAGGACCACGTTCAGAAGCTTCTGGTCTCTGATCATCAGGTAGTCGATGGCCCGTCGGTCGAAATCGACCATCTTGAAGGAGGGGATCTCCGATGGTGCAGAAAATGTGTCTTCCATTGAACTCCTTTCTCTTGGGGGTTCTTGTCGTTGGCAGAATATATGTCGCCCCCTTCTCCCTCTGATTTATTAGAAGAGCCCTCTGCTAGGATGATGGATACATCTGTCTTTAGCTTCTTCTAGGGAGGGAGAGGGAGCAGCCATGTCGACGTCGTGGGTGATCTCCTATCTCGTTGGAGACCCATCATTAGTCTTGTTCGTCGTTTCTTCCTCGGGCATTGTGGAGGGCCCGCTGGAGGAGGAAGAAGACGATGTTCCTGAAGATGATGTTGAGGACAAGGGCTGAGAGTCACGGCGAGGGGGCGGTGGATACCTCCTTGGTTGTTTTGAACGGGGGTGGTTGTCCCTCCGGTTCACCCTCTCTTCAATGGCGTCGAGGCGTTGGAGCGTCAGCTGCATTGTGTTATTTAATGCTTCTAGTTGGCCAGAAGGCCAACTAGAGTTAGCAGTTAACACTCTTGCTCGCTCAGCCTCCTATGGAAAACACTAAACTTGCAGGTTAGGGAAGCAAAAGTAGTTGAGTGGTTGCTCGCTACCTCCCGCAAGTTGTCAAACTCTTGACTGAGGACCTGCACCAATGATGGAGGGGCTGTAATTGATCGACCTCTCGTCCTCGTGATGCTCCTCATGTTGGAAGTTCTGCCCGAAGAGTACGCATCTTCGAGCGGGGCCGAATCCATTTGAATCGTCCGCGAGGGCGTTGCTTCAGGGCAGGGCGTCAGATCATTCATGGCTGCTCTGCCTCGTCAGCCTGTGGTGGTGAAGGGTGTGGTGAAGGCAGTTGTTGTTCCACCATCTAACTATCAGTGACCTCCTCTGCAGCACCCACTAGCGATGTTGGCGGTAGTGTCAGTGTGGGTTGCACAGCCCTGAGCTCCACCTCTAGGAGCTCAGCGAATGCGTCATTGTTGGCGTCTGACTGTACCACTGCTTCCGCCATCAAAGGCACAGTTGAAGCTTCAGGAGCTGTGGCTGTCGCTTCCATGGCAGCTTCCACTGGGGCTATCATCGTCGTTTCAGTCCCGGTTGTGTCGATGACCTCCACAATCACCATTACTCCTTCTGTAGCTACGACAATTTTTGTTGTGGTGGTTGTGGTTGGTACATGAGAAACAATGGCGGCTTTAGCAATAGATATTGTTGGTTGCGTGGTGGCAGTGGACGACTCGGCTCTTGCGGTTGCTGCCCCTTGTTGGAAGCTTATGCTGGCAGTGCAAGCAGCCTCTGCCATCTAGTTTGGCAGAGCCTCAATCTCCGTTGGCATGAAGACTAGCTTCTCTGCATCATAGTTGGTGTAGAGCGGGAGGGGAAGGAGAATAGTAGTTCTTGCAAATATGTAGAAGTAGCGGAGGCCCTCCTTTTTTATTATGTTGGCTCGTTGCAAGAACTTCATATCTATCCTATCGTCGCCTTGCATCCTTGACAGGTTGTGCGGCTCCCTTGGGTATCCCAATCCTGCCGCGATCAGGTTGATGATGCCTCCCATGCAGTACTCCTTGGTGGGATCCTTTATTGGGTGGAGCCGACTCAGTAGGAAGCGCCTCAGGTTGATCACCTTTTCCTCCATCATGTACCACATGAGATGGAGTTCTTCGGTATAGAGGTTGCTCATTTTGTATTTGCTGAATAGGTGGCACACCACTATCTTGTGGATGATCCTCCAGCAGTAGGGTTGGATGGCTGCCACCTTGCTCACCGGCTTGAATGACTGTTCACCGGTTAGCTCCTATAGAGGTTGACTAGGTTGAAGTTGTCATCTTCGGTGATCCTGATGCCATTGTTCAACATCTCCTTCTCAGCTTCAATGGAGGAGAAGATCTCATTGAGAAGGTTCGTTGAGATACCGTGCTCAATGTTGTACAGCCGCCCCTGGAGCCTATTTGCCCCGCCGAATCTCTCAACTTCTTCGGGTTTGTTTGGCACCCATCAGAGGGAGGACATGAACTCCTTGGTGAGTTCAGTGTACAAGATGGTGTGGCTAAAGCATATGTTCCTTAGCCCATCAGCTCTTAAGATAGTGTCAAGCCTGTTGAAGATGATGAACTGTTGGAAAGAAGGCTGGTGGCAGAATTGGTTGGCCGGTACATTTTGGCCGCCAGCTCTGGGTACCACTGTTGATGCTCCACATCTCGGGGCACAAACTGGCCTAGCGAGTGGGCAAGGGGTTCTTCCATTGTTGACGGGGATGCTACTACTTCTTTCCTGGGCCACTTCTCGGCTTTAGGTGGCCCCATCGCATCGGGGTTTGGGTGCTTCTGCCCGACTGTAGTTGCTTTTGATGTTCCCATGGGATTGACCATTTGGCCTTGCTCGTTGACCTGGACCACTGTCTTCTTGGTGCGAGCCATGTCTATAATATTTGGACAAAAGTGGGGTAAGTAATAAGATTTTTGACTGAATCACCTTACCAAATATTGGGCGGTAGACCAAGAAAGTCGTGTCACCCGACACCAGATATGCGACACTTGAAAAATAGCTACGGGTTGCATTAGTAAAACAAGGCTTTCTCGATATGGGTGCCCAACATGGGCATCGCGCGATACTCATATCGCCTGACAAAAAGTCGAAGGCTAATACGATCTCAAAGCAGTTGAGTAAACGCAAGCCTATCGTGCGATAAACTCAGAATAGGGGCCTCTCGATACAAACCTCACCCGACATTAGGTGTCACGCGATACAAGGTGCCGCCTGATACGAGTCGAGCGATACAAGTTGGAGCCATGTCATGAAACAAAACTGGGCGATGAGTCCTCTGCCCAATAAACCCATGTCAGGCGGGAGCGCGCGACAAGCATGTCACGCGATGTGGTCAAAGGACTGATGAAAAGGAAACTCGAAAGGCAAATCCCGGTGTAAAGCAACTTCATTGCTCGATACTGGCGTTGTGTAAAAAAGGTGGTCTCACCTGACATGAGGTGCCACTCGATACAGTCTCCCCGATATGACGCGCGACATGATCGATTGATTACTCGAGAAGGTGAATCGTGTTATACCTGTATCGGGTGAGGTTGCTGGTGCACGACATGGGTATCGTGAAGAGATTGGCCAATCACGGGAGCTGAAGTAAAGGCATGATGCACGATACGGGAGTAGGTAAAAAGTAAATGCCAGTGCCCGATACGGTTAAACTCGAGTTACTATTTATAGTCGTGGCGAGCGGGGGTAAATCGAGAAAAATAGGGACATGTGTCACACGAGGAGGCGAATCATTTCCCGAGACGCAGTAAAATCAGTCTGATCCGTCATGTCATAGGGCAATTTGGCTTCCTAAACAAGCTTCGCGCCATGTGGCATGCATGCCCTACAAGATCGGCATGTTGTGCGACATGCTTTTGATGCACGATACGACTAAGCACTTATCGCGCCACGCGGGGGGGCGTTGGCCGATACAACTTTGGGCGATAGAGACGCCTAACATGGCGCAACACACGATACTCGCAGCCTGCCCGACATGTAATTCAAGGGCTGATGATGTCGCCCAATAGAGGTGAAGGTAGTCCACTTAGCAATCGCATGTCGCGCAAGGCGAGAAGGAAGGGAATAGGTTGGAATACGACCGATAAGATTCTCAAAAGAGTAAAAATGAAAAACAAAACAAGGGTAGAAAACTGAAATCATAGAGCGTTGATGGGTAAAACATCATTGGCATGAAAGAAGGCTTTCAACCTTAGATTGTATTACTCATCAAAGCTTATAAAAACTAAGTCAGTGGCTCATAAAATGAGGGAGTCTGTGCATGTGATGCATGCACTGACTCGGTCCTTATTACAATGATAATGTTTGTAATGTTTTTCTTCAGGAAGGGAAATAACATCCTATGTTAGAAAAATAAAACTCGGGCCACCTCCCGATGAGCGTTGTAGTTTCTGTCATCAGCTCAACAACATCAAACCCTTTTACTCCACTCCAGTGGTTGTTGTTCCAGTTTCTTGCAGGGCCATCTCTAATCTTCTCACAAAAGCTTCGTCTTCATAAAACCGTTTTACTCTATACTCATTCACTGGAAAGACTTTTACTGGATCTTCCTTATCATAGAGCTCCATAATCCCAGATGGGTAAATCTTTGCAATGGTGAAAGGTCCATACCATCTACTCTGCAGCTTCCCTGGAAAAAGATAGATAGAAGATTTAAATAGCAAAATTTTATCACCTTCATTGACGTCCTTTTTCCTCAGATGTGAATTGTGCCAGATCTTTTTCCTCAACTTGTAGATCCTAGCATTTTCATAGACATGGAGTCTCATCTCCTCAAGCTCTTGTAGTTGAAGAAACCTTTTCTTTCTAGCTAGCGTCTGGTCCATATTGAGCTGCTTGATTGCCTAGAACACTTTATGCTCCAATTCAAAAGGAAGATGGCAGGCTTTTCCATATATTAGGCGGTAAAGTGTGGTGCCCAACAACGTCTTAAAAGTAGTCATGTACACCCAGAGAGTGTCGTCTAACTTAGCTGACCAGTCCTTGTGGGATTTGAAAACTGTCTTATCCAAGATTTGCTTGATCTGCCGATTGGAGATTTCCACCTGACCAGACGTTTGTGAATGATATGGTGTCACAACCTTGTGGTGAACGTCATACTTATGCAGGAGTGATTCAAACAATCTTTTATCAAAGTGAGAGATGACATCACTGATGACGGTCCTTGAAACTCCAAATCTTGGAAAGATAATCTTGGTGAAGAGTATGATCACTGCCTAAGCATCGCACGTAGAGTCGGGAACTTCTTCAACCCACTTAGAGACATAGTAGACCATGATGAGAATATATTTAAAACCATAGGACAAGGGAAATGGTCCCATATAATAAATACCCCAAACATAAAAAATTTCAACTTCAATCCAATCCGATAGCGGCATCTCATTGCGACGGGAAATGTTCCCAGTTCGCTGGCATTTATTGCAAGACTTTACAAATGCATGAGCATCTTTGAACAAGGTTGGCCAGTAGAAACCAGATTGTAGCACCTTGGTAGCTGTCCTCTGACCTCCCAGATGTCCTCCATATGGAGAGGAGTGACATTCAAAAATTTTTTTTGAAACTTCCTCTTCTGGTATGCATCTTCTATATAACCCATCTGCACAACGCCTAAACAACAAGGGATCATCCCAATAATAGTTTTTTAAATCAGAGAAGAACTTCTTCTTATGATTATAAGACATATCTGGGGGAAGCTTCTTACAGGCCAGGTAGTTGTAGAAATCTGCATACCACGGCCCCTCAGGGTCGATTGACTGGGCTGAGTAGATGGATTCATCGAGGTAGCTTTCGTTGATGGGAAGTGGGTGATCATCTTGCACCCGAATCCTAGAGAGATGCTCTACAACCACATTCTCTAAGCCTTTGTTATCTTTGATCTGATGGTCAAACTCTTGTAACAACAGTGTCCAACATAGCAGTCTGGGCTTTGCATCCTTCTTCTGCATTAGATATTTAATAGCCCCGTGGTCGGTGTGAACAACCACCTTTGAACCCACGAGGTAAGACCTAAACTTGTCGAAGGTGTACACGATAGCTAGCATTTCTTTCTTGGTGGTCGTGGCTGCTAGTTTTGTTGGAAGGCCCTCTACTGCTGGAACCCTATCTATCGTTGCTGATTTGATGGTCCTCCTGAAGGTTTCCCACTCACCAGCTGGTGAGAGTTCTCAACAGTACCAATGTTCCCATAAGAGAAGCTAGGATGGTCGGGCCGTCGATATTGAACATAACTCACATTCTCTATAAAGACCACTTCGAGATCTTCTTGAGGTGCGGTCTGTGGGAAAAAATCTGACATGTGGTCAGGCTCTCCGTAGGTGACACAACTCTTCATGACCTCCTGTCAAACCTTCCCTTTGAAACATTGCTCCTTGAGGGACTGGACATCTGTCATCATCTTGTCAAGCTTGGCTGCGAGGGCCTCCATAGCCTTAGATTCACCTGGAGTAGTGTGATTTAGCGACTCTCGGTCATATTCTCCATCTTGTTGGTTTGTAGACATGTTTTCAATAATCTCCCTATATCTTTGGGCACTAAGTCCCAAGAAATCACTACCACCAGCAGCATTTAAGGACTTCCTCTCAGTGGGGCACACCCCATTATAAAATGTGGTGATGATCTTTGGTTCCAAAAAACCATGATGCGGACATTCACACTGGTAGCTCTGGAATCTTTCCCAAGTCTCATGAAGATTCTCCGAGGGCTTCTGGGAATACCTCGTGATCTTGTTTTGACATTTGATGGTCCTCTCGATGGGGAAGAACTTGGCAATAAAAGCATTGGCAAGATGCTCCCAATCAGGAAGGCTCCCATCCTGTAAGCTGGTGTACCATTCTAGTGCGTTGTCCCTGAGCGAGAATGGGAAGCACTAGATGTAGATATGCATCAGCGGGACTCTGCTGATCTTAAAGGTGTTTCACGTCCTCATGAATGTCATTAGATGATTATACGGGTTCTCCTTAGAGGTGTTTCCACTGAACCTGTTATGTTGCAGGAGCTGGAGGAAGGAGGGCTTCAGTTCAAAGTTGGTGACATTTAAAGGTTGCATTACAACTAGGTTTCTCTCTTCATTAGCTCGAACTTGAACGAACGAGCGAAGAGAGCGAGCTTCAGGGGCTTGGTCAGCAATGACTTGTCAAGAGATTGGATGACCTAGAAGGAAAGAAAGGAGTACCTCGAAAGAAACAAAGGTGTAAGAGTGTTGTATAAATTATGTATAGTAAATATTATGTGTAGTAAATAATTGTAATATTATATGCATATGTACAAGGTTTTGGCAAAGTGCAAGCGAAACTAAAGTTCATAGAATGGTTTTCTTTGCCTATCCCCGACAACGGTGCCAAAAAGTTAACGAGCCTTAAATGTGGGTCTAATAATGGAATCATGTCTAGGTTATCGGACTTTAGAAATTTATAATACCCGAATGTTTAAGACACTTGCAACTAGCACAGGGTCGAAGTAGTTTGGGGTCAAACACAGGGATAGGAAGAACGACACTTCAAAACTTGAGTTTCACTTTTCTGAGCACATCAAAAGGGGGGTGCAAGAAAAGGGGGTGTTGTAACATGAACTAAACATAAGGAAACAAACAAAAACCATATCTCCAAAAGGAGTTACAAGAAAGATTTAAGTTTTGGGGTTTAGAGATTTTTATAGGTGTTTTAAATAACAGAATCTGAGGAGATAAAATTGTCATTGAGGTAAAGCATGAAGGAAGAAAACTTAGGCATAATAAGCAGAAATGGAAAACATCCCACAACCTCTTCTCTAAAAGAGGATACCTCTAACCACGCACCATTTCCCTGTCTCAAGGGCAGTGGGTGTAGATTAGAGTGGAAAGATAAGTCGGGGCAGCCTTGACCCTGGGTACTCTCATACTCCTGGGACAGACCAAACTCTAGAGTTATGACTTCCCCCTCTCAAGGGAGTCGAATGGGAAATATGATTCGATAGCTAGTCAAAACATGATCCATACATAAAAGGCTAGAGTTCAGATGTTATAAAGAAATCATCCAACAAAAAGGAACCAAACACAGAACAACATGTATTAAACTCCTATGATTCCATACTCATAGATATATAAAGAGGTTTTAGTTACAATGCAGAAGTAATGAAAGTAAAATGTTGAAAAGGGAAGATAGATATTGGATTCCATGACTTAGGAAGGTGATAAACAACAGCGGACCCCTAAGGGACAGCTAACCCGGTACTGGGCAGGAGCTCTGCCTGATACACCCGTGTTGGGTAGCCAGCCCTCTCAGGCGACATATCATAATGGCCAGGGCGTACCGAGAGAACTCCCTACCCGATACGGCCGTGTCGGGCAGCCATCCCTCTCGGGTGACATGTCGTAACGGTTAATCCGTATCGGGATCGGTATCGTGTCAGGTTAGGAATCGCTTAGGTTCTCAGGTTTCTTGTATCAGGTATAGAGGGGCGAGCCGTCTCGGGTTGAGGCCCATCTAGGGACCCAGTAGGGGAGGCCTTCCTGGTCGTATTGTGCTGCTGCGGCTACCGGGATAGGTTCTAAGTGAACTCCTTCCACCCCTCTCGGGTTGGGGTGTGCTCACCTAGCATCACCTGACACGCCTTGAACGCGACACACTAGCTCCTGATGTCTTTCCAAAGTCAGCTCTCGTGGGGTTCTGACCCATCCCATCGGAGTACTGTAGTTGCTACTTATAGGCAGAAGCTGGTAGAGGTTGCGGTCCTTATGGGTCCACATGTCCTTAATCGACTCCTTTTACATGGCTTTGGGGATGGTCGACATGTTGTTGCCCAGCACGGTAGGCGTCGCGTGTCAGGTCGCGAGCGTATCGGGTGATCATGGTGGGTAGTTGCTTCCGATGAATAACTCGCATTGCGCGACATGCCCAATCGGGCTGATGAGTCATGGCGGGCAAAGCTCCCTGTCAGGTAGATAGTGTACCACTCGTCGGGGCTCCTCGCACGACACGCCCATATCGGGTTGCTGGCATATCGGGCAGTAACCACAATAGGTAAATGGGTGTGTTGGGCGACCAGTAAAAGGGCCGATGTAGGTGCTCGTTGTAGATGCATCGGGACGGGCCTTTTTGCGAACTTTGGGTGAAAAAATGAGGGAAATCTCTACAAAAGATGGGAAAAGAGTCAGGGGCATAGTGTAGGTTATTTTTATGCAGTAACAAGATAAAACAGAGAGGAAAAATAGTTTAGAAGGCAGTTTTGACAATGAAATAAAGGCCCTAAATATCCCCAAAATGGGTGTTATCAGGACTTCACTTAGTGGAGTTGACTCTTGGGGGATATACTTGAGATAGTTTGGATATCCATCTTCTTAGATGTTGATGTTGACACTTTCATGTAAACCCCTTAACCAGAGATTATTATGTGATCATATAAAATTAAATACAGTCATTGCATACTTTTCTACTACTATATTTTAGTCTTGTATAACATTCATTAGAGAAAAATAAATATACACTTATTCCAACATACTTGTTAGTGTATTTAGATTAGATGTATTTATTTTTAAATTGAGTAAGGAGTGGATCCCCTCTGGGGCCTCAATCCTTACACCTATAAACACACCTTATGATCATTTGTTATATCTAAAGATCCATTTAGACACTCTAATGGATCTACACATATATGCATAGTCATAGGAATCTTGGTGTACCTAGGGAACTAAACTACACCTAATAATTCCTATGTTGGACGTAGGATGAGTATGAACACAAATTGTATAAACATAGACCACTTGAAAACTTAGGTTTTCATGTACCTTGAGGGTACTACTACTAATAGTCTTCAGTAAATTGGTTTCCCAGCCAAGCTAGAGAGTTATTTTATTACAATATGGGATGTTGATTCAGATCTAACCAAGTCTACCAGTGGTATGTGCTTTTTCTTAGAGGTGGAGCAACTTCTTCAAAATATTTTAAGGAATTATTTTTGAACCAAATCCACCAAGGAGTTTAATGTTATTGCCTTAGATTTATCTTATTGTGTGACAAATAAATCTACTTGTTGATCTCCCAATACTTTTAAATCATATTTGTCATGTTTATATTTATTTGATAACAAAGCATCCATAGACAAGGCTAAACCATCTAAGAAAATCTAGAAAAATGCTTTAACATGTTTGAGATATGAGGATCTGGTAAATCACATAAAATCTAGGTTCATATCTCTTGAGTATGTGAAATATGAATTCAATATTATAGATTTATTTAGAAATGTTTATCAAGGAAGCTAGTACATAACTATTTGTGAGGTGGCCATTTTGTCCAAGGATTATAAATTAGTAGTAGAAACCTTATTATTCTAAATTTGTAGATCCAGTAAGGATTTGTTCAATGGGAAAACTAAATTGCAATATTATTCGGAAGAACACACATGACTGTTGGGTTTTGTGGAGAAAACATGCATGGCGGAAGCAACGAAAAAAATTCCACGCAACCTGAAACAGGATCTCGTCGACAACAGCGTATTCGGAAGGAGTGTTTGCGGGATATACCTTATCGTGGAGAAAGTCTGGTGATGTCCCTCTGCACGATGGTGTGCAACGCTACTGACCTACATGGACAGAACTTCTCTCTCATTCATGGAGTGCATCACAGGAAGATCCGATGGCATTTCTTTGTGCGGTGATGTATGCCGCTCGTAGCGTGTACGGATGGTCGTAGATGTCCTCTGAACGTAGGCGTCTCAGCATCTGCGTCTGTACTTCATCCACACAGATGGACTGGAATCCACGTCATACTTCCTAAGCTAGTGGGAAGGAGTCATCTCTGTGCGGTGGCATGCTAGCATAACGGTGGTCTTCTTTATCTCCTGAGGACAGTGACGGCTAGGGTTTACGTATGTGAGTGTAAATTGAAAAGCCTCTCTCAATATCTTATATAGATATCAGCCGTCAAGCTTTAAAAAGGAGATGAAGAGAAGTAGGATTTCCTAAACCCATTGGTAAAACAGAAACATTGCATTAATTAAAACACTCATGGGTTAATTAGAATATTCTGGAATTCATTAATTAACCAAATAATCACATTAATTAATTAATTAATATTCGACTCCATGCCATCACTTAGGATGGCTCTATGGGCATATATGCCAATAGACTCTCACTTACACTTAGAGCCAGTTATTCCAATATTATCCTAATCGATTACACAAACATTTTAGTAATCAATGTGATTCAGAGCAATTCCAATAAAATCCACAATTATACTCCTATTCCAACACATCCTATGCCTGTGACCCGGTAGGCTCCAAATTATGTTAGCAGTGATATCCATAATCATATTATGATTTCACAAGAAATGATTGGTATCTAGCAAGACTTCATTGACACCCAAGTAATTGGAGAAGTTAGAGAACAACTTGACCTATCATTCATGATTGGTGTTACATTGATTGTGTAGTTCCTTTGTCACTGATATCCGGATTGAACTCGAGTATTGGAATTGTTATCCTATTCAATGTTCAATCCATGTTCCTTGAACTAGAGTAGACTGTATGAGATATATGTAAGCTCAATATCACATATTGACTCACATCAACATGGCCATGCAATTCTCAGTCTCACTTATATATCAAGTGGCCGGAATAGCAAACTCCCGTAGGAAGGACAAATTACATCTACATAACTAACAGTCATCCCCATGTGTAGTGCACCCACGCACCATCATTATGGAAATCCTTATTCAAGACCACGGTGGATGATGTCAAAGTACACCGAACAACATGTGATAAGTGTAGTGACTTCAGGTCTAAGAACCACAATCACCACCATCATTATGAGATGTGACTCTAACTACCAATCATGGTATCCATGTGTCACTCTCAAGGTGGGTCTATCTGATACAATGTTCTCTAACAAGTATCTATGCATTTGGTTTGATAACTCCATATCATGGATAATGAGATTCTTCCATCAACTAGCATACATTCTAATCTTTATGTGTTATTGATGTCTATGGATATTTCCATAATAATAACCGATTTGGGACAAAACAAGAATACATACTCTTAGCATACATATGAACTCACTGTTCAGGTCATCAACCCAAAGACATATGCCATTGAGTATATTATTCAGTATATTATTCTATAGACATCTATAAGTTTTATTATCATCTCACAATATAAAACACAAACATATAGATTGGAAAGTTGCCTTTATTGATATGATCAATGTAGTATTACAAATCGTTTACATAGTATCCCATTACAATCATCAAATGATAGTCTCTATGGGCATACATACCACAGATTCCCACTTGCACTTATACCCAATCACTTATGAATCTCAATCCAAGTGATCGATCATGTCTGTCATGTTTCTACTGTGAAAGTGCTTTTGTGAGCGAGTCAGTCACATTGCTTTTTGTAGGTACTCTGCAAATCTTCACATCTCCTCATTGTAAGATCTCTCATATGTGATGGAACCGCCGTAGAATATGTTTGGAATGTTCGTGCGATCTTGGTTCTTTAGCCTGTGCATTTGCTCCATTGTTGTCACAAAACAACTTAATTGCATCACCAACGCTTGGAACTACTCCAAGTTCAGAAATGAACTTCTTGATCCACACAGCTTCCTTTGCAGCATTAGATGCGGCAATATATTCGGCCTCTGTTGTAGAATCTACAACTGTCTCTTGCTTGGAACTCTTCCAGCTCACAGCTCTGTTGTTCAGGCAAAACACAAATCCATATTGCGATCTGTAGTCATCTTTGTCAGTTTGGAAGCTAGCATCCGTGTAACCCTTTACCACGAGCTCTTCCTCACCGCCGTATACCAAGAATTGATCCTTAGTCCTTCTCAAGCACTTTAGGATGTTCTTTATGGTTGTCCAGTGACATTCACCTAGATCTGACTGATACCGGCTCGTCATGCTCAAAGAATACGACACATCAGGACGAGTACATAACATCACGTACATGATTGATCCAATTGTTGATGCATATAAACTCTTACTCATGTGTGCCTGTTCTTCACATGAACTAGGACATTGGGCTTTAGAGATCGTAACCCCATGGGACATGGGCAAGTTACATCTCTTAGAACCCTCCATGCTAAACCTCTTTAGCACCTTGTCAATGTATGTGCTCTAGCTTAGGCCTAGAAGCCTTCTAGATCTATCTCTATAGATCTTGATCCCTAGTATATAAAATGCTTCGCCTAAATCCTTCATAGAGAAGGTCTTCCCAAGCCAACCTTTTACTGTCTGAAGAGTAGGGATGTCATTTCCCATCAATAGTATGTCATCCACATATAATATGAGAAATACGATTGTGCTCCCACTAACCCTTTTGTAAACACAAGGTTCATCTTCATTTTGACTAAAGCCAAACTTTTTGACTACTTCCTCAAAACATAGATTCCAGCTCCGAGATGCTTGCTTCAATCCATAGATTGACCTTTGTAGCTTACAAACTTTATTAGCTTCCTTTGGATCGATAAAACCCTCAGGTTGTGTCATGTACACATCCTCGAGTAAATTCCCATTAAGGAATGTTGTTTTAACATCCATCTGCCAAATCTCATAGTCATGATAAGTTGCAATGGCAAGCATGATCCTGATGGATTTAACCATGGAAACTGGTGAGAAGGTCTCGTCATAATCAACACCTAAAATTTGACGGAACTCTTTTATAACCAATCTACCTTTATAGGTTTGAAAATTTCCATCCATATCAGTCTTCTTCTTGAAGACCCACTTGCACCCTATGGGTTTTACCCCTTAGGGTGGATCCACCAAGGTTCATACCTTGTTGGTGTACATGGATTCCATCTCAGATCTCCTGGCTTCGAGCCATTCTCATATTCTGGTCCCTTAGTAGCTGCTAGATAGGAAGTTGGATCATCTGCTATGCCCAATTCGTCACTGTCTTGAGTCACGAGAAATCCAAATCTCTTAGGATCAAGTCATGTCCTACTAGACCTACGAGGTTCCTGTGTTACATTTGGAACTTCAAATTCCACAACAACTTGTGAGTCTTCATGTTCCTTATGTACATCCTCAGGTTCTCTACTTTCTTGTTGGTCTCGAACTTCTTCGAGCTCTACATTCCTCCCACTCATTCCTTTGGAAATAAATTCCTTTTCAAGAAATACAACAGTCCTAGCAACAAACACTTTGTTGTCAGTTGGTGTGTAGAAGTAGTATCCCCGAGTTTCCTTGGGGTATCCAACAAAATAGCAATTTTCTAATTTGGGTCCAAGCTTTTTAGGAAATTGTTTCCTATTAAGCTTCACATCCCCCAAATCTTTAACATAGACAAACTGAGACGATTCCCATTCCATATCTCATATGGTGTCTTTTGAACCGATTTGGAAGGTACACAGTTAAGTGTAAACACTGTAGTTTCAAGAGCATAACCCCAGAACGATATTCGAAGTTTGGCTGAACTCATCATTGATCGTACCATATCTAATAATGTACGATTCCTTCTTTCTGACACACCATTATGTTGTGGTGTACCAGGTGGAGACAATTGTGATACAATACCACGGTCTCTAAGAAGGTCCTCAAACTCTTAGCTTAAGTATTCACCACCTCGATCTGAATAGAGTGCTTTAATACTCTTACCATGTAGCTTCTCTACTTGATTCATGAAAATCTTGAATATTTCAAGAGTTTTTGACTTGTGTTTCATAAGATATACATATTCATACCTACTGAGGTTATTAGTGAAGGTAATGAAGTATTGATAGCCTCCTTTAGCATTTTATCTAAAAGGTCGACATACATCGGTATGTATGAGCCCTAGTAGATCACTGGCTCTCTCATTGTGTCTAATGAAAGGAGTCTTGGTCATCTTCCCTAATAAACATGCCTCACATGTCTCCAATGATTCAAAATCAAAAGAGTCTAGATAACCATCCTTATGGAGTCTAGATATGCACTTCTTGTTTATGTGCCCAAGACGACAATGCCATAAGTATGTTTTGTTTGAGTTGTCAAGTTTTAACCTCTTAGTATTTACATTGAATATGCTAGTCTCAAGTTCTAACAAGTAGATACCATAAGACATAGGGGCATTGCCATAAAAGATCTCATCTTTAGAAATAGAAATAATTACATTCTTAATGTGAAATTCAAATCCACTCTTGACCATACAAGATAATGAAATAATATTTTTGTTAATGGAAGGTACATAATAGCAATTCTCTAATTCTATTACAAGACCCATAGGCAAAGATAAACTAATAACTTCAACTACGGTGGCAGCAACTCGTGCTCCATTAGCGACCCACAGCTCGACTTGGCCCTTTCGTAATGGCTTACTTCTTATCAGATCATGTATATTAGAACATATGTGAGATCCACATCCGGTATCCAGTACCCATGATGAAGAAGTATTTAAGTTTATCTCAATAACATATATACCTGAAGTGGAGATCTCTATCCCCTGCTTCTTCTTCCTGAGTCCCTCTAGGTAGAGAGGACAATTTCTTTTCCAATGTCCAGTCTAGTGACAATGGTGACAACTGCCTTCTTTGGAGATCCCACCTTTAGCTTTGAGCGTGGATGACTTTAGCTTCTGTCCAACTTTAGAACCTTTCTTAGCCTTGCCTTTGCCTTTGCCTTTTGACTTTTCCTTTTCCTTGTTGATCATCATCACAGACTGGGGATTGTCTTTCTTCATCTGTGCTTCAATTTTCCTCAACATGCCCCCCAATTCTGACAATGGCTTGTCAAGATTGTTCATATTGTAGTTCATGACAAAATGATTATATGATTCAGAAAACAATTGTAGAATCACATCAGTGGCCAACTCTTGACCTAGGGGAAATCCCAGCTTGGATAGGCTTTCCACATACCCAATCAAAGTGAGTATATGGGTGCCAACTGAGTCTCCCTTTTTCATCTTGCTACTGAACAACGCCTTGGCAACATCATATCTCTCCTATCTTGTTTGATGTTGATACATGTTCTTGAGATGTGTTACCTTCTCCATGACATTCATGTTCTCATGCTGCTCTTACAACTCATAGTTCATTGAGCACAACATCAGGCACTTGACATCTACGGCATCATCAAGGTGCTTCTTGTAAGCATCCTTTTCATCCTTGGGCACATTTGCGGTGGGCTCCGCTGGCTCTGGTGTTTCAAGGACATAGAGCTTATGCTCATGTGTGAGAACAATTCTCAACGTCCTAAACCAATTTTGAAAGTTGGTTCCGGTAAGTTTGTCTTCTCAAGGACCGATCACAACGAGAAAATGTGAGTGTTGTTTGCCATTTGATTGCTACAAAAGAAAAATTTGCATTTAGTCCAAAACATTTTGACTTGTAAAGATTTGATAAATGAGATTAATTAGGCCTTTAATTAATTACGCTCCCACTATTTTATTCAAATTGATAGCCCTCACTATCAACTCGGAAGATTACAACGTACAACCTTCTAGTGAGCCAAGATTCAAAATAATTGGATCAATGCCCAGCCAACGCCGGTGTCAAAGACCAAATCCTAAGGTAGGCAACTTTTGCCAATTGCATCATATGCAACTCTTAGATAGATGATCATGCACAACTCCTTGCCATGATGCATCTGTGTGCCTCTAGGTACTTGATCCTATCAATGTTCCCTAGTTAAGTCCAACCCATAAGCCAACACGATGAGTGTGCACCGTGCGTAGGCAGACCCACACACCCACCATCACACTTCCACGAGATAGACAGTGTACCACGCGGAGGCGTGCCCACACATAGTCGATCAAGATTTTCATGTGTGTTTCTTTATGGAAGGCAACTAAAACTTAATATTATTAATTGAGGGGTTTTATTAATACATATACATATCCAAACACCACATACTTATAGTACGTATCATATACTACTATATGCACAACCACAAACGATAGACATGCAATCAAAAACACAAATACATCGGTTATGGCCATAATATTGTAATCCTTTGGAGAAATAAAGGATTACTATCGCGCCCCAATCTCACATTAATCACAAACCCCGAAATTAGGGCACGACAAGTGGGATGAATACATAACCAACCATTTGTCACTTTTTAAAACAATTCAAGACATTTAAATGATAACCAAGTTTAAGCTATAAACAGAAACTAAGCAAACTGCAGGAACTTTTCTATTTAACTGATTAAAGATACAAGCAAGGTCTACAGTATAATATATTGATTAACATAAAGAAAGCATAACATTAATTTACATCTTTGTTCACATTCTCTCTCTCACTCACACCTTGTCCCGAGGATCGAGGGGAATGGACTAAGAGACCTCTAACTAGACTAACTACAAACCTTCTATCAACTAGGCGTTAGGATGAAACGATCCTTCCGACTCCTGATGCTGATGCTGACCTGAAATGTTTGAGTAGAGGGATGAGTCTACTCGCTCAGTGAATAACATTTCACATAGCTATCATTAAACAACTCGTCAGGTTTATAAACTGAAATAAACAAATATACAGTTCAAGCAGGGCAGTTCTATTAGCATAGAAAATATACAGATAATAACCACACTTCTAAGCATCAACAGATATTTCGGGTAAATAAACAGTTATATAAATTTACTGTGAACCTATTTGATTATTTATCCATTTTATTATTTTGCCCTAAATATATGCAATGTACTCTGCATATAAAGATCCGTAACAAATTCATGCTACGATCCCACCGTACAAGACTTAGCGACACACCCGGGAAATGCTAAGTCTGACGCCAGCCCTGCTCTGCTACAGGACCCCTGGCTCTCCGGCCAGAACATAGGCTCTACGGCCTCAAAGCACTACTCTGAGCGCACCCGACTCCTCCTTTAACCGGAGTACACCGGCAGAGAGTCACAGGGTTACCTTCGTGACACACGCACGAATGATGTTAGATAACCAAGTTTTCTTTTTCTTTTTCCCAGTGCCATCGTGACACACACACGATTGTTGTTAGACACTGCCTTTCTTTCTCTCCTCATGCCACCAGAATTACTCAACCGGTTGATGTTGGACACGAGTTTCACCCCTAAGTAACAGACCTTCCTTTAGGGGTTATACGGTGTTAGGGCCCTTAGGTCTATTAATTAACCAACAGATAAACAATTAAACAGAAATATCATATAGCAACTGTAAGACATAGGATTTCCTCTTTTTCATCATTTACATCACACATTTCAAGTTCCAATGAACTTATCACACTAAAATGTACATGCTATACTGTTTAAAGGTCATATCAATTGATACTGAAGCAAATAAGCATTTAAAATGAGTTAAATAATGATTTCTAAGTGAACTGCCACTCACAACTTGGAACTCGGCCGACCACCTTGGAACTCGGCCGAACGCCTCCCAGATTCTGAAACTCGGCCGACCAATCTCGGCCGACCAACTCACCGCTTGAAAAACCTACAAAGAAACTCGGCCGATCAGTACCCAAACTCGGCTGACAAAAACGTTGTTCGCTTATCTTAATTGAGAAACTCGGTCGACCAAGATCAAAACTCGGCCGATCAGAAAACGCTGTACAAAAGCCCTAAATAAGAACTCGGCCGACCGAATAGAAACTCGGCCAAACCGCGCACAGGCAGAACACCAAAAACGGCCTGCAAAAGTCGATTTCTCTCGAATCGATGGGCAAACTTCGAACAAACACCACCAAACGATCACAAACGACGCATACAACTAAACCGCACCTGAAAGGAACAAAGGAACAAGCTAGGGCTGCTCCGTGTACCCCAATCTCTTGGTCGTTTTTCTTGCAAACGCAGCTCCAGCTGCAAATCCGGTCCGAATCGATGAAGATGAAGACCTACTGAGGGAAAGAACGATCTGCAACAGCTGATCGGAGCAAAACGAAGCTCCAATGCTTCTCCCTTCTCAGCTCCCTCTCTCTCTCTTTCTCTCTCTCTCACGCAAGGAGCAGAACGCAGTAGCGTTCTCTCGTTTCTGTGAAATGAAACGAGAAAGGTAAAGAGAGAAAAGATAAGGAAGAAACTTAGGGGCCTAAATGCAAAGTTCAAAAACTACAAACGGGTCCCTATAAGCCCAAAAACATGCAACTTTTGACTCGAAGGTCGGATTCGAACGATTTCTCTGGCAACGCTTCAAGCGTAAGATACTACATGCTTTAGAAGCTAGAAAACACGCTAAGCACATATCATAACCATTTTAAGCATTATTAACAAAAACAAGCTTATAACTTAACACATCAGCTAAACTCTTTCTTAACAGCATACTTACGGGATAAGCTCGACACGGGTCGTAACAATCTCCCTCCCTTATAAGAATTTCCTCTCGAAATTCCTAGAAGTGAAAAGGAAACTTGCCACACATCTCCAACTCTAGTTCCCACGTAGCTTCCTCTATATTGTGATTCCTCCACAAAACCTTCACTAAAGATAACTCACGGTTCTTAAGCTTTTTGATCCGGTGATCAACTATCTGCACTGGTCCTTCAACATAGGACACATCTGTTCTAAGCTGCGCCGGTTCTGAATCTAGAATCTTATCTGTACCAGGATGACACTTTTTCAGCATAGACACGTGGAAGACATCATGAAGATTTGCCAACTCAGACGGCAAATCCAACCTGTAAGCTACCGGTCCAATCCTCTCAACAATAGGATATGGACCCATATACCTAGGGGTCAACTTACCCCTCTTGCCAAACCTCAGAACTCCCTTCCACGGTGAAACCTTCAAATAAACCTCGTCACCAACCTCAAACTCAAGAGGTCGACGTCGTCTCTCTGCATAACTTTTCTGTCTATCCTGAGCAGCTTTCAACTGATCCCTGATCACAGATATCTTTTCTGTAGTTACATCAACTAGCTCAGGTCCAAGAATTTCCTTCTCACCCACCTCGTACCAACAAACTGGCGATCTACACTTCCTGCCATAAAGAGCTTCATATGGAGCCATTCCAAGACTAGAATGGTAGCTGTTATTATATGCAAACTCCATTAGGCTTAAGTGTTCTTCCCAGTTGCCTCTAAACTGTAGCACACATGCTCTCAGCATGTCTTCTAGGGTCTGAATGGTCCTCTCAGATTGACCATCTGTCTGTGGGTGAAACGCTGTACTGAACTTCAGCCTTGTGCCCAACGCATGATGTAACTGATTCCAGAATCTAGATGTAAACTTTGGATCTCTGTCGGAAATAATAGAAACTGGAATCCCATGCAACCTGATTACCTCATCCACATAAACTTTATCCAGCTTTGAAACGTCAAAGGTTGACTTGACTGGAAGAAAATGAGTAGACTTAGTTAGTCTATCCACAATCACCCATATCGAGTCCGAACCCTTAGGCGTTCTGGGTAATCCTACCACGAAGTCCATCGTGATGTGTTCCCATTTCCATTCTGGTATAGCAAGCGATTGCAATGTACCAGCAGGTTTCTGATGTTCAGCCTTAACCTGCTGACACACCCTGCACCTAGCCATGTAATCAGCCACATTCTTTTTCATGCCAGACCACCAGTACAGCTCTTTGAGGTTCCTGTACATCTTTGTATTATCTGGATGCATAGCATACATAGAAGTATGCGCTTCCTCAAGAATCTGCTCTTTCAACTCACTATTTCCAGGTACACACAACCTATCATGAAGATACAACATGCCTTCATCAGAAAACCTGAACTCTGTCCTCTTACCTTCTGACATATCCTACATGATTTTCCACAACTCATCATCACTCTGCTGTAATTCCTTAATCTGATTATAAAAAGTACGTCTGACATGCATCTGAGCAATCAACCCACTCTGTCCTGTCACCTCCAAGTCCAAGTTCAACCTTCGCATATCTACAAGCAAGTCTCTTTTGAAACATGCCATAGAAAATGCATTGGCTGTTGAACTTGACTTTCTACTCAAAGCATCAGCTACAACATTCGCCTTACCAGGATGGTAATCGATCGTCACATCATAATCCTTGATCAGCTCAAGCCATCTGCGCTGTCTCAAATTCAAATCTTTCTGAGTGAAGATATATTTCAAGCTCTAATGGTCTGTAAACACCTGACATGTCTCACCATACAAGTAGTGATGCCATGTCTTAAGAGCATGAACTATAGCAGCTAATTCCATATCATGAACAGGGTAATTCTCTTCATTCTTCTTAAGCTGTCTAGATGCGTAAGCAACAACTTTGCCTTCTTGCATCAATACACAGCCCAAACCTCTTCTAGAAGCATCACAGAACACTGTATAACCCTTATCTATCTCAGGCAACACTAACACTGGCGTTGTGGTCAACTTCCTTTTCAAAATCTGAAAACTCTTCTCGCAGTTATCAGACCAAACAAACAGTGCATTCTTCCTCGTCAAGCGTGTTAAAGGTGATGCTAACTTACTGAAGTTCTTTATGAACCTTCTGTAATAACCTGCTAATCGCAAGAAACTTCTGATCTCAGTAGGAGTCTTAGGCTATTCCCACTGAAGTACAAAATCAACTTTCTTAGGATCCACGCTAACTCCATCTTTCGAGATAACATGTCCAAGAAATGCTACCTCGGCCAACCAGAACTCGCACTTGCTAAATTTAGCAAACAACTGGTGTTGTCTCAACAACTGCAACACTACTCTCAAGTGTTGCTCATGCTGTTCATTGTCTCTGGAGTAGATCAGAATATCATCTATAAAGACTACAATAAACTGATCTAGGAACGGTTTGAAAATCCGGTTCATCATATCCATAAAGGCTGCTGGGGCATTGGTCAGTCCAAACGACATGACCAAAAACTCATAATGCCCATACCTGGTTCTGAAAGCTGTTTTGGGAATATCAGAAGCCTTTATCCTAAGCTGATGATATCCAGATCTCAAATCTATTTTAGAAAAGATCGTCGCTCCACGCAACTGATCAAACAGATCATCTACTCTCGGCAATGGATACTTGTTCTTTATAGTGATCTTGTTTAGTTTCCTGTAATCTATATAGAGACGCATGGTACCATCCTTTTTCTTAACAAACAGGACTGGAGCACCCCATGGTGAAGAACTGGGTCTAATGAAACCCTTATCTAGCAACTCCTGTAACTGTACCTTGAGTTCCTTCAACTCTGCAGGTGCCATTCTATAGGCTGGCAGTGCTACTGGATGACTACCTGGATATATTTGAATCTCAAAATCAATGTATCTGACAGGAGGTAAGCCTGGTAACTCCTCTGGAAAAACATCAGAGAACTCACAAACCACAGGCACATCATTAACACTGGCAGTGCTCTTCTCTACTCTGGTGTCAATCACATGAGCAAGGAACGCTTCACATCCTTTCTGTAACATCTTATCAGCTACAACAGCTGATATTATGCACGTAGGCAGAACTTTCCTGTCTCCAGTAAAGACACAAGAAAATTCTCCTAGTTGAAAGGTAGCTTCCTTTTTCCAACAATCGATTTGCACTCGATATGTCTCAAGACAATCCATACCCAAGATGACTTGAAAGGTATTTACATCCAAGGGTATGAGATTTGCAGCAAAGGTGAAACCTCCAAAAGATAACAAACATCCGGGACAGAACTCAGATAAAACTGTTGGTCCACCTAGTGGAACCCTCAACACTAACTCATCTGCCAACTCTTGAGTTAGCAGATTAAGTTCACCAACTAAAGAACGTCGTATAAAAGAGTGAGTAGCTCCCGGATCTATCAAAACTGAAACTGATATACTATTAAACAAAAGCATTTCTCCTGTAACAACTTGTGATGAAATTATACCTTCCTGAGGTGTCAAAGAAAAGAAACGTGCTGCCACTCTCCCTCTGCCACGCTGTCCTCTCTGACCACTCCTTCCACTAGACACTCCACCACCTCTAGAACCAGAAGCCACAGAGGAACTCGGAACATCATGGTATTGAGCCTGGAAAGCTTGCGATGCTGCTTGTCGAAGCTGAGGACATTCCTTTTTGAAATGTCCTACTTGTCCACAGATAAAACAACCTTGAGGATTTGCACCCCAACACTAACCAGTATGTGGCCTTCCGCATTTGTCACATGGCGGTATCTCTTGCCTCTGAGGACCTGTCACTGACATTGACGACCCAGAAGACTGTCCACTATCGGCACTGCCCCATCTTCCTGGATTGTATCCTCCTCTGCCTCTAAAAGTAGTGACATCCTCAGATTTCTGCATGCCGAAACAACCAAAACCACGCCCAAGTTTAGAAAAGAAACCTCTACCTCCACCTCTGTATCCACTACTGGATTGCCCTCTACTAAAATCCGCAGATCTCTTCTTAGACTCAGGCACCTTGTTAGCATTCACAGATTCTTCAACCTGTCTAGCAGCCTCGACAAACTCACCAAAGTTCTCTCTGTTCCTCCTACTAGTAGCAGAAACTGTATGCCGAATTTCTGGCCTTAGTCCTTCCTGAAACCTTCTACATCTCTCTATGTTATCGGGAACAAGCTGTGGACAGAAGTTCGCCAACCGTGTGAAAAGTGCTTCATACTCTGTAACTGTCATGTTCCCCTGCTTGATATTCTGCAACTACCTGATTTTCTCATTAAGGAAAGTGGGTGGATAGAATTTGAGATGAAATTCCTCAGAGAAATCCTGCCAGGAAAGCTCTGTTCCTCTCCTCTTTTCTTCCACACCATGCCACCACAACTCTGCATCGCCTGTCAAAAGGTAGACCGCATGATTGATCTTCTTATCTTCTGGAAGCTCCATTAGACGAAAGACCTTTTCTATCTGTCTAAACCACTCATCAGCTTCGGCGGGATCTGTAGTGCCACTAAACTCTGTGCCACCAAGCTTTTTCACAAGCTCATAAGATCGCATCAGATCCTTACTTCTGGTAGAAGTAGAAGCTCGCCTATCAGCCTTGTACTTCTCCCTGGTCTCCAGAAACATCCTGTACATCCGTGATGCTTCATCCACGTGGTCACCACCACCTGGACCCAAGTACAAAGGATCGGGGCCAACATGGCTCTCAGCCTGATCATCACGATCAAAGCCTCTTTCTGCCATCTGTAATGATATAACAGAATATTTCCTGTTAGAAAACTACAGATAGAAGAAAGACACCTAAACCTTAATCCTATTGGTCTCTTATCGTCCCCTGACCTTGACTTAGAGTATTCATATACTCAACCTATGCTCTGATACCAAGAGTTGTCGCGCCCCAATCTCACATTAATCACAAACCCCGAAATTAGGGCACGACAGGTGGGATGAATACATAACCAACCATTTGTCACTTTTTAAAACAATTCAAGACATTTAAATGATAACCAAGTTTAAGCTATAAACAGAAACTAAGCAAACTGCAGGAACTTTTCTATTTAACTGATTAAAGATACAAGCAAGGTCTACAGTATAATATATTGATTAACATAAAGAAAGCATAACATTAATTTACATCTTTGTTCACATTCTCTCTCTCACTCACACCTTGTCCCGAGGATCGAGGGGAATGGACTAAGAGACCTCTAACTAGACTAACTACAAACCTTCTATCAACTAGGCGTTAGGATGAAACGATCCTTCCGACTCCTGATGCTGATGCTGACCTGAAATGTTTGAGTAGAGGGATGAGTCTACTCGCTCAGTGAATAACATTTCACATAGCTATCATTAAACAACTCGTCAGGTTTATAAACTGAAATAAACAAATATACAGTTCAAGCAGGGCAGTTCTATTAGCATAGAAAATATACAGATAATAACCACACTTCTAAGCATCAACAAATATTTCGGGTAAATAAACAGTTATATAAATTTACTGTGAACCTATTTGATTATTTATCCATTTTATTATTTTGCCCTAAATATATGCAGTGTACTCTGCATATAAAGATCCGTAACAAATTCATGCTACGATCCCACCGTACAAGACTTAGCGACACACCCGGGAAATGCTAAGTCTGACGCCAGCCCTGCTCTGCTACAGGACCCCTGGCTCTCCGGCCAGAACATAGGCTCTACGACCTCAAAGCACTACTCTGAGTGCACCCGACTCCTCCTTTAACCGGAGTACACCGGCGGAGAGTCACAGGGTTACCTTCGTGACAAACACACGAATGATGTTAGATAACCAAGTTTTCTTTTTCTTTTTCCCAGTGCCATCGTGACACACGCACGATTGTTGTTAGACACTGCCCTTCTTTCTCTCCTCGTGCCACCAGAATTACTCAACCGGTTGATGTTGGACACGAGTTTCACCCCTAAGTAACATACCTTCCTTTAGGGGTTATACGGTGTTAGGGCCCTTAGGTCTATTAATTAACCAACAGATAAACAATTAAACAGAAATATCATATAGCAACTGTAAGACATAGGATTTCCTCTTTTTCATCATTTACATCACACATTTCAAGTTCCAATGAACTTATCACACTAAAATGTACATGCTATATTGTTTAAAGGTCATATCAATTGATACTGAAGCAAATAAGCATTTAAAATGAGTTAAATAATGATTTCTAAGTGAACTGCCACTCACAACTTGGAACTCGGCCGACCACCTTGGAACTCGGCCGAACGCCTCCCAGATTCTGAAACTCGGCCGACCAATCTCGGCCGACCAACTCACCGCTTGAAAAACCTACAAAGAAACTCGGCCGATCAGGACCCAAACTCGGCCGACAAAAACGCTGTTCGCTTATCTTAATTGAGAAACTCGGCCGACCAAGATCAAAACTCGGCCGATCAGAAAACGCTGTACAAAAGCCCTAAATAAGAACTCGGCCGACCGAATAGAAACTCGGCCGAACCGCGCACAGGCAGAACACCAAAAACGGCCTGCAAAAGTCGATTTCTCTCGAATCGATGGGCAAACTTCGAACAAACACCACCAAACGATCACAAACGACGCATACAACTAAACCGCACCTGAAAGGAATAAAGGAACAAGCTAGGGCTACTCCGTGCACCCCAATCTCTTGGTCGTTTTTCTTGCAAACGCAGCTCCAGCTGCAAATCCAGTCCGAATCGATGAAGATGAAGACCTACTGAGGGAAAGAATGATCTGCAACAGCTGATCGGAGCAAAACGAAGCTCCAGTGCTTCTCCCTTCTCAGCTCCCTCTCTCTCTCTTTCTCTCTCTCTCACGCAAGGAGCAGAACGCAGGAGCGTTCTCTCGTTTCTGTGAAATGAAACGAGAAAGGTAAAGAGAGAAAAGATTAGGAAGAAACTTAGGGGCCTAAATGCAAAGTTCAAAAACTACAAACGGGTCCCTATAAGCCCAAAAACATGCAACTTTTGACTCGAAGGTCGGATTCGAACGATTTCTCTGGCAACGCTTCAAGCGTAAGATACTACACGCTTTAGAAGCTAGAAAACACGCTAAGCACATATCATAACCATTTTAAGCATTATTAACAAAAACAAGCTTATAACTTAACACATCAGCTAAACTCTTGCTTAACAACATACTTACGGGATAAGCTCGACACGGGTCGTAACAATTACAGTCCACCTATGGTCTTATGCATCTCATTCCACACTTTTGAATCAACCTGTAAGCCTGTAAGGATCATCATTACAATGAACAACTTCATGGATGCTTCGTGAGGTTGGACCTTCAAGTTGCTTCTTGGAATTGGATCTTCTTGTTTCTTCTCCATGGACGCTCCTTGGAGTTGGATCTTCAAGTTGCTTCATGGAATTAGATCTTCATGGTTCTTCTCCGTGGATGCTCCTTGGAGTTGGATCTTCAAGTGGCCTCCTTACATCAAGTGTACAAGGACTAAAGTAATCCTATCTCTATTACATCATATGAGTACAAATATAAAGGGAAAGAATTAATTACACTTTGAAATAAGAGATGAGGCTCGACATGCAAGCTGAATACTTTATACAAAGGATCCATATGCAACCATTATACATCCATAGCATTCACAAACAAACATATCCAAAAGATTAAAATCCACATTCATTCACAACATTCACAAAAGGGGGTACTAGGCCATAACTGTGCATGCATTCACCACATAAAACAAAATTTTACAGGCGACTTGTATGATATCATAGGTATATATACATATACATATATACATATTAAAATTGTAGTACTTTTAATGAGGGACATTCTCCATTAACTAAATTTTTTGACTCCCACACAGATTATGCAGGGTACATAGGGGCAGCGCCCCTGTGCGGGGATAGAATTTATATAAACATAGAGAAATCTAGGGTTTTCGACTATGACTAAATTTCTTATATAATTGAATAAAGAAGTTGGTCTAGTTGAATATCCTTGGTTACAAATGATTATTTTATCTGAATGTGTAGCAGATATATGTCAGATAAGATCTTGTATTTAGTTGATGATATCAATGTTTGCTTGATATATCAGTAAAGAGGTGAAACCCTAAATGAATGGAAGGTTGGAAGTTTGCGAATAAATTCATGAATTCAACTCATGCGATTCTTTATTGTTATAAATTCATTTATTTATGGTTATTCTTGATGCATGATATTTTAATGAATATCTTAGAAACCCTAGTTCAATTCATACTAGGGTTTCATATGCATGACCGATTGAAATGACTTATGTGATAATTCGAGTTTCTAGCTGAATATCATTTTATATGCATACTTTTTCTCTTTTGGGAAGCCTTGATAAAGTTTACTTGTTGTCCCTTTTCGATAATGTTGCTCAATCTCTATTTATAAGCTCAGACTGGCATTTTTACATTGACAAAACATATTTTATTTTCTCTCTTGAGATGCTTGTAACCCATTAGGTGGAGGGTGGTCAACATGACATGATGACATGGACTTGACTTAGTAGAGTTGACTCTTGGGGGATATACTTGAGATAGTTTGGATATCCATCTTCTTAGATATTGATGTTGATACTTTCATGTAAGCCCCTTAATAAGAGATTATTATGTGATCATATAAAATTAAATACGGTCATTGCATTCTTTTCTGCTACTATATTTTAGTCTTGTATATCATTCATTTGAGAAAAATAAATATACACTTATTCCAACATACTTGTTAGTGTATTTAGATTAGATGTGTTTATTTTGGAATTGAGTAAGGAGTGGATCCCCTCTGGGGCCTCAATCCTTACACCTATAAACACACCTTATGATCATTTGTTATATCTAAAGATCCATTTAGATACTCTAATGGATCCACACATATATGCATTGTCATAGGAATCTTGGTGTACCTAGGGAACTAAACTACACCTAATAATTCCTATGTTGTATGTAGGCTGAGTATGAACACAAGTTGTATAGACATAGACCACTTTAAAACATAGGTTTTCATGTACCTTGAGGGTACTACTACTAATAGTCTTTAGTAAATTGGTTTCCCAGCCAAGCTAGAGAGTTATGTCATTACAATCTGGGATGTTGATTTAGATCTAACCTAGTCTACTAGTGGTATGTGTTTTTTTTCAGAGGTGGAGAAACTTCTTTAAAATATTATAAGGAATTCTTTTAGAACCAAATCCACCAAGGAGTTTAATGTTATTGCCTTAGATTTATCTTATTGTGTGACAAATAAATCTACTTGTTGATCTTCCGATACTTTTAAATCATCTTTGTCATATTTATATTTATTTGATAACAAATCATCCACAGACAAGGCTAAACCATCTAAGAAAATCTAGAAAAATGCTTTAAGATGTTTGAGATATGAGGATCTGGTAGATCGCATAACATCTAGGTTCATATCTATTGAGTATGTGAAACATAAATTCAATATTATAGATTTATTTAGAAAAGTTTATCAAGGAAGCTAGTACATAACTATTTGTGAGGTGGCTATTTTGTCCAAGGATTATAAATTAGTAGTGGAAACCTTATTATTCTAAAATTGTAGATCCTGTAAGGATTTGTTCAATGAGAAAACTAAATTGCATTATTATTCGGAAGAACACACATGACTGTTGGGTTTTTTGGAGAAAATATGCGTGGCGGAAGCAACAAAAAAAATTTCACACAACCCAAAACAGGATCTCGTCGACAACAGCGTATTCGGAAGGAGTGTTTGCGGGTTATACCTTATCGCGGAGCAAGTCCGGTGATGTCCCATTGTACGATAGTGTGCAACGCTGCTGACCTACACGGATGAAACATCTCCCTGTTCGCTGAGTGCGTCGTAGGAAGATCCGGCGGTGTTTCTTTGTATGGTGATGTACGTCGATTGTAGCGCATACAAATGGTCGTAGATGTCCTCTGAACGCAGGTGTCTTAGCGTTTGCGTCTCTACTTCGTCCATGTGGATGGTCTGGAACTCCACTTTGCGCTTCCTAAGCCGGCGGGAAGGAGTTGTCGCGGTGCTATCATTTCTCTCCTAAGGACGGTGACGGCTAGGGTTTACATACGTGAGTATAAATTAAAAAGTCTATCTCAATATCTTATATAGATATCGGTCGTCAAGCTCCTTTAAAAAGGAGACGAAGGGAAATAGGATTTCCTAAACCCATCGGTAAAAAGAAACACTGCGTTAATTAAAACGCTCATGGATTAATTAGAATATTCTGAAATTCATTGATTAACCAAATAATCGCATTAATAGATTAATTAATATCCGACTCTGTGCAATCGTTTGGGATGGCTCTATGGGCATATATGCCAACAATGACTTCTCTACATGACCCTCTCTATGACAATAGTGCTTCATTAGGTCGGAGTATAAAAAGAGCCTTTTAGTCAAGTGCAATATTGATAGATCGAATATGAAATCCTCAGATACTTTTACAAAATGAGTATAATATGAGAATCAAGGTTTTGTTGTAATTTAAAATACTCGTTAGAGCACTCATGAAAAAAGATTGTTGCGAGAAAGTTTAAGAACATACAGATAGAAAGTTGTTATTATGATAACAATATAGTTGTATGATTAATTCATATTAAAAATATATAAGTCTAGTTCAAGACGTAGTTCATCATGTCTTTCTAGATGGAAGTCATTCATACTATGTAATGCTTGAATACCACAAGCTATCTTTGCTATAGAAAATAGTAAAGTCCCATTTTATTATATATTGATTCTTCAAGGTTTTGTGTAATATGTAAAGAATTGTTTTATTCTTATATTCAAAAAATCAAACTTTCTTTTTAGCTTTATCCCCATGTTGTTCATTTTTAAAGTAAGATGTCTCCTCTTATATGGGAGTCTTTCAAAGCCCATTTGGGCCTCTCAAGGGAATTTTAACACGACTAATTTGGCTGTTTTTGCATTAAGATTTGAAGAATAACCGTCTTTGACATAAATGACGTCTCTTCAGGACACTGCTGGAGAGAAGGCTCCTGCTCATTCGCTTTCGGCAGATAGTAATTTGCTATATCCTCAGCCATCTCGCGGTCGCACACTTGTTGGAGGGCATGTTTTGCCTGCTAACACTTGTTTGGTTGAATCTTAGGATGACAAAAAGTGAGACAGCACTATGTTGAGCCTGCCTTCACATTGAACTTTAGACGACCATTACGTGGTGGTGGTTGAAGACGGGCGTGCCGTGGCATCATGATCAGGAATCCGTCCCACCGCAAGCAGGAATTTGGTATCACACTGTAGCAGTGTCCATTATCAACAGTTACGTATATCGCATGGTGATGGACATCGGGTTGTCTTCAGTTCAATAGATTCGCCGCGAGCTGGCTACTAGATAGTGAGTGTGGTGGTACAATCAAGAGCACTTTCACTGTTGCCTGTTGGCGCTTTGCAGGGGTCCTCGTCGAATTAGGCTCACAAGTATGCTTCCACGCAATGTTAAGCTGCAGTCTACGGTCCAGGTAAAGTGTGTACGTGTCGATCATTTGCTTGATAGAATAATCGACAGGTAAATATCGATCACCCCGAGCCGAAAAGCAGTGGGATCCGTTATTTGGAAGAGAACTGAATGTCGGGTTGGCTTTATCAAATCTTCCTTCTCTAAAAGTAGATCATTTGGAACGATGCCTTTTGTGGTTTACTTGTTCGTCCATCAGTTGAAGCAATTTGCGGAGGGAGGGGGAGGCGGGGCAAGTCCCCCCCCCCCCCCCCCCTCCAAAAAAAAAAACAACACTCACCCCCACCCCAACTTTGAAAATTATTCAAAAAGTATTAGTAAAAAAATTAAAAGTTTTTAGATAATAATAGTAAATGTCTCATCTCATCTCCATACAAAATTAAATTAGTAGTTGATAAAAACAACAGTCTTATTATATTCTGAAAAGAGTACAATCCTCTCATATAATAGGAGGGTAAACACAAAATACACAACACACCCTAATGAGTTTATTATACTTAGTCCAAATTAGATAAGACTTTAGTAAAAATGAAAAAATAAAATTAAAGGAAATAGAGCAGCTTAAGATAAATATATTTCAATACTTCCCCTCAAGTTGGAGCATATATATCACTGATTCCCATCTTGTAACACAGTTCCTCAACTTTCTTATCAGAGAGAGACTGTATAAAAATATATGCAGTTTTCTCATGTGTAGGTAGAAAAGGGATAGTGATCTTCTTAGTCATTACAACATCGCGAAGTGAACATTAGTCTTCCTCAATATGATTGGTTGTTTCATGGAAGACATGATTACTAGCGACGAAAGTTGTAGCACGATTGTTACAGTACATTACAATAACATGAGTGACGAGAAATCTAGTGTCAGACATAATAGATTTGATCCATAATAGCTCACCACTAGTATGTGCCATTGTATGATACTCAGATTATGTATTGGATCTGACAACAACATTTTGTTTCTTACTTCTCCAAGTAACCAAGTTATCCTCTACAAAGGTACAATAACCATATATGGATCTCCTATCATATTTATACCCAGCATAATCAACATAAGAATATCCAGTCACATTTAGATGCCCATTCCTTTTATAAAACAATCTATGCCCAGGTGTATTATTCGAATAACTCAATACTCAACATGCGGCTTTCCAGTGACACTGCTTAGGACAATCTTTGAATTGACTAAGAACACCAATGATAAAGCATATATATGTCCTCGTAATAGTAAGAAATAAAAGTTTATCAACCTAGCATTTATAGCTAAATTTATCTAGCTAAGGGATGAGTAGATTCTACCCATAGCTTATATACTTAACCTAAAGGGGAGACTACAAGTTTGCAACCAAGCATTTCAGTTTCAGTAAGTAAGTTGAGATTATACTTTCTCTTTGATAAAGATGCTCCATTTTTGTTATGTGATATCTCAATGCCAAGAAGATATTGTAAAGCCCAAGGTCTTAGGTTACAAACTATTTTGTAAAATATTTCTTTGTAGCAACACTTCCAGCAAAATTTCTGCCACATAGGATGATATCATCCACATAAATCATAAGAAAAATAGTGTCAGAAGTAGTAGTTTTTATAAACACAGTGTGGTCATATTGAGATTGAATGAAGTCAAATTTGTACTGCAGTATTAGGGATAATTTGTCAAACCATGCTCGACTGTTTGAGCCATAAATGGATTTCTTTAGAAGGCATACTTTTTCAAAGTACAATGACTGAGCAACATAACCTAGACGTTGTGACATATAGACAATCTCCTATAAATCCCCATATAAAAATATGTTCTTAACATGTAGGTGATGTAGGTGTCAGTTTTTATTAACAACAACAAAATTTAGTATTCATACAAATTAAGATGAGAAACTAGACAAAAAGTTTCAAACTAATCAATCTCGCTTCTTGTGTGTATCCTTCAGTGACAAGTGTGGTACAATTGTCCCATCGGGAAAATGTCATAGTAAAAACCCATCAATAGGTTTTCTACTTATAGGAATATAAATAAGGTTCCATGTCCGACAAGACTGAAATGCATCCATCTCCTCATCCATTGGTCGTTTCCATCCAGAGTGTATTAGTGCCTCTTGAACATTCTTTGGAATAGAAACTACAGATAAAGAAGTAATAAATTGAGCCAAGGAAGCATTCAAATGATTTGTAGATACATGTTGAGAGATACAATATTTGGCTTCAGATAATCTCCCCTATTGTAATGGATTGGAAATGTTTGAATCATAAGTTGTAACAAAATTAGTAATATTGTCGTTGTCCTGAGGTGGATCCTCAGTCTCAAAAGATGCCAAAGTAGGGGATACTTCAGATAGATATACAAACACAATTGATTCAGTAATGGGCACAGTTGGAAGTGACACCTGGTTACTAGGTTCAGAAAAGAAAGATATGTCTTCAAAAAGATGACATCGGCACTGACATACAAATGATGTACAATATGATCAAAACATTTATAAACCTTTTGTGTATGAGAGTAAGTAAGAAAATAACAACAGAAAGCACAAGCTATTATTTTATCATTCCCATGATTGTGATTATGAACAAAACATTAGCAGGTAAAACTTTTGATGGTAAACCAAATATAGGTTCATGGGGATGAAGAAGGTTATAAGGAAGCTTATTTTGAAGCATAGAAGAAGGCATCTGATTGATAAAATAATTGGCTAAAAGAATGGCATCATCCCAATAAAACTTAGCTACTTTCATTTCATTAAGAAGAGTGTGAGGCACATCAACGAGATGCTTTTTCTTCCTTTTGACAACTCCATCTTGTTGTGGGTTGTAGGGACAAGAAATTTGATGAATAACCCCCTTGACAATAGAAGTCTTTTGAAAACCATGTTGTACATATTCAGAAGTATTATAAGTGTGGACAAGTTTAGGAGTAGCAGAAAATTGAGTCTTTATTTCATTAGGAAATTGGGAGAAAATATCAAAAACTTCAAAATGATCTTTTAACAATTAGATATAGGTTTAATGAGACTAGTCATCGGTAAAGGTTGCAAAATATCATACACCAATACGATTAGCAATACAACATGGTTTCCAAACATCAGAGTGAACTAAGTAAAACAAACTTGGACTACTATTGTCATGACAGTGAGGAAACAAGATCCGATATTGATTTCCAAGCTGGCAAGACTGACATGAAAAGTTTTTAGTAGACATAATTGAAAATAGAGACTTCAATTTGGAAAAGTGTGACCAAGTCACAGGTGCCATTGATGAAGGGATCTAGATTGGGCCACAAGAGTAGTAGTAGGGAGTCTTATAGAGGTCTCTGGGTAGTATAGACCGTCTCCACCTTTATATCCCCCACCAATTTTCTTCTTCATCCTAAGATCCTACATAGAGACAGTGTGAGGAAAGAAGGTTACACTACAGTTTAAGGTTTTGGTAATTTTACTAACAAACATCAAGTTTAATGAGAATTTAGGAACAAATAAGGCTGGTTTAGGAAATTGATGTTCACATATCCTCTCCCAATAATCGGAGAAGTGGTCCCACCTCTACACACAGGAGGATTGTAAGTAAATTTTTTCAAGTACGTAAACACTTTCTTATTACCAGTCATATGGGTTGTAACACCTGGATCAATAACCCAATCATCTTTTGATGAAGAGGAAGAACCTTGAAGATATGATGGGACACTTGTGTGTTGGGTAATATTTTCTTGAGGATTAATAGTGATAGAAAAAGAGATCTTGATCAGTGTCAAGGTCAGAAGAACTCACTAACATCATCTAAGGATTAGTAACACGAAAAATGGAGGTAGAATCTCCATCAACATTGGTAGTTGACACTTCATTTTCCCATTTAGGTATCCCATTCTTTCCCCAATATCTGTCTTCATTGTGATTAGTGAGCTTGCAGAAATTACAAAATTTGAATGTTGGATGAGGAAGAAGAGGATTCTCTTCCAATGTTGATGATACTTTTTCCCCATCCACGACTAAGATTAACGAGTCTAACAACAACAAGGGATGCATGCTCCTTGACAGCAATAGTGCAAGATACAAAATGAGATAATCTAAGATATACATAACCTAACATGGGAAAGGGTTCATATGCAAGAATTTGTTGATGAACAACTTCATCTCTAAGAAGTAGAAATGTCAAGAATTGGTAAAGTTGAATTTCCACTTACTACTATTAAATTTTTGCAAGACGAGATGATAAGGGGTGATGAAGCTTGAGTCCACCCAAAGTCCCTTTAAATATGTGAAACTATGAAGCGAAGGCTGAATTATCTTTAAGTTTGAAGGAATGCAAATGTTTGTATAGATCTAATACTCTGGATGCATTTTATTTTCTAGAATAAACCTGAGCAAGGAGATCACATGCCTCCTTGGCAGTATTGGTGAAGAATAGATTAGTACAGTTGTGTTATTCACAACTATTCAGGATCTAGAAGAGAACTTGAGAGTCGTGTTTAGCCCACTATTTAAAATCTTCCTTCAATTTATCAGATGCTTCTTCGGTAGCTTTCTTCTTGTCATATGTGTATTCCTTTAGTGGAGGTACATTTGTAAAATGTTCTAGTTTTCCCAAACAAAGTGCATAGATCTAAAAAGAGTGTGCCCATAGGACATAGTTGGATCCTTTACATTTTAATGAATTAAAACATTTGGGGTGTGTTTCACACATCCTAATAATGGAAGAAGATGAACCCATAATAAACCAATACAAGGTATAGTGGAATAATAAAAGAAGAGTAGAAATAGAATTAGACAGACACTGACATGTCGTGTTAGGAAGTGGACACACTGCGTCACTTTTAGAAGAATATAACTGTAGATTTCTGACACAGTGCGTCAGGAGGTGACATGACGTATAGGTAAGGCACACACCATGTAAGGCTGCAAAATAATAGAATTTCTCAGAAAAAATATCCAAAATATATTGTGAACCTTATGGATCACCTGGAGAAATAAAGATATGTTGGAGAGATCCAATCATATCTAATAATACTTGGACAAAAACCTATATAAGATGGTCATAGATGACCACAAAAAGATTTTGTATGGCTTTCTGGTCAACTAATCTTTAGGATATAAGACTCATGGGAGGTTTGTGGGCAATTCTCTTAGTTCCTCTTGTTCGGAAGAGGATATGACTAAAAGGAAGACTAGATCTCCATAGGTATGATAAGAAGTGGGGAAGGGAGGAGAGATGATAACGATGTCGTCTTGGAAAGTAGGGGTCCTGAAGTGGCTATTCATCCTTCTTTGATACCATGTCGAAAATTGTTGTCTTTCTATGTTATGAAAAGAGTACAACCCTCTCATATAAATAGAAGGGGAAATAACAAGAGAGTAGTCAGCAAACCCTTGTGGACCTATTATACTAAGGCCATATTACATAAGACTTAAGTAAAATGAAAAGAATAGAATTAGCGAAAACTATAGATAAATATATATCCCAATAATAATAATAAATTATTAATTAGATAATACTCCAAAAATCACTCCATTCATTATGAAGTAATTCAATAAAAGTTAATTCTATTGACTAGAATATTTTTGATTATTCAATTTCCAGTCACAAGAAAATGTATTAGATGCATGTTGTTTTTCACAAGATAGTCTTCAAATAATTGAGTCAAAAAAAGTTATCAAGTAATGACTTCATAAATTCACAATCATGAAAAATTTTAATTGCCATGATTTAAATATGATTATTTAGTTTCAACAAAACATGTGTTAGGAAGTTCATCAGAAGCATGTTTAATGCATAATTTGTACATGAGAAAATGTATAACTATTTAGTTTTAACAAAACATGTGTGAGGAAGTTCATTAGAAGCATCTTTTCTGCATAATATGTACATGAAAAAATGTATAATATAAAAAATAGATATATTTTTATAGTGGATTAGCAAGTAAATAAATTTTCTTAGCATGATTTTTGGTTGACAGAGTGGGTATTGAATATGACTATGATTTTCCTCTAAGGTCGTAACTGATAAGTTAGTGAAGAGTATGAATATCCCTTCTACTTCATCAAAAATCATAGTCAAGGAGTCACTTGGCAATAGTGCTAAGGAACCCCTTAAATATGAAGAGGACATGATGAAGGACTTTGAAATACCCCCCTAACCCAACCTTAACATTATATTGATACTCCTACCTCCTGGGAGGAACTTGAAGGGAAATGGCCTGAAGATGAAGCCAACAAAACCAAGCCCTTATATGGACATTGCCAGAAGAGCCCTCGACTGAACTAGGAATCGGGAGAGGCTTGCATAGAGGAAGATAAGGAAAATCAAGACCAAACTCAGAATGTCACTGATGTCTAAGGTTGCAAGTCTTTCCACTTTTCTTACAAAATTGTTGTTTATGTTACATTGATTATGTTGGAATACTAGAGGTATTGGAAACCTTGATACTTATCGATTCCTCAAAGATATCATCTCACAAAAGAGACCAAATCCTTTTACTATCTTGGAACCCTGAATTAGTGGTCCCTTTGCTACTAGAACTATCATAGAGTTGGGTTTCTTCAAATCATATCAATGTGAACCTAGGGAATTTGCATGATGTATTTGGGTTTGCTGAATGATGGAGAGTGTGATATTCAGATCATCAATTATCACAGACAATACCATTACCTACATGGTTAATGGAAATACATTAATCACTTTTGTGTTTGCTAATCCACACATCTCAATAAGAAAGCTACTCTAGAAGCACCTGATCAACATGGGAAAATGATTTACACTCACGTGGATCATAATTGATAACTTCGATACCACTTTTAGTCTAAAAGATAAAGCTGGAAGCATACACTATGACTCAAAAGAAGCTTATTTGTTCTACAACTCTCTCTTGTAAGTGAGATTAACAAACATCAATTTTTATGGCATGATGTTTACATATATACAGGGAACATTCTAGTAATGATTCGACCATGAAGTAGACAATGCAGAATTCATTAATATGTACCATCAATTTTTGGTTGAACACTTGCCATGCTCAAATTAGACCACTACCCAATACTAGTGAGATCTATCGACTCAAAGGAACACCCAACCGAGATTTTTGGTGAAAGAATCCTAGTCTAGAGACCATTACTTATAGAACATGTTGTGTAACACATGGAACCCCAATCAAGACTCTCATGCAACTCTAGTGGAGACTAGGGAAATCATTCTTAATTGGCATTCTGAGAAAAACATCATCACAAGAAAAGAAAAATGGAACCTCAATATCCTTTAAACCAGCTTGGCAGAACACTATGATGTCATAATTGACAACTTGATATCAGAACAGGAAAAATACAATGAGATTCTTAAATAGGAGGATGACTTGAAACACAAATGCAACATCAACTGATCACTAATGGGGACAACAATACCAAATTTTACAATGCTCGTGTAAAGTAAAAAAGAAGGAATAACATTGTGTTGATGCTGAAAAACATAGTAGGTGAATGGATTACTGAATCAACAGTAATCGAAGATATGGTTTATAGCCACTTCAAGAACATATTCATTGAACCTTTGACTATCAATCTTGAGGCAATCAAGAAATTCATTAGTGTCTTAAAGCCCTTAATGGTGGCACAACAATGGGCACTGACTAAGGAACTAAGCCTAAATGAGATTCACACGATCCCATCAGCAACAAACCCACACAAACCAACAGAGCCAAATGGAGTCAATGGGTTAGTCATGCTCACGAAATGGCACATGGTGAAGAACTCAATTCTCAAGACGGTAAGCTATGTGATCTCTGGTAAAGATTTGGATGACACTTTCTGCAATGCTAACATCATTCTTATCCCTAAAATTCAAAATACAAAATCATGTGAACATTTTAGACCTTTCTCCCTTAACAACATTGGTCTAAAATACTCATCTAATGTAATAGCAAAATGGATGAAATGCTATCTTTTGAACTAGATCTTGTCAGCTCAAAGCTCTTTTGTAAGTGGATATGGAATCTCCAAAAACGTTACAGTGGCCCAGGATATCATCCACACTGTGAGGAGAAGAAGCACGACAAAGACGACATATATCAAAATTTAGATATCTAATTCCTATGATAAAATACCATGGCCGTTTGTATCTGACACTCTGAGTAGGTTGGGTATGCCAAATTCAATCATTAAATGCATCCTCAACTCATTATCAGTGGGTGAGGCTTTCCTCATATGGAATGGAAAACATATAGGTGCATTCAAGGCATCTAGAGGGTTAAGGCAGGGAGATCAGCTATCTATGTACCTCTTTGTTCTTTGTTTAGAACACTTGAGTCTTAAGATAGAAAACTTAGTTTGAGAAAAGAAGTGGTAAATTATTAAGTTGTACAACAATGACCCATCATATTCCCACTTATGCTTTACAAATGATTTACTTCTATTTGCTAAGGCAGAATCTTTACAATGAAACCAATCATCAAATTCTTGAAAGAGTTCGGGGTTGTTTCAAGATAGGCTATCTTAGTGAGAAAATCATGCATACACTCTGCAAGAAGTGTACAAGAAAGGAAAAGGAGAAGGATATGTAGAATTAGTGGCTTCACACAATTAGAAAACCTAGACATATATCTAGGACTACCATTGATTCATGGTAGGGTGAAATTTGATACATATGGAAGGATTCTAAATAAGGTATCAGTGAGCCTCAACTTTAGGTCATCGAGGTGCCTCAGCCTAGCTAGGAGAGTAAGTCTTGAAAATTCCACACTTTCTGCCATCCCCAACTTTGTCATTCAAATGACAATTATTGTAACGACCCCACCTCCTGGTAACCCCCAGTTAAGGGAGACCAAGAGGTCAGAGCCGTTATCCCAATTATCAGATCAAAGGTTCGATAAATAATCAGTAATAATTATTAAATTCTACCGAGACTATACTGAAAGATGGAATAAAATAAAACTTTGCATACCTTTTGAAAACCTGGATTTCTAAACTTCTATCCATGTATGAAATCTATTCTAACTATTCCTCAATTGTACTTTAATTCTCATTTAATTCCACATATGCCACTTTATTGTTTGTTCGTTTCATTGTACCTAAAACGCCAACAAACAAAACGTCGGTCAGCATAAAGCTGGTATGTGGGGGAAACAATAATCGTGCAACTATGATAACAATGTAATCAACCAATTATCATTTAACAGCCAAGATTACATCTTAAGAAATACTACTTAATCCTTACATATCCCATATCTCTATGTTGTCCCTACAGTGGACTTGGATACTACCTTCCTCATGGTAGATCCCCATTAAACCCCACATGATCCTACCTAACAGGTAGATCAATATCTAGGGTTGAGTCGCATGGCACTACCCATAGGTAGACCAATCCCTAACTCATGGTGTGCTAAAGAGTCGCATGACACTACCCATAGGTAGCCCAATCCCTGACTCAAGGTGACTTGATGGACCTACCCCATTGGTAGCCATGTACTAAGTCATCCAATGACCTGATGGACCTACCCCATAGGTAGCCATGTACTAGGTCAAACTATTAAGCCACAGAGGGGACTATGATCTGAGCTAGTAGGAATATATCTTAAGTGATAGTCATATCCACATTTGCCATGCAGATTATTCAATTATACTTCAAGCATAGTCCAATCAAGCATGTCAATCTAGCAATCATCATATAATTTGCATTATTTAGATTCTAAAGTGTCACCATCACCTTGATCACATTAAAACCTCATTTGGCCCTAATCTAGGGTTTTAGGGTTTGATTAAGGAATAAGGGTGAAAACCCTAATTAATATATTCAACATATATGTTTGTTATAATCACTTAGATCAAATTTATTTTTGCCAACCATATCTTAGTTTCAAAACCCTAATTCTCATAAGCATGATTATACACATTATAAACTTTATTCTCCTTCAGAAAACATTTATCATATCAAAAGTCATCACTATTTATTCATGTATGAATTCCTTTTATCTTTTTATCTTGTGCCAAAAACACATGTGCCACAAAGATAATTAACATTATTATTCCACCAATAACATCATTGAGGAATTATCAAATTAATTCATTGATCATATTACATAGTTCAATTTTATCAAAATTAAGGATATTACATTCACCCCTCCTTACAAGGAATTTTGTCCCCAAAATTCCATCAAGCATACAAACAATTCAGGACAAGACTTTTCCATGTCCATCATTGGCCCCTATGTGGCTTTACCCTATCCATGGCACTTCCAAAGAACCTTTATCATCACATATTCTTTTCTCTGAGTTCTTTCACCTTCGCATCTAGAATCCTCACATGTGAATCAGGACATTTCAACCTCCGTTGGGGTTCACTAGGTTCATTGCTCAGCACATGGATCGGGTACCTCACATAGTGCTCTAAACTAGACACATGGAACTCATCACACATCACATTATCCTGATGGTTAAGGTCAAACATAAATAACTCCACCAATCCATCTCAAATCAACCCATGAATCGGGGACTCATCTGTCTCAGCTATAGCTCATAGGGGTCAGATTTTCATATCACATACTCTCCCATAGTGAACTGCATGTCAATCTACTTTGCATCAGCTCATGACTCATGTTGCCCCTGGGCTCTCTCTCGCCATTGCAAGATCAAAGCGACTTCATCTACACACACTGTGGTCTTTTTCTAACCTTCGTGAGGTCCCTTCACCAACATCATCTTAATGAAGCGGTGACTGACACAACCTCCCTTACATAGCTTCTTATATCCCGATACTGGCTATGGTGGCTATCATCACAACTTTCATAGGATGAGAATTGTCCCCATATATCACCCTGAATGAACACACATGCTTGCCATTGACTTAAGGCCACCTTCTCAATCCCGAGCTTGGTGCCTGGGAGTCACCTCTCATGTGCTCCATAGTCATGCATCATAGACCACCTTCTCATTCCCGAGCTTGGTGTCTGAGGTCACCTCTCATGGTGCCCATTGGTCTACCCTCCTGGGCATGACCTTTATGGAATCTTCCATCAGGGTGGCATGTAGGTGCGATAATTCACATGTATATATAACTGTGATAGCCATAGTGACTTTATAATTGTAGTATGAACATCCAAACTGTTTAGATTACATTCAATGCGAGGAAACATTCGGAAAACCCTCGGGAAACTAATGTGATTAATCATAATTAACCACATACCTATCAAGATGATGTGAGACAGAAATAATCCAATCAACAATAGGCAAGCAAGCATTCAATAAGATCCGGAAACAATTATACAATTCCCTTTTATTACTCATGTCATCAAGATCTATTAAATCTATCTCGCTTCCTAGGGTTGTAGTCCACTTTTAGTGTTTCATTGGAAATTAGGGTTTTTATCTCCTCTTTCAATATTATGATCCTTAACTTATCAAAACTACATTAAACCCTTAATTTCTCAACAACTAATCCTCAGTTTCGGATTAAAGGCATAATTATCCATTAATTAAGCCCCTTAAACCTCTTTTACATTAAAGCTACTATTTTTATCCTTTTAATCCATGACAATATCATTATGCTCATTTATCATCAATTCAAAGTTCATTATAGTCTAATTCGCATATGAACTTGATTTACCATTAATTCCACCTTTTATTCATTAGAAAACCCTAATTACTACATTTAGGGTATTTAACCACAATTAGGAACTTTAATGCTCGAAATAGCTTGGAATCATTATATCTCATCTTTATTCATCACTTTGAATAATTAAAGCTATTAAGAGTCGAATCGCCAAAATTAGGGTTTCAAGGCCCATTAAAGCATACTTGTGCATGTAAATTCTAAATTAAACAAATTACATGCAAAGTTCATCCTTTTTATTCCTAATGTTCCTTTTTATCATTAACATGATAATATCAACATTAATCAACCATTAAACCTTATTAAATATATTAATCAACTCAAAATAGGGTTCTTCTTTAAGAAAAGAAAGATAATTAGAAAGATCAGGCGGGGGGAGGATGGCGGCGCTAGGGTTGGCAAGCGGGAGTGGGGGACGCGGGGCGATCGGGGAAGGAGGAGGAAGAGGGGGACGTGGAACGCAGGGGGACAAGAGCGATGGAAGGGAACTGGATCCGAAGGAAGGAACCCTTGCCCCACCGGACTATGTCCTGGAAGATGGAGAGGACATAGTTCCGATGGATGAGATTCTCCATCGTGAGGAATCCAGGAAGGGCAAGGCTAACCACTACATACCGGAGATAGGCCTAAACTTCATGGTGGCAGGCATGAGAGAACCCGCTATGCTAAGCGAGAATATTCAGATTTCAGACGTGAACCGTCAGGAAGTTACGGAGGAACACCTTCAGGGAAACACTTACCCAGATCGGCCGCCCGGATCTGTGGAAAGAACTGTTTCTATCGCAGACGTCGTGAACATGGGGAAGAACACGGGCGGAGCAAACCATATAGAGCGTGAGGAATTTTTCCTGGAAAACTTGTTTGTGCAGAATCTGCCCCTTGGAGCGGTTACATTGACAGATGACGAGGGAACACCTAGCATCAACGTTGATCCCGACGCAGAGGAAGTTCTAGCCCAACCATGGAAATATGTTGTCGTTGTACGAATGCTCGGGACCGAGGTAGGGTACATGACCTTAAGGGATAAATTGAAACTTCTATGGTGAATCAAAGGAAGGTTCAATATGTTCGAACTGGAATACGGCCACTTCGTCTTGCAGATGTCATGTAAACACGATTACGAAACAGCCCTAACAGGAGGTCCATGGAAATTGTTCGGGTGCAATGTCATCGTTTGGGCATGGTATCCGCTGTTCCAGCCAACAGAAGCATTCCCGGATTATATTGTGACATGGGTAAGAATCATGAATCTACCTTTACACTTGTATGTAGAAACTATGTTCGAATATATAGGCATGGCGCTGGGAAGCCTAGTAAAGGTTGATAGCTATACGGAGAACAGATCGAGAAGTAGATTCGCAAGACTGGCCATAGAAATCAATACAACTAAGGAACTGGCGAGCTCCATTCTTATAAATGGGCGGTCTTATGAAGTTGTTTATGAAGGATTCCCATGGGCGTGTCCCAAGTGTGGGAAGGAGGGACATATCTCAAAGAACTGTCCTTTGAAGGACACTGAAGTAGAGGTACAAGAAACGCAACTAGAACCTGTCCGACCAACGGGAGGAGGGGGCAACGCTTCAACTGAAAGCGGTGGGTGGCAAACGCAAAGAATGAAAGGAGGCAGGAAGAGACACCATAGATTTCAGGAAGCAGCCCCGGCGGTTCATGTGAATAGATTCGAAGGACTACAGGAGGATGAAAGCGATGGATTGCAACGCACTGACACTGGCATGGCCCATGAAGCCGAGCAGCAGAGTGTTACTCACACGACCGCGAAGGTATGGAGAAAGAAGAAGACTAATACAGTGAACAAGGGAGACAGGAATAATGTTGGCACCAAGAGTACAAATGTTTTGGGAGACATCACCAACACAGTGGGGAACAAAGTGTCGAAGGAGAAGGCCATGTCAGGAGGCAATATCAGCGACGGCAACCACAAAGCGGTCAATCCAGCAGTAGATGAAGTCATCACCGTTGAGGACATGGACGATGAACCTGCGACCACTATTGACACAGGAGGGAAAGAAAAGGATGAACGTGAGCGCACACCCATGACGATCCGGATCAAAAGGTCCAAGGCTGGCAAGGAGATTCCTGAGAAGAAAAAAACCCTGCAACCAAAGAAGGCCGGACAGACCAGCGGTACCTCGAAGAAGAGAAGGGGCAAACCGCCGGATACAGGAACAGGGTTACGTCGCAGCATGCGTCTAGCTAAAGCTATAGCTGAGAGTGAAGATTTTGGGCAGACAGGCCTTGGTGAGAAGAACCAGAACAAGGAGGCGCTGCAGATTGAGCAGTGTGAGGTGGAGACGGCCGCTGAGGCAACCATCTGCTAAGCTTAGTACTTTTCACACCCTACAAGTTATCGTTTACATAGTAAGTCTTTTCAGTATGAACATAATGTGCTGGAATGTAAGGGGTATTGGAAACAAAGACAGATGTTCTACCCTCATGAATTTCATGAGGGAACACAATCCTGATGTTGTTACTATTCTCGAACCACGGATAAGCGAGACCAAAGCTTTAAAAACCATCAAGCGCCTGGGTTTCTGTTTCTCTTATCGGGTGGAGGCGAGGGGTTTTGCTGGAGGTATTTGGGTGTGTTGGAAAGATGATAAGCTTAGAGTTCAAATCTTGTACTGCCATAGACAGTTCATCACCTGCCGTTTTAACAACAACATGGTGGTTTCGTTTATATATGCTAGTCCTCACCTAGCGGTTCGTCAACTTCTCTGGAAGCATATCATAACAATGAGCAGAAATATCAAAGATCCATGGGTGATTATGGGCGATTTCAACACTACTCTATCACCTTCTGAGAAGATGGGGAGTAATTGGTATAACTACAGAGAAGCCAGGGTGTTCAAAGAAACATTAATGGAGGCCGGCCTATCTGATTTGGGTTTTTCAGGAGTGAAATTTACCTACAAGCACGGAACGCTTCAGGAGCGTCTGGACAGGGCTGCTGCTAATGTGGAGTTCATCAACTCCTATCCTAATGTTAACTTGGTCCACTTAGCCAGAATATCTTCCGATCACTGCCCTCTACTACTGAAAATGAAGAAGAATGAAAGGCGCACTCACCGTTTCCTGACCAAAGTGAGTTGGAACAAGGAGGAGGATTTTAAAAACATGTTAAGATCGCAATGGGAAGACACTGCAGAGTTCTATGCCTCTCTCAATTCGATTAAACAGCATATCCTTAATTGGGAGAAAGAAAAAAAGAAAAAGCAAACTAAGGAAAGAAATCGCCTGTATCGCAACATCGATACCCTCCAAAGAATGCTAGCTGGTCGGTACGATCCTATAACTGACTCTTTATGCACTAATATGCAAACTAAGTTGCAGGTGATTATCAACGAGGAAGAGGAGGACTGGAAGCAGAAAGCCCATGTTAATTGGCTCCGCAATGGATATAATAACACTCGCTTCTATCAAGCTTGGGTAAAGCAGCGGAAGCGCACCAATACCATTCTGTCTATTAAAAACCAGCATGGTAACTGGATCACAAACGAACAGGAGATCATGTGCTTGGTTACATCACATTTTGAAAAAGTTCTGTCCGCACCGACTGAGAGCTGCCTCTCATGGAGACAGAGACTAGAAGCAAGTATACCAGGCTGCTTTAAGCAGCTAGGTGGGGATGAAGTAGCCCGTATTGCTGCAACACCTACGTCTACAGAGATTCAACAAGTGCTAAACACGATGCAAGCATACAGAGCTGCCGGGCCTGATGGAGTGAATGCAGAATTCTTAAAATACAATTGGGATACGGTTGGTTCCTCTATCACCAAATCGATCCAGAACATGCTGCAAGGAGAACCTATTCCAGACAAAGTCTGTAACGCCACCATCATCCTAATTCCCAAGTGTCCAAGTCCAGAGAAATGCGAGCAGCTGCGCCCTATCACCCTGAACAACATAATGCTGAATTTAGCATCTAAAATCGTGGTGGAGAGGCTAAAAAAGCATATCCCTAGCTGGATCTCGAAGGAGCAGAGTAGCTTTGTCCCAGGACGACGGATTACTGACAACATCGCCCTGGTCCAGGAGCTTATACATACCATGAAGAACCCGAAGGGAGCGAAAACCATGGCCATCAAAATAGATTTAACAAAGGCGTATGATCAAATGTCATGGCTATTTTTAAAGGATACTTTGAATCGGGTGGGAATCCCAGATTCCATTAAATATTATATCATCAACTCGATTTCAGGTGGAGAGACCTCACTGATATGGAACGGAAAATCATCTCGCCCTTTCAAAACAAGTCGAGGGTTACGACAGGGAGATCCACTCACCCCGTACCTATTTGTACTCTGCATAGAGCGTCTTAGCCAGATGATCCAGGAAAGGACTCGAAGAGGAACATGGAGACCTGTTAAACTGGGCAGATCGGGCATTTCGGTAGCTCATGTGTGTTTCGCGGACGATCTTATCCTATTTGCTCAGGCAACCAAGGAGCAAATGCGGTGCATCTTACAATGCTTCAGGACCTTTGAACAGGCGTCGGGACAATCCATTTCAGTTTCAAAATCTCGAGTCTTCTTCTCTACGAGCGTTCCATCCTCGGTCCGGCGACAGATTCAGCGCTGCTGTCAGTTTCAAGTCACCATCGACCTAGGACGTTATCTAGGAGTACCGGTTATCCACTCAAGAGTGACGAAGCGAACGTATGCATATGTTATTGAGAAGGTTGAAGGTAAAGTGAGCGCCTGGGTAGCGAGGAGCTTGTCTATGGCAGGAAGGCTATGTCTTGCCAAGTCAACATTAACAGCAGTCCCTACGTACGCGATGCAGACAACAGTTCTACCCCTTACTCTATGTGATCATTTGGATAGCATCATACGAAAATTCATCTGGGGAGGAAGCAGAAGCAGGTCTATATCCTTGGTATCTTGGGACAAGGTAACGAGCTCAAAAAACAAAGGCGGCCTGGGGGTTAAAACTATGCGGGACTGGAACCAAGCGCTGCTGGCTAAGCACGTTTGGGACCTTCTTGCAGACAGGGAGACTACATGGTGCAAAGCAATGCGACACCGGATCGACAGATGCAGTGTAGGGGGAGAAGGTGCTCTTTTGAGATTAGGGAAAGCCTATGCATCCATGCGCCAGTTTATGAAGGATAACATTCGGAGGATTCCGATGAGCGGCAAATCAGTGAATGTGTGGAACGACATTTGGGTGAAAGACCACCTCAGGCTCAGGGAGGTAGTGAAGTGGCCTATTCCGGAGGATATCACAGATCTGAAAGTGAACTATCTAGTCATCGAGGAGGGGCGATGGGATATCGCCTTTCTTAAAGACTGGTTCGAGGAAGATATTGTACAAGATATCCTTCATATCCATACACCTCTAGAAGAAGACATAACAGACCGCAGCTGCTGGAGCCATACCAGCAATGGAGTTTTCTCCACAAGCTCAGCTTACGAGTTGTTAAGAAGGCAGAAGGAAGTCATGACGCCCGGAAGATGGGAGTCACCATGGAAGTTGTGCATGGCAGGCAGAATTAAAACCTTTGCTTGGCTTGCTAGACATGATGCCCTCCTTACAAATGTTAGAAGAAAGCTAAGGCACATGACTGAGGTGAGCATCTGCCCTAGGTGTGAGGAAGAAGACGAATCGCTTATACATGCGCTAAGAGACTGCAGGATGTCCGTTTTTGTGTGGCAAGACCACATACCCTTATCCAAGCAGTATTCTTTCTTTACAACAAATAATCTCGAGACATAGTGCAAGTTCACTGTCAAGGAAATTGGACTTCCTGAAGAAATCTTTTGGACTATCTGCCATGGACTGTGGCAAGCTCGGAACTGCGAGGTCATGGAAGGAAATCAGTCAAGCAAGGAGAACGTTCGGGCAGGAATAAGGAGGGATATACGCTTACATGGGTTAGCATGGGTGGTCACACCGACTGCAAGCATCGATACTATAAACGAAGACTGGATCCCACCACCTAGAGGAACCATTAAAGTAAATGTCGATGCAGCAGTTACAAAGAGGGGAGCTGCTGCAGCTGCCATTGCTAGGAATCATAAAGGTGAATGGATTGGGGCATGGGGCATGCCGGTGGAGACGTCTAATGTTACTGAAGCCGAGCTCGCCGGAATTCTGTTGGCAATGGAACAGACAGAGTTGAATAGCTGGGCGGATGTTATAATTGAGTCAGACTACAGTGTGGCAGTTAGGATGATTGAAGAAGGAGACGGCAATTGGCCTAAGCTTGCCCTATGGCTCGAGAAGATCAGGAAGAGAAACCGGATGAATGCTGACATCCGGTTCAGACGAAGAACTAGTAACGTGCTAGCTGATAAACTAGTAGAGTTACAGATAAAGAACAAAGATCACTGCCGATTCTACCAAAGGCCTCCCAGGGAAGTTGTATGTCTGTACAAACAAGAACTAGATAGAGTAGCAAGGAGTGTCGATGTAATTAACATATAATTTAGTAGATTTTGATTCCAAAAAAAAAATAGGGTTCTTTAAACATTAAAGTATTAAAGTTGCTATCTTCCATTACTTTTCAAATTACAAGAGAAATTAGCATCTAAATATATTTTTATTAGATTCCTCTCATTTTTGTGAGCAAAATACATGATAAACTTTTGTCATCCGAGCTACTATTAAAGAGTTATGATTTTTGGAAGAAATACCTTTTTAGACCAATCGGAAGCCGCCACGTCATCTCATGCATGCAACTCGGCCCACGTTTGAGTTTATAACCAAATTACTATTTTACCCTCGACTTAAAGTTTGGCTCATTTATCCCGCGGAGGACAAGTCCGTCAACCGCCTCTTTTCCATTCTCCTTCCTTGCGCCAACGACTTGCTGCTGCCCTAGCCGTCGGCATGCAGCCCTAGGCACGACCCGTGCTCCCAGCTCCAGACCTGAAAGCCACGTCGACTCTGTTGGTATGTATGCCCATAGAGCAAGTCATGTGATGATTGTAATGGGATACTTTGTCAATTATTTGAATAATAATAATAAAGGCAATTTCCAATCTATATGTTTAAACTATTTCTGAGATGATGGTGTAACATGATAGATGTCGAAAGAATGTTTTGACTCAATGACGTATGCTTTTAGGTTAAGGACCTAAATGATGAGATCATACAGATGTTAAGAGTATACATTCTTGTTTAGTCCCTAGTTGGTTGGTATTGTGGAAATAACCATAGACATCAATAACACTAAAGACTAGATTGTGTGTTGATTGATGACAGAATCTCATTAGTCGTGATATGGTGATATCAAACCAATAACATAGGTACTTGTTAGAGAACAAGGTACCAGACAGACCCACTGTGAGAGTGACACATGGAACCATGACTTGGTAGTCACAGTCAGCTCTCACAATGATGGTGGTGAGTGTGATTCTTAGACCTGAAATCACTGCACTCAACACATGTCGTTGGGTACACTTTGACACCATCAAACACAGTCCTGAAACATGGGTTGTTATAAAGGTGATGATTGGGTGGCTTTGACACATGGGGCTTTTGAGGGGCGAGTGATAGATATGGGATTTGTCCCTCCTAAGGGAGTTTGATATCCATGGCCACTTGATGAGTAGGATTGAGAAAGGCATGTGCATGCACGTGTGAATTAATATGTGATATTTATGTCACACACATCTCACTCGGTCTATTCTGAGATCAAGGAAATGAATGAACATTGACAGGATGACTGTTCCATGCCTTGAGTTCATACTGGATATCAGTGATAAAGGAATTATACATTCACTGTAACACCATTCACGGATTGTAGGATTGAAAGTTGTTCTCCAACTTTCTATTTCACTTGGGTAGCAATGATGTGTGACTAGGCACCGCTCTTTGCTTGTGAAGTCATAAGTGTTATGGACTTTCACTGCCAATGTGAAATGGACCTACAGGGTCACACACATAGGATTTAACATGGAAGAGGAGTTTTATCCACAAGCCATGTTTAGATTGATTACTAAAGGAGTTTAGTAGTTCAATTAAACACTCAATTGATCGATAGCTCAATATCATAATGTTCAAGGTGTTGGACGTATTGATTGGAGTATCAGATTGATTGAAATCGCATTTGACTGATTCTGCACAACCTGCACTCCCAACCGATCGGCTCATGTGATGAACAGGTCGGCTGAGGTTGCGGAACCGGTCGGCTCAAATGTTGAACCGATCGGCTAATGCATAGAGTGAAATGAGCGGTTCAAGTGTTGAACCGATCGGTTCAACTGGTGCAACTGAGCAACTTGGGAAAGTAGGATTGGTGAGAATTTTCCTTGCGTTTCACTTGCCCAATTTGATTGGAACAAGGATTGGTATTCGATACCAATTAGAAACAAAAGAGGGAAAGTCAATCCGGGATCGACCAGGACCACCAACTGACCGGTTGAGATGTCCCAACCGATCGGTTCAGATCCCCAACCGATCGGTTCACTTAAGAACCGATCGGTTCAGGTTTCGAGTTGGTTGCTTTTGTGGAAAATCTCGAACCCTTCTACTCCTGCTTTTAGTACCATATTGCCGGGGACAGAGAACCCTGTCCCATGACCCGCCTATATATATAGGGGTATTGGGGGATTCTTAGAGTACAACTTAGTGCAAGTTGATTGCTCTGCAAATTTGTCATTCTCTCTGGTTTTGGTAACCGAGAGAGAGCCCGAGCAAGTGCTTCCCGCAAAGGGAGGTGCAGCAAGGGAAGGACAACTACAGTTGCAATTGACAGCAGGAGAGTGTGTTGGCGACTAGTACGTCAACAGGAGGGTGCGACTCCTTCCACTTCCTTGTGGGAAAAGGAGAGTGGAGTTCCAGGTGGTCCGTGTGGACTACTTCAGAGGCAGTCGGTCACTACCGCTTAGGAGGACAACTGTCATCCGACAGTCCGGTAGGAGGAGTCGTGAGTCCCGGTGCGACCAGGAGATGCACATACACCGTCCAAGACCATAGGTGAAGACCGCGCAAGGCGTGAGGTACTGTCGCAGAGAAAGCCTCGGGACAAGGTATGATTCACAAACCATCTTTCCTATTATATAGACGTTGACGCGATTCCTTTTGTTCTGGGTTTGGGGAGAAAATTTTTTGTTTCCACTACTTCTCTGCCTCCCCTAAAACCCAACAGTGGTATCAGAGCCACGTCAACCGCTCTATATTTTAGGATTATCGATATGATCGATTTTGGTTTGTCGCCTTTATTTATTGCATGTGATGCAAATAATATCGGCTTTATACATGTCCAATCCACAAATCCCTAATTTACATATATGATATGTAATATTAATGCACTCGATATGTGTCACCCTTAAATGAGTTTTGTGGTGGATGTGTAGCATGATTATGGCCTATAAACCCCTATATCTGTGTGTGGTTGTTTATGTGGTTGCTTGCATCTCGGTCTGCGCACCGATTCCCTTCTCTTATTCCTAATGTAACTCGAAATAATTCGAGAATTCTTTTCCTACCTTTGGTCCCCCCGAATGTAACTCGGGGTTTCACAATTATATTGTAAATAGGATAGATTTTATTTCCTGTTATGTCAAAGAACGGCGGACGACCTGAAGACGATCGGTTCAAGGCATGAACCGATCAGTTGGTGATCCAGACGGCCGGTTCGAGGAACAAGACGAGCGGGTGGTGACCTGAGGAGATGCACGATGACCGGTGAACCGATCGGCTGGAGGTGCCAGTCGATTGGCTGGTGGCACCCGAACAACCTACCTAATGGCGAGCCGATCGGTCATGGAGATGAGCTGATCAAACCCAGAAAGGAAGGCACATATTTCATCTTGTAAAGGTTGCATGTGATGTAGACCTAGATGACTGTGATTCCTCTTGGCTCGAGGAATCACAATAGGATGGCCATAATCATTGCTTTTTATCGTTTCGCATGTTTTCTGTGGGATATAGCATGTATAGGATATGTACTATATATTGTGGTGATTGGATATGTATATGTATATAAAAACCAAATCCCTCATTAAATATTAAGTTTTAGATGCCTTCCAAATGTGACACACGTGAAAAGCTTGATCGACCAAGTGTGGGCACGCCCTAGCATGGTGCACCGTCTATCTCGTGGAAGCGTGAAGGATGAATGTGTGGGTCTGCCCTAGCAGGGTGCATATTCATCGTGTTGGCTTTGGGTCGGACTTAACAAGGTGATCTAGATGGGATCTAGTACCTTGAGGAATGGAGATGATCATTGCAAAGAGTTGCATATGACATCTTTCAAGAGTTGCATATGATGCAATTGGCAAGAGTTGCCTACCTGAGAGATCTGAGTTGTGGGTGACAGCCCTAGCTAGTCCATGGCTCAGAGGATTTCAGGATCTTGACCCACTAGAAGATTGTACGCTGCAATCTTCCGAATTGATGGTGAGGGCTATCAATTTGAGTCAAAATAGTGGGAGCGATAATTAATTAAAGGCCTAATTAACTATCGTCAAATTTATTCAAATCAAATCAAAATGAGCTTTGACAAATGCAAATTTTCTCTTGTAGAATGGAAAAAGAATCATCTTTTAAAATGGGAAAATTAATTGAGAATAAATTCCATAACTGGTTCAGGACTGTGAGAAGTGTTCTGCACAATCTAGATATACCAGGAGCCTTAGAATCCACTCTATGTACGCTTAATGCGTTAGTGAAGAAGAAATTAGGTAAGGGAGAGAAGTGTTCTCTCGCCAAACCAATTTCTTCTACATGGAGAGGATGGAAGGAACAATCGAAGAAGAAGTCAGAGATAGAGATCTCTACTTCTGGTGTATACATGATAGAGATTAACTTTACTACTTATTCGTCATGGGTACTTGATACCGGATGCGGATCTCACATTTGTTCAAATGTGAAGGATCTTAAGAGAAGTAGGCCTTTAGGGAAAGGCGAGGTTGAACTACATGTTGCTAAAGGGGCAAGAGTTGCCGCCAGTGCCGTAGGAACCTATGAGTTAACTCTACCAAGTGGGCTAATAATAGAGTTGAAGAACTGCTATTATGTACCTGCCATAAATAGGAATATCATTTCCGTCTCTTGTTTGGACAAAGATGGATTTGAATTTCTTATTAAGAATGGAAGGTGTTCCATTTCTAAAGATGGGATCTTTTATGGCAGTGCCCCTATGTCTTATGGTCTATACTTGATAGACTTGGAGACAAGTGTATACAACGTAAACACCAAAAAGCAAAAACTCAACAACTCAAACAAAACATATCTCTGGCATTGTCGTCTAGGGCACATAAATGAGAAGCACATTTCTAGACTCCATAAAGATGGTTATCTAGACTCTTTTGATTATGAATCAATAGAGACATGTGAATCTTGTTTGTTGGGCAAGATGACCAAGACTCCCTTTTCAGGTAAAGGTGAGAGAGCTAGTGATCTATTAGGACTCATACATACTGATGTATGTGGGCCTTTTAGAACTAATGCCAGAAATGGGTATCAGTACTTCATTACCTTCACTGATGACTTCAGTAGGTATGGCTATATGTAGCTGATGAAACATAAGTCAGAAACCCTTGAAAGGTTCAAGGATTCCATGAATGAAGTACAGAACCATCTTGGTAAAAGTATTAAGGCACTTCATTCCGATCAAGGTGGAGAATACTTGAGCTAGGAGTTTGCGGACCTTCTGCGAGCCCGTGGTATTGTATCACAATGGACTCCGCCTGGAACACCACAGCATAATGGTGTGTCTGAAAGAAGGAATCGCACATTTTTGGATATGGTGCGATCAATGATGAGTTTTACTGATCTTTTGATTTCCTTCTGGGGTCATGCTCTTGAAACCGCCACATTTACACTTAACCGTGTACCATCTAAATCGGTTCAAAAGACACCATATGAGATATGGTATGGGAAGCGTCCTGTTTTGTCTTTTATGAAGATTTGGGGTTGTGAAGCTTACGTTAGGAAAATGTTTCCTGATAAGCTTGGACCCAAATCTGATAAATGTTATTTTTTTGGATACCCTAAGGAAACGAGGGGATATTACTTATACCACCCTACTGACAACAAAGTGTTTGTTGCCAGGGATGTTGTATTCCTAGAGAGGGAATTTATTTCCAAAGGAAACAGTGGGAGGAAAGTAGAGCTTTAAGAGGTTCAAGCCCAACAAGAAAACATTGAACCGGTAGATGTACGAGAGGAAAATGGAGATTCACAAGGTGTTGTGGAATCTCATTCTCCTCAAGTAACACAAGGACCTCATAGATCTAGTAGGACCCGCCTTGAACCTGAGAGGTTTGGATACCTTGTGACTCATGAAGGTGGTGAGTTGATCATAGATGATGATCCAACTACCTACGTAGAGGCTATGGAGGGACCAGATTTTGAGAAATGGCTTGAAGCCATGAGATCCGAGATGGAATCCATGTACTCCAACAAAGTATGGACTTTGGTGGAACCACCCGAAGGGGTAAAACCCATAGGGTGCAAGTGGGTCTTTAAGAAAAAGACCGACATGGATGGCAATGTGCAAACTTATAAAGGTAGATTGGTTGCGAAAGGATTTCGACAAGTTCAAGGTGTTGACTATGACGAAACCTTTTCTCCAGTTGCCATGATTAAGTCCATCAGGATCATGCTTGCTATTGCAGCTTATTATGACTATGAGATTTGGCAGATGGATGTTAAAACTGCATTCCTTAACGGGAATATACATGAGGATGTGTACATGACACATCCTGAAGGTTTTGTAGATCCAAAGAATGCCAATAAAGTCTGTAAGCTGCAAAGGGCAATCTATGGATTGAAGCAAGCGTCTCGGAGTTGGAATCTTCGATTTGATGAAGAAGCCAAAGTGTTTGGCTTTATTCAAAATGAAGATGAACCTTGTGTGTACAAGAAGGTTAGTGGGAGCTCGACCACATTCCTCATATTGTATGTGGACGACATACTTTTGATGGGGAATGATGTCTTAGCCTTAGAGAAGGTAAAGACTTGGCTTGGGAAAACTTTCTCAATGAAGGACTTAGGAGAAGCATCCTATATTCTAGGAATTAAGATCTATAGAGATAGATCTAGAAGGCTTCTCGGACTAAGTCAGATCACGTACATTGACAAAGTGTTGAAGCGGTTCAGCATGGAGAACTCAAAGAGAGGCAACATCCCCATGCTACATGGAGTCACCATCTCTAGAGATCAATGTCCCCAATCTTGTGAAGAGAGGGAGCGTATGAATGGGATCCCATACGCATCAGCCATCAGGTCCATCATGTACGCTATGTTGTGCACACGCCCAGATGTCTCGTATGCTCTCAGCATGACGAGCAGGTACAAGTCAGATCCCGGGGATGCTCACTGGACAGCCGTGAAGAATATCCTCAAGTACTTGCGAAGGAATAAGGATCAGTTTCTTGTGTACGACGGCGAGGAAGAGTTGGTTGTAAAGGGTTACACCGATGCAAGCTTCCAAACCGATAAAGATGATTACAGATCGCAGTCAGGATTTGTGTTTTGCCTTAATAATGGAGTTGTGAGCTGGAAGAGTTCCAAGCAAGAAATAGTTGCCGATTCTACTATAGAGGCTAAGTATATTGCTACTTCGCATGCAGCAAAGGAGGCTGTGTGGATCAGGAAGTTCATTTCTGAACTTGGTGTAGTTCCCAATAGTTCTGATGCAATTGAGCTCTATTGTGACAATAATGGAGCTATTGCACAAGCTAAGGAGCCCAGATCACATCAGCGGTCCAAGCACATGCTGTGGCGCTTCCATCTCATACGAGAGATCGTACAGCGAGGAGATGTGAAGATTTGCAAAGTACCAACTGAAGACAACATAGCTGATCCACTGACTAAGGCCCTTTCTCGGCAGAAGCATGATGGTCATGCTAGGTCACAAGGACTGCGATTCCTTGGTGACTGGCTCTAAGTGCAAGTGGGAGTATGTTGGTATGTATTCCCATAGAGCAAGTCATGTGATGATTGTAATGGGATACTTTGTCAATGATTTGAATAATAATAATAAAGGCAATTTCCAATCTATATGTTTAAACTATTTCTAAGATGATGGGGTAACATGATAGATGTCTAAAGAATGTTTTGACTCAATGACGTATGCTTTTAGGTTAAGGACCTAAACGATGAGATCATACAGATGTTAAGAGTATACATTCTTGTTTAGTCCCTAGTCGGTTGTTATTGTGGAAATAACCATAGACATCAATAACACTGAAGACTAGATTGTGTGTTGGTTGATGATAGAATCTCATTAGTCATGATATGGTGATATCAAACCAAGCACATAGGTACTTGTTAGAGAACAAGGTACCGGACAGACCCACCATGAGAGTGACACATGGAACCATGACTTGGTAGTCACAGTCAGCTCTCACAGTGATGGTGGTGAGTGTGATTCTTAGACCTGAAATCACTGCACTCAACACATGTCGTTGGGTACACTTTGACATCATCAAACACAGTCCTGAAACATGGGTTGTTATAATGGTGATGATTGGGTGGCTTTGACACATGGGGCTTTTGAGGGGCGAGCGATAGATATGAGATTTGTCCCTCCTAAGGGAGTTTGATATCCTTGGCCACTTGATGAGTAGGATTGAGAAAGGCATGAGCATGCACGTGTGAATTAATATGTGATGTTGATGTCACACACATCTCACTCGGTCTACTCTAAGATCAAGGAAATGAATGAACATTGACAGGATGACTGTTCCATGCCTCGAGTTCATTCTGGATATCAGTGGAAAAGGAATTATACATTCACTGTAACACCATTCACGGATTGTAGGATTGAAAGTTGTTCTCCAACTTTCTATTTCACTTGGGTAGCAATGATGTGTGACTAGGCACCGCTCTTTGCTTGTGAATTCATAAGTGTTATGGACTTTCACTGCCAATGTGAAATGGACCTACAGGGTCACACACATAGGATTTAACCTGGAAGAGGAGTTTTGTCCACAAGCCATGTTTAGATTGATTACTAAAGGAGTTTAGTAGTTCAATTAAACACTCAATTAATCGATAGCTCAATATCATAATGTTCAAGGTGTTGGACGTATTGATTGGAGTATCAGATTGATTGAAATCGCATTTGACTGATTCTGCACAACCTGCACTCCCAACCGATCGGCTCATGTGATGAACCGGTCGGCTGAGGTTGCTGAACCGGTCAGCTCAAATGTTGAACCGATCGGCTCATGCACAGAGTGAAATGAGCGGTTCAAGTGTTGAACCGATCGGTTCAACTCGTGCAACCGAGCAACTTGGGAAAGTAGGATTGGTGAGAATTTTTCTTGCGTTTCACTTGCCCAATTTGATTGGAACAAGGATTGGTATTCGATACCAATTAGAAACAAAAGAAGGAAACTCAATCCGGGATCGACCAGGACCACCAACCGACCGGTTCACTTGTGAACCGACCGGTTGAGATGTCCCAACCAATTAGTTGGTGCTCCAACCGACCGGTTCAGGTCCCCAACCGACCGGTTCACTTATGAATCGATCGGTTCAGGTTGCGAGTTGGTTGCTTTTGTGGAAAATCTCAAACCCTTCTACTCCTGCTTTTAGTCCCATATTGCCGGGGACAGAGAACCCTGTCCCATGACCCGCCTATATATATAGGGGTATTGGGGGCTTCTCAGAGTACAACTCAGTGCAAGTTCATTGCTATGCAAAGTTGTCGTTCTCTCTGGTTTTGGTAACCGAGAGAGAGCCCGAGCAAGTGCTTCCCGCAAAGGGAGGTGCAGCAAGGGAAGGACAACTGCAGTTGCAATTGACTGCAGGAGAGTGTGTTGGCGACTAGTACGTCAACAGGAGGGTGTGACTCCTTCCACTTCCTTGTGGGACAAGGAGAGTGGAGTTCCAGGTGGTCCGTGTGGACTACTTCAGAGGCGGGAGGTCACTGCCGGTTAGGAGGACAACTGTCATCCGACAGTCCGGTAGGAGGAGGAGTCGTGAGTCCCGGTGCGACCAGGAGCTGCACAGACACCGTCCAAGACCGGAGGTGAAGACCGCGCAAGGTGCGAGGTACTGTCGCCGAGCAAGCCTTGGGACAAGGTATGATTCACAAACCATCTTTTCTATTATATAGACGTTGACGCGATTCCTTTTGTTCTGGGTTTGGGGAGAAATTTTTTTGTTTCCGCTGCTTCTCTGCCTCCCCTAAAACCCAACAGACTCTATCCCCCACCTCCGTCAGGCCTCCGCGCTCCCCTGAGTGCCCTTAGCCCGCAACACCGGGTGGGTCAGGCTGCACAGGCCTGCACTTACGACTGCCAAAGTCGCCGTGCTGCTGCTGTAGCATTCAGGCTGGGGTGAAGAAACCTCTGTCGAGCTTCCCTCCAACGTCGTGAGAGCAGTGTGGCCCCATCGTAACTCCTCCACGACTGCTCTGCTCCAGGGATAGATCATGCTCTCGACTAGGGTTTGAACGTGGAGGAACAAGAAGAAGAAGAAGAGACACGTGTGAGATCTCTTTGGAACTCAAACCAGAAGGCCAACCCCTTATATTGGGGAGGGTTTTCACACCCCAAGATGTGCATCCACAAAGATTCAGGGTCTTTTCCCAATAGGAAACCAATTCCTTCATTAGGAAGCAAGCTTTCTCTCTCCTTTGATATTTCTCTTTTCTTGAGTAATTAGGAATTCAAAATTCCTCTCACTTATTCTCTTTATTCTTGCTTTTTAAACCATTGGCGTGAATTTCTATTTTCCTTTATTAAAAACTATTTCCTTTTTAACAATACCATAATAATTCATTAATAATGTATCACATTGTCCTTTAATTGATATTTTCTCTTTCTTTTTCTTCATTGGGGCTCCTTTGACCCCAAGGAACTCCAAGAATTCGAAATTCTTTTTATTGGATACTCATTATCCTTCTAGATGCATCTAAATGCATTATTCTTTATTATTCCTCATTATCTTGTTTATTTCTTATTAAAATAGCTGTTTTTGAGGATTTCTCTTTATTTCTCTTTTATTTTCCTCATTGGTATCCCTTTTATCATTAGAAATCCTTGGGATACGAAATTCCACTAAGGATAACTCAATTGTACCTCTTTTTACTTATTTTCCACATTTTACCATTGTTTTCAATTTCTTTCTTAATAAAGAAATACTTAATTACTCTTTTCTTTTCTTATTGCCTTTTCTTTGCAACTTTGGACTCCTTGGAACCCAAGGAACCCATGTGGCACGAAATCCACCTTTGGATTAAGCTCTTTTGCCTTCTAGAGGTTTCTATATCTTTCTTTTCTCAAATTCTCAATTATTCATTAATTAATTGAATTTCCTTGTTATTGGGCTCAATAGCCAATAAAGCCCACAAAGCAACCAACAAGGCTATTTATTCAAAAAATTATATCATTATTTGTCCAATTATCTTTAATGTGAGATATTACATTTCTCACCCAAAGGGACCCAAAAAATGGGGTTGTAACAAGCACCTTTCAATATGTTTCCAAAGCTAGTTTTAGTAATCTATTTATATTAGCAATCTCAAGTGCTAGGTATACTGCCACTATTTCAACATACATGGATGAACCTTCTATATTCATCCTTGCTTGTCCTCCCACCCATTTACATTCCTCTCCTTGGATGATCACACCAACTATAGCCTTTCTTTTGTCCCGGGCTACGTTAGTATTCATCTTAATATACCTAGGAATATGCCAACACCATCTATGTTCTTCAATAGTGTACCTTTTAGGTTCTCTAACTTCCAAACTTGTTCCATGTCTTGTGTCTCCTTTAAGATACACTAGGCTTGATGGGGTATGGGTATGGTGTGATTATTGAAGACTTGTCCATTCCATGCATTCCAAATACTCCAACATGATATCATCAACTAGATAAGCAACAAATTCTCCTCCTATTGTTGGTTCATCTACCATTATATAGTATTCATAGTGAAGAACAAGTCTGGGGGTCTATTATTGAATAGAAAATTCCATACCTTCATTGCATACTGAAAATCCTTATGGTCATAAATGCTTATTTCCTAATATGATTTTCACCTCTCACATTTATTGTCCATGGTCAGATGTCTTTGGACATGTCTACTATTTGTGAGGAGTGCACCATACATCAATAGACACATGAAGAACTTCACCTTTGTAGATACACTAGCCTTCCACACGATGCTCCGTTCCCCTCCCACTTTAATGTCTCATTATGTGCCCAAAATGTGTATGCCTACTTGGAAGAGAACTTTCCACTTGTTGTTGCTTCCCAAACCCTTGTGTCTTCTATGGCAGTACAAGAGGGGGACTCCAACCATAGGATACTTCCTACAACCTCTTGAGGTAGTCATTAATTGAGAAATTCTATGTTTGGCAATCCTTTATCGAGGATGAAGCTATCCACTTGTAAATCCTTAAGATTTATAGGGGTGTTGCGTAGTGCCACTTGTTCAAGTTTTAACCCAATCATCTTCCTAGAATCTGGTGCTTTTACCATTCGTTAGTTGTGACTAGGATTTCTCATTTATTAACTCTTACCAAGGTAGCTTGTTCTAGTCATGATACATTTCTTGTCTATACTACAGTGCAACTAGTGTACATGTTCTTCATAAATCTACAACAGATGGAGTCCCTATTACTAGATATATCCCAAACATTTCTTGGAGTCCCTATTACTAGATATATCCCAAACATTTCTTTCCATGAGAGCTAGATTCCATTCCCCCATTGTTTTGATGATGAAAACCCACTTTCCTTACTTCAGGTAACTTTGTTCCATGAAATGAAGGACATTAAATGTGCTTTGTAATCCCCCCCATAGAAATCTCCTAACACTTCTACCTATTCTATCGCATAGGTTAGCAGAAGAAGAGAAGTCTCCATAGTGTATGTTGGAATAGCTTCCAATGCGGACCTCGCTAGGTACCATTGACCAGCTCAGGAGAGGAATTTAGCTACCCAACCATTGATTTTGAAGTATAATCTATCAACTATCTCAACATACGCTTACCTGGTAACTTTTGAGTGGATGATGGGAACTCTCAGAAATTTTCCCATATTAGATGTTTCTTAAAACTTGTGATTCTTATTCACTCTTTGTCTAACAGCCTGAGATACATGTGATGTATTAAATAGTGGTTTCTTGGAGATGGATATGGTCTATTATGATGTTGTTTTGAATTATTAAAAGAAATCCTTGATTGTTTGCCTCTGCTTGTAGGTTTCATGCCCAAAGAGGATAAGGTCATTGGTGAATCATAAGTGTGAGATCTTAATCCCACTTTGTCCCAAAGTTTTCAGTTTCCATTCATTGTTGTTGACATACTCATGTGCGATTTGCCTCAGTTTCTCAATGTAGGGAATGAATATGTATGGTAACAATGGGTATCCTTGATATAGACTGCAACATGGCATGAAGGGGTGAGTATTTGGATCCATTTACTAGGTTCAAACATTCTTTTATTGTGAGGGAGTTCATGACATAAGCAATTATGTTGGTAAGAAAGTTAATTTTCTTCAGAGTATCAAGAATGAATGACCAAGACAATCTGCCTTAGGATTTTGACATATCATCCTTAGTGGCCATGCTTTGTGTGCTCTTATAACTCTTCATTGTGTATATTATCTCTTGGATAATGGCTATATTGTCTTTCATTATTCTCCCTAGGAAAAAGGCACTCTATGATTGCAAGATCCACGTAGGTAAGAAGGTCTTTAGTCATTCCATCACAATTTTGGTAATTAGTTTCAAACAAATGTTATTTAAAAATATTGGTGGAAGATGTTCACATGACATTGGTTTATGAATATTAGTTATGAGCACTATAATGGAACCACAAATTTTTCTTTATTACATCTCCACACAAGGCATGATTCATTGTTCTCATCATGGAACCCATCACTCTTTCCCAATCCTTCATAACAAATAATCCATTGATTCTATTCGTCGCTACATCCTTATATGGAGTCATAGTTTTGGGGATACTAAGACATTAATGCTCCCCATATTAAACTATAATGACCTAAAATTGCTTTGTCAAAAGTTTCTTGAATTACCTGGGATCAACCCAATTGCGTTATTATTGTCCCTCATTAGTTCAGAAAACAAGGATTTTAAGTGAGAACCAATGAAATCCATAAATTTAGATTCCTCTATGATCCAAATATCTTCCGTACTCTTCAATAAGGTGATGGTGTTGGTACTCCTTCTTTTTTTCACTAAAGCATTATATAATTTGGAATTGGAATCTCAATTTTTCAAACAATTGATATGGATTTTGAGTTTCCATTTCTACTCATCCTCTTTCAGTACATTGTCAAGTTTGAATTTCATATCTATGTAGATTCCATCCATAATTGGGTTATAACAAGTATCTATGTTCTTCTCCATATCTCTAATAATTCTCAAGAGTCATCCTTTCTTTCTTCTCCTAGTATACACATTCTTTTTGTCCCACTTGATGATGGTATCTTTAGTTTTGTTTAAAGATTCATTGAATTCAGACTTATTATCCTAGTTGGCTTCCAACAAAGATTTAAGTTTTGCATCATATGGCCAACTTGCCTTGAAAACAAATCGTGTAGGCCTTGCAGGCCTTATAGACAATCTGACTAGCAATGGACTCTAGTGTGATTGTAGTCTTGGAATATTTTCTAGTAAGAATTGTAGATAAGTCTGGAGGAACTCATTGTTAGCTACAACTTGATCTTTTCAATGTTGTAGTTACCCCTCTTGAAGGTGAACTGAGTTGCTAAATAACTTAAATCTCATTGAGACCAACTTTGATGAGGACCTCCTCAAACACCCTACAATCAATGAAGTTGAAGTGTGGAGTTCTGATTTGTTCATTGGGGTTGCAGGTAGTGTTGAAATCACCCAGCACTAGATAAGGTTTAGTGAAGCTTTCACCCATCTTCACTATATCTTTACATGAAATTTTCCATAGTACAATATGAGGGTTAGAATAAACAAAAGTGATCAGAGTAGAATTGTTAATACAACATTTTATAAATTGTTAGTGATACCTGATGACTTCCACTTGGCAATCATGGTATTTCCAATAGAACCATATCTCGTTGGTGAATCCTATAGCTTTTTCCATGAAGGATCTATCAATTATTGGTTTCATCATTTGGGTAGCTTTAGTGCCACTCAACCAAAGTTCTATGATAGCAATGGTCTTTGATTTGTGTAAAGAAATTAATTTCTTGGGGTTTTAGTTACTTTCTGGCTTACCAATACCATGTGCATTCCAACACATAACTTTAAGAATTTTAATTATGGATATGAACATATAGATATGGTAAATCGCTAGCCTTAGGGGATTCACTCTCCTTGTCAACATTGCTTTTATTGTTGCCTTCATCACAATTTGTGGTGGACCTATCCTCTGGTGGATCTATGTTGTTGCCATCAAGGTCAGGTTTCCTAGGGCTTCTTCTTTGCAGATCCAATAGCACATAGGTGTGAATCTTCCCCATTTGCTTCATTTTTGTGACACTACTCTTAGTTTTCCTACCTACTAACCTAGGTAGGTTGACTGTTATGGCTTCATTGATGTCCTGGATAGTTTTAGGTAGTTGTCTCTTTTTCCTTCCCAAAGGTAACACTATTTGTGATCATTTTCAATTCCTTGTCAACCTTGATGACATCATTAACCTCTAAAATGCATCAACCATTGGGTTTATGGAAACATGTGTATCCTTAAGAATTTGTCTTTACTTTATTGTCTATTAAGTTATTTGAGACGTCCTCCGACGTAGGTCTTCAGTTCTCTGCATTCCTTCCCTACTTAATTATGTTCATCCACTTCCATACCTTATCAGTATATATGGATGTGTCAGGTATATAATTGGCAGTATTAACCATAGTTTCTTCCTCCTCTTCTTCCAAGTTAGCAAACATATTGTTCTTCCTAGGGATGGGTGACTTTTCCATGCAGTTATTACTTCATCTTCTTCCTCCTTTTTGTTGTTGGGTCTTACATGTGTCCTTTGGATAGCCAGTCACTTGGATTTGTTTTTCATTTCCTTAGTGGATCGACATCGTTTTTGTGTCTCCTGTATATTATGGTGGTCTACATTCTTAAGATGTGTGCACTTTGATACCACACAAGGTGCACACCCAAGGAAATCCTCATAGAAAACTTCATACTTAACCCCAGTGATGAGTATGGACAGAATTAAGTCTCTCATGGTGTTGACTTCAAGTGTCAGTCTTGAAAATATAATTCTGATTCTACTCACTATATGAGCATCTCCCTTGATTAATCTACCCAATGTTAAACACTATACTCGAACATTGTCGGTACATAAATGTGGAGTGGTAGATTCATTATGCATACCGAGGATAAAATCAACACAGGATAAGCTTCTATTAGTTTGAAGGTAGGATATCACTACTAAGAGGTTACAGTTGAATACCTCCAAGGACATCTCATTAGGGCTTCTTCGAAGTCCTTTACACATGAAAGTTGGATTACAAAGTGTCCCTTCTTGATTTTGTACATATTGATGTTGGTATGTATTCCTAGAGATCCAATCATTTGACAATTTTAATGGCAGAATTTGTAAATGACTTGATTATTAATGAAAGGAAAGCTTCCAATTTGTTACATTTTATTAAATTATGAGATAATTATGTAACATAATAAATGTCTAGAGAATGGTATTACTCAATTATGTATGTCTTCAAGTACGTGACATGAACAATGAGATCATATGGATGTTAAGTGTATATACATTCTCATTATGTCCCTAGTTGGTTTTTATAGTGGAAGGCAGATAGACAACAATGACACATAAGACTAATGTGTGAACTGGTTGATGACAAAATCTCATTAGTCATGATATGTGATATCAAACCAAGCACTTAAAAATATGTTAGAGAATAGTGTATCGGGCAGACCCACCACGAGACTGACACATGGAAGCAATTACTATGGTAGTCATAGTAAGCTCTCATAGTGTTGGTGGTGATTGTGGTTCTTAGATCTGAAGTCAGTACACTCATCACAAGTCATTCAGTATGCTTTGGCATCATCAAATGTAGTCCTGAATAAGGATTTCCATGAAGGTGATGATTTTGTGACTGTGACTCATGGGGACTGATAGTTAGTGATATAGATGGGATGTCCCTCCTATGTGAGTATGATATCCTAGGGCTTTGGATTAGCGAGACTGATAAATGCATGGCCATTCACATGTGAGTCAATATGTGATATTGAGCTTACATATATCTCAGAAAGTGTTCTCTAGTTGAAGGAACAAGATTGAATGTTGAAGAGGATGACTACTCCATGGAGTTCAATTTGAATATCACATAGAAAAGGAACTATATAAACACTATAATTCCAAACACAAATTGTAGGTTGAATTTGTTCTCCAACTTTCCATTTACTTGGGTAGCATTGATGTACGACTAGGCACCACTCATTGCTTGTGATGTCATACATTGTTATGGACATTCACTGCCACTATAATATGGGAATTATAGGGTCACACACATAGGAACTGATCTATAAGAGTAATTATGATCTAGAATGATAATTGGATTGATTACTAAAGTGTTTAGATAATATAATTCAAGAAACAAATCAATTGGTAGGACTCCCAACCAACCAGCTAATGAGATGAAATGACTGGTTGGAGTGTTAGATTGATTGGATATTGTATTAGTTGAGTTTTGGCTGAATTGTGGAGTGAACCAGTCGGTTCACCTAGTGAACTAATCGGTTCAGCTCAACAAATCAGTTGGTTGAGGTCGTGAGATGACCGACTCATAGGGCGAGTCATCCAATTTGTGGAGAAATGTGTTAGTATTAATGCCATGACAAGCATTAACTGGATTGGAATTTTCTAATTCATATGTGATTGGGAAACACGGTGAAACAAATGGTTCGATAGGTGAACCAATCGGCTCGCATGTAAACCAACCGGTTTAGTTGCAAATAGACTAGTTTGACGCTTGTAGGTTACAAAATCCATGAACTTCTGGTCCCTTCCACTCCCACATAGATTAGGAATGCAGACCATATCCCCTCCTATAAATAGAAGGGTGTTGAGGGATTTTAGAAACATAAATTGCCACTTACACTCCTTTTTCTTCTTTGGTTGTGGTAGTCAAGAGAACCCGAGCAAGTCCTACCTGATAAAGGGAGGGATAGTAAGGGAGAACAATTGTGGGAGAGCAAGTTGGTAACTATTACACCAACGGGAGGGACAATTCCTTCCTACCCATTCTAGTAGGTTGAATTGAGTTCTAGGCAATCTGTGTGGACTTCCATAGAGGTGAGGTGACCTTTTCCTATCACTTGGAGAGCAACATCAGCCTATAGTATATGGAGGAGCCACTACAGACAATGTCCATGTCTGTTGTCTGTGGTTGAGACTAGGAGCTATCGAAGGCAAGTCCTAGTGCAATTAGGAGTGTTGCACAACTACAATAATGGGGAGATGTCACTAGACTTGCTTCAAGACTAGGTATATCCTCAAAACCACCCTTCTCATCATATAGTTGTTGGAGTGGTCCGTTGTTTTATGGGGAATTTGAAAGTAAAAAAAATATTCTTCTTTCTGCTTCCTATTATGTAGCCATATTTCCCTATAGTGGTATCAGATCAACTGTAAATCTACTATATTTTTGGATAATCAATATTAAGATATTTTTGGTTTTATCATTTAATCACTACATGTGATGTGAATAATTTTTTCCAATCAAATACCACACATAATCCCATACTAATATATATATATATATATATATATATATATATATATATATATATACATACATACATACATACATACATACATGTGCATATACATATATATACACATATATATACATAAACAGATATATGTATACATATATATATATATATATATATATATATATATATATATATATAGAGAGAGAGAGAGAGAGAGAGAGAGAGTCAGGCTAGAATACACACGAGTGTATCCGGAGCGGAATACACTCAAGTAGTTTTTCATGATGCAATATTTTTTTTGAAAATATAATCCATTGATCTTCTTAAACATCTCGTGAACAACTCATACGCAAAATTTGAGCACATTTGGATATGTATAACTCATGTTATGAAGACCGCAAAACTTATGCATTTCAAATTAGTTTCGCGCGTCGATTTTGTTGCCCTTGGATGAGTGATTTACCCTCATCCAAATGGGCTCAAAATTTGTATGTAGCCTAGTTATAGTATGACAGTGAAGATCAACAGTTTACATTTTGCAAAAAATAGTCTTGATATGCAAACACACTTGAGTGTATTCGTGTGATCTGTACACTTAAGTGTATATATATATACATATACATATATATACATATATATACATATACATATACATATATATATATATATATATATATATACATATACATACATATATATATACATATATATATGTATATATTCATGTATATATATATATACATGTATATATATACATACATACATACATACATATATAGGCCATTTCTTTGATACCCACGCGGGTAGCCTGGATTCTCGCTACCCGTCAGTCGTGAATGTCACTATATGGTAAAAAAAGTAACTAGAAGGATCAAAAAGTAACTATGTTTCTAACAAAGTAAATATATGACTAAAAGAGTAAAACCGGGTAGAATACACAACAGATATATATATATGTAATCTTGTTTTGAAATGTGCTGTTACAAACGTAACTATCCATGTATGAAACTTAGCAGTTTGCAAGGTAAAGTAACCCTCTACATGTCAAAAGTAAGAAACTCAAAAAAAAAGTAACCGAAATAGGGGGCGGGTAGCTACCCACGCGGGTATTAAAGATGGGCTCATATATATATATATATATATATATTTATTTATTTATTTATATATATATATATATATATATAATGCAATTTACATGTGTCCTTCTAAAATTGAGTTTTGATGGTGGATGTGTAGCATGGTAATGGCCAATAAACCTAATTATTTGAGCATCATTATGACGTTGTTTTTTCCTATTTAATCTTGGTTTGAACACTGAGTCTCTATCTTATCTTCGAATCGTAAAAGTAAAATTCTCTCCTACCTTTGCTCCCCTTGAATGTAACTCAAGGTTTCTCTATAATCATATAATAGTAGGATAGTTTGCTTTCCTATTGCTACAAAGAAGAAGGATGCTCGGACAATGCCAACCAACCATCTTGGAAGTGAGCCATCGATTGGAGGACCGAGGAGACCAAGGTGGATGATTTGAAACGATTAGCCAATGGACCCGACCGATCAGTTGGAGGAGCCAATAGATGGTGTACGGTAGGCCAGACAACCAGTAAGATGATCACTTGACAGGGCAGGAGGAGTGTCGATCGATTTACAGGTTGAACTGATCAGCCTTGTATTGGCAACAACGGGTCTTCATCAACAACAGTTCTCTTCATGATATGATGACCTTAGGTTGTGGTGTTTCCTTGTGGCTCCAAGGAATTACATTAGACTGGCCGTAACCATTACATTTTGCTTGTTTCTTGCTTTATGTTGTGAGATATAGCATGTATATGATATGAATTATATATGTGGTGATTGGATAAAGTATATGTATTAATAAATATAAACTCCTGCAATTAAATATTAAGTCTTATATGCTTTCTAAAAGAGTTACACATGAAAATCTCGATTGATTAAGTGTTGACACCCGAAGGGTGGTGCACTATCTATCTTGTGGAAGTGTGATGGTAATGATGTGGACCCACCAAGCACGGTGCATTATTACCATGTCTGCTTTTGAGTCAAGCTTAATTTTATGGTTTTAATGAGATTAAGCACTATAACATGCATATGATTATGGTAGGGATTCGTAAATATCATCTATTCTAGAGTTGCATATGATGCAATCAGAAAAGATTCCTACCATAATAATTTACTATGGACATTGGCGTTGGTTGGGTAATAGTTGAATTATTTTGGATCTTGGCTCACAAGGATATTGTACACTATAATATTCCAAATTAATATGTGAGATTTATCAATTTAAATAAATCAATGGGAGAGATAATTAATTAAATACCTAATTGATATAGAGAAAATTTTAAAATCAAAAGAGTTTTGACAAAATGAAAATTTTCACTTGTAGAATCAAATGAAAAACAAATTTGTATTGCAATCAGTCCTTAGGAAAGACAAACTTGATGGGACAAATTTCCACAACTGGTTTTTAACTTTGAGAAGGGTTCTCAATGAAGAGTGCAATCTCTACATCTTTGGTAAACCAGTGCCAGATATACTTTCTCCTAATGCTCCTAGGGCTGAAGGAGATGCTTACTGGAAGCACGACAATGATGCATTGGACACAAGTACCTTATGCTAAGCTGCATGAACTATGAATTGCATTAGCAATGCAAGGACATGGGGATTCTTGAGATGGTAACACATATTAAGAAAATGTACTATAATCTCACAAAACAAGAAATTGATGATGTCATAAAGGCACTCTTTGAGTGTAAGTTCATAGAGGAAAACTCAGTAGAAAACATACTCAATATGACTGGACATGTGCACCATCTTGAAGAATTGGGATTCTCTATGAGCCCAGAGTTGGCCGTAGATATGATTTTGAAATCATTTCCAGAATCATGTAACCACTTTATTGCATGTTATCATGTGAATAATATGGCCAGACTGACGTCTGATTTTCTTGGTATGCTAATTTATGCCAAGGCAAGGATGAAGAAGGACCAATCCATGATAAAGATTAGTGGATTTGAGTCCAAGGATCAAAGTAAGGCTTTGAAGAGTTCTGAGGCCAAGACCAAATCCAGATCTTCAACACTCAAGATGACGAGAAAGAAATGTACAAGAGGAACTTTACCTTTGTACTTGAAGGCATTTAGGAAGAAGAAGATGGGGATACAGATTCCACTTCAGGTGTATATATTATTAATATAAACTTATCTACTTCTTGATCATGGGTACTTGATACCGGATGTGGGTCACACATATGCTTGAATATGTAGGATCTTAAAAGAAGTAGGCCTTTGGGAAAGGGTGAGGTTGATCTCTGAGTTGCAACTGGTGCAAGAGTTACAACCGCTACAGTTGGAACCTATAGTTTATCTCTACCCACAGGGTTTGTAATAGAGTTAATAAACTTCTATTTTTACCTTCTATAAATAGAAACATCATTTTTGTGTCTTGTATGAACAAGGATGCATTTGAAATCCATATTAAAGATGGTTGATGTTCTATTTTTTAAATATGGGATCTTTTATGGAAGTTCCCCAATGTTTTATGGTCTTTATTTACTAGATCTAAAGATAGATGTTTATATTGTAAATACAAAACAACTAAAACTCAACAACTCAAACAAAACATACCTTTGGAATTGTCATCTAGGGAACATAAATGATAATTTCATATCTAGACTCCATAAAGATGGTTATCTGGATTCTTTTGATTTTGAAACAATAGATAAATGTGAATCTTGTTCGTTAGACAAGATGGTAAAGACCCCTTTCACTGGTAATAAGGATAGGGCTAGTGATCTATTAGGACTATTACATACGTATGTATGTGGAACTTTTAGAACAATCTCTAGAGGTGGGTATCAATACTTCATCAACTTTACTAATGACTTCAGTTGGTACATTTATGTTTACCTGATGAAACATAAGTTGGAAACTCTTTACAGGTTCGAGGAGTTTATGAAAGAAGCATAACCAACTTGGGGGAAAGTATTAAAACATTTCATTCTGATCGAGGTTGAGAATAATTAATCCAAGAGTTTGAGGATCTTTTTAGAGCCTAAGGGATTGTATCCCAGTGGACTCCACCTGGAACACCTCATCATAATGGTGTATCAGAAAGATGGAATTGTTCATGACTAGATTTGGTTGATGAGTTTCATTGACTTTCTGACTACCTTCTAGGGTTATGTTCTTGAAACCTCTACATTTACACTAAACCTAGTATGTTCTAAATCAGTTTGATAGACACCATATGAGATACGGTATGCGAAGTGTCCCAATGTGTCTTTTATTAGGATTTGGGGATGTGAAGCTTATGTAAGTAAAATGTTTCCTGAAAAGCTTCACCCTAAATTTGATCAATGTTATTTTATTAGATATCCTAAAAAGTCTAAAGGATATTACTTTATTCCCTAACAACAAAGTGTTTGTTTCTAGAGATGTTGTATTCCTTGAGTAGGAACTTATTTCTAAAGGAATCAGTGGGAAAAAACTGGACTTGAAGAGGTTTAAGACCAATGAGAAAACATTGAATCGATAGATGTACAAGATGAACGAAGAGAATCACAACGTGTTGTGGAATCCCAAATTCCTCAAGTAATACAAGAGCCTCATAGATTTAATATAATACACCTTAAATATGAGAGATTTGGATATCTTGTGACTCAAGAAGGCGGTGAGTTGATCATATATGATGAGACAACAACCTATGTAGAATCTATTGAGGGACCACAGTCTGAGAAATGGCTAGAGGTCATGAGATCTGTGATGAAATCCATATATACCAACAAGGTATAGACCTTGGTGGATCCTCTTGAAGGTGTAAAACCCATAGGGTGCAAATGGGTCTTTAAAAAGAAGACCAACATGGATGGTAAAATACAAACCTATAAGGGAAGATTGGTTGCAAAGGTTTTCATACAAGTTCAATTTGTTGACTATGATGAAACATTTTTTCTAGTCTCCATTGTTATGTCCATCAGGATCATGCTTGCTATTGTAGCTTATCATGACTATGAAATTTGGAAGATGGATGTTAAAAATGCATTCCTTAATGGGAGTGGATGTGTATATGACACAACTTGAGGGTTTTATAAATCCAAAGGATGCAAGTAAAGTTTGTAAGATACAAAGGTCAATCTATGGATTGAAGAAAGCATCTCAGAGTTGAAATCTTCATTTTGATGAAATAGTCAAAGAGTTTGGCTTTGTTGAAAATGAAGATGAACCTTGTGTGAATAGGAAGGTTAGTGAGTGGATAGTGATATTTTTTATATTATATGTAGGTGACTTACTATTGGTGGGGAATGACATCAATACTTTACAAAGGTAAATACATGGCTAGGAAATATGTTTTCTATGAAGACTTGGGAGAAGCATTCTAAATCGTGGGGATTAAGATCTATAGAGATAGATCTAGAAATATTCTTAGACTAAGTTAGAGAACATATATTGACAAAGTACTGAAGTCAGCATGGAGAACTCAATGAGAGGAAACATGCCCATGCTTCATTGAGTTACCATCCCTAAAGTTCAAAGTCCCTATTCTTGTAAAGAAAGGGATCACATGAGTCTAATTACATATGAATCAATAATTGGATTAGTCACGGATGCAATGTTGTGTACCTATTTTGAAACTCGTATGCCTTGATATTGACAAGTAGAAATCAGTCATATCTAGGTGATGCTCACTGGATAGGCATAAAGAACATCCTTAAATAACTGAGACTGACGAAGGATCAATTCTTAGTATACGACAGAGAGGAAGAGTTGAAGGTAAAGAATTACACTGATGCAAGCTTCTAAACTAAAAAAGATGATTATAGATTGAAATCAAGATATGTGTTTTGCCTAAACAATGAAGTTGTGAGATGGAAGATTTCCATGCAAGAGACAGTTGTTGATTTTACAATAGAGGTTGAGTATATTGCTACATTGAGTGAGTGAAGGGGGTTATATGGATCAGGTAGTTCATCTCTAAACATGGGGCTGTTCTAAGCATATGCGCTGCAATTTAGCTATATTTTGACAACAATAGAGATATTGCACAAGATAAGGAACCCAGATCACATCAACACTCAAATCATATACAAAGGTGATTTCATCTCACACAAGAGATTTTACACTGAGGAGATGTAAATATTTGCAGAGTACCAACTGACATCAATGTTGTTGACCCCTTGACAAAGGTATTTTCACAACAGAAGCATGACAGACATGTTAGATCACTCAGAATATAGTTATTGGGTGGTTAGCACTAAGTGAACGAAGGAGTCTATTGGTATGTATGCCCAGATAGCCAATCATATGATGATTCTAATGACATTATTTGTAAATGATTTGATTACTAATGAAAGGTAAGTTTCAAATTTATTCTATTTTATTCACTTATGAGATAATGATGTAACATAATAAATGTCCAGAGAATGATATCACTCAATGATGTATGTCTTCAAGTATATGACTTGAACAATGAGATCATACAGATGTTAAGAGTATATACATTCTCATTATGTCCCTAGTTGACTATTATTGTGGAAGGCAAATAGACAACAATGACACATAAGACTAGAGTGTTCATTGGTGGATGACAAAATCTCATTAATCATGATATTTGATATCAAACCAAGAACACAAATACATGTTAGAGAATAGTGTATCAGGCGGACCCACAATGATACTGACACATGGAAGCCATTACTATGGTAGTGATAGTTAGCTCTCATAGTGTTGGTGGTGATTGGGGTTCTTAGACCTGTTGTCATTTCACTCATCACATGTCGTTCGGTAAGCTTTGACATCATCAAACGTAATCCTAAATAAGGGTTATCAAAAAGGTGATGATTGGGTAACTGTGACACATGGGGACTGATAGTGAGTGATGTGGATGGGATTTGTCCCTCCTATGGGAGTAGGTTATAATATTCCTCTTGATTAGAGAGACTGAGGAATGCATGTCCATGCACATGTGAGTCAATATGTGATATTGAGCTTACATATATCTTAGACAACCTATTCAGGTTCAAGGAACAAGATTGAATGTTGAAGAGGATGGCTACTCCATGCCTCAAGTTCAAATAGGATATTAGACATCTAAGTAACTATAACAATGTTATCACTCCTTAGACATATTGTAGGTTGAAGTTGTTGTCCAACTTTCCATTTACTTGGGTAGCATTGATGTGCAACTAGGCACATGTCATTATTTATGATGTCATAAACTATTAGGACATTCATTGCAAATGTAATATGGTACCTATAGGGTCACAAACATAGGAACTAATCCAGAAGAGGAGTTTGGATTGTGAAAGATAATTGGATTGATAACTAAAGTGTTTAGAAAATACAATTAAAGCAACAAATCGACTAATTGGACTCCCAACTGATCGGCTCATGGGATGAAACGACCTATTGGAGTGTCAGGTCGATTGGATATTGAATTAGCTGAGTTTTGTATGAAATGGGGAGTGAACTAATCAGTTCACCTAGTGAACCAATCGACCTCAACCAACTGATTGGTTGGGTTCGTCAGACAACTAGCTCACAGGGTGATTCATCCAATTTGTGGAGAAATTCGATTGCATGAAGCATTAGTGTTGACGTCATGGTACATATAATTGGATTCAACATTTTTAATTCATATATGATTGGGAGACGTGATGAAACGATCAATTCGGTAGGAAAAACCACTTGTTAGGTAGGTGAACCGATCGACTCACGTGTGAACCAACCAGTTCGAAACTCACAAATTGCAAAAATTCATGATCTTCTCATCTCTTCCACTCTCGCATAGACTATGAACCTAGACACTAACCCCTCCATTAAATAGAGGGGAAATAGGGATTTTCAGACACATCAATTTCCTATGAAAATTCTTTGTCTTCCTGGTTGTGATAACTGAGAGAACTCGAGCACAAGGGAGGGATAGCAAGGGAGAACAATTGAGGGAGAGAAAGTTGGTGACTAGTACACCAACGAGAGGGACAACTACTTCCTATCCATTCTAGTAGGATGACGTGAGTTATAGAAGGTCTGTGTGGAATTTCATAGTGGCGAGGTGTCCTTTTCCCATCTCAAGGAGAGAAACATCAGCCAATAGTCCACGGAGGAACCATTGCAGACAATGTTCATGTCTGTTGTCTGTGGTGGAGACCAGGAGTTACCAAAGATGAGTTCTAATGCAACTACGAGTATTTCATGACTAGAACAACAAGGAGATGCCTCTAGACTTGCTCTAGGACTAGGTAAAACCTCAAAACCACCCATCTCATCATATAGTTGTTGACGTGATCCGCTGGTTTATGGGGAATATGGTAGAATTTTTTTGTTTACAATGTGTATTATGTAGCCATATTTCCCTATAATTAAACCTTCTAATATATATTCTATAACAACTTTAGGCTATTCCTCAGGGTCGTGTAGCCTATATTAGAGTCGAGTATGAATACAACTACCAAACATTTCCATGTCTTCATCAAAGTATCTTTTTCTTCTATGATAAATGACATGGCAAGCTTTCCTTCTAATTCACATCCTCCCTAGAGCACACGGTGTACGGGGAGTTTCCCTAGAGTACTCGATACACAGGGATGGGACCAATATGTATGTTTTGGTACTAGTCCACCTTGATAATGCGATTCATCTAGAAAAATGATTAAAATTGGCGTATTTCACTTATTAAAGAAATGTTTTCTATGGTTTTCTTTCTTTCTGCAAATCTTTTCAAAATTATGAAAACCATGCTTATATGTATCTTTCTATCCAGATACTCGACACCTAGTGTGTTGATTCATTGTTTCACGTATGTTTTAGGTTCAGAGCTAGCATGGGAGAAAAGATAGGAAGTGGGAAGTTGTCCAGGTTGTACCTATTGTGTTAAGATCCTGTTAGCATACATGTTCATAGACTTGTAAAATTTTCTTCAAATTCTATAAATGTAAGTTGTAAATTTAATTCATGTTGTAATATAAATATGTTGAATGTTGATAATGTTATGGTGTATGCATTATAGTTGTATGTTCATGTATGAATATTATGCTTCCGCATCGCTCTCTGAAACAATTGTCTAACATTTTCAGATTCGTCCTCTCGGGATTTCTAAGTCTCGAGACAATAGAAATATGGGGATGTTACAGTTGGTATCAGAGCATGAATAATAGCTACGCCTGACAATTGCTCATCATGAAACACAAAACATAGTTTCACCTTTCACTTTAAACCCTAGAAACTTAGTAAGTTGTTCTATAGGAATAAGTTCTATCTTAGCCTCTAGGTTAGAACCTAGATGTTTGAGAACTAGGTTGAGACAAGTGTGTGAGACCCTTTCCATATAGAGCTCATATGTATGGGGCAACTACACTAGTCTACACTTTGTTCTCACCATTTCACCAGGTTACATGGCACTAGACTATATACTGTGTGTGGGACACTCATTTTGCTTATTTGGTTTTGTTTTCCAATCGACTCGAGCCTCGACAGTTTGCTTTGATGACTTCTTTCCCAGAGAAAAACTATATAATATTTTATTATATATATGTAAATATAAAAATGTGTCCCTCACATTGGAGAGTAGTTAGTGTTTGTGCAACCTAAGTGAAAGGAGGTGACATCAGTCTAGAAGAGAGAGTATATCTAGAATAGATGTCTAGAGCCTTATAAGGATATGTGATAAATAGATATACAATAGAATAATAGATGATATAAGCAAGGATGATCTTATATAAATTCGATCTCTAAGGTCTAAGTTGTCTATAAAGATCTAAGTTGTATGTGAGGTCTGAGTCTAGTTTTGGATAATCTAAGACAAGTTGAGGTGATCAAAGTACATATTGTTTTCTTACTTAAGATGAGCTAAATTAAGATAAAGTTGAATATGCATGAGTCTCAAGCTCTTTTACAAAGGAGGACCTCTAGTGTTAAGACAAGATATGTGGTGAAATCTAGAGAGAGTGAGATCCAAAAGGAGAGGGTCCTAGGACCTACCCTGAGATATATGTGACATGATGTGCCCTAAGTTGCGTTACTCCTAAGAAGAATTGATGTCAAACATGAATTTAGTAATGTTGATTCATATTTTTGGTTCTTGGTGGTTCAGCGGTCAAATGTCTCCATTACTCAAACTTACCTATTTAAGTAGATGAGTTGAGTCCTTTTGCATGATTCAATCCTATATGTGAGAGTTGGGTAAAAATGATGGGTAGGTGACTCATGATGAGAAAATATTCCATTTGATTGAGTTAAGTCCTTGCTTGAGTGACATATGTGTGTGAATCTCTCATTTGCTGCAAGTGAGGTAATATATGAACTATGGTTCTAAGAGAAAAATGCATTGTGCATAAGATACTCATAAATGTTTCTCCTTCCACTTCTCTTTCTTTATATATATGATACTAGATACCACACTTGAGATATATAGATGATTTATTTATGAAGAGTCACTCGTGTAAGCGTGGCCTAATATTGTCTATATTTCCTCCCTATATCATACATGTGATATCCAAGTTTGAAAGCATGATAAAATTGGCTTAGTATATTCTCTTTCTCTCTATATCATGCATGAATGATATAACTTTGAAATCATGAGCTTAAAAAAAGATACATTTGTCTCATAGATTAATTATCACAAAATATAGTACCCAGGATCAATCCTTCTAAATCTAAGCTTCTTCTTGAGGATAACTCGTTGAATAGGATGAAACCCTAATATTTAAGTATGATAAGAAAGCCTTTCTCTAATGATGAAATCATAGTATTATGTTGATCATAAACCACATTAAACATGATAACTCTAGTGACTGAAGATCTGACATCTTGACATTATCTTACATAGGCAAGTATAATGAAAGATGAAATTTTTAGTAATACCTCCTTAACTTCTTACGAGCAAATAAAACCCTTATCCATAAGGGACTATGGGGATGTAGATCCTAAGAAAAAAAAAGAGAATTGTTTCATGCTATGACTAAGACATTAAATGATGCTTCAATCTATATAAGGTGGGGTGCATACAGCCTATATGTTTTGAATCCCCAAATGACAACTTAGAATATATCCAAAAAGTATTATAGTCTTGGCATCTAGAAGTTGTGGCCTATATGATGTTGAACTTTATGATTGCCACTTAAGTATGAGATTAGTTGAATTTTGAGGACGAAATTCCATATAAGGTGGGGTGAATGTGATGACCCATGATTTTAGGGTTTTGAGACTTGTTATAGTACTTGAAGTCTATGCATGTTTGTTTTCGTTAAATTGAAACTAAGTTGACTTTTATCTAACCCTAGATTCTTTGACCCTCAAGTATGACTTTAATGCCATGAGAGGATCAATAATATCTGCCAAGGGCCATTAATTTATGTTGAGGTGATTAATAGTAGTAATAAGTCTATGTTGAGGACATATGGATTTTAGTATTCGATGAAGTGTACACGGATTCATACAACTGAATATTGCTATTGGATACTATTTAGATTTGGAACAAAGAAGCAAATTAATTAAATGATGATTTATGAATCTAGGTTGTTATAATATTTGACGCATACTGAGATTCAAGCATGTGTGATGCAACTATTTTTTTTCCTTGTTGCATGGTTATTTCAATTTAACCTATGTTATACTTTCATATTAGACAATAGGATACATGGAGCCTTGAAAGCCATAAATTATCATCTAAGCAGTTAATTACTCAGATCATATCTCCATTTCTCATAGAGAATCCAGTACAGTTGGAGACCAAGTCTCATTGGTTTCACGTATCCAGGATTAAAGGATCTTGATTTGGATACCGAACATGCGATTAGCTTCAAAAGTCTTAGATCTCTCTAAAGACCCCTTTTTGTGGGAAAACCGGTGACTTACACTGAGAGAAGAAAGGACCACTAAACCTAGGCTTTCCACCATGGAGTGCATAACTAAACTTATCCTCTCTCAAGACTAGACCACAGGGTGATGGCTCTGGATTCATGCCTGATTCTGAATGTACTTGTTGTTGCTCCAAGGAAGAAGCCTGTGACAAAGTGGGTTTTCTGGCTTAATTCCGAGGACGGAATTTCTTTTAAGGTGTGTAGGATGTTATGGAGTGAATCTTTGGAATTCATGTATACTTAATGATTTAAGTGAAAGCATAAGGTTGAGATAGATTGAGGGTTCTAAGCTTTTGACAAAGTAGGTGGGTTGTCTGATGTTGATATTATGATTAGAATCCCAATGTTTATATCTTTTGAGGTATTTTATTCAGTGATCAAACAATAGAATTTTGACACCAAATTCGAGTACAAAGTAGTTTGAGTGATGAGAAAACTATGATTAAATTTTGGTGGAAATTGGAACATCTTAGAGTAAGTTATGAAGGTTTGAATATAGGGAAATAATGTGCTTTTGAAATACAATGTATCAAAATCTTATATCTTCATAGCCTAAGTTTTGAAATAGGAGTGTGATGCTGCATCTTCTTTGTTTGAGGAGTCACATATTCACTCATGTGAGGACTTCATCCCATCCACACTTGGGTGACTAATGCCTCAAACTTTATTGTGTACCATGCGGTTATGGTCGTAACCCTGGTTGACAACCACGACGTTGTTGTAGTGATCGTGGGTTGAGGAGCAGTTATGAGAAGATATACGTGTGCAAGTCGAACAGAGAATCAACTGACCCCTTTTATTGAAGACAGACCTGAATGAGGGAATTTCACACCTCATCTCTTATCTCTCCACCGATAGTATGAGGAAGAATGAAACATAGAGAGAAGGAACCAGGAGAGCTAGAGCAATCCTTCTACATCGACCTCCTAGAGAGGGAGATCCACAGCCGCATCTAAGAAGAATAGGCGTCGTGGATGTCAAGAAGACCTATACGAAGCTAATGGAGGTTCTAGAAGCTAGAACAGAGGAAGTAGCAGAGATTCATTGCTCGCCGGAGAGAGAGATGGCGGTGGATCTCGCATGTACTGGAACACACACACTCACGAGCATAAAGGAAGTCGACGCGTTTGGGAAGCGTCCGACCCACTCAGTCCAGAAGAAACCGTGGAGATGTTGTCCAGCAAGGAAGGACCAGATGAGACTGGTAGTTGAGGAATATGCATGCGAGGGCCGACATTGATCCCTCATTAAAGTCGGATCTTTAACGCTCACGCTGCAGGACAGAGGAGGAAGAAGAAGGACCCTCGGCGGCGCTTGAGAGCAGGTTGGCGGCAGCGCTCCCCCATGCCCAGAACAGAGAGGGCTCGCGGGGATAGGTTTTGAGTGTGGGGAGGGTTGCGCTTAGGAGAACAGACCCCTCGCAGACACTAGAACATCGTAAGCTGCTCGCCGGAGTAGTCCCCCGCAACAGCGGCGCACGCATGGACGGAGAAAAATAGCGGACGGCTGTGTCGGCGTGCGAGAGAGCGAGAGAGGGAGCGCTCGGTTCAGTTCCAGCCTTCTAGGTCAATTTCACGTGGACCAGAAAAGAGAGGAGCCAGACCCGGTTCAAACTGACCCTAAACCGGCCAGACCCCAGCGGGCCAAGCCATGGGCTGTGCCAACACAAATTGCCACGTGGCGGCTGCCGATTGGCCATAGAAGGTAAATATTTAGCAAATGCTTAGATCTTCTTTAATTCACAGTAATTAGCCTGTTCATCAGAAAAATACAAGTAAGGTACCGAAATTCTCAGAATAATGTGTAGAACAACCTGGAAGCATCATATCAGGTTTTGATGCATTAATAACAGTAATATCATGTAAGATGTGAAATCCTCTTATGATGAATAATAAATATCAAACGATTCCCTAAAATTATGAGAAAATACATGTAAATCATATTTCATGTTTATAATGCATATGATGTCAGTTATGGTCATGATGATGTACGAAATCATGTATTTTGCTTAATATGTCTAATTAGGGCTTATAACCCTAAATAAAATGTATTAAATACATACATTCTCAATAAATGATGAAATTTACAGAATAAGCTCATATCAGTATCTGGAACCTCAGAATTAAATATGAGATTAATATGATACACATAATCTATGTTATATGATGATGTTCGCTCTTAATGTGATATAAACCCTAATTTGAGTAATGCATGTAACCTAGGGTTAACGTGTGACATAATGTTAATATGTTCAGATGATGAACTTTGTTAATGAGATATAATCTGGAAAATAATATCAGTGAGATAATCACAAGACAAGAATACAAGTAATCATGAGAATACCATAATGAGATAAGAGAAACCCTAATGGATATAATTAGGGTTAAGATGAGATATAATAAGATGAGAACCTGATGATAGTATATGGTCTTGTTTTGATCAGGTTTGACCTGGGATACATAGTTGACATGAGGATATGATGATTAGGTTTGTTCTTGATCAAGGTACACCATTACCTCTTACTTGGCTTATTATACAATATGCTTGTGTTATATGTGTAGTAAAATACTTGGCATATGATATTGGATGATATGATTGTTCTTGCATGATATGTTGCTTGATTTTCCGTACCTATATCTATGAACACATGAAACATAAAATATATGATCCATCATATGATAGCACTAAACTCTTTGGTAGTACAGTGCATTGACAAACATCAAAGCCCTAGGGGCAGATGTAACATCAAAGCCCTAGGGGCAGATGTACGATTTATATGACAAGGCCTAAAGACATCAAAGCCCTAGGGGCAGATGCACGAGATATATGATGGAATTGTGCTTAAAATATGTGTTCTCTTTTGTTAATGAACATCCTTGTGCAAGTATATGCTTTTCTTATATTTCTTTATAACTGCCAAGTATATTAGTTTTATCTTATTGCCAAGATATGATGAGAGGTATATAAAAGACACGTAGGCGTACTCTGTACAATATTCTTGAAATATTGTGCTGACGTGTACCGCATGTAATCTTTTGTTTAGGTTGTGGTTATGCTCTTGAAGATCCAGGATAGATGAGAGTTGTGTAGCAAGAGGATGTGCAGGTGGACCTGTTGTCTTAAGATCCTGTAGTTTAGTGGTAGTACATGTATATGTTATAGTTTGCTGTTCAATATGTAATATCAAATGTTGTAACAATTCATGTTGTAATTATATGTTGAATGGTGAACATGTGTGTATGGCTTTATTATTGTTCATGTACATGTGCTACTGACTGTGTTTCCTTATGACTCCCTTGATTTTCTTCTTCTTAGCCTTGTGTGGGATGTTTAAATTGGGATTCTCGCTGAGGTGAGGGTTTCAATTTGGACGTCACACATCAGATTAAGTTTTAGAAAATCCGGGGACGTCACAAGTGGTATCAGAGCATGAACAATAGCAAAGCCTAACATTTTCTCATTATGCAACTCAAAACTAAAGAACCTTAAACCTTAATAATCTTTTAGGGTTAGATTAGTCGTATTTTAGAGACTAGATCTAACCTAGCTTCTAGGTTAGCACCTAGATGTCCGAGAACTAGGTCTAGACTAGTGCTTGTTGAGTAGCAAGTCCTTAGATGTCGTTCTTTCCTCGTAGTGCAGCGGTATGGGACGTTGCACTATTTGGAAATGACGTGCATCAAGGGAAGAGAAACCCTAGACATATGGCGCTCGTTGTCTAGAGTAGCTACACTAGTCTACACCATGTTCTCACCCCTTTTACTAGTTTTCATGACACTGGACTCTCTACTATGTGTGGGGCACTCGTTTTAGGATTTGGTTTTTGATTCCAAACGGATCAAACCTCGATAGTTTTCTCTGACGCTTGTTTTATCGGAGAAAAACTATATAATATTTTATTATGTATATGTATTACAAAAATGTGTCCCCACACATGTACGAGTAGGAGGTGATCATGCAACCTAAGTGAAAGTGAATGACATCAGTCTAGAAGAGAGAGTAGTTCTAAATTAGATGTCTAGAGCCTTTATATATATGATAGATGGAATAGATGATATAAGTTTTGATGATATGATGTAAGTTTGATAGAGATGATATAAGATAGTTTATGATGATGTATGTTTGTCTTCGAGGACTTAAGTTCAGTTTAAGGATGCAAGATGACTTTTGATGATGCAAGTAACTAGGATTTTATGTGATAAGTTATGTTAAGCCGAGATAAAGATGTGATCAGCTTTAGCCTCAAACTTTTTTACAAAGGAGGACCTATAGTGTTAGTACCAGCTTTGGGGTTAGCTCAAGAGAGAGAGAGAGACCCACAAGGAGGTGGTGAAAGAACCTAGACTCCACGATATGAGAAATATAAGAGATATGTGATATTATATGTCCTAAACTAGACTACTCCTGAGTGATTGAGTTGAGTTGCTTTCTGTATGATTCCTATAGTTTTGTTGAACCCTAGATGTCCTTGGGAGGACCAAACCCTAGAGATAGAGAGAGGATGGATACATGTGCATATGGGAATATGAATATGAGTGCCTGCCATCTAGGTGAGGGAGAGAGCCCAAGACCCTGGAGGAGGTAGCTATGTTAGCTTCTGAGAAGCCTCATGCTCGGGTTGGTGGTTTCCCATATAGGAATCTAGTGGTTGCATGTATAAGAGAGTTTTAGGTAAGCATGTGTCATGGGTAGAAGACCTATGAATAGTATGTTGTAGCATGTTTTGGTTTGTGCTTATATGGCTAGAGCTTGTAAGGCTATCTCTAGTGCCAATGAGGTATATCCGAAAACCCTAGACTGAGAGGAAAGATAAAGTATATGCATATGATGTACTCATAGAGTGAGTTAGCTCAGAGAGACTGAGCATGGAACTACCCTTGTGGTATGGGTTAGGAGAACCTCAATTGGACTAGACAAAGTTTTGATATAAGTTTAACAAGTCACTCACATAAGTTTGTTTAGCACAACCATGATAAAATAATTGTAAGGATGCAATCTAATCTCAAGACGTGATATTTGGCATGATGGAAACCTAGAGATGGTTTAATAGATATCAAAGTGTAAATGGTTAACCATATACATGAATAATGATGATCATGTGAAACTGTAGGTTAATCTTGTGATGAAATCACCAATAAAGATTACAGTTTATTATGAGCAATGAAATAAGATCATATGAATGAAAACTGTTACCAGAAGTGTTAAGCTTAGTACTTAATAATGATGAAAGATATAGTTTGATGGTTAGCACAACATAATGATTATGACACGTTGATATGATCTAGATGGATAAAGCGAGTTAATGATAATTAACTCCCTCCTAAAAGACATATGTTAATGTTGAATATGTTCTAACTTTTATCTCAATAAAATGTTGGTAACACCTTGATGTATGGGTTAACTTGGGTTAACTCCTTGGGAACATGGTAATATGATGTTGAATATTAATGCATGTCTAAAGATAAAGATGCAACCCTAACAGATGAGATACGTCATGATGTAACCTAAGCTCTTAAACCATGATATATGATGAGTGGTTCACCCTTGTATCACCTTAGATGTGTCGAAAACATCCTAATAGCTGGGATATAATTCTGGAGGTTTTGACTATGTTGCACATAGGATGATGCCTACATGTGGATGACAGTAAGATAAGTTTACCCTAGAAGTATGAGTATGGTTGACTTTCGAGGACAAAAGTTCTTTTAAGATGTATATGATGTGATAAAGTGGGTTTTCTGGCTTAATTTCGAGGACGGAATTTCTTTTAAGGTGTGTAGGATGTGATGGAGTGAATCTTTGGAATTCATGTATACTTAGTGATTTAAGTGAAAGCATAAGGTTGAGATAGATTGAGGGTTCTAAGCTTTTGACAAAGTAGGTGGGTTGTCTGATGTTGATATTATGATTAGAATCCCAATGTTTATATCTTTTGAGGTATTTTATTCTGTGATCAAACAATAGAATTTTGACACCAAATTCAAGTACAAAGTAGTTTGAGTGATGAGGAAACTATGATTAAATTTTGGTGGAAATTGGAACATCTTAGAGTAAGTTATGAAGGTTTGAATATAGGGAAATAATGTGCTTTTGAAATACAATGTATCAAAATCTTATATCTTCATAGCCTAAGTTTTGAAATAGGAGTGTGATGCCACATCTTCTTTGTTTGAGGAGTCACATATTCACTCATGTGAGGACTTCATCCCATCCACACTTGGGTGACTAATGCCTCAAACTTTATTGCGTACCATGCGGTTATGGTCGTAACCCTGGTTGACAACCACGACGTTGTTGTAGTGATCGTGGGTTGAGGAGCAGTTCTGAGAAGATATACGTGTGCAAGTGGAACAGAGAATCAACCGACCCCTTTTATTGAAGACAGACCTTAACGAGGGAATTTCACTCCTCATCTCTTATCTCTCCACCGATAGTATGAGAAAGAATGAAACATAGAGAGAAGGAGCCAGGAGAGCTAGAGCAATCCTTCTACATCGACCTCCTAGAGAGGGAGATCCACAACCGCATCTAAGAAGAATAGGTGTCGTGGATGTCAAGAAGACCTATACGAAGCTAATGGAGGTTCTAGAAGCTAGAATGGAGGAAGTCGCAGAGATTCATTGCTCGCCGGAGAGAGAGATGGCGGTGGATCTCGCACGTACTGGAACACACACACTCACGAGCGTAAAGGAAGTCGACGCGTTTGGGAAGCGGCCGACCCACTCTGTCCAGAAGAAACCGTGGAGATGATGTCCATCAAGGAAGGACCAAATGAGACTGGTAGTTGAGGAATATGAATGCGAGGGCCGACATTGATCCCTCATTAAAGTCAGATCTTCAACGCTCACGCTGCAGGACAGAGGAGGAAGAAGAAGGACCCTCGACGGCGCTTGAGAGCAGATTGGCGGCAGCGCTCCCCCACGCCCAAAACAGAGAGGGCTCGCGGGGATAGGTTTTGAGTGTGGGGAGGGTTGCGCTTAGGAGAATAGACCCCTCGCGGATGCTAGAACGTCGTAAGCTGCTCGCCGGAGTAGTCCCCCGCAACAGCGGCGCATGCAGGGATGGAGAAAAATAGTGGACGACTGTGTCGGCGTGCGAGAGAGTGAGAGAGGGAGCGCTCGGTTCAGTTCCAGCCTTCTAGGTCAATTTCACGTGGACCAGAAATGAGAGGAGCCAGATTCAGTTCAAACCGACCCTAAACCGGCCAGACCCCAGCGGGCCAAGCCATGGGTTGTGCCAACACAAATTGCCACGTGGCGGCTGCCGATTGGCCATAAAAGGTAAATATTTAGCAAATGCTTAGATCTTCTTTAATTCACAGTAATTAGCCTGTTCATCAGAAAAATACAAGTAAGGTACCGAAATTCTCAGAATAATTTGTAGAACAACCTGGAAGCATCATATCAGGCTTTTGATGCATTAATAACAGTAATATCATGTAAGATGTGAAATGCTCTTATGATGAATAATAAATATCAAACGATTCCCTAAAATTATGAGAAAATACCTGTAAATCATATTTCATGTTTATAATGCATATGATGTCAGTTATGGTCATGATGATGTAAGAAATCATGTATTTTGCTTAATATGTCTAATTAGGGCTTATAACCCTAAATAAAATGTATTAAATACATACATGCTCAATAAATGATGAAATTTACAGAATAAGCTCATATCAGTATCTGGAACCTCAGAATTAAATATGAGATCAATATGATACACATAATCTATGTTATATGATGATGTTCGCTCTTAATGTGATATAAACCCTAATTTGAGTAATGCATGTAACCTAGGGTTAACGTGTGACATAATGTTAATATGTTCAGATGATGAACTTTGTTAATGAGATATAATATGGAAAATAATATCAGTGAGATAATCACAAGACAAGAATACAAGTAATCATGAGAATACCATAATGAGATAAGAGAAACCCTAATGGATATAATTAGGGTTAAGATGAGATATAATAAGATGAGAACCTGATGATAGTATATGGTCTTGTTTTGATCAGGTTTGACCTGGGATACATAGTTGACATGAGGATATGATGATTAGGTTTGTTCTTGATCAAGGTACGCCATTACCTCTTACTTGGCTTATTATACAATATGCTTGTGTTATATGTGTAGTAAAATACTTGGCATATGATATTGGATGATATGATTGTTCTTGCATGATATGTTGCTTGATTTTCCGTACCTATATCTATGAACACATGAAACATAAAATATATGATCCATCATATGATAGCACTAAACTCTTTGGTAGTACAGTGCATTGACAAACATCAAAGCCCTAGGGGCAGATGTAACATCAAAGCCCTAGGGGCAGATGTACGATTTATATGACAAGGCCTAAAGGCATCAAAGCCCTAGGGGCAGATGCACGAGATATATGATGGAATTGTGCTTAAAATATGTGTTCTCTTTTGTTAATGAACATCCTTGTGCATGTATATGCTTTTCTTATATTTCTTTATAACTGCCAAGTATATTAGTTTTATCTTATTGCCAAGATATGATGAGAGGTATATAAAAGACACGTAGGCGTACTCAGTACAATATTCTTGAAATATTTTGCTGACGTGTACCGCATGTAATCTTTTGTTTAGGTTGTGGTTATGCTCTTGAAGATCCAGGATAGATGAGAGTTGTGTAGCAAGAGGATGTGCAGGTGGACCTGTTGTCTTAAGATCATGTAGTTTAGTGGTAGTACATGTATATGTTATAGTTTGCTGTTCAATATGTAATATCAAATGTTGTAACAATTCATGTTGTAATTATATGTTGAATGGTGAACATGTGTGTATGGTTTTATTATTGTTCATGTACATGTGCTACTGACTGTGTTTCCTTATGACTCCCTTGATTTTCTTCTTCTTAGCCTTGTGTGGGATGTTTAAATTGGGATTCTCACTGAGGTGAGGGTTTCAGTTTGGACGTCACACATCAGATTAAGTTTTAGAAAATCCGGGGACATCACAGGTGGTATCAGAGCATGAACAATAGCAAAGCCTAACATTTTCTCATTATGCAACTCAAAACTAAAGAACCTTGAACCTTAATAATCTTTTAGGGTTAGATTAGTCGTATTTTAGAGACTAGATCTAACCTAGCTTCTAGGTTAGCACCTAGATGTCCGAGAACTAGGTCTAGACTAGTGCTTGTTGAGTAGCAAGTCCTTAGATGTCGTTCTTTCCTCGTAGTGCAGCGGTATGGGACGTTGCACTATTTGGAAATGACGTGCATCAAGGGAAGAGAAACCCTAGACATATGGCGCTCGTTGTCTAGAGTAGCTACACTAGTCTACACCATGTTCTCACCCCTTTTACTAGTTTTCATGACACTGGACTCTCTACTATGTGTGGGGCACTCGTTTCAGGATTTGGTTTTTGATTCCAAACGGATCGAACCTCGATAGTTTTCTCTGATGCTTGTTTTATCGGAGAAAAACTATATAATATTTTATTATGTATATTTATTACAAAAATGTGTCCCCACACATGTACGAGTAGGAGGTGATCATGCAACCTAAGTGAAAGTGAATGACATCAGTCTAGAAGAGAGAGTAGTTCTAAATTAGATGTCTAGAGCCTTTATATATATGATAGATGGAATAGATGATATAAGTTTTGATGATATGATGTAAGTTTGATAGAGATGATATAAGATAGTTTATGATGATGTATGTTTGTCTTCGAGGACTTAAGTTCAGTTTAAGGATGCAAGATGACTTTTGATGATGCAAGTAACTAGGATTTTATGTGATAAGTTATGTTAAGTCGAGATAAAGATGTGAGTCAGCTTTAGCCTCAAACTTTTTTACAAAGGAGGACCTATAGTGTTAGGACCAGCTTTGGGGTTAGCTCAAGAGAGAGAGAGACCCACAAGGAGGAGGTCAAAGAACCTAGACTCCATGATATGAGAAATATATGAGATATGTGATATTATATGTCCTAAACTAGACTACTCCTGAGTGATTGAGTTGAGTTGCTTTCTATATGATTCCTATAGTTTTGTTGAACCCTAGATGTCCTTGGGAGGACCAAACCCTAGAGATAGAGAGAGGATGGATACATGTGCATATGGGAATATGAATATGAGTGCCTGCCATCTGGGTGAGGGAGAGAGCCCAAGACCCTGGAGGAGGTAGCTATGTTAGCTTCTGAGAAGCCTCATGCTCGGGTTGGTGGTTTCCCATATAGGAATCTAGTGGTTGCATGTATAAGAGAGTTTTAGGTAAGCATGTGTCATGGGTAGAAGACCTATGAATAGTATGTTGTAGCATGTTTTGGTTTGTGCTTATATGGCTAGAGCTTGTAAGGCTATCTCTAGTGCCAATGAGGTATATCCGAAAACCCTAGACTGAGAGGAAAGATAAAGTATATGCATATGATGTACTCATAGAGTGAGTTAGCTCAGAGAGACTGAGCATGGAACTACCCTTGTGGTATGGGTTAGGAGAACCTCAGTTGGACTAGACAAAGTTTTGATATAAGTTTAACAAGTCACTCACATAAGTTTGTTTAGCACAACCATGATAAAATAATTGTAAGGATGCAATCTAATCTCAAGACGTGATATATGGCATGATGGAAACCTAGAGATGGTTTAATAGATATCAAAGTGTAAATGGTTAACCATATACATGAATAATGATGATCATGTGAAACTGTAGGTTAATCTTGTGATGAAATCACCAATAAAGATTACAGTTTATTATGAGCAATGAAATAAGATCATATGAATGAAAACTGTTACCAGAAGTGTTAAGCTTAGTACTTAATAATGATGAAAGATATAGTTTGATGGTTAGCACAACATAATGATTATGACACGTTGATATGATCTAGATGGATAAAGCGAGTTAATGATAATTAACTCCCTCCTAAAAGACATATGTTAATGTGGAATATGTTCTAACTTTTATCTCAATAAAATGTTGATAACACCTTGATGTATGGGTTAACTTGGGTTAACTCCTTGGGAACATGGTAATATGATGTTGAATATTAATGCATGTCTAAAGATAAAGATGCAACCCTAACAGATGAGATACGTCATGATGTAACCTAAGCTCTTAAACCATGATATATGATGAGTGGTTCACCCTTGTATCACCTTAGATGTTTCGAAAACATCCTAATAGCTGGGATATAATTCTGGAGGTTTTGACTATGTTGCACATAGGATGATGCCTACATGTGGATGACAGTAAGATAAGTTTACCCTAGAAGTATGAGTATGGTTGACTTTCGAGGACAAAAGTTCTTTTAAGATGTATATGATGTGATAAAGTGGGTTTTCTGGCTTAATTTCGAGGACGGAATTTCTTTTAAGGTGTGTAGGATGTGATGGAGTGAATCTTTGGAATTCATGTATACTTAGTGATTTAATTGAAAGCATAAGGTTGAGATAGATTGAGGGTTCTAAGCTTTTGACAAAGTAGGTGGGTTGTCTGATGTTGATATTATGATTAGAATCCCAATGTTTATATCTTTTGAGGTATTTTATTCAGTGATCAAACAATAGAATTTTGACACCAAATTCAAGTACAAAGTAGTTTGAGTGATGAGGAAACTATGATTAAATTTTGGTGGAAATTGGAACATCTTAGAGTAAGTTATGAAGGTTTGAATATAGGGAAATAATGTGCTTTTGAAATACAATGTATCAAAATCTTATATCTTCATAGCCTAAGTTTTGAAATAGAAGTGTGATGCCACATCTTCTTTGTTTGAGGAGTCACATATTCACTCATGTGAGGACTTCATCCCATCCACACTTGGGTGACTAATGCCTCAAACTTTATTGCGTACCATGCGGTTATGGTCGTAACCCTGGTTGACAACCACGACGTTGTTGTAGTGATCGTGGGTTGAGGAGCAGTTCTGAGAAGATATACGTGTGCAAGTGGAACAGAGAATCAACCGACCCCTTTTATTGAAGACAGACCTTAACGAGGGAATTTCACTCCTCATCTCTTATCTCTCCACCGATAGTATGAGGAAGAATGAAACATAGAGAGAAGGAGCCAGGAGAGCTAGAGCAATCCTTCTACGTCGACCTCCTAGAGAGGGAGATCCACAACCGCATCTAAGAAGAATAGGTGTCGTGGATGTCAAGAATGGAGGAAGTAGCAGAGATTCATTGCTCGCCGGAGAGAGAGATGGCGGTGGATCTCGCACGTACTGGAACACACACACTCACGAGCGTAAAGGAAGTCGACGCGTTTGGGAAGCGGCCGACCCACTCAGTCCAGAAGAAACCGTGGAGATGTTGTCCATCAAGGAAGGACCAAATGAGACTGGTAGTTGAGGAATATGAATGTGAGGGCCGACATTGATCCCTCATTAAAGTCGGATCTTCAACGCTCACGCTGCAGGACAGAGGAGGAAGAAGAAGGACCCTCGACGGCGCTTGAGAGCAGGTTGGCGGCAGCGCTCCCCCACGCCCAAAACAGAGAGGGCTCGTGGGGATAGGTTTTGAGTGTGGGGAGGGTTGTGCTTAGGAGAATAGACCCCTCGCAGATGCTAGAACGTCGTAAGATGCTCGCCGGAGTAGTCCCCCGCAACGGCGGCGCATGCAGGGATGGAGAAAAATAGTGGACGACTGTGTCGGCGTGCGAGAGAGCGAGAGAGGGAGCGCTCGGTTCAGTTCCAGCCTTCCAGGTCAATTTCACGTGGACCAGAAAAGAGAGGAGCCAGACCTGGTTCAAACCGACCCTAAATCGGCCGGACCACAGCGGGCCAAGCCATGGGTTGTGCCAACACAAATTGCCACGTGGCGGCTGCCGATTGGCCATAGAAGGTAAATATTTAGCAAATGCTTAGATCTTCTTTAATTCACAGTAATTAGCGTGTTCATCAGAAAAATACAAGTAAGGTACCGAAATTCTCAGAATAATGTGTAGAACAACCTGGAAGCATCATATAAGGATTTTGATGCATTAATAACAGTAATATCATGTAAGATGTGAAATGCTCTTATGATGGATAATAAATATCAAACGATTCCCTAAAATTATGAGAAAATACCTGTAAATCATATTTCATGTTTATAATGCATATGATGTCAGTTATGGTCATGATGATGTACGAAATCATGTATTTTTCTTAATATGTCTAATTAGGGCTTATAACCCTAAATAAAATGTATTAAATACATACATGCTCAATAAATGATGAAATTTACAGAATAAGCTCATATCAGTATCTGGAACCTCAAAATTAAATATGAGATCAATATGATACACATAATCTATGTTATATGATGATGTTCGCTCTTAATGTGATATAAACCCTAATTTGAGTAATGCATGTAACCTAGGGTTAACGTGTGACATAATGTTAATATGTTCAGATGATGAACTTTGTTAATGAGATATAATCTGGAAAATAATATCAGTGAGATAATCACAAGACAAGAATACAAGTAATCATGAGAATACCATAATGAGATAAGAGAAACCCTAATGGATATAATTAGGGTTAAGATGAGATATAATAAGATGAGAACCTGATGATAGTATATGGTCTTGTTTTAATCAGGTTTGACCTGGGATACATAGTTGACATGAGGATATGATGATTAGGTTTGTTCTTGATCAAGGTACGCCATTACCTCTTACTTGGCTTATTATACAATATGCTTGTGTTATATGTGTAGTAAAATACTTGACATATGATATTGGATGATATGATTGTTCTTGCATGATATGTTGCTTGAATTTCCGTACCTATGTCTATGAACACATGAAACATAAAATATCTGATCCATCATATGATAGCACTAAACTCTTTGGTAGTACAGTGCATTGACAAACATCAAAGCCCTAGGGGCAGATGTAACATCAAAGCCCTAGGGGCAGATGTACGATTTATATGACAAGGCCTAAAGACATCAAAGCCCTAGGGGCAGATGCACGAGATATATGATGGAATTGTGCTTAAAATATGTGTTCTCTTTTGTTAATGAACATCCTTGTCCAAGTATATGCTTTTTTTATATTTCTATATAACTGCCAAGTATATTAGTTTTATCTTATTGCCAAGATATGATGAGAGGTATATAAAAGACACGTAGGCGTACTCAGTACAGTATTCTTGAAATATTGTGCTGACGTGTACCACATGTAATCTTTTGTTTAGGTTGTGGTTATGCTCTTGAAGATCCAGGATAGATGAGAGTTGTGTAGCGAGCGGATGTGCAGGTGGACCTGTTGTCTTAAGATCATGTAGTTTAGTGGTAGTACATGTATATGTTATAGTTTGTTGTTCAATATTTAATATCAAATGTTGTAACAATTCATGTTGTAATTATATGTTGAATGGTGAACATGTGTCTATGGTTTTATTATTGTTCATGTACATGTGCTACTGACTGTGTTTCCTTCTGACTCCCTTGATTTTCTTCTTCTTAGCCTTGTGTGGGATGTTTAAATTGGGATTCTCACTGAGGTGAGGGTTTCAATTTGGACGTCACACATCAAATTAAGTTTTAGAAAATCTGGGGACGTCACAAAGCCCCAGTGGAGTTGTGAAGTTGCCCTTTATACCAAGGCTTCTGGTCACTATGATCATGATCTCTGACCAGACGATGAGTCAGGTGGAGCATGTCATTATCCCTTAGTGTCGTTACTATATCTCATCGGAGTCCCGCTTGCAGAAACAACCTGTATGGAGGAGATGACGAGCGTTGAGTTCCCAACCCGTCCTGGTCCAGGCTTTCATGACGACGACAATAGGGGCTGGTGAGCTAACCACCCTACGGATCTAGGTTCGTTACCACTTGGGTGGGTGACCAAGGTCCTCACATCAGAGATAGGGAATGTGAGTGAGGCTCGTCAGATTCTACAGTCACGACGGCGCTGACCTTCCAGATGAGTCAGATTAGTTCGATAGAGATGGCGACTTCTTCTCTGGGTGTGGAGGCCCCAACCTGTCGCCTCCTTCCCTCACGGAGGTGGCTCCCTGATCGGAGGGTTGGGCATGATAGTAAGATCAGGAGGGAAAAAGGAGAGGGACTACAACCCCCTCCACTGTGGAGTCTTGCCTCCAGAGATCCTCGCTGTAGGGCATATCTTCACCTGCAGTTCCTTGTTGAGATTTGACAGTGTGTATTCATCTAGTGTGGTGGCCGTCGAATGTCATGGAATGAGGGAAGGGAGTATCACCGTGGGTAGAGTGTCGGGCCTGGGAACCCTCGTGTGATGGCACTAGCGTGAAACGGAGAAAGGGGGAGTAGCGATGAAGGAGACGCCCAAGAGTCCTAGGTTGAGTGAATCAGTCCAATTTGTGCTAGACCAAGGAACCAGCCAACAAGGCTATTGATACACATCCCACACTGGAGGCTAGTATGGCCCAATAATCGAGTGCCACCTCAGGGCTTTGGCCCCACAACAAAAGGTAATTTTCTTTTGAAATCTTTGAAATACTTAAAAACTTAGAAAATACCCAATAAATAGCTCTCTTGGCCAAATAATTCCCAAAAAATATCCCTAGACTCAAAAAAATATTCTCTACATTACTGGACCCTTAGATTATACCTTTGCAGAAAAAATAATGATGATATTTAATGTATATGATAATGTTTTTTTTGAGATCATATTATTAGTATAATTAGCATATCATGGAAAGTAAATCTAAAAAAAAACTATTACTGAACCCTAGTATAATTTGGAAACCAAATATGAACTCAAATTTGACCATTATGTCAAAATAATAGGCCATTTCTCATCAAAACCCAATTCCATGTTTGTAACCTCATTTTAATTCTAGAAAATAGACCAATTACCAAAAAAATATGAAAATTGAACTAGACCCTAATTATGACATGTATGTCAGTAGAAAAATATTAGAGACAAGCTTAGGTCAGTTTAAACCTAGGTTTGTCCTAAACCATGACTTAGACCTAAAATATCAATGACATAATGAACCATGTATTAATGATGATTAATTTGTTATTAATCAGACGATGACTAGATTGTCTAGATGATCATGGATAGCTATGATTCTCTGAACTCATGTACGTGGGTTTTGTTTAAGTATATGACTATTGTTTTCTTGGTTGCAATCATGATATGTATGTATGTTGTCTTCTTTTTGCAAATATTGGATGTAGTAGCACTATATAGTACTCGATGTTTCGTCACTTGCAAACATAAATGATGAGTATATGCTTTGTAGTTATTTAAGGTGTTGATTATACCCCTTATGAGGGAATGGATTAATGTTGACTAGTACACCTCCCTAGAGCACACAGTGTACGGGGAGTTTCCCTAGAGTACTTGGTACACGGAGATGGGCCCAATATGTATGTTTGGGTACTAGTCCACCTTGATAATGCAATTCATCTAGAAAAATGATTAAAATTGGCGTATTTCACTTATTAAAGAAATGTTTTCTATGATTTTCTTTCTTTCTAAAAATCTTTTCAAAATTATGAAAACCATAAATATATGTATCTTTCTACCCATGTACTCGACACCTTGTGTGTTGATTCGTTGTTTCACGTATGTTTTAGGTTCAGAGCTAGCATGGGAGAAAAGATGGGAAGTGGGCATTTTTCCATGTTGTACCTATTGTGTTAAGATCATGTTAGCATACATGTTCATAGACTTATAAAATTTTCTTCAAATTATGTAAATGTAAGTTGTAAATTTAATTCATGTTGTAATATAGATATGTTGAATGTTGAGAATGTTATGGCGTATGTATTATAGTTGTATGTTCATGTATGCATATTATGCTTCCGCATTGCTCTCTGAAACAATTGTCTAACGTTTTCGGATTCGTCCTCTCGGGCCTTCTAAGTCTCGAGACGGAGGAAATTTGGGGACGTTACAACTATCCATGTGTTATTGGTGGTAATTGAGTTTGTTTAGCAAATAAAAGGAAATTGAGCGACATTTGCATTGTACCTCTTATTTAATATCAACATCTATGCAATTTGTTTGGAGAAAGATAATTATGGAGTATAATAGGACACTTAAGAGTAGAGATAATGTATGATAATAGAACACATTTTCATAAGGAATTAATCACCATTTAGATAACCCTAACTTGATGAAATTTGCAATTGGGATCTGGAAAAAGAGTTTTTGTTAAAGACAAATTTTATTTGGATTTGAAATAGAATTGTAAATTTTGAACTACATTCATCAATCACAACATATTACCGCATCCTTTTAAATATCTTCTCACATTTATTTTAATATAGAGTTATATATATACATATGTACATACATATATATGTATATGTATATATAAATGTATATATATAAATATATATATGTATGTATATATATGTATGTATATATACATATATATTCACATATATGTGTATTTGTGTATGTATAAATATATGTATTATAAACCAAAGTAATTATTTTCCATTATCTTCTCTTTTAGTTCGATTTCTAATTGATTCATTAAGAATTATGTTCTCTCTAATTAAATTAAACCAAAATGAATATTATTACTTTTCTCATATGAATTTCTAAACTTTTTGTTTTGGAATTTTTCATTAGATTGTTTATTTGTTTTTTATCTGTGTCTTACTGTAAATGACTTGTTGGATAATTTATTTATACATATATATGATTTTTCTTTGAACTAAAAAGATAGTCTATTCTAGCTTCATTAAAAAGTTCTATTGAACAAATGTCCATCATCATCCAAAACTTCTATCCCCCTTTCATATTGATCTAATAAATAGATTTGGCATTCATTCAACTTATCTTGCACATGACTACCCATTAGGTGACTTTTTTACAAGATTTCTTCTTGTCTATTGTATGCACTCTTCGTGGATAAGAGCTTCATGTTATGTGATTTTCTTAATGTATTCCTTGTTGCTTCAATTAGGATTTTATGCATAGTTGGAGTTTGCATTTATTTTCAATAAACTCAACTACAAACTTTGATTTAGTTTGGATTACTACTGTATTGTCCTCCATTTCATTCCTTTCATATAGCGCAATAAGAATTTCTCTAAATCCAGCCTTCAAAGAATTGCATATATATTATTTCTAATTCATGAATCATCATTGCAGTTGTTAACATGTACTTGCTATATATATTTCTCTTTCACATGTATTTTCTTTCTTACTATTTTTATGTATGTTCTACTTATGTATGCTTTTGTCAATCCACCTTAATTATTGAACTCATCAATTATACATTTATTTTATTATGGTTACTTTTTAGTTCCTACAAAATGTTTGTGTATCCATCTATAATACTTTACCGTCCACTTGTTGGTACATATGCCCAAAGAGCCCATCATGTGATGATTTTAATGGTATAAATGTAAATGATTTGATTATTAATAAAAGGCAAGCTTCCAATTTATTATGCTTAACTCAGGTATGAGATAATGATGTAACATTACAAATATCTAGAGAACAATATTATTCAATGACGTATGTCTTCAAATACATGTCTTGGGGAAATGAGATCATCCATATGTTAAAAGTACATATGCATATTCTCATTATGTCCCTAATCAGTTGTTATTATGGAATATTGATAGACAACAATAACACATAATATAAAAGTGTGGGTTGGTTGAAGATGAAAACTCATTAGTCATGATATGGATATGTCAAACCAAGCACACAGATACATGTTAGAGAACAATGTATTAGACCGACCCACTATGAGACTGACACATGGAAGCCATCATCATGGCAGTCATAGTCAGCTCTCATAGTGATGGTGGTGATTGTGGTTCATAGACCTGAAATCACTACACTTGTCACATGTCGTTGGGTGCACTTTGACATCATTAAATGCAGTCTTTTAAAAATGGGTTGTTATAACAATGATGATTGGGTGACTTTGACACATGGGGATAGATTTTCAATGATTGAAAAGGGATTTGTCCCTACTATAGGAGCATGATGTCCTAGGCCTCTTGATTAGTAAGACTGAGAAATGCATGGCCATTCACATGTGAGTCAATATGTGATATTGAGCTTCCATATATCTCAAATAGTCAAATCACTGACAAAGGAACTATACAAACACTATAACACCATACACAGATTGTAGATTAAAGTTGTTCGCCAACTTTCCATTTACTTGGGTAGCATTGATGTGTGATTAGGCAACACTCATTGCTTGTGATGTCATAAGTTGTTATGGACATTCACTACCAATGTAACATGGGACCTATAGGGTCACACACATAGATCTCTACCTAGAAGAGGAATTTAATATTGAATGACAATTTAATTAAGTAGTAAAGTGTTTAAATATTTGATTCATGCAACATATAGGTTGACTGCATTGCCAAACACCCATCTCAATTGTTGAGACATCTGTCTAGAGTGGTAAATAGTTGTCTCAAGTGGTGACACATGCATCTGGGGAGTCATGATTGATTTGAGTTGAAATTGGCTAAAAGATGAACTGACCCAACCGACTAGCACGCCTCGAGTTACCAGACGACCTTCTAGGTGACCGAGATGACTGTTTCACAAGGGAGAGATGGTCTAGTTAGGCCGAGGGAAGGTTCTATATATTTCCATGTTTGTATCGCTTGCACATTAATTGTTTTTCAAGGAAACTAATGTGTAGCATTAATGGGAATCAAATTAACAATTTTGTATGTGATTGGAAAACTACCAAACAATCGTCTCACATTACGACATGACTTTCCCATATACCAGATGACTGTCTCATGTGTCAGAAAGTCATTTCAGTGGTCAGAGGCTGTGAAAATTCTAGATCTTTTGGTCCCCTCCACTCTAGCATCGACTGGGAACCTAGACCTAAACCCTAGCAATAGATAGAGGGGTATTGGGGGCTTCCCAGAGTACAACATAGACAATTAAGAATAAGTTGCTCTGAAAAATATTGTCCTCTCTGGTTGTGGTAACCACAAGAGCCTGAGAAAGTTCAATGCGACTAGGGAGGAACAACAAGGGAGAGAGCTACTGAGATCATTGTTATGAGAGAGCAAGTTGGTGACTAGTACCCTAATAGGAGGGATAACTCCTTCATGTCTATTCTAGAAGAAGGACATGAGTTCTAGGCAGTCTGCATGGACTTCTCTAGAGGCAGGAGGCCATTGTCCGTTAGAAAGAGGACAACATCAACCAGCAATTTGTGACAAGAGGAGTTGTTGAAGAAGAAGACATTTGAGGATGCAGTCTGTTATGTAGACCAGGAGGCGTAGCAGTCAGATGAGTCCCACTACAATCAAGATTCAGAAGTGTGCATCTACAATGATGAGGATTTCCACTGGACTTGCTCCAGGACTAGGTATATCCTCAAATCCATTTGTTCCATCTTATAGTTATTGATGTGGTCCATTGGTTATGGGTATATGGTATATAAAATTTTAGTTTCTGATTCTTTCTCTATAGCCAGATTTTCCTACTATGGTATCAGAGCCAATGCCACTTTATTATATTATGAGATAATTTATATGATTAGATTTTGATTTTTATCATTCTATTATTGCATGCAATGCAAATATTATTTTATAAAATCCAATACCAAGACAACCCCATATATATATATATACATATATATATGTGTGTGTGTAATTTACATGTGTCACCCTAAAATCAGTTTCGATTGTGGATATGTAGTATCGTTATGGCCAATAACCCCTAAAATTTGTGCATGGTTGTGTGGTTTGTTTATCAATTTATCTCAATCTAAGTATCGGGCCTCTGTCTTATCTTCCCAATGTAAAGTTTATTCTTTCATACCCTTGCTCCCCTCAAATTTGACTTGAGGTTTCTCAATAATTATGTAAAAGTAGGATAGTTTACTTTCTTGTTATGACAAAGGTGAAGATGTCCCAAAGATGAGCCAACCAACTAAAGGACTATGTAGGATGGGGTGGACAAGCCGATTCGATCACCTGGTGGACTCAAACAATATGTTGGAGGAGCCAGTAGATGGTGGACTGATGGAACCAGACGACCTAACAAGTAGCTAGGAGGTGAGCCGATCAGTTCAATGGTTGAACTAATCAACCCATATTGGCAAGCACAGTTCTCCATCAATAATAGGTTTTTGCATGTGTTGTAGACCTATATAACGTAATTCCTTGTGGCTCTAAGGGATTGCATTAGGCTGGCCATAACCATCACTTTCATTTATTGCATGTTTTCATTGTGGGATATAGCACGTATATGATACATACTATATATGTGGGATTGGATAAAGTATATGTATTTATACAAACCCCTTCAAATAAAATATCAAGTATTAGATGCTTTCAAAAATCGGAACACTTGAAAAGCTTGATCAAACAAGCGTAGGTTCTTCCTTTGTGGGAAGTGTCGTCTATCTTGTGGAAGTGTGATGGTAATAATGTATGTTCTGCCTCCGCAGGGTGCATTATTATTGTGTCAACTTCTAGGTCATGCTTGACTGGTGATTCTTAGACCGTCCAGACCTAGAATCATGCAAGTGATTATGGCAAGGGGTTGCACATATCATCTATCCAGAGTTGCATATGATGCAATTAGCAAGAGTTCCCTACCTTGATGGTTGAATGTGTTTGCGGTGTTGATCGGGCCTGACCTGAATTATCGTACATCTGGCCCACTAGAATATTGTACGGTGCAATAGTTTGAATTGATATTGAGGGCTATCAATTTGAATAATAGTGGGAGAAATAACTATTAAAGACCTAATGAATAGTGTCAAAAATTGCAAAACAAAGCAAATCAAAAAGCGTTTTAGACAAATGCAAATTTTCTCTTATAGAATCAAATGATGAAGGGTTCTCAATGAAGGAGGAGAAACATGATAGGAGAAATTTTCATGATTGGTTTTGGACATTGAGAAGGGTTCTCAATGAAGAGTGCAACCTCTACATACTTGAAAACCAAATTCCAGAAATACATCCTCTTGATGCACCTAGGGTACAAGTGGATGCTTACTGGAAGAATGCCAATGATGCCTTGGACATAAAGTACCTTATGCTTAGTTGCATGAACTATGAGTTGCATGAGCAATGTGAAGACATGAGTATTCCTGAAATGGTAACACATCTTAAGAAAGTGACACTTGATCTTACAAAGAAAGAAAGGGATGATATTCAAAAGGTGTTGCTTGAGTCAAAGCTGACATAGGGTACCTCAGTAGAAGAACGTGTTCTTAATATGATTAGAAATGTATATCATCCTGAAGAATTGGGATTCACCTTGACCAAGAGTTGGCCACTGATATGATTCTAAAGACAATGTTAGAATCATATAGCCACTTTACTGCATGTTATCATGTGAATAATACGGTTGGATAGATGTCAGACTTGCTAGCTATGTTGATTCATGCTGAAGCAAAATTGAAGAAGGACAAGCTCATGATGGTGATCAGCGGAGCTGAGTTCAAGGATCAAAGAAATACTGAGAAGTGTTTTGAGGTCAAGCCCAAATCAAACTCTTCAACACTCAAGATAAGGAGAAAGAAAAGTGAAAGAGGATCTCATCCTTTATACTTGAAGGAATTCAGGAAGAAGAAGATGGGGATGGTGATCTCCACATTAGTTATATACATTGTTGAGATAAACCTATCTACTTTATCATCATGGTTACTAGATACCGGATGTAGATCCCACATATGTTCTCATATGTACGATATGAAAGGAAGTACACCTTTGGGAAAAGGTGAGGAGGAACTAAGAGTTGCTAATGGAGGATGAGTTGCGGCCAGCTTAGTTGGAACCTATAACATATCTCTGCCCACAAGTCTTATAATAGAGATATAGAACTACTATTATGTACTTGCTATAAATAGAAACATCATTTCTATATCTTGTATGGACAAGGATGATTTTGAATCCCATATTAAAAATGGTCTATGTGCTATTTTAAAAGATGGGATCTTTTATGGCAGTGCCCCAATGTCTTATGGTCTTTACTTGTTAGATATAAATATAGATGTATATAATGTTACTACCAAAAGAATAAAACTCAACAACTCAAACAAAACATACCTTTGGCATTGCCGTCTAGGGCACATAAATGAGAATTTCATATCTAGACTCCATAAAGATGGTTATTTGGACTCTTTTCATTTCAAATCATTAGAGACATGTGAATCTTGTTTGTTGGGCAAGATGGATAAGACCACTTTCACTGGTAACAATGAGAGGGCTAGTGATATATTAGGACTCATACATATAGATCTGTATGGACCATTTAGAACAACTGCCAGAGGAGGCTATCAATACTTCATTACCTTCACTTATGACTTTAGTAGGTATGGCTATGTTTATTTAATGAAATAAAAGTTAGAAACTCTTGACAGGTTTAAGGATTTTATGTATGAAATGCAGAACCAACATGGTAAAAGTATTAAGGCACTTTGTTCTGATCGAGGTGGAGAATACTTAAACTAAGTGTTTGAGAACCTTCTTAGAGACCATGGTATTGTATCCCAGTGGACTCCACCTGGACCACCTCAACATAATGGTGTATCCAAAATAAGGAATCACACATTATTGGATATGGTGCAATCAATGATGAGTTTATCCGAGCTTCCGACTACCTTATAGGGGTATGCTCTTGAAACCACCACATTTACACTAAACCTAGTACCATCTAAATCAGTCCAAAAGACACCATACGCGATATGGAATGGGAAGCTTCCCAATATGTCTTTTATGAGGATTCGGGGATGTGAAGCTTATATTAAAAGAATATTTTCCAAATAAGCTTAGTCTAAGATCTGATAAATGTTATTTCAATTGAATATCCTAAAGAAACAGGAGAATATTAATTTTGTTCCCTATCTGACGACAAAGTGCTTGTTGTCAGGGATTTTGCATTCATTGAGATGGATTTCATTTCCAAAGGAATCTCTAGGAGAAAAGTGAAACTTAAAGAAGTTCGAGACCAACAAGAAAATATTGAAGCAATTGATGAACAAAAGGAACAAAGAGAATCGCAAGATGTTGTACAATATCAAATTCCTCTAGTTATAAGGAAACCTCATAGATCTAATAAGACATGCCTTGAGCCTGAAATATTTGGATATCTTGTAACTGAGGAAGGTATTGAATTGGTCATAGATAATATGCCAATATCTTATAAAGATGCTATTGAGGGACCAAATTTTGAGAAATGGCTTGAGGCCATGAGTTCTGAGATGGAATCCATGTATATCAATAATGTATGGACTTTGTTGGATCCACCTGAAGGGGTAAAACCCATAGGGAACAATTGGGTCTTCAAGAAGAAGACCAACAAGGATGGAAATGTTCAAACCAATAAGGGTAGATTTATTGCAAAGGGTTTCAGATAAGTTCAAGGTGTTGACTATGAAGAAACATTTTCTCTAGTGTCCATGGCTAATTCCATCAGGATTATGCTTGCTATTGCAGCTTATCACAATGATGAGATTTGGTAGATGGATGTTAAAACTGCATTCTCTAACGAGAATCTTGTTAAGGATGTGTATATGATACAAAATGGGATTTTATAGATCCAAAGTTTGCAAATACAGTTTCAAAGTTACAAAGGTCAATCTATGGATTGAAGCAAGGATCTCAAAGTTTGGAATCTTGATTTTGATGAGGCAGACAATGGGTTTGACTTATTCAAAATGAAGATGTGCCTTGTGTCTACAAGAAGGTTAGTGGGAGCATAGTGAAATTCCTTGTATTGTATGTAGATATGGCATTCTATTGATAGGGAATGACATCCCTACTTTATAAAAGGTAAAGACATGTCATGGAAATGTATTCTCTATGAAAGACTTGGGAGAAGCATCCTACATCTTGGGGATAAAGATCTATAGACATAGATGTAGAAGGCTTCTTAGACTAAGCCAAAGCACATACATTGACAAAGTGTTGAAGCAGCTCAACATGGAGAACTCAAAGAGAGGAAACCTTCTTGCACATCATGGTGTCCCCATCTCTAGACCTCAATGTCACCATTCTGGTGAAGAAAGGGAACACATGAGTTTGATTCCATATGCATCAGCAACTGGATCAATCATGTATTATAATGTTGTCTACCCATCCAGACATCTCGTATGCCTTGAGCATGATGAGCAGATATTAGTCAGATAGAGGTGACGCTCACTGGATAGACATGAAGAACATCCTCAAGTACTTGAGACGGACTAAGGATTAGTTCTTGTTCTACAAAAGAGAGGAAGAGTTGGTGGTAAATGGTTACACTAATGCAAGCTTCCAAACTGTTTAAGATGATTATGAATCACAATCAAGATTTGTGTTTTGCCTCAGCAACGAAGTTGTAATTTGGAAGAGTTCTAAGTAAGAGACAGTTGATATTTCTATAATAGAGGTTGAGTATATTGATGCATTGAGTGTAGAAAAGGAGGTTTTATGGATATGAAGTTCATTACAAAACTTGGGGTTGTTCCAAGCATCAGTGAGGCAATTGAGTTGTACTGTGACAATAATGGATCTATAGAACAAGATAAGGAAACCAGATCCCATCAGTGGTCAAAACATATATAAAGGTAGTTTCATCTCATATGAGAAATCATACAACTTGGAGATATAAAGATTTGAAAAGTACCAACTTAAAACAATGTTGTTGACTCCTTGACAAAGGCACTTTCACAACAGAAGCATGACAGTGTTGTAAGATCACTTGGAAAATGAGTCTTGGGTGATTTCTCTAAGTGCAAGTGGGAGTTTTTTGGTATGTATGCCCAGAGAGGCAATAATGTGATGATTGTAGTGGCATAAATGTAAATAATTCAATTATTAATAAAAGGCAAGCTTCCAATTTATTCTATTTAGTTCAGTTATGAGATAATGATGTAACATTATAAATGTCTACAGAATAATATTACTCAACGATGTATGTCTTTAAGTACATGACTTGAATGACATCATACAAATGTTAAGAGTACATAGGCATATTCTCATTATGTCCCTGATTGGAAGTAATTGTGGAAGGTTGATAAACAACAATAAAACATAAGATCAGAGTGTGGGTTGGTTGATGAAATAATCTCATTAGTCATGATATGGCTATATCAAACCAAGAACATAGATACATGTTAGAGAATAGTATATTGGACAGACCCACCGTGAGACTAACACATGGAAGTCATAGTTAGCTCTTAGAGTGGTGGTAGTGATTGTGGTTCTTAGAATTAAAATCACTACACTCACAACAAGTCTTTGGGTACACTTTGACATTATCAGACATAGTCCTAAAACATGGGTTGTTATAATGGTGATGATTGGGTGACTTTGACACATGGGGATAGACTGTGAGTGATAGAAATGAGATTTCACCCTCATACAGGGGTATAATGTCCTAGGCCTCTTGATTAGTGAGACTGAGAAATGCATTGACATAAACATGTGACTAAATATGTAATATTGAGCTTTCATATATATCAGACAGTCTGCTCAAGTTCAAAAAACAAGGTTGCATGATAATGGGGGTGACTGATCCATGCTTTGCGTTCAATCTAGACATCAGTGATGAAGGAACTATACAAACACTACAACACCATAGAAAAATTGTAGATTGAAGTTTTTACCCCCGTTTTCATTTATTTTGGTAGCATTGATGTGTGACTAGGTAACACTCATTGCTTGTGATGTCATAATTTTCTATGGACATTCACTGACAATTGAATTAAGTACTAAAGTGTCTAGATATTTGATTCACACAATATATAGGCTGATTGCAATGCCAAACACCCATATCTACTGTTTAGATGGTTGTTTGTACTGCCAAACAGTCGTCTTACGACTTGAGATGGGCGTCTGACGAGTCAGGCCTGATTCGAGTTGTAATTGGCTAAAACATGAACTGACCCAAATGACTGGCTTGTCTCAAATCACCAGATAACCATCTGGGTGACAGAGACAGCCGTCTCGCATGGGTGAGATGGTCTAGTTCAGATGAAGAAAAGCTCTAGACATTTCCATGTTTGTTTCTCTTGCAGTTTACTTGTTTTTTAAGGAAACTAATATATACCATTAACGTGAATGGTTGTCTCGGAGTACACGGCGACCCTATCACATGCTAGACCACTTCTTGGTGTTTCATACAACCGTTCTGATGGTTGTAGGTAGTGAAAATTCAAGATCTTCTCATCTCTTCCACTCTCGCATCAACTGGGAACCTGGACCCAAACCCCCCTATAAATAGAGGGGTATTGGGGGCTTCCCAGAGTACATCACAAGCAATTGAGAATCAATTGCTCTGATAAAAATTGTCCTCTCTAGTTGTGGTAACCACGAGAGCTCAAGAAAGTTCTACCCGACCATGGAGGAATAGTAAGGGATAGAGCAATTAAGATCATTGGTGTGGGAGAGAATGTTGCTGACTAGTACACCAATGGGAAGTCCAACTTTTTCATGTCCGTTCTAGTAGTACAAAAGGAGCTCTAGGTGGTCTACATGGACTTCTCTAGAGGTGTGAAACTGTTGTATGTCTCTAGGAGGACAACGTCAACTAGCAGTTTGTGATAAGAGGAGCTACAGAAGAAGTTGACGTTCGAGGTTGTAGTTTGTTGTGCAGACCAGGAGGCATAATAGTCAGACGAGTCCCAATGCAACCATAATTTAGAATTGTGCATTGAAAATGATTATGATTATCACTGGACTTGCTCCATGACCAGATATATCCTCAAAACCATCTTTCCCTCTTATGGTTATTGACATGATCCTCTGGTTATGTGAATATGGTATGTACAATTTTTGTTTCTACTGCCTACTCTATAGCCATATTTCCCTACACCACCCACATTCTTCAATTCCACCACCTAATATAAGGTTGGATAAATTAACTCACATACATTTATCTTTACATCTAATTAACTATCAATTCCTATTTCATTCCAAAATTTGAATCATTCTTTTATAGATATACAACTTGACATTGTTTTTGGACATCAAAATCATTTTTGCGAAGATAAATCTATACTATGAATATCAGGATTTACATAGAGTCATGTATATAGATTTTTCTTGTGGTATGATGTATTAAAGAAACAATATAACATAAACTAAATAAATGCTAGTGGACTTTAGGAGAGTAAGCTCATTTAGAAAATATAATGGAAAATAAATAATAGAAAATACCACCAATATCCCTCTCAAGCTGGAGAGTACACATCATGTATTCCTAGCTTGCAACACATATAGGAAAAGGATGAAGGTACAACGTGCTTGATAAAAATATCAATAGGCTGATCTCTAGTTTTTAAGTATGGTGTAACGATCTTCTCGACATGAATCAGGTCTGCCACAAAGTGAGAGACAACCTCAATGTGCTTTGTATGTTGATAAAAAATTGAATGATTAGATATCTGAATATATGCTTGATTATCACACTTGAGACTTATCTAAGAAGAGAGAGAAAAATCTAGTTATTTAAAAAAATACATAACCCATCAATTTTCAGTACAGGAGTGTGCTATTCCACCTCAATACTAGAATGAGCCACAACGGTCTACTTATTACTCCTCCAATTGATAGTATGACCCCCTAAGAGAATGTAGAATCCATAAATAGATCTCCTATCATTCAAATATCCAGTCCAATCAACATTTACATAGAAGTTCAAAGATATGTCTAATGATTGTGTCTTCTTATAAAGGAGGCATCTACTAGGTGCACTATTCAGATTTGGTTGGATTTGTTGTACTTGACTCCAGTAGAAAGTAAGGGGTTTATGTAAGTGTTGACTAACAACACTAACAACGCAATAAATATCCAATCGGGTAATTGTAAGATAAGTGAGTTTCTTGATTATGTGTTCATATTATTCAAGATAAAAAAAGGAATCCTCATATGGAAATTTGTTGTGATAGTCCATAGGTGAAGAAACACACTTAGAATTCAACATTGTAGAGTCCTTCATGAGGTTGAGGACATACTTCCATTGTGATAAATAAGTGTCCTAATGAGAATGTATCACTTATATTCCCAAGAAGTAACAAAGTTTTCCTAGATCCTTGGTATGAACATGTTGTTGGAGTTCCTAATTTGGTGCTGAAATCCCATGAGCAACACTACCGGTCGTAATGATATCATCAATTTAGATAGCAAGGATGATGGTTCCATCTTAATAAAAAATAAAAAATAGACTATGATCACTATATGATCTTGAAAAACCCAGGCTATCCAACAATGCCACTATGTTTTGTAGACTAGGCCCGTGGTGATTGCTTGAGTCCATACTAAGAGCATTTGAGATCACAAATACTTGTTCAAGTCTCCATGTGAGTACAAAACATGGGGGTTGTTTCATATAAACTTTCTCCTCGAAGTCACAATGTAGGAAGGAGTTTTTTAATATCAAGACAAAACATAGGCAAGTCCATGTGAGTTACAAGAGAAATTACAATCATTGCAGAAGCAATGTGTTTAATTATGATAGTGTCTCAAAAAAATACAAACCATATGTTTGTTTTAAATTCTTTGGTAACAAGTCGATCTTTAAGTTATTCCATTGATCCAAATGAATTAAATTTGATATAAAATAAAAAATGACAATCGACATTTTTTTAATGGAGGAGGAGGGAGAATATCCCATGTCCCATTCTCACGCAACACTATCATTTCAAGCATCACAAATTTCCAAGTAGGATGTTGAAGGTCCTCATAACAAATTTTGGGAATCAAGATATACTTTTTGATGTTTAGCAATGTATTAAGTAGTACAAAAAGCTTAGGTTGGCAAAAACTGATATAGGATGACAAAGAGTGCAAGAGTAGATACTTTTATTGAGATCTACGAGATGTGCTATAAGTTAACAATGGTGATGGGTTATATATTGAAGTAGGAGGAATGACAAGAGGATGTGGGATGTGTTCTTAATCCACAAGGTCAAAAAGATCAAGATCAGAGAACTTAGTTGAAGGTTGGCGTTAAGGTGGAGACATACTTATCAGAGAGGATATCGATGAAGAATCAAAGATCATCCTAGATTCATGAAAAGTAACATCCAATGAGATATGCATATGCCTCTTTTTTGGACTATACCAACCATAACCTTTTTTAAATTTAGAATAGCCAAGGAAAACTGACTTGATAGAGCGGGAATCAAGTTTGTCTACTTTCATATCAAAGTTACACACAAAATAGTACACCTGAAAACACATATAGGAAGATGAGAAGTCATTTGTTTGAAAAAAAACAAAAAAGGGTCTCATTTTGAAGAACAAAAGGTGATTGTCAATAGATAAGGTAGCATCTTGTGAGAACAATTTTCGACCAATGTCTTAGGTAATATGCCCCAAACATAACATCACGAGAGACAAAAGTAAATAACAAATTTTACATTTTTCCACTCCATTTTGTTGTTGGGTGTGAGCACAAGAAAGTTGGTGGACAATTCTATATCTAGAGGAAAAAGAAGATATATGAACCAAACTTATTCTAAGTCATTGTTAGTCTAAAAACTTTAAAACATTTATATCATTGTGTTGAATTCATTTTATGAAAATTTTAAAAAACACCAATTATTTCATCATGGATGCTCAACAGATGAAACCATGGCATATGTGAGAAATCATCAACAAAGGTCATGAAATAACATAATCGATAAAAATTGCAGTATGTGAAATGGAGCACATATGTCACTATGAATAACATCATTGGTATCTTTAGAACAAAGACTAGTTTTTCTTAGCCAAGAATTCCTATGAAGCTTCCCAATCTCACACAAATCACATGCTATATTAATAGGTTTGGAGGTGCTTTAGTTTCTTAAAAGATGAATGACCATAGCATTGGTGTAGCTGATGAGATTTGCCCATAAGAAGAATAGAAGAGAGAACCACATCACCAAAGTAATGGATGGTATCCTGATATATAACTCTAACCAATAATCTAAGAATCCTACATCACAAAACCATGACTATCAAAAGAGATGTTGTAAGTAAAGGCATCAACTAACTTAGAAATAGACATTAAATTAAAGGGAAAATGAGGAATATAGTGAATAAATTGATTTTTTAGACTAGGTGAGCCATTGACACTACTACATTGTAGAAAACTTTTAATGGACACATTTATCAAAGTGATATCTCAGGTAGGAATATGAGGTTTAGTGGAGGAAATAATGTGTCTCGTATAACTATATGTTGGGTGGCCCTAGAGTTAAAAATCCAAGGAGAGTTAGATGCTAACATGGAGGTCCCAACATTATCTTGGTTGGAAGCAAGATGTGTTGAAGATGTCATAGAGGATTACATGGTCATAGAATTTCCATATGTTGTGGATTGTAGAGGAGCCTTCTAGAGTTTCTCATTCTCAACTTAGGAGATGATAATAAACAAATTTTCCATCTAGGGCACATAAATGAGAATCGCATATCTAGAGTCAATAAAGATGGTCATCTGGACTCTTTTGACTTTGAATCATTAGAGACATGTGAATCTTGTTTTTTGGGAAAAATGGCTAAGACCTCTTTTACTAGTAACAATGAGAGGGCTAATGATATATTAAGACTCATACATACTGATGTGTATGAACCATTTAGAACAACCGCTAAAGGATGCTATTAGTACTTCATTACTTTCACTTATGACTTGAGTAGGTACGACTATGTTTTTTTAATCAAACATAACATAGAAACTCTTCATAGGTTCAATGAGTTTATGTATGAAGTGCAGAACCAACTTGGTAAAAGTATTAAGGCACTTCGTTCTGATCGAGGTAGAGAATACTTAAACTAAGAGTTTGAGAACCTTCTAAGAGACCATGGATTGTATCCTAGTGGACTCCACCTGGACCACCTCAACATAATGGTGTATCCAAAACAAGGAATCACACATTATTGGATATGGTGTGATCAATGATGAGTTTCGTTGAGCCTTTGACTACCTTATCGAGGTATGCCCCTAAAATTGCCGCATTTACACTAAACCTAGTACCACCTAAATCGGTTCAAAAGACACCGTACGAAACATGGAATGGGAAGCATCCCAGTATGTCTTTTATGAGAATTTGGGGATGTGAAGCTTATGTTAAAAGAATGTTTATTGATAAGCTTTTTCCAAGATATGATAAATGTTATTTTGATTAGATATCTGAAAGAAACAAGAAGATACTACTTTTATTCCCTATCTGACTACAAAGTTCTTGTTTCTAGGGATGTTGCATTCCTTGAGATGGATTTCATTTCCAAAGGAATCAATGGGAGAAAAGTGGAACTCAAAGAAGTTCAAGACCAACAAGAAAACATTGAACCAATAGATGAACAAAAGGAACAAAGAGAATCGTAGGATCTTGTAGAATCTCAAATTCCTAAAGTTACACTGGAACCTCATAGATCTGGTAAGAGATACCTTGAGCCTGAAAGATTTGGATATCTTGTAACTCAGGAAGGTAGTGAATTGGTCATAGATGATATGCCAATATACTATAAAGACGCTATTGAGGGACTGGAGTCTAAAAAATGGCTTGAGGCTATGAGATCTGAGATGGAATCCCTATATACCAACAATGTATGGACTTTGGAGGATCCACCTGAAGGGGTAAACCCCATAGGATGCAAGTGGGTCTTAAAGAATAAGACCAACAAGGATGGAAAATTTCAAACCTATAAGGGCAGATTCGTTGCAAAGGGTTTCAAATAAGTTCATGGTGTTGACTATGAAGAAAACTTTTCTCTAGTGGCCATGGTTAATTCTAACAGGACCATGCTCGCTACTACAACTTATCATGATGATGAAATTTGGCCGATGGATGTTAGAATTGCATCCACTAATGGGAATCTTGTTGAGGATGTGTATATGACACAACCTGAGGATTTTATAGATATAAAGTCTGCAAATAAAGTTTGAAAGGTACAAAGGTCAATCTATGGATTGAAGAAAGGATCTCAAAGATGGAATCTTCATTTTGATGAGACAATCAAAGGGTTTGACTTATTCAAAATGAATATGAGCCTTGTGTCGACAAGAAGGTTAGTGGGAGCATAGTGAAATTCCTCATATTGTATGTAGATGGAATATTGTTCATAGGGAATGACATCCCCACTTTAAAAAAGGTAAAGACATGGCTTGGAAATATATTATCTATGAAAGACTTGGAAGAAGCATCCTACATCTTGGAGATAAAGATCTATAGAGATAGATGCAAAAGGCTTCTTGGGCTAAGTCAGAGATCATACATTGATAAAGTGTTGATGCAGTTCATCATGGAGAACTCAAATAGAGGAAAACCTACTAGCGCATTATGGGGTCCCCATCTCTAGAGCTCAATGCCATAGTTCTTGTGAAGAAAGGGGACACATGAGTCTAATTCCATATGCATCAACAATTGGATCAATCAAGTATTACAATGTTGTCTACCCATCCAGACATCTTATATTCCTTGAGCATGACGAGCATATATTAGTCAAATACATGTGATGCTCACTCTATAGACATGAAGAACATCCTCAAATACTTGAGAAGGACTAAGGATCAATTCTTGGTCTATGGAAGAGAGGAAGAGTTGGCAGTAAAGGGTTACGTCGATGCATGTTTCTAGACTGATCAAGATGATTATAAATCGCAATCAGGATTTGTGTTCTTCCACAATAACAAAGTTGTAATATGGAAGAGTTCTAAGCAAGAGACATTTTCCAATTCTACAATAGCGGCTGAGTATAATGATGCATCGACTGCAGTAAAGGAGGTTTTATGGTTAACGAAGTTCATTACAAAACATGATGTCATTCAACCATTAGTGAGGCTATTGAGCTATATTGTGAAAATAATGGATCTACTGCATAAGCTAACGAAACCAAATCCCATCGGCACTCAAAACATATATAAAGACATTTGCATCTCATTTGAGAAATTATACAACTAGAAGATATAAAGATTTGTAAAGTACCAACTAAAAACAATATTGTTGACCCCCTGACAAAGTCACTTTCATAGAAGAAGCATGATGGTCATGTAAGATCACTTGGTATATGATTCTTAGGTGACTTCTGTAAGTGCAAGTGGGAGTTTTTTGGTATGTATGCCGAGAGAGCCAATCATGTGATGATTGTAGTGGCATAAATGTAAATGATTTGATTATTAAAAAAAGGCAAGATTCCAATTTTTTCTATTTAATTTAGTTATGATATAATGATGTAACATTATAAATGTCTACAAAATAATATTACTCAATGATGCATGTCTTCAAGTACGTAACACAGGGAAATGAAATTATACAAATGTTGAGTGTAAACATGCATATTCTCATTACGTCCCTGATCAGTTGTTATTGGGGAAGGTTGATAGACAACAATAAAACATAAGATCAGAGTGTGGGTTGGTTGATGAAACAATCTCATTAGTGATGATATGGTGATATCAAACCAAGCAAATACATACATGTTAGAGAATAATGTATCAGACAAACCCACTGTGAGACTGACACATGGAAGTCATAGTCAGCTCTCATAGTGATGGTGGTGATTGTGGTTCTTAGACCTGAAATCACTACACTCATCACAAGTCTTTGAGTATACTTTGACATCATTAGACAGATTCCTAAACCATGGGTTGTTGTAGCAGTGATTATTGGGTGACTTTGATACATGGGGATAGAATGTGAGTGATAGAAATCGGATTTGACCCTCATATAGGAACATGATGTCCTAGGCCTCTTGATTAGTGAGACTGAGAAATGTATGGACATGCACATGTGACTGAATATGTGATTTTGACCTTTCATATATATATATATATATATATATAAGATAATCTTCTCAGGTTCAAGAAACAAGATTGAATACTAAAGAGGGTGACTGATCCATGACTTGAGTTTAATTTGGACATCGGTGTCAAAAGAACTATACAAAGACTATAACACCATACAAAAATTATGGGTTGAAGTTTTTCCCCAAGTTTTTATTTACTTTGGTACCATTGATGTGTGACTAGGCACCACTCATTGCTTGTGATGTAATAAGTTGTTATGGACATTCATTACCAACATAATATGGAACATGTAGGGTCACACACGTAGGTCTCGACCTAGTAAAGGAATTTAATCTTGAAAGACAATTGAATTAAATACTAAAGTGTTTAGATATTTGATTCACACAATACATGAGCTAACTGCACTTCCAAATGCCCATCTCAAATATTGAGATAGTTGTATGAGTGCCAAGCAGTCATCTTAAGACTTGGGATAGGCGTTTGGCGAATCAGGCCTAATTTGAGTTGTAATTTGCTAAAAGATGAACTGACCCAACCAATTGGCTCGACTCGGATCACCTAGATGACCATCTAAGTGACAGAGACGTCCATCTCGCATGAGTGAGATGGTCTAGTTCAGACGAGGAAAGGCTCTATACATTTCCAAGCTTGTTTCTCTTGTAATTTACTTGTTTTGCAAGGAAATTAATGTATAACACTAATGGGAATCGTCATCTCACAGTACGAGAAGACCCTATCACATGTTAGACCATCATATTGTGTTTCATATGGCCATTTTGATGGTTGAAGGTTGCGTAAATTCAAGATCTTCTGGTCCCTTCCGCTCTCACATTAACTGGGAACCTAGACCCAAACCCACCTATAAAGAGAGGGGTGTTGAGGGCTTCCCAGAGTACAACACTGACAATTGAGATCCAGCTACCCTGACAAACATTGTCCTCTCTAGTTTTGGTAACCATGAGAGCCCGAGCAAGTTCTACTCGACTAGGGAGGAATAATAAGGGAGAGAGCAATTGAGATCATTGTTGTGGGAGAGAAAGTTGGTGACCAGTACAACAACGCAAGGGACAACTCTTTCCTATCCGTTCTAGTAGGACGACAGGAGTTCTAGGCAATCTGTGTGGACTTCTCTAGAGGTGGGAGACCATTGTATGTTTCTAGGAGGACAACATCAACTAGTAGTCTGTGACCAGAGGAGCTACTTAAGTAGATGACATTCGAGGATGTAGTCCGTTGTGCAGACCAAAAGGCGTAATAGTCAAACGAGTCCCAGTACAACCATAATTTAGAATTTCACATCTACAATGATGAGGATTATCACTGGACTTGCTCCAGGACCAGATATATCCTCAAAACCATCTTTCCTTTTTATGGTTATTGACGTGATCCACTAGTTATGGGAATATGGTATATACAATTTTTGTTTTTGCTGCTTGTTCTATAGCCATATTTCCCAACACCACCCACATTCTTCAATTCCACCACCTATTATAAGGTGTGGCTAAAATAACTCACACACATTTAGCTTTACATATAATTAACTATTAGTTCTTATTTCATTTTGAAATTTGAATCATTCTTTTACTGATGTATAAGTTGACATTATTTTTGGACATTGAAATCATTTTTGCAAAGATAAATCATTACTATGGATATCAAGAGGTCATGCATATAATTTTTATTGTGGTATGATGTATCAAAGACACAATATAACATAAACTAAACTAATTCTAATGTGCTTTAGGAGAGTAAGCTCATTTAGCTAATATAAGGGAAAATAAATAATAGAAAATGCCACCAATATGCCCCTCAAGCTGGAGAGTACACATCATGTATTCCTAGCTTGATACACATATAGGAGAAGGCTGAAGGTACAACATGCTTGATAAAAATATCAACATTCTTATCTCTAGTCTTTACGTATGGTGTAATGATCTTCTCGTCATGAATTATGTTTGTCACAAAGTGAGAGACAACCTCAATGTGCTTTGTATGTTGATAAAAAATTGAATTATTAGATATATGAATAAATTCTTGATTATCACACTTGAGACTTATGTGATAAGAGAGAGGAATAACTAGTTCTCAAAGAAAATACATCACCTATCAATTTTCACAATTGGTGTGTGCTATTCCGCTTAAGTACTAGAACGAGCCATAACATACTGCTTATTACTCCTCCAACTGATAGGACGACCCACTAAGAAAATGTAGAATCCAAAAATAGATCTCCTATCATTCACATCTCCACCCCAATCAACATTTTCATAGAAGTTCAAAGAGATGTCTAATGATTATGTCTTCTTATAAAGGAGACCTCTACTAGATACACTATTAAGATAGCTTTGGATGTGTTGTACTTGACTCCAGTGGAAAGCAAGAGGTTCATGTAAGTGTTGACTAACAACACAACAAATATCAAATCGGGTCATTGTAAGATAAATGAGTTTCTTGATTGTGTGTTGATATTGTTCAGAACAAAAAAAGGACTCCCCCTCATATTTGTGATAGTCCACAGGTGAAGAAACATGCTCAGAATTCAACATTACAGAGTCCTTCATGAGGTTGAGGACGTACTTCCATTGTGATAAATGAGTGTCCTAATGATAATGTATCACTTCTATTCCCAAGAAGTAACAAAGATGTCCTAGATCATTGGTATGAACATGTTGTCGGAGTTCCTATTTTGGTGTTGAAATCCTCTGAGTATCACTACCACTCATAATGACATCATCTATGTAGATAGCAAGGATAATGGTTCCATCTTGAGAAAAAATAAAGAGTAGACTATGATCACTAGATGATCTGGAAAAACCCAAGCTATCAAGAAATGCCACAAAGTTTTGTAGACTAGGCCCCTGGTGATTGCTTGAGACCATACTACAAGCATTTGAGATGAAAAATACTTTTTCAAGACTCTATCTGAGTACAAAACATGGGGGTTGTTTCGTATACACTTTATCCTCAAAGTCACCATGTATGAAGGATTTTTTTAATATCAAGATAGAACAGAGTCCAATCCATGTGAGTGGCAAGATAAATTACAATCATGGCAGAAGCAATGCCTATGATTATGATAGTGTCTCAAAGAAATGCAAACCATATGTTTGTTTTAAATTCTTTGGTAACAAGTCAAGATTTAAGTCATTCCATCGATCTATATAAATTAAATTTGATAGAAAATAACAAATGACAATCAACATTTTTTTCATGGAGGAGGAGGGAGAATATCCCATGTCCCATTCTCATGCAACACTATCATTTCAAGTATCACAAATTTCCAACTAGGATGTTTAAGGGCCTCATAAAAACTTTTAGGAATCAAGATAGACTTTTTGATGTTTAGCAATGTTTTTAGTAGTACGAAAAAGCTTAGGTTGGCAAAAAATGATATAGGATGACAAAGAGTGCAAGAGTAGATACCTTTATGGAGATCCGCGAGACATGTTATAAGTTAATATTGGTAACGAGTTATATGTTGAAGGAGGAGGAATGATAAGAGGATGTGAGATGGGTTCTTAATCTACAAGGTCAGAAAGATCAAGATCAAAGAACTTAGTTAAAGGTTGAAATTGAGGTGAAGACATACTTATCAGAGAGGATATCAAGGAAGAATCAAAGATCATCTTAGATTCATGAAAAGTAACATCTGATGAGATTTGCATATGTAAATTTTTTGGACCATATCAACAATAACCTTTTTGAAATATAGAGACAAGGAAAACTAACTTGATAGAGCGGGGATCAAGTCTATCTACTTTTGGATCAAAGTTACGCACAAAAATAGTACACCCAGAAACACATATAGGAAGATGAAAAGTCATTTTTCTGGAGAAAAACAAAAAAGGGTCTCATTTTGAAAAATAAAAGTTGGTTGTTGATAGATTAGGTAGAAGGTTGTGAGAACAATTTTTGACCAATGACTTAGGTAATGTGCCCCAAAACATAAGAGCACGAGATACAAAAGTAAATAACAAAATTTTCATTTTTCCAATCCATTTTGTTTTTTGGTGTGAGCACAAGAAAATTGGTGGATAGTTCTATATCTATAGGAAAAAGAAGATATCTGAACCAAACATATTCTAAGGCATTATTAGTCTAAAAATTTTAAAACATTTATATCATTGTGTTGAACTCATTTTATGAAAATTTTAAAAAACACCAATTATTTCATCACGAAATTTCAACAGATGAGAAACAATGGCATATGTCATAAATCATCAACAAAGGTCATGAAATAACATAATCGGTAAAAATTGTAGTGTGTTAAAGGGAGCACATATGCCACTATTAATAACATCATTGGTAGCTTTAGAAAAAAGACTAGTTTTTCTTAGAAATGAACTCCTATGAAGCTTCCCAATCTCACACAAATCACATGCTAGATTAATAGGGTTAGAGGTGCTTTAGCTTCTTTAAAGAGGGATGATCGTATCATTGGTGAAGCTGATGAGATTTGCCCATAAGAAGAACATAAGAGAGAACGACATCACCTAAGTAATAGATGGTATCCTAATATATAACTCTAACCATTAATATAAGAATCCTACATCACAAAACCATGACTACCAAAAGTGATGTTGTAAGTAAAGGCATCAACTTACTTAGACATAGTCATTAAATTAAAGGGAAAATGAGGAATATAGTGAATAAATTGAATTTTTAGACTATGTGAGACATTAACACTACTATATTGTTGAACAAATTTAATGGACACATTTATCAAAGTGGCATATCAGGTAGGAATATGAGGTTTAGTGGAGGAAATAAGGTTTCTTGTATAGTCATATGTTGGGTGGCCCTATAGTCAAAAATACAAGGAGAGTTAGATGCTAGCATGAAGGTCCCAACATTATCGTGGTTGAAGACAAGATGTGTTGAAGATATCATTGATGATTTCATGGTCAAAGAATCCACATATGTCACGGATTGTGGAGGATCTTGTTGGCAAGCCTACAAGAGTTTCTCATTCTCAACTAATGAGATGATAACAAATAGATTTTTTGATCTTTGGACAACATGGGCAATCCTAATGCTATGACAACACCCATTGGGATAATTTTACTTCTAATAGGACTTTTTCTTCAAATAGACTAACTTGTTGCAGAAAGTGCATTGTGGTCTAGGGGGCATCCAAAACCACATCCTCATCCATGGTAAATGACAACAATCACTGGTTGCGATTCTGACAAAGTAAGAGACAAGTGGCAAATATCAAACTGGTGAAGACACAATAAAATATCTTCTAGAGTGTAATAGTTGTTAGTGACCAAGACAATACTATAGACTGGAGCATAGGATGGATGAAGACCATTAAGAAATTTAATCGTGACAATATAGGCCCTCTCTTTGGTTTGGTCCTCAGAAGGGATAGGCTAAAAATAGTCAAGTTGTTTAGACAAGATGATAATTGAATCAAGTATTCATCAAGGGTCATATCACCTTGAATTTCACTAAATAGCTTTTTGCAAATTTTATAAGGCCTCAAACAATTATTTTCTTTTGTGTATTGTCAAGGGAAATCATCCCACACTTCCATAAATTTTGTAAAACACGTCCTTGGAGGTAATCAAAGGTTCCAAATTGTTGCATATCCATCTTTTGACTTAGCTATCGTCCCATTTCCATCATGGGTTTTACATCAACTTTTTTAATAAATTTCACCTTGTCTTCGGGCTCGAAGATTGTTTGAATAAAATTCATCCAAAGTAGGTAGTAATATTCGTTCAACTTGACCATGGAGAGAGGAGCATTTTCATTATATAAAATGGTCTAACATGAATCTTGTCCATCATCAATGCCTTCAAAAAGGATGTTAAAGTCACACTAATAGGATGTGTGTGGAGAAAGACATAAAATTATTCACATTGGTATATCAATGATGGAGAAAGATATCATAGTAGCACACTGACAGAACAATGGTGAATATGAGAAATCAATGATAAGATGCACAATGAGAGAGAATAGGGCCAAAAATAAGAATAGCTGTAAGCACTATCATATGAGTAAAACATTGTAATATGAAGAAGATAATAGACCCCTAACAATTATTGACACTCAACCATGTATTTAGAGAAAATACATGAGAAGAAAATAAAGAAAAGGAGTAACACAAGATTTTTACAACCTTTATTTTAGAAATGAATCTCTACTATGCTAGGATCAACAAGCCACTAGTCACATTTGATCAGTGATGGAGGAAGGGAGGAGCACCAGTTGGATTCCCGCGTAGATTGCTAGAAAAAAATCACACAATCAATTAGTCATAGGTGAAATATTAGAGGGGATTGTAACCTATACCTCTCCTACTAAGGATTAAGCAAATAGGAATAGGTACCCCCAGAGACAATGTCAACAAAGATAGGTTGGTGGAAATTACCATACGACCATAGGGCCACAACGGTGACTGATATGGGAAATCGTCCTACGGGCTGTAGAGGCATGGATGCGCGCTAACATGTTACTATCAACCATGCGACCTACTACAGTAGTCATTGCATGTCACATGTGTTGTAAGCATCTGAGCGTTGTATGCGGGCGGTGGCCAATGACAAGGAGGGCGTGGGGGCCGACAACCAATGAGTAGGTGATGAATGCATATTCATCATGAAATTCAATTGCCATCTTGGGCTAAATTTGACTCAATACATTTAATTTCATCTCCTAAATCTCACAATATCTAAAAATTCTTAATTGATTCAATTATCAAGATTATTAACTAGGTTTATATTGATTTTATGCAGGTCATGATGAGGTTTAACCATCAACTGGAACTCACCTTCACTCAAGATTTTCTCAGCCTTTGTTTTGATCAATCGGTCTTGACCAAACAGTTTGCCCATTCGGTTTGCTCAACTGGTCTTGATCAATTGGTCTTGAAACTGTGATCTTATTACACCTTTATCTTCATCAACTTCACCATCTTAAACCCACCACCACTTAATCCTAATCCACCTTCATCTACACCTTTCATCTCGTTCACTTTCCATCAATGGTCATTACCATCCCTTGCTTCATAATCCACCTTCACCTTCATCATTCATCTGATAACATATCTATGCGTCCTTGCAGTTTGGCCATCCAACCAGTTTTGCCCTTCCATATGGTCTCAAGACCATGTGAAGCCTCATGGTCTCAAGACCGTATGGGCAACCACCTACACGAGACCACATGAAGGCACATGCAGCAGACCGTGAAGATCTAACACCAACTGATCAAAATCACCTCCCCGCCACAGTGTCTTCCTTCTGTTCTTGTTCCACCTACACGCTTTGCAACCCTAACCTCCTCCTCCACTCTTCTCCACTTCAAGCAATGATGTCACCATACCCTCGACCTCCTTGCTCACACCCGTCGTGCACGCATGAAGCAATGCCGCCACCATCCGATTTCACCAGCAACGCCTCCGTTCTCTTCCCCTCCTCGACACCTGCAACCCCTAAATTGCTGTCGACACCACCGCTGTCAACAACATCATGCTCCCCATGACCTCCAGTGTCATCCTCCTCACCAACAATAATGATGACCTGTAGTGCCTCTGCTCCTTCCTTCCCGTCTTCCTCTCTCTGCTAGCCATCGATTGCCCAAGACCGTTTGGTGGCGCACGGTCCCAAGACCGTTTGGCGATGCACAATCTCAAGACTGTTTGGCAGTGTGTGGTCTCAAGACCGTTAGACCAGAGACCCTCAAGACCGAGAGGATAGAGAGACCACACAGACCACGTGAATGCAAGACTGATAGGAGCCTATCAGTTTCCCAAAACCGTGAAGCGGTGGAAGCGATCAGCATGCTAGACCGTTAGGAAGAGATGGCCAGTTGGACAGTAAACCGTGAAGAGCACTGATAAGCCAAGACCGATTGGAGGCAATATTCCAAACCGTTTGGATGAAAGCAGCAAGACCGTGAGGATTATTAGATAGTCTACAAGACCGTTTGGACGTGAGTCCTAGACCATTGAGAAGATTAAATGATTTCCAAAACTGTTAAAGCAAGACCATGAGGAAATATTAGAAGTCCAAAATGTGAAAATTGCAACAGAGTCCAAAATGTGAAGACCCTATCCGAGCCTATAAATAGGACGAGCAGGATCCTCATTTGGGGCATCGGATCTGGGATGCCACCAGGCTTCTCGAACATAGGTCTGATCACATTCATCACACCACTGTCACTTCACCTGCTCTTCCTGTTGTGAGCAAGGAGATCAAGAAGAGAAGGAAGAAGGAGAGAGAAAGACTACCAGTCTGTCTTGGCATCCCTCGTTCCTCATCCAGATCTTCTCTGACACGACGTAGAAGACTACATCATCTTCACCGAGCTGCGACTACCTTCTGCATCTTGCTCATGGAAGAATCTTCCCTCTCTCTTTTTCTTCTGGTTTCTCACATCATGAGTGAGTAGTTCCTTTTTTATAGGGTGCGGGGACTAGCCCCTCTACCCATGCTTTCATGTCTTTTCATTTTAACATTCCAAGGCAATGTATGTAACTTTTCATTTCGTTGTTAATCATCGATGTTTTCTTGTAGATTGATCACCTACTTGCTTTTATTTTGTTCTTTCCTATGTTGTGAGAACTTCAATATGTAGGATAGAATGTCGATTAATGCAGTTGACTCCCAAACTAGAAATAGAATGAGATTCCTTGAGGTCGTAAGTGTATGATCCATGAGGGGACGAGCCATCTATCCCATAGTGACGCTCAGGGACAACAGAATTAGTTAGCCAAATCTAGTTCTTTTAAGGAAAATTTAGGTTTTTATTTTTTTTTGTTGATACAATCGATCATTCACTTGAATTTGACTCCACTTCATCAATCTTACTTTTGTAAAATCTTTCCATCTCAGGTACCCCCAAAGACTAGTGTATGCACCGCCCGAACAATTCTGGACTCACTACTAGCTTTGATCCTGAGATAGACAAAACCTTTCATCGTTAGAATAGAGAGAACCAAGCAAGAATGGCTCAAGAGGAGGAAATAGCCCGAAGGGTAGCCCAAGCCCTTAATGCACAAAGAGAAAGGCTCATGCAAGAAGCAAGAGTTGCGGTTCAAGAAGAAATCCAAGCAGCACAAGCAGCAGAACTACAGAAGGACCTTAGAGAGTTCTCAATTCCTAAAGCTACTGACGTTCATCACCCAGTACACCCTCCTCCCATCAATGCCCCAAATTTCGAGATTCGGGCACATTGGATCACCTTGCTTCAAAATAGCCCATTCTATGGTAAACAAGGAGAAGATAGTCAGAAACATCTTCTGAGGTTTATTTATTTATGTGCTATGACAATGCAAAATGGAGTATATGATGATGCCATCAAACTCCGTCTCTTTAAGTATTCTCTTGTTGATAGAGCTATAAGTTAGTACAACTCCTTGCAATGTGAACCTATCACCACTTGGGAACAACTCCAAAACGTGTTTTTGGAAAAGTTCTATCCTCCTTCTCTCACCTATGAAATCAGGGGTGGAATAACGATGTTCACCCAGGTCCCTAGAGAATCCCTTGCTGAAGCATGGGAAAGATATAAAAACCTTCTACGCAAGTGTCCACACCATGGAATCCCTAAGAATCAGCTTATTGAAACTTTTATAGGGGTGTGGATGATGATATCAAGAGGTTTTTAGACTCCTCATATGGAGGAAACTTCATGTGTCAAAGTTATGACAGCGCATGGAAGGTTGTCACCATTGGAGCTGAAAATCAAGCTAATTGAGGTAGATATGTAGGTAAAGGAGTGTTGAAGGTAGCTTTGGTTGAAGGTATTCCTGAGTATAAGTCTGTTACTGAAACCCTCAAGCTCCTAGTTGCCAAGCAAGACCATATTGAATCATCTCTTGCTGCCTATGAAAGAAGACAATCACCCCCTCGACAACAAGAACATATCAAGTCAGCTTCACTATTTTGCGAAGCATGTAAAGGAACTGATCACTCTACTTTGTCCTACAACGTTCTCTATGATTTTGTCTTAAGCAAAGTCAATGGATAAGGAGATAATGGCCAGAAGAAAAGTCTGAATGTTGTCAACACTATACCTGGTCAAGGATACTATAACCCAAATCAGAATAGGAACCATCCCAGTTTTCAGTATGGAAATCCTTCGAGAGCAGTAAACTCACATCAATTTGGTTCAAATAACTAACAACAGAATTTTAGGAATCAAGGGAACTATAGGGGTAACCACAAGAACAGGAACTACAACCAGTATCAAAACAACTCTCAATTTCAAAATCCTAACCAAGTCACTTACCAAAATCAACAACAAGGGCAACAGGTCGGTCCCATTTCCTCTTATGACAAGTTATCAACCATTGAGAGGATGTTGCAGTCGCAACAAACTATGATAGCAAACCAGCAAACCCATCAGAAAGATATTGAATCTCAATTAGCTCAACTTGTAGCTAGCATCAAGCCACCTGCTGGAGCTTTGGCTGGGCAGCCATAAGAAAATCTGAGGCACATGGAACAACTTAAAAGTTGTGGCAACTCGTTCAAACCTTGTCTTACCGGAACCCACGACTCCTGTCACCGTGACAAATGTCCAAGGTGATGAGCATAGTGCAGTAGCGCTCAGAACGATAAGCCCGAAAAAGCAAGTTCTGAGGAACTTATTGTTGTTGATGCAGAAGACTCGCCTAAGCCAGTTGTTCCAGTGTATAAATCTCGTATACCATTTCCAAGTCGACTCAATTTTACCCATCTCGATACTAGGTTCAACAAGTTCAAAGAAATCATGAGAAAGTTGTATGTCAATATTCCGCTCTTGGATGCTATGGCTGAGATGCCCCAACGGTCAAAATTCTTCAAACTCCTATTTAATGGGAAATACAAAACTGAAGATCATCAGACAATGAAACTGGAAAGAACATCATCTGATTTAGTGATGGATAGGGTGCCCCACAAACATAAGGATCCTGGCTCTTTCAGATTTTCCTGCTCGATAAGAGATTCCATCAATCGACCAGGGCTAGCTGATCTTGGAGCTAGTATTTCTATCATACCTCTTAGCCTATGCAACAGATTGGGCCTTACTAACTTCTCACCTACCAGAATGTCCATCGAGCTTGCTGACTCCTCCATGACCAAGCCACTTGGCATAATAGAAGATATCCCCGTAAGGCTTAGGAATCTATATTTCCCATGTGATTTTGTAGTTATGGACATCAAAGAGAATCCACACTACCCCCTCCTTTTTAGAAGACCTTTCATCTCCACTGCTAGAGCTTTAATTGATGTGGAAATTGGAGTTTTGACCCTAAGAGTGGGGAGCCAATATTTTGAATTTTATGCATCCAAAAGTGCAAAGGAATGCACTGAAGAGGAAGATGCATATTTTGTTGACTGTGTTAACCAATTTACTCAATGCAGCAACAATTCCTTTCCTCAAAATCTGATGTTCCCTCAGAAAAAGGCCATGATGAAGAGAAGACTGAGAGTGAACCAGTCTATGAAGAGACAAAAGAAATACCAGCTACTGTGGAGGTGACACCTCTCAACCTTGTTGTTACACATATCGAACCATTTTTAGGTGTCCATGAGCCTCCTCATCCAGAAACAACTATCCTCTGGAATGCACATGTATCCCAATAGACATAGATTATTGATTTCATCTTCCCTCCGCAACAAGATTTGGATTGTGGTTTCTACAAGGAACATCCCCTGGATCCATATCAGATAGATGTCAATGACCAACATCAACAACATTACTTTATCAATGATGCCATCCAGATTCCCTACAACTATTCTCCACCTCGAATTGAGCAACAAAGAACAAGTCAACATAACTCAGGTTGTTTCCCTATGTGCTCTGACATTGCTCGTTCTTTATGGAGAAGGATACAAGAGGATAAAATCAAAGTGAAGATTAATGAATGTTTGAGAAAGAAACCACCAAAAGAATATGTCAATCCAGCTCCACCTAGAGCCCCACCATGGTGACAGTATCCACGTCGAGCCATTGACGTAAAACAAAGGCACTTGTTGGGAGGCAACCCGATCAATAAATTCATTTTTACTTTTAATTTTGAATTAGAAATTTTCATTAGTTTTGTTTTACTTTTTAGATAATTTTGCACTAAAATAAAAATCACATCACAAGATGCTATCTTTAGTTCTAATTGTTCTAAATCTTTGAGATTTTTAGATGGAGGACACATGCTGATTGGAACGCAACCACATCTGGTGGTCCAAACGGTATGAATTTTCCGCTCCATCTTGGATTTAGAGTTTGCTCGAGATGAGCAAATTTAAGTTTGGGGTAGAGGGTGGGTGGTACATATTTTACTTTCCACCTTCACCCATCTATCTCAGACTTAAGATTTCATCATTGCATTTTTGACCAACCAAAATTTTAAAAATTTTAAAAATTTTAAAAAAATTCAAAGAAATTGAACATATACTTGATGAAGTTTTGATGCTTTCTGTTTCAATAAAAGTCATTAACTAGTTGGCTAGTTTCTCTTTCTATGCATTTTGAATCATTATACCCTCCTTATTTGAAGCAGATCCTCAAAAGGGCCGCTTTTTGAAACTAGCCTATTGATTGAAATCATCTTGTGAAGTGTATGAATCCTAACATCATGATCTTTATGCAAAAATGGCAGGTGTCTGTCAAACTGATAGGGATCAAACACGTCATGTTTCCTAACTGACTAGTGGAACAATAACATAGAACCCCCACTAGATCCTCATCAAGTCATTATTTGAGCAGAGTACGATAAAGAAAATAACTTGATGCATCGAATTGTAAATTAAGTTGCATTCTGATCTGAACTCTCTTCTACACTTCTTCTATCATCTTCGTACCCCTCTGTCCATCAAAAAGAAACAAAAATAGCCAAAATAGTGTCAAACCCTAAGTTCAGAGTGGTACGCCACCTCCCTCTATATATGCTTCTTCCATACCCCTCGCTATCAAATAGGGGCATATCATCAAGAAAAGATGCCAATGTGCACACCAAAATACAATCTCGAGTCAAATAGAGGAGAGATTCGTACAAAAAAATGCAATAAATAAAATTGCAAATCATATAATAAAAATCTCGAGTCGAATAAAGGAGAGATTTATTTCTTCCTTCCACACCACCCTTCACTCCTTTTTCTACCTAAAGGCACAATAAATGCCCCCACTACCCTGAAAAACACCAGTGTCAAATCAGGTGCACACTTGTTGTTCTGTGGGTATCTTTGGACTCTTACAAAACTCTTAGAAATGCTTGTTGCTGGAAAAAGTGAGGAGGAAGTGATGTTGGAAAACAAACTCAGGAATGAAGATATGGTAAGATGTGTTTAGTGGTCTCAGGAAGTTGAGATGCTTAGTCATGCTAAGTAGAAAGGAAACAATCATGATGTGAAGAGGAGGCAATCAGTAGGATAAGTGAAGAAGAAGAGAAAGAGGAAGAGGAAGAAAGAAGAAAAGTAAGAATGATGTCAACAAAAAGAGGCTCCTTTTTATAAAACTAGATGGTTGCTCTCGATACCATGTGAAGAGACATATTTATTATGTGTATCAGGGTTCCTAGAGAGTCATATATGTAACCTTATCTCAAGGTATGATATTCCAAAGATAGAGCATAACATAAACTAAACTAATACTAATGGGCTTTACAAGAGTAAGAACAATTAGCTAATATAAGGAAAAACAAGTAATAAAAAATATTACATACAATATTTTTATAGACACACATTAGCTTAACGTGTATATACTATCTTTGGCGTATTTTATGTCAAGTTCTTTGTATGCAAATGGATCATGAGAATTAAAAATACTTGACTTAATGATCTTAACCATATATCAGTTAGCATAATGAATTAAATCATTATATATGTTTAAAACAACTTTAAGTGTAGGGTAATACATTCAATAATTGGGATTATATATCAAAACACTTCTTTTGGATTCTTGATCCCCCATTCAACACAGTAAGAACCATAATCATGATATTTTGTTATTTGGCTATCACCATTTCCTTATTCAATCAAGAGAGTTAGTCATATAGTTTGATTTTGACATTTAACTTATAGTACCATGTCTTATGTATCTCACTCTTCCCTTAAAGAGTCATCTAAATATGTTGCATCAATGTCCTCTTCTAGCATACTTTCTAATTTGGATAATGACATTGGCTTGAACAAGGTTTCTGTAGCCGGTTTTGGTAGAATAGACCCATTATATGGTGGTTCCTAATGGAGAGGTATGAAGGAGTGGCGACATTTTAGTACTAAATTGAACTTTGGGAAGTAGTGAGCTATACTTGTGATTCAAACATATAAAAGTCATGATTTTGATTTTTACTAAAAGGGTTAAAGGGACAATCAGATGACGTTCCCTTAACCTCACTTTATGTAGCGTGCATATGGAGAGGAAGTATCAAATCCATCATCTAACAATTCAAACTGCAGACTTTAGTAGGTATTGGCCCCATTGAGTTCGTATTGATTCACTTGGATTTGACTTTTACGCATTTCATTGGTCTTGAGCTCGTAAGATAAATAATTGCATTGCATTTTGAGTATGCCGTTTGAATTCAGCTAGGTCCACAGCCAGCTTCTAACAAAAGAGCAAAATTATTCCACAGAAAATAAATATGGGATACTAGCTCAATTTCCTATTGTAAATAATGCCAAGTCATTCTACACTTAGATAATCATTGTTGTAGTCAAATGTCACAGATCACCACAAAGGGAATGCATTTTCATCGCACTACACAGGTCAATATTTGTGAGTCATTCATGAATGTTTTGCTTCATTGAAATATTACCAGAATGACAGGTTTTTACCACAGAATAATAAAGGGAATGAAGAGTACAATTCATTTATCGTTTGTAAAAAAATTAATTTTGACCAGATAACATTCTTTTGGTTTTTTTCTTCTCGGCTAAGGTAGGGGCTGAATCCTTCTCAGCTTCCACACAAGGCTAATGTTAGTGACAAACTGTATAAATTGCCAGCCTTTATCCAACGTCAAAGTTAATTGCATGTCTTCCGTCAAGGCTGTTGTTCGAGCCAACCATCCTTGTTAATGTAATCCATGCTGACGTATTTGAGTAGCTCCACACGGCTGGGCTTCTTCATCCAGGGAACCCTACTGGTTTGATTAGAACCTGGTCCTATGCATTGCTCCTCAACGTAGAACATGTTTGTCCTGTCAATAACATTATTATTATAAGGATGATGACTTGTACCATGACAATATCGCACCAATAAGTTATGTCTTTACTTACTCTTGTCCGTCGTATTTGCCTGCACTGTAACCCTCAGGCGCAACAATTTTAGTCATGTAGGACCTGAAAAATATCACTGTAGCAAACGGTTTCCAGGACCTAGCTAGATCTGCCATGCTTTCTCCAGAGATGTAGCAATTCTTGAACACGAAACCATTGGTATCGTTTTGCCTCTCTCGGCCTTGAGCCGTGATCCATCCTTTCTGGGTGAGGCCCCTATTGTCCACGGTGATTATGTTGCAACTCTGTACGTACGTAGACACACATTAGAGGCCATGAGGTTACAACTTTCTGGAATACTTTTTTTAAAATGTTAGTAAATAACATTATATCACCTTATATATGGATTTACCGGCGCCAAAAATGAAGTCAACAACGCCCTCAATATCGCAGTTGCTGAAGTAGTGCCGGCCATGCATGTCGCCTAGAGTGTCTTGGTATCCATAGAACCCACAGTCGTAAAAGGCCGTCTTGTCTCCAAAAACATAGGCTGCCAGTGCTGGCATGACAGGTTGCTCATACACGGTATATGTGTTCTGTACATTCATTCAAAATGCAATAAGATGTCTTTCAACCACAAGAAAAAAAAAATTAAAACTTTGATGGATTGTATTGTCGTAGCATACGTACAATTATATCCCCAAAGAGAAAAAATTGTGAGAACTAATTTAAGGAATATAATTCTTTGGAAAATGAAAAATGACAACTATTATTGTCTTAAGAATCTCATGACAGTTTGTGTTTTATATTCTTCCAAAAGGGGTCACTGAGAAACTATTTGCTCACAGTATGTTGGAGCTAGGACGTTTTTCTGGTTGATTTCTTTATAAGCGATATACAACATGTATTTTAGATCAAATTCTACTCTGGCAGCTAAATGTACTAAATTAGTAGGAAAAAAATCAATTCGACACACTTTAAGCTAAATAGTTCGATCCATAACATTCTCAGAAAAATATTATTTAAAATAACATTTTTTACTAGAAGTAATTACTTAGGACATGTTTGGTATGTGGTTAATATAGGAGAGGGGAAGGGAGGGAAAATGTTTGGGTTGTTTGTTTGGACACAGTGACCGGGAAGCAAGAAAAATGGAGGGTAAAAAACCAAGTGCGCTTTAGAGACTTCTCTGCCATTCTCTCCCTACTGAATCTTAGTTGAAGAGACAACAAGATATGAAAAGACTTTGTGAGAAAATATAAATAATATAACAAAAAAAATCAGTACAACCCACAACTAATGAGAACAAAATGCATGTAGTAGGTCACTTATATTGTACATATTGAGAGGGACATAAGGAATGTTGGGGAATTAGTTGAAAAGAATAGTGAAAAAATATGAAAAAATATAAATATAATGAAAGGAAATTAAAATAAATTTATTTAAAAAAAAATAAAAGATAATTTTTTGTTAGTAAAATAGAAAATTTGGATATTATCACACACGTATAAAAAATAAAGAAAGACTGATAACTAGAGAGGATATTCGATAGAATATAGTGGGAATCACTTAAATACATGGAAACAAGTATCTTTTAAAATATAAATTATGATGAAAACTATTTTTATAGTCACAATAAATATAATAAAATTGATATCCTAATTTATATAATACCAACGTTCCACATCAAGAGACAATTTTTTATATTAACTTTGTTGTTCGTGTTCTCTTTTTCTACCCGTTCTCATCACGTACTAGCTATAAAGTCTAATATAAGTGTCCCTTACCCTCTCCTCACTTCCCTCCCCTCTCTCCTTTCTTTCTCTTGACCTCCCGGCCCTCCCCTTCTTTCACCACGTATCAAATATAGCATTACTGAGGATGTTTATTACAATAGCTGAGTCAGAAATCTCCACTTTAATTGGCATCTTTATTTTTTTTTTTGAAAAAAAAAGTCAGAAAAAGATGCATAGTGTGGCATTTAAAATTATGTTGTGTTTCCGTACTTTTTTGTTTCATTTTAATTTTTTACTTTTGAAATTAAATGTGAACTAAAGTGACACCACTTTAAAAAAAAAAGTGAGACCACTTTGTGTGACGGATGCTACATGAAGTGTGCTATTTTGTGAAATATTTCTCCTACAGTAAGAAGACATATTATTTTGGTCAATGTGTGCACGTTTTTAATTTTCCATTCCATTTACATACTTGGTATTTAATGTATATAAAATCATTACATAAAATAAAGTATAAGGGCATTAAACGATGTACAACGGTAACTCTTTGCAATCAAATAGAGAATGTTGGATTGGCATTGCAATGTAGTTTTCAAGGAGCATATATATATATATATATATATATATATATATATATATATATATATATATATATATATATATATATATATATATATATATATATATATATATATATGCTCATCTTTAATACTCACGCGGGTAGCTACGCAGACACATTTCTTGATATTTTTTTAAATTTTTTTTTTGCAAGTGTAAAGGAGCATTTTATCTAGCTCTTCAAAAAATTTGATCTAAAAATAATATCATTTATCCCCCCAAAATTAAAAAACTCATCCATATATTTATGGACTGTATATACAAACCGAGTGTAAAAGAATTAGACAACCGTAAACAGCAGGCTAGAGCATCGAATTAATAATGGGTGTTCATGTTAATTCGATGGAATTGTGAGCTTATTACTGAGAATTATTTCACAATCCAGTTTGTTTCGCTTTTTCATTTTGTCCTATCTTTCGGTCAGGGTACACTACACAATATTCCTTAATGCATTGTAAACATTGTAGGTCAATATACGATTCAACTTTCTGTATGCAATGATACAGTAAACCGGCATATATCGAAAACACATTTAAATCCTAAACGATTACTACCGAATATCTAAAACCCAAAAGAAGCAAAAGTAGCAAAATCGCAGGACACAGGAAAAGGTTCCTCGAAGATGCTTTATCAGAAAAAGTTTCCTCAGCAATGAACTTATTGTTTAATAGGGTGCCAAAAACTCAAGCAAAGCATATCCCACAACAACAGCAAAAAGAAGTCATGAAGAGAGAAGATCAGTAGCCGACTATCACTGGTTGATCCTAGTTTGTCTGGTGGTTCGTGTAGTGATCTTGGAGACTCGGAGGGAACAACAGAACCCCTCCATGCCCTATAACTCCGTCAAGGACTCCCCCTAGGTTTCTGTATCCCTGTCAATGACCTAACAAATCCTAGAGTGGCGCAGGCATAGCGGAAACTGATCTTCACTAATTTATTATGTCGTTTTGTACCATTAAGTTCTCAAATATAGTGATATTGATATCTTGATATGTGAAACAGAAGTTAGATACCCTGAAGGATATATGCTTCACGACAACGTTGTCAGCCATTGTTGTAAATGTGGCGCTGTCTTCTAACAGGGCTGCAGCAGAGTTAACATCTTGATAGCGCGCTGACTCCACAAATGTGTACATCTTCCCCTCGCCTTCTAGCAATATGAAACCTTTATTCACTGGAATCTTCACAATTTCCCTAAAAGCATGATAATGAATTAGAGGGGATTTACCTCATTCGTATCAATTAAATCGTAGGAACAGCATGGACAAAAACGAATACGTTAATACTGAGGTCTCCATACTTGTAAACTCCCTGTTTTACATGTATCCGTATCCACTCAGTGTTTCCCGGCGGTACACTGTCGACAGCGGCCTGTATGTTCGTGAAGTTGCCGGAACCCATCAAATCCACTATGACAGTTCGTGTTACAACGGCTGAGGCACTCCAGACCTTAGCATGGATGCTGGTCATCAGACCGAGGATGGCCATCACAAAAAGGGCAATTACACTCATCTCGTACTAATGAGTCAGCCAGAAATGATATCTTCACCTTTTTCTTGGTGTGGCCGTATCGGAAGATGTTCAAGCACAAATTGACTACGTCGTTGATGACACAGGCTATATGTAAGAATGACGCCGACCGCCCTTTAGGAATGATCATATACCAAGACGGCTTCGGGGCGAAAACCAGAGGAAAGCGGCTTTGGCGCCAAGATACAGTGAATCCCTCTTGGTCGAAGATGTATATGCAATATTCGTGGACACTTGTATTGAAAGTATTTCCCGTTATGTTATGCCACCAACGGAAAGGAATTGATGCTCCAACTAAGTAGATTAGGGTGAAGATAACGACAGTTGTGTTGCCATGAAAATTGTTAATGCCGGACGCAAAGTTACACTGGACTATTACCGGTTTTAACTTCACAGATAACAATTAACTATCACCGGTTTTAACTCAAGAAATGAATATAAAATTATTATATGCATATATGACAGGAGGCCAATTGCGGATTCGGGACATGCACTGTTGGAGTGAAGGCAGCTTGGGAGTCGAAATCTATATCTGAAATCCATTATGGTAAACTATTAAGCAAGCAACTGGTCGTTGGTACACTATCCATTGGGCCCATTATGGCATTATGTATGACACCGACACCGAAATAACGCTATTTCCACTTCTTTGGATACTCCCTTGAAGTATGCATGTTGACCTGCTCCTTGTGTTGGTAGATATATGTTATCCAATGAAATCTTAAAAATAATAATAACGCAATAATTGCTGTGGATTGAGATAACCCACTGAATCTGACAACATTTCTTCTGTATTGTCGTCTTAAGGAAGTATGGGAACTTTTTGGATGACTTAGATCTCAGCTAATTCTCAAACCGAGACTAAGACAAGTAATTGGAAAAATGAATGTTCTATTGCACACAGATCATCATGTAAAGTAAAGAGCAAAGGTTTGCGGTTCTCATTTCCTCGAGCAAGTTGAAAGAAGATATCTCAATCACCTGTAGCCTAAGTAGTTTCCTGATTATTATCGGTGACCAACACATACATCATCTATGATGTATAAAGGAATATACCATTTTAGGTGCATCAATAGACGAGTCATCTATTTTCAATAAGGGGTTATTTTCTTTAGGTTATAGAATGCAAGTTTTCAAACACTCTCCAACTAGGTTGAGTGTCACATCGGATCTCACTGAGTGTTGTTAGCTCCGAGCCCAAGTCTAAATTGTAAAACAATTGGCCAGGTATTTATAGGCTCAAATCATATTTTAGAAAGCCAATGTTTTCCCACAAAATACCGATTGGGATTGTACACAAGGATTCAAACATCAAACCTATGAAACATACTAAACGTCAATATTGTCTAAAGAATTCTTTTCCGAACCAATTATGGAGGTTTATAATCCATTATGACATTCTCACACAGGAAAATTTGGATCAATACAAGTAGTGATATTATATGTTGCTGAGAATGTGATAGTAATTTGCTAGGTTGTGAGTAGCATAATTTACTAGGTTCTGAGCAGCATAAGTGTTAGCACCACAAGAATTTTTAAGATGGAATTTAGCTAGGTTGCGAGCAACATAATTTGCTTGTCCATTGAAAATTTTATTTCCACATTTTAAATTTGTATCAAGCTAATTGTAGAATGTTAACATATTGTATGTGGAAGCATGGACATTAGAGTTAGGTTTCTTAGTCAACTCTTCAACCACCTTGAAATCCGTATAAGTAATGATCTCTTAGGTTTTGCGTAAAACTATTTCAATAGACACTCATTCAACTACTATCACCAAGGAAGCCTTCATCTACATTAACTTTCCCAACCTCCACATGACTTATTCATCTCGCATCATAAACTCCTTTATCCACACTTATGTTGGTGTTGGCCTTCAACCACTACATGCGTATTTTTTGAGGTTTCCATACTTACCATGACTCTTGACAAATCTTTCCTACATGCTTTTGTGATTCATGTAGCCTTTGAATGATGAGTATCACTTGTTGCTCAATTTTCCTATAGAAATTTTCAAAAACATAGCCATTATAGAATAATATACCAATATGCCCCCATCACAAGGGTCGATATATGACCCTACATTTATATTCATCTACTCATAGCCATTATAGAATAATATACCAATATGCTCCCATCACAAGGGTTGATATCTGACCCTACAATTATATTCATCTACTCATCACCTTCTTTAACTTTAATTTGAATAATTTAGTATCATTTGAGGAATTTATGCATTCTTTAAACAACTTTGGAGTACCTACACTCTCTATGGAAATGAAGGGTTGTCTCCTCCTTGTAACCATACCCAAAATAGTTGTTGCCTTTAACTATATTACTAATTGTTTTAGTCATATTGGAAATTAAGTTGGGCATCCTATAAGGTATGCCAAAAGTAGTCCTTCTTTTACCTCCTAGATGCATTTTATGTTGAGTTATTGGATGACCTAGCATCCGCATTACAATCCAACAATTCTTCATCAAATCCACTACCTAAGGTTATACGTCACTTCTTTATTGAATTGATTGTAGCCTTTGGAATTAATTCCCTCAGAAACACCTCATTCTACTACTGTTCATTTTTGCAAGTTGCTCACAACAAAATTGTTAAGTCCTCTAAATTAGGATTTTTTTGTGATATTCTTTAGTGTGGGGTAGTAGGGAACCAATTTTTCCACAACCAAGTTGTGTGATCTTTTTTCTTATATGGATTTTATGGAAATTATAGTTTATTTTTTGTTGGAACACATAGATTCTCCTCTAGAAGGAATTGGCTTATTTTCCCTTCTAACTCTAATGTGAAACATGTGTTCTTCAGATCGTGGAACTAGAACACATTGCATTCAACTTTTATTTCCATGCACTTTGATGGAAAGATCCATTCCAATTTTCTATATACTTTATGTTGAGGCCCTCAACTGCATTACCAGTAGTGGTAATATAGTGTGCTTACTAGTGATATATGTTTAGATTTATGCAAACGACCCTATAATATATCTGATTTATATATCAATAATTTTTGGATATGGTTGTCAAACAAATGACATCATGCAAGTGTCAATATATATGATGGGATAATGATATGTTGATATACAAACAAACACTAAAATTAAGATAATTTTGTGATGAACATGGGCATAACCATGGAAACTATAATCTGGACAAAATGTGTTAAAGGTCACCAATGAGTGAAAGAAAAAGCCAAAAAAAAGTCTTAATTATGCTAGTAACATCTCGAGGGTGACGTGATGTGAAAATTATTATATAATCTGATTATCAATAAATCCAACTAATTACAAGAATTATAACTAGAACTATGATCAAATATCTATATACAATTTGAAAATCAGTCGATTAACAATCACCTAAAGGATTTTTGACAGGCAACTCAATGTCTCACACGATTAATGGTAATTTTTGCGTTGGACATTGTGATTCGCACGAGTGGAAGGCTTCCAACTAAAATGGCATCTAACTGATGGGTGATTCAATGCAAAAAACCTTACCTGAATGTATTCATCAATATCTTGACCCAACATATTTTTATAACCTAGCACTTGTTACGCAAGACAATCTTTTGAACTCAAGTGCATGCATTATAACTTGAATGTGTGAGTAAAAGGGATAAAGATAGGTGGTTTTCCACACACTAGATACCACGTTTTTGTTCTCAAAAGACCTAAGAAAGAGGTGTGAATAACATTCACTTTCTCTAAGATCTTATACATCCATGTGTGATTAAGTCAACCTAATTGCATTCACAATGCATCCATAAGGTTTCAAAAGGGGGGCATCATTGACACACAACCCTAATTGGTCAATCAATATAAATCATGTTTACAATGTTCTTGGAAGACTATAGAGGGAATGTCCCCCTCTAACTTGCATGTTCCTTTGAGGTTCCCATCTAGTACCCTAACATGAGATAACCTCCAACATAAATAAATAGGGCCTATTAGCCTCCATGACAAGGATTAACATAAATGAAGAGTTATAAAAAAATGCTACCACAAAGCTAGTTTTAGGAGCCCCTTTGTAGGGACTAGAATGTGATGGATGTTGAAATGTTGGAAAAATAAGGTTAGTATTAGATCCCATCCCTTAGAATATCATTTTAAATTTTAAAATACTTTATAAGTACTTTACTCTCTATTAATCCAAGAGAGAAATGAGGGGATAGACCCACCAGTACCACCTATGACATTAAAGTAAGGTTGTAGTTTGGGCCTAACAATTATGTAAATACCACTTTCCCCTCTTTCCATTACCAAAATTGGTGATATGAGCAGTCACAGTTGATGCACATTGGTATTACAATGTTATTTGTAACCACCTCTTTTATATGTGGTTCTATTATTATTCTTTTACTCTCTCACCCCAAACACTTCAGTCATGTGTGGCTATGAGATGCCTAAGTTGATGACGATATATAAATTTTGTTATATGTAATATCTTATTTTAAGGAAGTTTCTTATCATTTTATCTTCCTCATATAATGCCCATTTTGCAAAACATATATTTGACCTCATCAAGGTTTATGATACTGCAAGGGTGTATGGGTTTCCTAACAAATTTCCTTTGTCTGACTTTGTGTCTAACCATATTATCAATTTCCTTCTGTCTCATGAACTCATTCCCCAAATATTTTTGTGGAATTCCTCATTTTCCCCTATGAACGTGGCTGAGACTCCTCCTTTTGTTCCAAACTAATCTATGGGCATCCACCCATTTATTTATAAGAGAGAGATCAAATTTCTTCTCCCCTAAGAGTACAATGGCATTTTTACAGGTGATTTCAATGTCAAAATTATTATAGGTCTCAACGACGTATGTTTTGTTTTTCTCTTAGGATTTTTGGTAGGGAAACAATGCACTCATGCACCTTGAATGATTTCTCTTTAAGATGGAGGCATTTATTGATGAGGGTGTCATCTTGGTGCATGACTCTTTTTGATGTACGATCTCATTCTATAGGAAAGATAATTGGACCCATGATTATAAGCTTTACTTGGTGATTATATTTCTTAGCCTCCAACAATCATTTTATGTTCATGCATTAGAAGGGTATTGCACTCACCCTACATGGTATTTCCAATTTTGACTAGGTTTTTATTGACAAGGATGTCATATTCTGGTATGTATCTTCTTGAATGTGCCACCTCATTTCGTAAGGGAGGTGATTAGGCCCATTATTAAATTGTTCCTTAGTGATCATGAGACCTAACCCACAAGGGTCATTGGTTTTCTACATATATTTGATATGTATCCCATAATCAAAATTGTTACCTTTTATCAAACACTTTCAATCAATCACAAAGGTGTGACTAATAATATGATTGACTATCAAGAAAAAGAAAGGTTGGACCTATGAAAATGCTTTCCTGGAGGACATTTTTCACATACATGATTTCATTTCATCTTCAGAGTGATTTTTGCTCACCAAATGTTTCCCCTCTCATAGCCTTCAAGTTGCTTTTTCATTACAATTGAGGCTTGTTTTCATACTTTCTTCTTTCATTCTTTTCCTTCATTTTTTAAATTATTTAGGAGCCATTATTATAATACTTCTAAAACTAAAGTAATAAAATGAAAATAGTAATTTTTTTAGGGATATACCAAGAGTAATCCCATTTATGCATACTTTCTATGACAACAATGACACAAGAGTTCATTATGATACTTATGAATGTTTTTGTAGGGACTCAATACTGTGTTATCTTACATGTTTCTTGCATATAAGTATTGTTTCACATAGTTCCTACAGGTACATTAATGTACAATAGTTACCTTTTATGTTATGTATCTTATGATTTTGAATCACCTCAGGTACATTTATTATAGAAACATTATTTATTAGGTGTTAAAATCTAACACAACATTTTAGACTCTCTTCTTCGTACAATGACAACTATAGAAGAAAAACACTCATATTGCAAGGCTTGAAAGACACAAGGACATTACTATAGGTAGAGACACAAAGCAAGTGGCATAGTCCTCTACCCCAAAAATGCTCACTCTGTCATATTTACAGTCAGTTGAAATCTTGTGATCAATAGGTATATTCATTCTAGAACTCTATGCTAGAGAACCCAAAAGCATATGTAGAAATCAAGTGTATTGTACCTATAGCGTAGCTATGGACATCCATTTTTAGTTACTTTAGGAAATTGAGAAGAGAGGATGACTATATATTTATTAAACTCATGTGGTCTCAAATAGATCAAGACACTTTTTTTTCATAATATACATAAAACACAATAAACCCTTTTAAAACCTATGATATAGTCAATTTGCTACCAAACATTCGACCACATAATAAAAAACCTTTTTTAAAAGCCAAAATACCAACATTGTACTATCAAAACTTTCAATTCCTTGGTAAAACTTATTTCCAAATCTATGATAGCCAAACATATTTTGGAAATTTTGATTTGTTGGTATTCCATTTTTTCAAAATAGGAGGTGGCATGAAAGTGATATTAAACTTTTGAATCTTTGGAAAACACTTTTCTTCTAAGTATATGAAAGTATAAGATTGTTGTAGAACTTTCTACTACTTTGTGAATAAATTTAAAAAAAATAGATAGAGTGTAAATATTATTTAGAATCCTTGGAAAACCCTTTTACAAAAACAAAGTAATCCTCAAAATACTATCAAACTGTTTAATCCTTGATAAATCCTCTTTTTCAAAAATTCAAGATATATTTGAAATGCTTCCCAACTCCTTTGTAAATCCATTTTACAATATCAATGATAGAATGTAACAGTTTGAACTATAGACTCCTTGGTATATCCTTTTGTAAAAGCATAATTTAGTATTGAAATGTTGTCAAACACTCTACCCTTTTTTAGAATCCATCTTAAATACCCTAGCTACTTCAACCCTTATTATGGCATTGATCTTCATAATCCACTTTACATATCCCAAATGGTGCTATAGTTTTGACTCTTGGAAAAACCTTTATTTCATAACCTAAACAGATTGGAGATTTTAATTTCTTCCTCTTGGAGAATTTTTTTGAAAATATGAACTACGGCAAACATTCATAAAGTGTTAAATGCAAATAAACATATATTTTGAAAAATTAGATTAGGTTGGGGATTCCATTTTCGACCTTGTGATATGATCTTATTGAAAAACCTAGGGAGGATCATGTCTATATAAATACTTTATCAAACAAGTTATTTACATGAAAAAGTTGGTGGTGGAGTTCCATTGTATTACAAATCATATGTTTAGTACTATAACATCCTAAATGATCTGAAACATAAGTGTACTTTAAATACCTTGAAATGAACTTGCATTGTATCCAAGTTCATTTAGAAGAACATGCCAAGTTAGAAACCCAATAGAATGGTCAATACAACTAATATAAGAAATTTGGATTGCATCTGACTAAAGATCCAAAATAAGAAATAATCCATGACTTTCTGCAAAGAATAAAAGAAGTTCTTCTTGAGAATTTGTTACAACAAATAATAGTACATACAATAAAAAGTATGTCCCTATATTCATCATCAATTTTTAAATTAATTCAATAATGCTTACTATTAAATATATATTCAAAAAATATGATATCCCTCTTTCATCATCTATGTTTACTAATCCCAATTTTGACCTATCATCAACCATGTTTGAGGATCCTAGAGAATGAGGAAAGATGTGTGCTTCCATTTATCTTCTATGAGGATAGATGTAAGTATAGGATACCTGATTCCTCAAAAGCATATATCACCCCTCTATTTGGTAATCCATACTAGGGATACTCAGTTAATGGAACCATATCAGTTTCAAACAATGAAAGAACAAATACATTTTGTTATAACTATGTGAGATAAAAACTAGGATGTAAATGTAAGACCCATGGGGTAACTTGTATGTATTACCATGTAAGTGAATAGTTAGGATGCACATCCTACACACTTACAATGTCAACTCTTGACAACTCTGTTAGGCCTTTTTATCCCTACTCATCCATAAAGGATAAATTTTCTAGTACTTTTTTTACTCCACACTAAACAAAACATGAGACCATGTCAAGAATGCTAATGTTAATCCCTTGACAGACAATGGGGGAATTTTATTTATGCAATTTCTTGATTCAAACATTTCCCTATCATTCCTCCTCCTCGTCATACAAGGAGTCATTTTATATTGTTGGAAGCTTTTGACCTTATTTCAAAAGCCTCTTTTTGTAAGGGGAAATTTTACACTTGACATATTGTTTCACTTTGTAAACCTTAAAACTTACACACTAACAATTACAAGTACATTTATCATGGGGCTTGTGACTAGTAGTCAGTCCCCTAGAAGAAATCCTTATCTTATCTATTCTCACATACTTCTTGCATCGTATAATGACACAATGTATGGAGATAATTCCTAGATTTTTCCACTAGACAATTAGTTGGTCATCCAATATGAATCTCTTGGGTTCTAGATCCTTGATTATTGAGGTTTGTGTGTCACCCATGCTACTATGTACAATATGAAAGGACAACTACATTTGATCTCAAATGAGTTTTAATTTTTTTTTAAAATGAACAAGTGAGTGATGCTATCACTAAGAACCTCCACAAAAACCTTGCTACATTAAACAACTGGTATTCAGGGATTCTAGTCTACGCCTCAAATTGCTTATTTAGGAAGCTCATTTTGAACGTGCTTCCGTTCAGGCAGCATATGCCCCACCAAGTGTAAAATTCATGTATTTGACTCAACATGCACCCCCAAAAGCCCAAGCTACAAGATAGGATTTAAAGTTTAGATAATGGAACCTGATCTAGTCAACCAACCTATAGGTGATGCCAAATCATCAAAAAACGAGAAAGGGAAGGTACTAAACAAATTTTAACAAAACATCCCTCCTCCCTTACTGACTACCATGGTAAAGACATGGTTTTTTCGTATATCTGAGTTTTCACTATGTGTGATAATGAATCAGGATCTTACTATTCATTATTTTTTTAAAATAATTAAATGATTCTAACAACTAAATACTAAACAATTTGGGGATATTTGTAGGATGTTAAAAAATAAAAGTATCACTGAATTCGATCAACCATAAATAATATTTGGAAACACCAAGATCTATTGTAAATTATACATGATAGTTATAACTCATAAGGGTACAGTGATTTAGAATATTTTAGAGAACAACTTCTATGTCCCAAGGTAAACATTTAGGGTATTGTACCTTAAATTCAAAGATGGATATAAATACTTCTTAAAATAACTCTAGAATGGTTATACTAATATATGTGAAACAAGAAGGAGGTAGAGAAACATCAACAAACATTTAAATGTTACACACATGTTATTTGGTCAGAATGTAGTTCAATTGGGGAGGGAAATTTGAATTTAAAGGCACACAGTTTAAGAAGAGTAGATAAAGACAAACAAGATATATAACTCACAACAAAGTAAATTTGAATATGAGGGATTTTAAAAGATCTGAATATAGTCAATCATTTAATATTCCATTAAAATCAAACAATGTATATATCGAACAACCAATATATAATTGAACAACTCAACTTGTACATATAAAACAATGGAAGATGATAGATGAACCATAAAATACTACCTATTTATATAAAAGTTTATGAAGTAAGTGTAACTATAAGAGCAATAAGAACTGCAATGCAATGCGAATTTTGATGTGCGATCAACATATTTTAATAAAGTAATGTTAGGTAAGTGATTCTCTAAGGTATATGAGCACTTTGGCACACTGAGAACTTCGATTCAATTAGCTATTGGGAGCAATGATAAGTTATGTACAATGATCTCTTTAGAGAAATAAGAACTTTAGTACACTGAACATTTTGGTTCAATGAGATATTGGGATCAATGAGAAGTTGTGTTCAATGTGCTTTTCACAAGAATGAGCACTTTGGTACAAGTTTATGTGGAGAATTTACCTTAGTTAATACATTTGATAAGATTTTGCTAATGATAAAGGTATGTGAGCACTTTTTTCCAACGTAGATGATAAAGGTATGATCTAGTTTTCAGATTCGATTTGTTAATAATGTTACACAAGATATTGTTCTCTATGATAATAGTATATTATGAACATGTTAGTGCATAAGCATAATCTTTATGACAAGATTAAGGTATTAGTGCACATATATTTGAAACCCTAAGATGGGTAGTAGTATTCAGTGCCTGAAAATCATGTGGATGAAATTGGTTGAAGGTGGGTAGAATTGTAACATGCCTCAGATTTCTATCTAGAGTTAACATGACAAATAATGCTAAATAATCATTTCGATATATTATATATATGTAAAACCCTAGAATAAGTCCAACCCATGATGATTGAAGATTTCATCACATCTTAGTTTAATATTGTACACAACTCATCCCTTAATATGAAAATTGACCCCACTGTCATACATATCATGCTCTCTATTCTTGTATTGGAGTAATTCAAGATATATTACATATTCTAGCACATTAGTTAGTGTAGCACTTTGTGATTTTTTATTTACACATTTATTTCGCTAAATGCCTAAATCGTACAATACATGTATTTCCCTTGCTAAATTTGAGAATTTAGTAGATTTTTGGATTCCACATAGTCTATAGACTTCATGCAAAATTTCATAGATTTGAATAAGCCTAGAAAATAATTTAGTAACATTGACCTAGGTATATAATAATAAAATAAATTTCATCATGTTCACCTAGGTTCTAACCTTATTCTTTGTCATATGTGCCCAGTGTCTCCTTGATAATGTTGTGTTACATTGAAATCATGTGATAAGGGTTTGAGGGAGAATATCCCTTATTAGTCCTCACTCTAAATGTTCTCTACAAATCAATCCCTCCCTTCATTCTCAATGTGTTCCCCATTTCTTACAACCATTTTCTTTAGGAGGTGATTCAAAGCCCATTGAACCACATAACAATTATTCCTATCACTCGTTTGAGATATGGGAACTTGTTGCTCCTTCACACTCACTAAAGGAGTTGAAAATACTAGAAAAGACCACCAAAATGGTGATGAATGACCCTAACATGTTATTCATATTTCGATAGACTCTCCTCGACAACCAATTTTGGTCAGAAGATGTTAAGATGACACCATGAAGTCAACACCCCGCATCAATAGTGGTGACCTCAAATGTAGAGTTCTAACCACCCCTATCAAATTAACCCCTTTGTAAGCTTCCTTACATCTATGGCTTCCTTTACCCAACACATTTTCTTGATTTAATATATTGTTGAGTAGTTTCTAACTTTAGTTTCTTTCCAAATATAAAGAGTCCTTCTAAGCCTCCATGCCATTTATTTCTTTACCATTTTCCTTTTCACATCTTCACTAGAACATAAAAACTCCAACTTCACCTTTGGATGCAATTTTCTCATTGTAACATCAAGTTCCATCTTTGAGCTCCTTGCTCTATTCCTAAGGTGGCAACATGCACCCCAACCAAGACTCTTCATGTAGAAAACTGATAGGAGAAATTGTTCTACAAGAGTTTTCCCCAAGATCAGTTTGTGGAACAAGTTTGGATCGAAGCTTTAAGCTCATTGGGAGCAGCTTGTATTGGTATGTATGTCTAACCAAAGAGCTTATCATATGGTGATTGCAATTGGATATCTTCTAAGCAATTTGATTAATAATAAAGGCAATCTTTGTCTAGGTGTTTGTTCAATTATGAGATAATGGTATAACATAATAAATGTCTAAAGAAAAATCTTACTCGATGACATATGTCTTTGGATTGAGGACTTGAATTGTAAGATCATACGAATAATAAGAGTACATACATTCCTATTATCTCCCTAGAAGCTAATAGATAGTAATAGAACATAAGACTAGAGTGTGTGTAGGTTGATAATAGAATGTTAGTATTTATTATATGTAATATCAGACCAAGAACATAGGTACTTGTTACAGAATAGTATACTACACATACCTCACCTTGAGAGTGATGCATGGAAACCATTAAATGATAGTCAAAATTATCTCTTGTGACACACCATTTGAACAAAACATGATTTACTTAAGCAGAAGCATTCATTAAAAGCGGATTACTAAAAATCACTAAAAATTAAACCCTTTTACACAGAGATCCATACATTGGAAAACTCTTTCAAAAAGAACCAAAGTAATTCAATTACATTCTGGTTCACAATTACATATCTTGTACCATCTCATCTCAAGGATTAAAAACATCAATTGTTCTATACACAAGCAGCATAAGAGCCTTGAGGCATCAATCCAAAATCTCAGATCGATTCTTTTTAAAATAACTACTGACTCCGAGGACTTGAGAGTACAGAGACGACACATAGGACTCTATATACACATGTACAAGACATGACAGCCAGACTCTCCACCTGAGATGTAACTGCTGCCCCTGGTATTGCTATCCTTCCCCTACTGTGTGATCTCTACTTTCTCATCCGCATCCACCTAAAAAAATGTGGATCCCATGGGGGTGAGACAATTGCAAATTGCCCCAGCGAGAGATATAACTCTCCATCAAAAACACTATTATTGCAATTTAATAGAATAAAACTGAGCAGAGGATTTATATATTCAACAGTAGATAGATCAATATCTACACCGATTAGAACATTATTCTTTTTCAAGCATTTCATCTATAACTTGATAAAACAACATATCATTTATCCAATAAAGAATTAAAGCACATGTGTAACATTTATCCTTCTAGGATATGCTAAGCAGAGTAACATCCACCAATGATTCTCATATTTCAACCTTAAGCAAATACGCTACTCGGCTGATTACATTTTATAATCATACTCAAGCCCTGAGGAGATGAGGTATACTGCTCATACTCCAACCGATCACGATTACGCAAGTATCGGTACCACACAAGGCCAATGGAAGAGCCGGAATCCAAGACCTCAACCTTCTCAGTTAGTACGAGATTATATGGCAGGGACATCATGTGTCAAACTGCAATTAGCTTGCCAGGGTATATTGACATCTTTGTTATAGAGTTATAGCCCGTAGCATATACTCTCTTCAGGGTTATGTCCCGTAGCCAATGCATGGTATTTATATTGTGGAGTCATGGCCCGTAGACATATTCTTATTGGGGTATGGTCCGTAACCAATCCCGTACATAGGATATAGCCCGTAGCCATTCCTATGGGGCATAAGGAGATAATTGCCCAATTACTCTCACATATTCAAAAATATGCGCTCCGGGTTATGCCGCGAAGCAACCCGTTTCACCATTCAAAAAATTCGGACGCTGATGGATCTGTGGTCAGGGAAACTTCATTATATGATATTTCTTGATTAATTAAGTATATTACCATCACTACTACAGAAATAGCATTCAGTGTCACTTTTCTGGGCATCAGTTATTAAGGAAAACCGACGCCTAACATATAAGGTGTCGGTTGTTTAAGCAAACCGACGTATATATTCGAAGACCAGCCAGACATGAGTACCGCTTTGTATTCAGCGTCGGTTGTTTATAACAAACCGACGCTTAAAGTCACCCGCGAAATCCAACTTTTCATCAAAAAAAATAGTGTCATTTTCAGCGTCAGTTATGTAGGTATAAACCAACGCCTATGTGCGATGAAAATTTGCGCGAAAAGTGTCACTTTCAGTGTCGGTTATACTTGTATAACCGACGCTGAAGGTGGTTCCCGCCAAACAATTTCATAAAAATATCATCCAATTGGACGTTGGTTGTTGCAAACAACCGACGCTAAAGATTTTTAGGCGTCGGTTGTTGCAAACAACCGACGCTATTTGGGAACTTTATATCCCGTGATCGCCCGACTCTTCCCCTTTCTTCTGTTCCATTGCGAGCGGATTTCCCTATTTCTCTCTGCCGCCGATTTCTTCTCCGGCGATTTCTTCTCCAGTGCCCCCTTCTCCGGCTATTTCTTCTCCGGCGCCCCCTTCTCCGGCGCCCCCTTCTACGCCACCACTCCTGCTACCTTCTTCTCTTCTCCGCGCCCCTTCTCCGCCGCCCTGCTGCTCCAACGCTGAGAACTGGCGCCTGAGAATTGCTGCTCCAGCGCCTGAGAACCGGCGCCGCCACGCCGTCACGCCGCCGTAACCACTGGACACCTGCTGCTCGCCACCGCTGGACACCTTTTGCTGCTCGCCGCCGCTCCTGCCGCCGTTGGACACCTGCTGCTCGCAGCCGCCGATTGACACCTGCTCGCTTCTCACCGCCGCCGCTACCGCTCGTCACAGGTACCCTCTTCCTCCTCTTCTTCCACCTACGAGAGAGTAGAATGAATATGGATGTGTTTCTTTCATTAAACCTAGTTGTCGGGCAAGAGGGGCAAATGGAGGAAGCAAACAACAATACATTAGGGTTCTAATCTACCCTTGTGTCCTATATTTGATGCTGATTGTGCATATATGTTGAGTTTGGGACATTAGTGATGTACTTTGTCCTAAGTTGCTAATTTTTATTCTAATATGAACTCTAGTCTCATCTATCCATGTTGCCTATAGTTTATAACATTGCATTGTGAATTATTGCATGTTTGAAACTATTAAATTCTTGATTTATTATTTAATAATGCTCTATAGATTAGGTACTTATCATGTCTATTAAAATCCTACCAGTATAATTATGTGATCCCAACATATTAAATTGAATTAGAATGATTTCATGAATTATAGGGTTTTAAAGTTGATAAACATGTACATGCGGAAATAGGGTTATTAAACCAATGGTTATAACATAGTATGATCTTAATCTGATCTGGATGTTCATAATAATGTAGTATGTTAAATATGATGATTAGGGATACATATAATGTCTAGTAAAGATTCCTAGACCTTTTGTTTGAAACTATTGATTTCTTGATTTATTATTTAATAATGCTCTATTGATTAGGATTAACCATGTTTCCTGTAGTTTATAGACAATTATTATATATAAGAATGACAACACATGTATTTGTTGGCCTAGAAACCCGTCCAAGATTTACTCATTAGGAGTAAATCTTGGATAGTCCCCAGTTTGGGACTGTTCTTGAACACCTAATCTCACTTAGGATGTAAGTGTATAATGTGTATTGGGTTTTCGAGAAAATTTCGGTAGCATTTCCCCGTTTGTTCTCTAAGTACATATGTACTTAGAGAACAGTGGGGAAATTCTGCCGAAATTTTCTTGAAAACCAAATACACATTATACACTTACTAGTGAGATTAGGTGTTAAAGGATGGGATAGGTGGTACACATTTATTATATATAAGAATGACATCAAATGTGTTTGTTGGCCTAGAAACCCGTCCAAGATTGACTCATTAGGAGTAAATCTTGGATAGTCCCCGGTTTGGGACTGTTCTTGAACACCTAATCTCACTTAGGAAGTAAGTGTATAATGTGTATTGGGTTTTTGAGAAAATTTCGGTAGCATTTCCCCGTTTGTTCTCTAAGTACATATGTACTTAGAGAACAGCGGGGAAATGCTGCCGAAATTTTCTTGAAAACCAAATACACATTATACACTTACTAGTGAAATTAGGTGTTCAAGGATGGGATAGGTGGTACACATTTATTATATATAAGAATGACATCAAATGTGTTTGTTGGCCTAGAAACCCGTCCAAGATTGACTCATTTGGAGTAAATCTTGGATAGTCCCCGGTTTGGGACTGTTCTTGAACACCTAATCTCACTTAGGATGTAAGTGTATAATGTGTATTGGGTTTTCGAGAAAATTTCGGCAGCATTTCCCCGTTTGTTCTCTAAGTACATATGTACTTAGAGAACAGCGGGGAAATGCTGCCGAAATTTTCTTGAAAACCAAATACACATTATACACTTACTAGTGAGATTAGGTGTTCAAGGATGGGATAGGTGGTACACATTTATTATATATAAGAATGACATCAAATGTGTTTGTTGGCCTAGAAACCCGTCCAAGATTGACTCATTAGGAGTAAATCTTGGATAGTCCCCGGTTTGGGACTGTTCTTGAACACCTAATCTCACTTAGGATGTAAGTGTATAATGTGCATTGGGTTTTCGAGAAAATTTTGGTAGCATTTCCCCGTTTGTTCTCTATGTACATATGTACTTAGAGAACAGCGGGGAAATGCTGCCTAATCTTTTCCTAATATATACTTGTTTCCTAATATATACTTGTTTTCTCTGATCATAGAATGGATAGATGATGGATGTCCATTCGTAATCGTTGCACCCCAGAGTTTATATCTAGTCTTGATCAGTTTATTAGATTTGCCGAGGAACATAGGAAAAAACCTACAGATAGGTTCTACTGTCCATGTAGGCATTGCGGTAACAACTTGAAAGTCAACACTGGTGAGGAAATCAAAAGTCATGTCATGTGCAACGGGATTGTACAAAGCTATACAGAATGGCACTGGCATGGAGAGATTTCAAAATCGAAACCAGTAGATGTCGATAGCAGTGCTTGGGTGGAAGAAGAAATTGCCTCTGATGACGTAAATGTGAACGAACCAGTTCCAGCAGACATCGTTGATGTGATGCTGGATAGTTGTAGGGTAGAGCACACCGATCCACCTCCTATCTTTAGAAACATTGTGCATGATGCTGAGATATCGTTATACACAGGCTGTGCTAAGTTTACGAAGCTTAGCGCTGTGTTGAGATTGTATAAGTTGAAAGCTAACAATAGATGGAGCGACAAAAGCTTCACTGAATTGTTGACTTTGTTGAAAGAAATGCTTCCTGAAGGAAACGAGCTGCCAATCTCAACATACCAGGTAAAGAAAATGTTGTGCCCAATGGGAATGGAGGCCAAGAAGATACATGCATGCCCGAATGATTGTGTATTATTTCAAAAGGACTATGTAGATTTGAAAGATTGTCCAAAATGTGGTGTGTCACGGTATAAATTGACGACTTCGGGGGAGTCCAAAACTGGTTCTCCTGCCAAGGTGTTGTGGTATCTACCTATAATATCACGGTTTCAACGCTTGTTTGCAAATCCGAAAGATGCGAAGAATTTGAGGTGGCATGCAGATGTTAAGAAAAATAATGATGGGATCCTGCGACATGCGTCTGATTCCCCACAGTGGAAGAAGATTGATCTATTGTACCCCAAATTTGGTGAAGAAGATAGGAATCTAAGACTTGGGCTTTGTACAGATGGGATGAATCCGTACGGGACATTAAGCAGCCAACATAGCACTTGGCCAGTCATGCTTTTTATATACAATCTTCCTCCCTGGATGTGTATGAAAAATAAGTACGTTATGTTGTCATTGTTGATATCGGGCCCTAAACAACCCGGAAATGATATCGATGTTTATCTTGAACCTTTGATTGATGACTTAAAGAAACTTTGGGCTAAAGGTGTGATGACCTATGATGCTTCAGCAAGAGAGACATTTCGTTTGCACGCTATGTTGTTTTGCACTATTAATGACTTTCCAGCATATGGGAATTTGTCTGGATATAGTGTCAAAGGAGCTAAAGCGTGTCCTATATGTGAAGAAAACACTGATTCAATAAGACTAAAACATGGCGGCAAGACTGTATATCTTGGTCATCGAAGGTTTCTTTCAAAATTCCATCCGTATCGTAGGAAGTGCAAAGCATTCAATGGATGGAATGATGAACAGAGTGCACCTAAACCTATACCAGGGGATGTTGTTTATGAAAGAGTAAAAGACATTGTCAATGAATTTGGTAAGAAATCACAATGTAGTATGGCCACACGGAGTGACAATTCTTCATTCAAGAAGAAGTCAATATTTTGGGATCTTCCTTATTGGAGTTCTTTGACAGGCAGGCATTGTATCGATGTAATGCACGTTGAGAAAAATGTCTGTGATAGCATCATTGGTACTCTGTTAAATATACCAGGTAAGACTAAAGATGGGATAAAATCCAGAATGGACCTACGTGAAATGGGAATAAGGTCAGAATTAACAAAATTACGTGAAATGGGTAGTAAAAGAACATACTTACCTCCCGCTTGTTACACGTTGTCTAGAATGGAGAAGAAAACTTTTTGTGAATGCTTGGTAAATGTTAAGGTGCCACATGGTTACTCATCCAACATCCGTAGATTGGTATCAATGAAAGATCTGAAGTTGATAGGTCTTAAATCTCATGATTGTCACACTCTAATGCAACAAATATTACCCGTGGCAATTCGATCTATATTGCCGAAGCATGTAAGGTTTGCAATTACCAGACTTTATTTCTTTTTCAACAGTCTATGCAGTAAAGTTATTGACCCTGATACTCTCGATAATTTGCAAAGAGAAGTGGTTGTTACCCTATGTCAGCTTGAGATGTATTTCCCTCCTTCGTTATTTGATATCATGGTACATCTTGTTGTCCACTTGACTAGGGAAGTGAAAATGTTGGGACCAGTTTTCTTGCATTGGATGTATCCCTTTGAACGATACATGAGCGTTTTTAAAGGTGATGTTCGAAACCGTTATCGGCCTGAACGGAGTATTATTGAAGGTTATGTGTCGAGAGAGGTTATGGATTTTTGCAATGACTTTCTCAGTGGTAATGACACTCCTGATAATGACAAGAATATTGAGGAGGGCAAAGGAATTTTGGGATCACGGGTGAAAGTAATCAGCCGTGAGCAGTTGGAACAAGCTCACTTGTATATTTTACACAATATGGACAAAGTGAGTATTTATATCGAGGAACATACCAATTTCATAAAGAGACAACATCCTCGAGCAAGTTCAATGTGGCTTGCTAGAGAGCATAATAAGACTTTTACTAAGTGGTTTGAAGATAAAGTCTTACATCAACTATCTCAAACACCAAATGATATTACAGAAACTATCAAATGCATCGCCTTTAAACCAAAACCGAATGTTATGTCTTATGAAGGGTTTGACATTAATGGATTCACATATTACACAAAGCGCCAAGATGATAAGAGTGTCGTCCAAAATAGTGGGGTCACTCTTCAAGCGTCGACTATGTACTTTGCAAGTGCAAAGGATAAGAGTCCACGTGAAGCTAAAATGTCATATTACGGTGTCATTGAGGACATTTGGGAGTTTGACTACATAGATTTCAAAATTCCGCTCTTTAAATGTAATTGGGTTGATAACACCAAAGGAGTTATAGTGGATGAATTGGGTTTCACTTTGGTGAACTTTGAAAAGATTGGCGAGAAGGGTGAACCATTCATATTGGCATCACAGGCGATACAAATATTCTATATCGATGATCCTGCGAATGATAAATGGTCGGTTGTTCTTCATGGTAAAAGACAATTCATTGAAGATCCTATAGATGAAGAAGAGTACTATGATAAGTATGATGACTCCAGTCCATTCTCAGTTGGGTTGCCAACTCCACAAAATATTGAAGCTAATGATGACTTATATGTGCGTGGAGATCACAATGAAGGATTGTTAATTGATAAAAGATCACAATTTTAGAGACATGTATGTTTATACAAATGCTAAATGTTTGCCTTTTTCTAGTTAATACAAATGCTAAATGTTTGCCTTTTTCTAGTTAATACAAATGCTAAATGTTTGCCTTTTTAATGACATTTTCAGATGGCTGACCATGATGAGCATGAAGTCCATGATGAGCATGCTGTCCATGACGAGCATGGCGAGGATACCAATGTAAGTTCTAAAAACATATCCTGTATTTCTATAAAATTCATTATCTTCTAGTTATGTCATATATCCTATATTTCTATATTGGGCTAATTCAGTGTGTTTATTTTTGTCAAAATTTAGGTTGATGATGCACATGTACCCACTGAAGCACTGGAGCAACTTGATGCGCAGCACCAAACACTTAACAAGAAAAGGGGCATCACTCTGTTGAAGAAGTTAATAGCGCTAAGTGGCAGTGGATCCAAATTGGTTGTGGAGTTTGATAATGGAGGAAATGCAATTGGAGTGAACCGCAATAATTTTGTAAACTATCTTGGGTGTACCACTCGGAGCCATTGTGGTGTTAAGTATGATAATTGGCATAAAGTTATTCAGGGGAAAAAAGACTTAATATGGAAGGATTTATGCGTGAGTTATTATTATTTGCAATTCTATTTTGTAGATTACAAATTCTATTATTTGCAATTCTATTTTGGATACTAGTTAATAACATTTCTATTTTACAGAATCTATTTGCATTGGATGAGAAGTTGCATCGTAAAAGTGTGATGCAACGCGCTGGAAAGATGCTTAGGAATTATAGGACAATCTGAACAGAGAATACATAAAAGAGGGTGATAAGAAGAAGAAGTCAGCCCTTGAACAATGGAACTTCTTGGACAAAGAAGATTGGGACAATTTTGTTGCTTCAAGAAAATCTAAAGAATTCAAGGTATTAGGCGTCACTCCCAATTTAATTAATATACATTGTATTCACCTATTCAAGATTAACATTTAGTGCTACTAACCAAATCATTAATGTGCATACTAACTAGGCCCTCAGTGACGCACAAAAAGCAAGGCGTGCACTGAATGTGCATGACCACACTATGGGTCCAAAAGGCTATGCAAGCGTTCGCCAAAGACTACATGCGGAGTCTGCGGCTACTCAGCAGTCTGCTGCTACTCAGGAGTCTGCTCCTACTCAGGAGTCTGCCACACCCATGCCTCACCATGATATCTGGATAGCTGGCAGGCAAAACAAGAAGGGTGAAATAAAGAAGCCTGTAACTGCTGAGGCGGCTGCAAAAATGGTAAAATACAACTCTTAGAAAAATCGTTTGAATATTAATTATTTGTGGTGTTAACTTACCAATTTCTATTTATGGTGATTAGCGAGAGCTGCACGAGCAGAGGAAACAAGGCACGTTCATCCCTCAGGGCACAAGGGATGAATTGACAGTTGCTCTGGGTAACCAGAGCATCCTGGACGTGTTAGAGGTGCCGGCGCTGGTGTTGGCATCAAAGCATTCTTTGGGCCATCCCAGCACAAACCCAGAGCGGGACTTTCTCAAGAAGAGGTAACCTATTCTTTTTTTAGAATGTTACTGCAAAAGGAAATTCATTAATAAGAAGCTAATGTTTCTTTTATCCATGTATAGGAGAATAAGAGAGTTGAGGATTTAGTTGCTAAGAAGGTCAACGATGTAGTTGCTGAGAAGGTCAAGGAAGAATTGCTGCGGTGGCAGGCATCTCAGGCTTCCAATCAGCCTATGGCGACCCATTCTTCTCCTGATGCACAGACTGCGAGTAATCCTGGAGACCCATCGCCTAGCACGTCTGTTGTAAGTATTGTTTATGACATTGTAGCTAGTCTTTTCAAGATGATATGTTTTCAAGATTATATGTATATATGTATAACATTCTTTACATAAATTTGTAGGCATTGAAGCCATGCCGCTTAAGAATGCAAGACTATGTTGTTGCAGAGGCGCAGGCTTACCAGTCCCTTCCTGGGGCAACATTTCATGGGACTCCAATGCCGCAGGGCTACATTCGTGTGAGCCCGATACATGTATTACCCGATTGGAGGGAAGTTGCGTTTCCATATGCCCACCCAGATATTGATACACTTGGTGAGGCAGAAGGCGGGGTCATATTGTGGCCCAAAGCAGATTTCGTCTACACGATTGAAATTGTAAGATAAATTTACATTGATTTAGACTGTTAATGTGTATATATGATGTCAACTGATCTGAAATTATATATACAGGTTAAAAAGAAGACACCATGAGCACCTAGGCCTCCACCTCCACTTCCCGCATTACCAACTTGGGTTCCAACTGACCTAACATACCCGTTAGGTCCTGCTTGTAGGGGAATGGCATGTTGGCTACAGGCACATAATATACATTGCCCTATAATAGTTTCTTTAGATGCAGATTATGCAGGTCAATCATATGATAGCTCTTTATTTATACAAGATATTATTGAGCTGTTTATGTATGATTGGCTGAATACATCAATGATAGAGACATGGATAAGGTGAGATCTTGTTTATACATCCATATACCTTGTGTAAGATCCGATGATCTGGTTTCTTATATATTAATGCATACGCCTATATGTTTTGTAGCTACTTAGTCGAAGATCATTGCAAACAATTTGCATTTGATCATGTGGGATTTTTTATTCCATCATTGATTAGTTTGGTAGCTAAAGACCCTGATAATGTTCAACAATATTGTATAGATGCTTTTACAATTTTTGGTCAGCAAAAGAAGACGATAATAATTGCTCCATTCAATGTCAAGTAAGTTTACTTTATTTATAATTTGGACTTAAGAAAATTCCATTTTTATTTTGCATTTTGAGTTATTAATTGTTAACTTCTTACCTCTAGCGGTAGACATTGGTAGTTACTAGTTATTGTCCCCGGGACATTCACTGTTTATTATCTAGATCCTGCGGGGAGTACATTGAACACTAAAATTGGACACGTAATGAGAATGCCATTATTCTGGTGAGAAATATTTCATTTTTATATCCGTTAACATCTTTTATTACATTACTATTTACTTATGCAATTTATTGTGTTATATTAACATGTAGGGGTTTATATGCATTCAAAAAGGCTGGATGAACGGTCCCAAGGAAAAAGAACCAGCCAATAAATTGGCTGAACGTACAAGTAAGTTCCTGACTCGAATATATATATTATTGATGTGAATTGTGCTTAGTTGTATTATTTTGTATGTTTCAATTTATAGTATGCTACACAAGACATTGGCTGGGCATGCACATACTATGTGATGCGATTTATGCAGATGATTATCAAACATCCCGCATTGGACATCGATAGCATACATGAGGTATTATATATAGTCTCATTAGTTAGTATGAAATATATCAATCTTATTTTTATATTATTACTTATATATATACATCATTCTCTTTGCAGGTGTTTAAAACTGACCACACTATAGGTAAACGCTTAAAAAATATACATGCTCCATATACGATGGAAGCATTAAATGAAGTAAGAGAAGAATGGGCAAAAGCCATACAAGCAGTGGCAACTGTAAGATATAATTGGGATGTTGATAGCGATAATGAATGATACTTTGTAAATGAATATTTCTGAATGTTAATACATGTATTTGAATGTTTTTATATGTGTGAATGTGAGAATTGAATTGATGTCTGAATGTATGTACTTGTGTGAAATTTTCCTTGTGACTTTTGCAGGTTTGCGGCCTGTTTGTAGGCTGATATCAATGGATGTCATAAACCTGCAGTTCAGAAAACTGAACTGCAGGTTCTCATCCTGCTGACCAGCCACAGCAGGCCTGCAAACTGATATGAAAAAAAAAAAATAGATATAGGCATCGGTTATTTATAGAAAACCGTCAGCAAAGACCTACAACGTCGTTTTTTTTCAAAAAACCGACGCCTGATGTGGCCAAAGCAGTCCTGGAAATGGCGTCGGATATTCGTATCAAACTGACACCTATTTAATCTATAGGCGTCGGTCTTTTGGTATATAACCGACGCCAAAAGTGTTCGCGCCACAGAAAATGGCGTCATCTAGGGCACTTTATTCGTCAGTTATCTACTAAAAGACCGACGCTATATTCCATATAGGCGTCGGTCGTTTAGTAAATAACCGACGCAGAAAGTGCCCTAGATGACGCCATTTTCTGTGGCACGAACCCTTTTGGCATCGGTTATCTACTAAAAGACCGACGCCTATAGGTTAAATAGGCGTCGGTTAAAAAACCGACGCCGAAGTGTTCGACCTTTAGCGGCGCCCACATAGGCGTCGGTCCGAAACCGACACCAAATGGGGTTAAACGACCGACGCCAAAGGCCGTTTCTGTAGTAGTGCATATTCTTTTAGCATCAAACAAGTTTCCAGAACATCAAATATTATGACAATACTACAAAGAATGGGTAATACTTTCATCAAGTACTGTTCAATCTTTAAATAAAGCATTGGGAACTCAAACCCTCATCTCATCAGGTGCATTCTCATTTCTCAACAACCCATCATCATGATTATGGAATATGGGTATTCAAACCCTCAGTTCATCATAGAACACTTGTTACCGCTTATTTGGTAACTTATACCTTCAGGTCATTTGACCAAGGTAAACATAATACTTGATTGACAAGAATCTCACATGGCTCACAAGGCTTATTTCATCTCTTGTTACCTCTCACTAGGCAACAAGGCATGTTATGGCTCACAGAGCCCATAAAACAATTTCAATAATAGAATATCATAGCTCATACCTGGCTATGCTCATCATCTCATTATATCTGCATAGTTAGTAACCACAATAGCAGTTATAACAATATCACATATCAGCACCATGCAGTACAAGGGTAACACCACTATTCCCTTATTAGGGTTAGGGTTTTCCATTTCATATTAATCAGGGATACTCATCCCATTACCCAAAATTAGGGCTTCACATACCTTCACCTATATTAGGGTTAGGGTTTCAAATTGGAGTTTCATATTTCATAGCATCACCTTGGATAAGGGTTTCATAACACATCATCCTGTGTCAAGATTTCACACGTCTAGGAACATACATTTTTATCATAAGTATTCAATCATACTTATTTATTCTCATCATTTACCACTAAATGATTATCAACACAAGGTATGCGTTTCTTTCTCATCCATACAAGAGTATGATTACATCATACTTTATCATCTTGACTTACCCCTTTCTCAAGTATATAAGCCTTCACTTATCAAAGTGCATTAAACTCATTGTATCTTAATGTAACAATTAATATAGCACACTTCAGGTGTTGCTCATCCAAGTATATTGATTTTGAAGTGTATAAAGGTATATCAACCTTGAAGTGTTGAATATGATACTTGTCATATCTTGAATGTATCACTTCCCTCATCACTTCTAACTTTCTCAAGTTCATCAACTTATATTGTATTAGGATATTTTCCATCCTAACACTTTATGCACTAAACCTGCATTTATCATGTAATGTATTAGTCATAAAATAATACATTTGTATTATCCAATCATCATCAATTTATATGGACTCATCTTAGGTTGATACATTGTTGATATAAGGTTATCCATCATCCACTACATTAGGTGTTTCATATAACATCTTTTTTAAAATAAGGATTGTTATTAAAATGCCCTGAATTAGGGTTTTCTCATATCATCACCCTAGATTAGGGTTTCACTTAGCATTACGCTAAATTAGGGTTAGAGTTCATTAACCTTCTCAATTAGGGATTATCATTAAAATACCCTGAATTAGGGTTTCTCATGTCATTACCCTAAATTAGGCTCACACCATCACCCTAGATTAGGGTTTTACATAGAATTGCCCTAAATTGGGGTTTAGTTTCATCAACCACCTCAATTAGGGTTTCATGATCTCTTTATCGAGGATCATACCCTAATTTCATATTCTATTCATTTTGAATGTGTTGAGGCTAGATTGCTACATGATTATTATACATGTATGCATTTCTCTCTCTCATCCTCTCTAGGATTTTCATTACTCCAATCTTGATTAGATTGAATCAATCCTTTATTCAAATACATACATTTCAGGTTAGCATAGTGTATTGAGTCATTACTTCCATAAGCATCAAAGGTTAACCCCTCTAAGGGTACCAATCATCTAAGTACATTAGGGATTCAACCATTGTACTTATCTTTGACAATCATCATTATCAATCATGGGATCAACTGTTCTTTCATCACTTTAAGTCTTCAATCAATTTTGTATATGTTGAACCTCCATTCGGTTTTGACCTGTGAATCTCCAAATGCTTTGAAGTCAATTTCCCTCCAAACGGTTTTGAAACCGTTTGGGCATCTAGGTCTGAGGAAATTTAGTCCTAAACGGTTTTGAAACCGTTTGGGCATCTAGCCCTTGAAACCGTTTGAGCAATTATACATTGAAACCATTTGAACAATTTCCCTTGAAACTGATTGGATGATTTGATCTTGAAACCGAAAGAACCTCCAAACGGTTTGAGACCGTTTGATCCCTAACAGTTTCAAGACCGTTTGGACTCAAACGGTCTCAAGACTATTTGGTCCAAACCACTTTGAAACCGAAAGGAGCAATTAGGGTTTGTTTCAACTAAATTGATTAGGGTTTACTCCATTGAATCGATCATCAATTGAATTATTGAAGGTACATCAGTTTTTAGTCCTTGGATCTTCAACCATCCACCTCAAATCAACCATTGACTTCTAAATGGTCTTGAGACCGTTTGACCTTCAAACGGTCTTGGGACTGTTTGGGTCAAATCAACTTGAAATCGATTCCCTCAACTAGGGTTCCAATCAAATCAATCGATTAGGGCTTGCAATCAATGGACCCTCCAATATTGAAACCATTATAATTATATTAAGTTGATACCATTAGATTATTATCCATCTTATGACATCACCTAACCTGAAACGGTCTTGAGTCCTCTTGACCTCAAACGGTCTTGAGACCATTTGACCACCAAAGAACAAAACCGTTTGCACAAGATATTATTAAGGTGTGTGCTTAAGATGATGTCATCATCTTCAAGCTTGAAACCTTCGAAATCTACTATGATTATCATGGATATTTCAACAACTTATTCAATAGAAAAATGAGGAAGAAGAAAGGTTCAACATATGATGAATAATTTGCAAGAAATAATGACATTTAAGGGTTCAAGTTATATAACCCGCCTTCAAAGAAGCTTCAAATCTCCAAACTCCATGTCTTCAATGGTGGAAGAAGCTTTCTCAACCATCCCAAGCTCGTGATCAAGTCTTTGAGTGAAAAGAATGGCCAAAGTTGAAGATTGAATGGAGAAAAGAAGAAATCAAGCATTGATTTTCGATTTCCACCATGAAATCAAGGTGAAAGAAGACCATGGAGCTTACCTATAGGTTGGGTTTTGTCCTCCTCCTGCTCCTAAGCTCCCTTGGTTATTGGTTTAGTAAAGAGTGAAAGAAGGGTCGAAAAAATCCTTTCATTTGAGTTGTAAATGGTGTTTTTATAAAGAAATTCAATGAGAGAGAAGGTAATAATTAATTCCTTTATTTTCATAAATTGATGCCACATCTCCACCTCAACTCATTGCCCACTAAGACATCCTCTTCCCCTTTGCAATCCTCTTAATTATCCATGAATTAAAGGAAAAGAAATTAAGCACCTTAATCATTATAATAATAATATCCCATTTTTAGTGGATATTACTTTTAATTAACGAATGTGAGTGGGCTCTCCACTCACTTAGATATTTTCGTGGCATTTGCAAGGCATAAAGACGTCCACACTTATTGAAATTCAACCATCACAATTTTGGTTGAAGGGCACTTCAATTAATATATTTATTTTTGCATTAAATTGACTTATGTTCCCAATTATGCTTAAATCTTGATTATTTTAATATCAAGATTCTCTCTCCTCCAAAGTAGCTCAAATGAGACACCCCTCTAATTTTCTTGTCTCCAAATGATACCAGGAAATATTAGGGACTCTCTATAAGTTGTATTTTTCATATTGAACCCTAGGTTTTGGGTAATTTGCACATTACACCAAAACTAGGTTTTAATGCACAATCATTGCTCAACAAGTTCTTTCTTGGTACTCAGGCATCCACAAGCCATTCCTCTACATCATTTTCATTCATATGATGCTTCAAAACTTGAGGAACATTTTATCATGTAAAATTTGCAATTTAACCCCTCAACTTGGGTAATTTGCACTTTAGTCCAAAATAAGAAAAATAGTGTTTCAACATTATTCAAAAAGGACTAGAATTGAAACATAAGTTCCTCTTGAGCCTTAATTACTTTTCAAGAGATAAGAGAAAGCATATTATTAACTTTATTAAGAAAAACATCTAGGGATAAGGCATAACCCATGTCAGGGATGTTACAAATTATAAACCCCTAACAAGGATTTCGTCCCCGAAATCCCAATTAAAGGGAGACAAATATTATTTATTCATCATATCATCAAGCCTCCACATAACATCTTAATGTCATGGAGATGCCATAGAACTTTGATCAACATAAGTCCTTCCATAAAGGGTTATCATTGAACTTGTCATACAGAACACATACTCCATTGTCCTTTTCATTATTGACTATAGAGTCAACTCTGTGTCAGATAGCATTTTTCTTTGTCAGGGATACATTATACGTGCCTCATTCTATTTAAGTGTCAAACCTCACTAATTCATTACCTTTCTTGATTTATAACTTTATGTGACATGATTCTTGGTTCTGGGAAGTCTCCCATACTCCTTATTCAGTTTAGTATCTCACTTCCAAGGAAAGGCCAGAGTTACATTTTGTTACCCACTTCTGACTACAAGTATTATCATATATCTATTGTGTCATCCAAACTACTGACCAACGTTAAAATTTCTTATTACTTGTACCAACTATCTCATTAGTTGTTCATAATTTTTTCATAAGGGGGGTTACTTACCAATTAAGAATTCATCTGAGAGGTATCTTTGGAATTATTTTTAACTTGATAAGCTTTTTCCATCATAATTTCACAATTGTTCCTTCAATTAGTACATACTTGTTGATGTTATGTTTATGCAGAGCATAAACCCATAACATGTGATGTCCATACTATTTCATGTGATTAAACTAATTTCACAGTTGGCCATTCCAGGTAACCAACATAAGTCATTTAATTAGGAGTTATGCTTTTACTTTTCCATACCACCAGATATTTCTTAGATACAAGAATTTCATACCTTGGTATCCATCACATGTATAAAAAACACATCACATCCTCATTGTTTCCATTTCTCTATTATTTTTACCAAAGTCACACATATCAAAAGATCTTTCTTTCAGCTTTGGAACATTATTTATTACATATATCTTTATCTTGGAACCAAAGACCAAGATAAACTGATACTTTTCTAAGTATCCATCACTAGATTATTTATAATCCATGCACATCAAGTGTCACAATACTCACTTGATTGCTATGTTCCAAATAGAGAGAACACAAAGAAACACATTTCTCTTATCACCACATAATCATTCAGGGTTGTTTATTAAAGAGAAGAGACTATCATCCTCTCCCGTCCTCATTCTCTTCTTATGAGGATTATACTCTTCATTTCCTCATATTCACAGATTGATCTAAGATCATCTCAGATTCCATTTTATTGCACTTAGGATGTTATACAAATGTCCATACCATATTCCCAGTTTCATTATACTCATTAGATTGTCTCAGAATGACTACTTGATCAGGGTAATTAGAAAGATGACAATCTAGGAGTTCCATACTCACCTTATCTTCAATAGTTGAATACCTGGATAGGGTATACAAATACCGAGATTAGGTTGTATGCACTTTGTGTACTATCATATTCCTTACTTTTCGTATCATTATATACATAGGATTTAATATACCTGGATTTTCACCAAGCATCAGTTCTATATTTTATCCTCTTTCACAGATAAGAGTGATAATAGAGCATTTTAAAAGTATACTAAACAAAATATAAATCCTCATCTTCCTTGTGTCCTCATAGGACTAATTGAGGGAAGCTCGACTGTGACTACTTTTTCACTTTTAACTCATAAAATTATAAAATGGTATATCAAAATGATATTATTTCATCTGACCTATTTTTGACTTGCGGATTGGTCACTACCTCGGGCTGATTCTTTTCATAGAATCTTGTCGTTGCTGGTTGCCGACAACGCTTTCAGTTATTGTATGTAGATGAGCCAGCTTGGGACGCCTATCCACGTCCTCGGGTGCCATTGCTTGACCACTGCCAATAAGAGTTCTGCTGACTCTGTCTTGGCAGATGGGTTACACTCACATCTCTAGCCCAACAATCTTTCATCAGATGTCCCATCTTCCCACATTTATAATAGTTTTTGTTTTCCCACTGTGGCGTAGATGGTCCTTTACCCCTTCTGGGTAGCCATTGCCTTGGTGTATTAGACATTGGTTGTACTAGTGGTACCAAAAACTTTCCTTTTTTGGAACTACTAGGCCTCTGTTCCTGGGTTTGGTTAGGCCTCTTCTTGATTCTCTCTTCCTTATTCTTTGCTGGACAGTTCCTTCTAAAATGTCCAGGCTTCCCACACCTGTGGAAAATTCTGCTTTTGTGTTGTAACCTATTCCTTCTAACATTTTCTATTGCTTCAACATGTTGATGTTGATTAAGAATCCTGTTGGAGTCCAAAACTTCCTCATTGGGGGTTGGTAATCTGGGTTATATTGCAAATGCACGGTCCATTATATGTATTATAGTTGTCCTAAATTTCTCGAATAGAACATGGATAGATGGGTTCTCTATCATGGTTGGGTCAAACTGGGGATGTTTAGGTTCTGATCCCCCCTATTCTGGTCCCTTGCACCTCTTCCTGGTGCAGCAACACTACTTTCAGAAGTATGTTCTTCATGTGATCCAGACATCTTTAAGTTATTCTTCTCCTATATGAGCAGAAGATACTTATCAGATACACTGGAAGACACTAGAACAGACTCAACAACCTAAATCCTATGTCTCTGTAGACTCCGCGAACCTAGAGCTCTGATACCACTAAATTGTGACACATCGTTTGAACAAAACATGATTTACCTAAGCAGAAGTGTTCATCAAAAGTGGATTACTAAAAATCACTAAAAATTAAAACCTTTTACAAAGAGATCCATACATTGGAAAACTCTTTCAAAAAGAACCAAAGTAATTCAATTACATTCTGGTTCACAAGTACATATCTTATAACATCTCATCTCAAGGATTACAAACATCAACTGTTCTATACACAAGCAACATAAGAGCCTTGAGGCATCAAACCAAAATCTCAGATCGATTCTTTTTAAAATAACTACTGACTCCGAGGACCTGAGAGTACAAAGACGACACATAGGACTCTATATGCACATGTACAAGACATGACAGCCAGACTCTCCACCTGAGATGTCACTACTGCCCCTGGTGTTGCTATCCTTCCCCTACTGTGTGATCTCTACTTTCTCGTCCGCATCCACCTAAAAAAATGTGGATCCCACAGGGGTGAGACAATTGCAAATTGCCCCAGCGAGAGATATAACTCTCCGCCAAAAATACTATTATTGCAGTTTAATAGAATAAAACTGATCAGAGGATTTATATATTCAACAGAAGATAGATCAATATCTACACTGATTAGAACATTATTCTTATTCAAAGCATTTCATCTATAACTTGACAAAACATCATATAATTTATCCAATAAATAATTAAAGAAAATGTGTAACATTTATCCTTCTAGGATATGCTAAGCAGAGTAACATCAACCAATGATTTTTGTATTTCAACCTTAAGAAAATATGCTACTTGGCTGATTCCATTTTACAATCATACTTAAGTCCTGAGGAGATGAGGTATATCACGCATACTCCAACCGACCACGATTACGTAAGTATCAGTACCACACAAGGTCAATGGAAGAGTCGGAATCCAAGACCTCAACCTTCTCGGTCAGTATGAGATTATATGGTAGAGACATCATGTGTCAAACTGCAATTAGCTTGCCAGGGGATATTGGCATCTTCGCTATAGAGTTATATCCCGTAGCATATACTCTCTTCGGGGTTATGGCCCGTAGCCAATGCCTAATATTTATATTGTAGAGTCATGGCCCGTAGCCATACTCTTATTGGGGTATGGTCCGTAACCAATCTCGTACATAGGATATAGCCCATAGCCATTCCTATGGGGCATAAGGAGATAATTGCCCAATTACCCCTACATATTCAAAAATATGTGCTCCGGGTTATGTCATAGAGCAACCCATTTCACCATTCAGCAAGTTATGACGTTGATGGATCTATGGTCAGGGCAACTACATTATATGATAGTACTTGATTAATTAAGTGTATTACCATATTATTTTAGCATCAAACAAGTTTCCAGAACATCAAATATTATGACAATACTACAAAGAATGGGTAATACTTTCATCAAGTACTGTTCAATCTTTAAATAAAGCATTGGGAACTCAATCCCTCATATGATCATGTGCATTCTCATTTCTCAACAACTCATCATCATGATTATGGAATATGGGTATTCAAACCCTCAGTTCATCATAGAACACTTGTTACAAGGGTAACACCATTATTCCCTTATCAGGGTTAGGGTTTTCCATTTCATATTAATCAGGGATACTCATCCCATTACCCAAAGTTAGGGCTTCACATACCTTCACCCTATATTAGGGTTAGGGTTTCAAATTAGAGTTTCATATTTCATAGCATCACCCTGGATTACGGTTTCATAACACATCATCCTGTGTCAGGATTTCACACGTCTAGGAGCTTACATTTTTATCATAAGTATTCAATCATACTTATTTATTCTCATCATTTACCACTAAATGATTATCAACACAAGGTATGAGTTTCTTTCTCATCCACACAAGAGTATGATTACATCATACTTTATCATCTTGACTTACCCCTTTATCAAGTATATTAGCCTTCACTTATCAAAGTGCATTAAACTCATTGTATCTTAATGTAATAATTAATATAGCACACTTCAGGTGTTGCTCATCCAAGAAATTGATTTTGAAGTGTATAAAGGTATATCAACCTTGAAGTGTTGAATATGATACTTGTCATATCTTGAATGTATCACTTCCCTCATCACTTCTAACTTTCTCAAGTTCATCAACTTATATTGTATTAGGGTATTTTCCATCCTAACACTTTATGCACTAAACCTGCATTTATCATGTAATGTATTACTCATAAAATAATACATTTGAATTGTCCAATCATCATCAATTGATATGGACTCATCTTAGGTTGAGACATTGTTGATATAAGGTTATCCATGATCCACTACTTTAGATGTTTCATATAACATTCTTTTTAAATTAAGGATTGTTATTAAAATACCCTGAATTAGGGTTTTCTCATATCATCACCCTAGATTAGGGTTTCACTTAGCATTGCCCTTTATTAGGGTTAGGGTTCATTAACCTTCTCAATTAGGGTTTATCATTAAAATACCCTGAATCAGGGTTTCTCATGTCATTACCCTAAATTAGGGTCACACCATCACCCTAGATTAGGGTTTTACATAGAATTTCCCTAAATAGGGTTTAGGTTCATCAACCACCTCAATTAGGGTTTCATGATCTCTTTATCAAGGATCATACCCTATGTAACATCCCTGACCTGGGTTATGTGTTAACCTTAGATGTTTTTCTTATTGAGGTTGATTATATGCTTGCTCTTATCTTTTGAAAATTAATTAAGGCTCAAGAGGAACTTATATTTCAATTTTAGTTCTTTTTGAATAATGTTGAAACAATGTTTTGTTAGTTTTGGACTAAAGTGCAAATTACCCAAGTTGAGGGGTTAACTTGCAAATTGTACATTATAAAATGTTCCTCTGATTCTGAAGCATCATAGGAATGAGTATGATGCAATGGTATGTCTTCCACAAGCTTGAGCACCAAGATAGAGCTTGCTGAACAATCTTTGTGCATTAAAACCTAGTTTTGGTGTAATGTGCAATTTACCCAAAACCTAGGGCTCAATATGCAAAATACCACTTCAAGAGGGTCCCTCGTGATTCTTGGCATCATGTAGAAAAAATAATTTGAGAGAGGCGCCTCGTTTTAATCATTTTGGAAGAGAGAGAATCTTGATATTAAAATAATCAAGATTTAAGCATAAATGGAACTTTACTTCAATTTAATGCAAGAATAAATATATTAATTGAAGTGCCCTTCAACCAAAATTGAGATGTATGAATTTTCATAAGAGTGAACGTCCTTGTGCCTTGTAAAGGCCATGAAATATCCTAAGTGAGTGGAGAGCCCACTCACATTAGTTAACCTAAAAGTAATATCCACTAAAAATGGGATATTAGTATTATATGAATTAAGGTGTTTAATTGCTTTTCCTATAATTGTGGATAATGGAGAAGAATTAAAGGAAAAGGAGGATGCCTTCGTATGCAAGGATTAGAGGGGGTTAAGTGGCACCAATTTGGGGAGTTGAAGGATTGCTTTTCAACTTTCTCTCTCCTTGAAATTCCTTTATAAACACTTCATTTCCCATTCAACCAAAGACTCTTTTTTGGATTTCCTTTCTTCCTTGCTTTGGACAAGCACAAGGGAACTTAGGAGCAGCAGGGGAATGAACTCCAACCTATAGGTAAGCTCCTTGATCATCTTCAACCTCGAATTCATGGTGGAAATCACAAATCAATGCTTGATTTCTTCTTTTCTCCAATCAATCTTCAATCCTAGCCAATCTTTTTCACTCAAAGAGTTGAGAATGAGCTTGGGATAGTTGACAAAGATTCTTACACCATTATAGACGTGGAGTTTGGAGATTTGAAGCTTCTTTTAAGGCATGTTATATATCTTGAACCCTTAAATGTTATTACTACATTCAATTCTTTATCATTTGTTGATTGTTTTGTTCTTCTTGAAATTCCTTTGATCAATTGATGCAATTACCATAAGAATGGTAGTAGATTTTGAATGATCGAAGCTTTATTATGATGACATTATCCTAAGCGCACACCTTAACAAAGATCTAGTGCAAACGGTTTCAATGACTTGAGACTAAACGGTCTCAAGATCGTTTGAAACCGAACGGTCTCAAGACCGTTTGGGATCAAACGGTCTCAGACTGTTTGGAGGTCAAGTGCTTATGTTGTTGAACGTTGATCCATTGGTTTCATTTGAATTTATGATAATGGTTCCAAGTTTGGGTGATCCACCAATTGCAAACCCTAATCGATTGAATGGGTTGAAACCCTAATTAATTGAGTCAATTTTATAGTTGTTTGACTCAAATGGTCTCAAGACCATTTGAGGTCAAACAGTCTCAAGACCGTTTGAGTTCAAACAACCTCAAGACCGTTTGAGGTTAGTTGAGGTCATGATTGAATGGTGATTCAATTGTTTCAAGTAATTCCAATGATTACAATAACTGATGGGTTGAATAATTGGAACCCTATTGTATTGATTGAAAGTAACCCAAAATGATTCATTCGGTTTCAAGTTGTTTTGGACCAAACAGTCTTGAGACCGTTTGAGTCCAAATGGTATTGAAACCATTTGGTTTCAAAACTGTTTGAATGACCAAGTGGTTTCAATTTTCAAATGGTTTCAATTATTGGTTTGTCCAATCGGTCTTAGTGATGAATTGTTCAAAAGGTTTCTAATGTTAAGTGCCCAAACGGTTTCAAAACCGTTTGGAGGGAAAATGGTCTTAACCATAGATGCCCAAACAGTTTCAAAACCGTTTGGAGGGCAATTGACTTCAAACCGTTTGGAGATTCAAAGATCAAAACCGAATGGAGGTTCAATATATACAAAATTGATTGAAGACTTAAAGTGGTGAAAGATCAGTTGATCCCATGATTGATAATGATGATTATCAAAGATAAGTACAATGGTTGTATACCTAATGTACTTAGATGATTGGTACCCTTAGAGGGGTTAACCTTTGATGCTTATGGAAGCAATGACTCAATACACTATGCTAACCCTAAATGTATGTATTTGAATAAAGGATTGATTCAATCTAATCAAGATTGGAGTAATTAACATCCTTGAGAGGATGAGAGAGAGAAATTCATACATGTATAATAATCATGTAGAAATCTAGCCTCAACACATTCAAAACAAATAAAATATGTAATTAGGGTATGATCCTTGATAAAGAGATCATGAAACCCTAATTGAGAAGGTTGATGAACCCCAACCCTAATTTAGGGCAATGCTTGGTGTAACCCTAATCTAGGGTGATGATGTGAGAAATCTCAATTAAGGGTAATGTTAGGTGAAATACTAATTGATGGTGATGTCAAGTGAAACCCTAATGCAATGATGTGATGTGAAATTCTAACCCAAAGTGATGGTATGTAATGATATGTGAAATCTTGATATGAAATCCTAACCCTGATATAGGGTGAAGGTATGTAAAACCCTAATTTTGGGTTTATAGTGTATGAACCCTAATCTTGGACAATATGAAGATAAACCATAACCCCAATTTTGTGCCATGGGTTGAGAAACCCTAATTTCAGGTAATGCTATGCGAAACTCTAATATAAGGATGATGTTATGAGAAATCCTAATGTAGGGTGACAATATGTGAAACCCTAATATAGGGTGATGTTATGTAAACCCTAGTTTATAAAGATGGGAAACCCTATTCCTAATAATGGAATAGTGACTAATTTATTGATAATTGAAACACCTAAAGGGATTGGTAATGGATGGCCTTATATCAATATTGCCTTAACTCAAAGATGAGTCCATATCAATAGAAATGGTTGTATATTCTAAATAAGTGACTTATGACCAATACATTACATAATAAATGTGATGAACTGGTGTATAAAGTATTAGGATAGGAAATACCCTAATACAAGCTAAGTTGATGGACTCAAGTAAGATAAAGGTGATGAGGGAAGTGATACATCAAGATATGATAGATATCACATCCAGCACCTCAAGATTTATATACGTTGATGTATTTTAAATCCAATATACTTGGATGAGTAATACGTGAAGTGTGTCATGTCAATTGTAACATTGAGATGTAATGCACTTTGATAAGTGTAGGCTAACATGTCTTATGAAAAGGTTAATCAAAATCAATAAAGTATGATGCAATCATATTCTGGTAAAGTTAAGAGAGGAACTTATATCTTGTATTGATAATTCATTCAATGATAAGTGATGAGAATAAATAAGCATGATTAAATGCTTATGTTATCAATGTTGGCTCCTAGCTATGTGAAGCAATGAAATAGGGCTTGATCATTAATAATATGATCTTAAGAATCTAAATGGTTATTTATGGAAAACCCTAATGGAGGGTGATGATATGTAAGAGAAATCCTAACCCTAAAAAGGGAATAGTGGTATTACTTTGTGTTGCATGGTGTTGATGTGTAAGCATTATAACTGTTATCATGAAGTACTAACCGTGCATGTATCATGAGAAGATGAATATAGCTAGGTATGAGCTATGATGTTTCTTTTATTGAAGTTGTTAATGAGCCATAATATGCCTTGTTGCCTACTAAGAGGTAACAAGAGGTGAAATAGGCTTTGTGAGCTATGTAGAATGCTTGTGTAGCAAGAATCATGATTACCTTGGTCAGATGACCTGAAGGTATTAAGTTACCTGATAAGTGGTAACAAGTATTCTATGATGAACTGAGGGTTTGAATACCCATATTCTATAATCATGATGATGAACTTGTTAAGAAATGGAAATGTACCTAATGCGATGAGGGATTAAGATCCCAATACTTTATTAAAAGAGTATGGCTACAGGCCATGACTCCACAAAACAATACCAGGCATTAGCTGTGTGATCTAAGCCTGAAGAGAGTAAATGTTGTGTCTATAACTCTATAGTGAAGATGTCAATATATCCTGGCAAGCTAATTGCAGTTTGACACATGATGTCTCTGCCATATAATCTCACACTGACCGAGAAAGACGAGGTCTTGGAGTTCGGCTCTTCCATTGAAATTGTGTGGTACCGATGCCTAACGTAATTGTGGTCGGTTGGAGTATGAACGATATACTTCATCTCTTCATGGCATTAATTAAGTATGATTGTAAAATATGATCAGCCGTGTAGTGTATTTGCATAAGGTTGAAATACGAGAATCATTGGTTGATATTATCTTGCTTAGTATAGCAGATAAATGTTATACATGTTCTTCATATTCCTCATTGGATAAGTGACATGCTGCTTTATCAAGTTATAGCTGAAATGCTTTGAATAAGAATATTGCTCTAGTCTATTTAGACATTGATCTATCTGCTATTGAATATATAATTCCTCTGCACAGTTGTATTCAATTAAACTACAATAATAATGTTTTGGCGGAGAGTTATATCTCTCGCTGGGTCAATTTACAATTGCCTCACCCCCGTGGGGTCCACATTTTTTAGGTGGATGCAGACGAGGAGGAAAGAATCCTTCTGTAGGTGAAGGACAACAACAACAATAGTAGAAGAGAACGGCAGTGATTTCTCAGGTGGAAACACTGGTTGTCACATCATGTATATATGTATAGAAAGTCCTATGTGTCATCTCTATACTCTCAGGTCCTCGGAGTAATAGTTAGTGCTTTTGAGATTTTGGCTTAGTGCCTCGAGGTTTTATACTGCCTGTGTATAGTTTAACAGGGCAGTTGATGCTTGTAATTATCAGAAAAAGATGATACATGACATGTACTTGGGAACTAGTATGTAATTAAATTACTTCAGTTCTTTATGAAAGAGTTTTCCTATGTTTGGATCTCTCTGTAAAATGGTTTTAATTTTTAGTGATTTTCAGTAATCTACTGCTAACGAACACTTCCTCTTAAGTAGATCTGGTTTTGTTCGAACAGTACGCCACACCCTAATTACATATTCTATTTATTTTGAATGTGTTGAGGCTAGATTGCTACATGATTATTATACATGTATGAATTTCTCTCTATCATCCTCTCTAGGATGTTCATTACTCCAATCTTGAATAGATTGAGCATAGCATAGTGTATTGAACCATTGCTTCCATAAGCATCAAAGGTTAACCCTTCTAAGGGTACCAATCATCTAAGTACATTAGGGATTCAACCATTGTACTTATCTTTGATAATCATAATTATCAATCACAGGATCAACTGAACTTTCATCACTTTAAGTCTTCAATCAATTTTGTATATGTTGAACCTCCATTCGATTTTGACCTTTGAATCTCCAAACGGTTTGAAGTCAATTGCCCTCCAAACGGTTTTGAAACCATTTGGGCATCTAGGTCTGAGACTGTTTAGTCCAAAATGGTTTTGAAACCGTTTGGGCATCTATCCCTTTAAACCGTTTGAGCAATTATACATTGAAACTATTTGAACAATTTCCCTTGAAACCGATTGGATGATTTGATCTTGAAACCAAAAGAACCTCCAAACGGTTTGAGACAGTTTGATCCATAATATTTTCAAGACCGTTTGGACACAAACGGTCTCAAGACCATTTGGTCGAAACCACTTTGAAACCGAAAGGAGCAATTAGGGTTTGTTTCAACCAAATTGATTTGGGTTTACTCCATTGAATCGATTATCAATTGAATTATTGAAGGTACATCAGTTTGTAGCCCTTGGATCTTCAACCATCCACCTAAAATCAACCATTGATTTCCAAACGGTCTTGAGACTGTTTGACCTCCAAACGGTCAAATCAACTTGAAATCGATTCCCTCAACTAGGGTTCCAATCAAATCAATCGATTAGGGCTTGCAATCAATGGACCCTCCAATATTAAAACCATTGTAATTAGATTAAGTTGAGACCATTAGATCATCATCCAAATTATGATATCACCTAACCTCAAACAGTCTTGAGTCCACTTGACATCAAACGGTTTTGAGATCGTTTGCCCTCAAACGGTCTTGACATCATTTGCCCTCAAACGGTCTTGAGACCGTTTGACCACCAAAGAACAAAACCGTTTGCACAAGATATTATTAAGGTGTGTGCTTAATATGATGTCATCATAATCAAGCTTGAAACCTTAAAAATCTACTGTGATTCTCATGGAGATTTCAACAACTTATTCAAAAGAAAAACGAGGAAGAAGAAAGGTTCAACATATGATGAATAATTTGCAAGCAATAATGACATTTAAGGGTTCAAGTTATATAAACCACCTTCAAAGAAGCTTCAAAGCTCCAAACTCCACGTCTTTAATTTTGGAAGAATCTTTCTCAACCATCCCAAGCTCGTGCTCAAGTCTTTGAGTGAAAAGAATGGCCAAAGTTGAAGATTGAATGGAGAAAAGAAGAAATCAAGCATTGATTTTCGATTTCCACTATGAAATCAAGGTGAAAGTAGACCATGGAGCTTACCTACAGGTTTTGGATCGTCCTACTCCTTCTCCTAAGCTCCCTTAGTTGTTGGTTTAGCAAAGAGTTAAAGAAGGGTCGAAAAAAATCCTTTCATTTGAGTTGTAAATGGTGTTTTTATAAAGAAATTCAATGAGAGAGAAGGTAATAATTAATTCCTTTATTTTATTAAATTGATGCCACATCTCCCCCTCAACTCCTTTCCCACGAATCCATCCTCTTCCCCTTTGCAATCCTCTTCTTTATCCATGAATTAAAGGAAAAGAAATTAAGCACCTTAATCATTATAATAATAATATCCCATTTTTAGTGGATATTACTTTTAATTAACTAAGGTGAGTGGGCTCTCCACTCACTTAGATATTTTCGTGTTCTTTGAAAGGAATAAGGACGTCCACACTTATCTAAATTCAACCATCACAATTTTGGTTGAAGGGCACTTCAATTAATATATTTATTTTTGCATTAAATTGACTTATGTTCCCAATTATGCTTAAATCTTGATTATTTTAACATCAAGATTCTCTCTCCTCCAAAGTAGCTCAAATAAGACGCCCCTCTGATTTTATTGTCTCCAAATGATACCAAGAAATATTAGGGACTCTCTAGAAGTGGTATTTTGCATATTTAACCCTAGGTTTTGGGTAAATTGCACATTACACCAAAACTAGGTTTTAATGCACAATCATTGCTCAACAAGTTCTTTCTTGGTACTCAGGCTTCCACAAGTCATTCCTCTGCATCATTTTCATTCTTATGATGCTTCAACACTTGAGGAATATTTTATCATGTAAAATTTGCAAGTTAACCCCTCAACTTGGGTAATTTGCACTTTAGTCCAAAACAAGCAAAACAATGTTTCAACATTATTCAAAAAGGAATAGAATTGAAACATAAGTTCCTATTGAGCCTTAATTACTTTTCAAGAGATAAGAGAAAGCATATAATTAACTTTATTAAGCAAAACATCTAGGGTTAAGGCATAACCCAGGTCAGGGATGTTACAACTCTCATACTGAAAGTGGTGATTGTGGTTCTTAGACCTAAAATCACTACACTCATCACATGTCATTTGATGTACTTTGACATCATCAAACGTGTCCTTGAATAAGGGTTACCATAAAGGTAATTCTCAGATACATTGTGACACATGGGGATTTACTATGAGTGAGTTATCCTATTGGAGTTGATATCTAGGCCACTTGATAAGCGAGACCGAGAAATGTATGTCCATACTCACATGAATCAATATATGATATGTGACCTCCCATTCATCTGATACAGTCTTCTATGGTCCAAGGAACATGGATTGAACATTGAGAGGATGATAATTCCATGCCTCGAGTTTAGTCAGGATATCACAGACAAAGGAAATATATGATCACTATAAAACTAATCACATATTGTAGGTTGAAGTTGATCTCCAACTTTCCAATTGCTTGGGTAGCAATATGTGTTTCTAGATACCTCTCATTTCTCTTGATGTCATAAGTTACTTATGGACATTTACTACCAATGTAATTTGGGATCTACGGTGTCACACACATAGGCTTTACTTGGAATAAGAGTTTTTTCATGAATATGGTTTAAAATTGATTAGCACAGTGTTAGGTATTCAATTTAAACAAGATTTTCTATCAAAAATCTAATATGATTGGTTCAACAAGTGAACTATTCACTACAGATGTATGAATCGACCAATTCAGTTTGTGAACTGACTGGTTGGATGAGCAATTCGATTGGATCAAGGATTAATGTTAATGTCATGTTCTGCATTAATCATCATATTAAAAGCCAATGTGATTTCGAAGAGGAAACATAGTTAATTGACCAATTCAAGGGTTGAATAGATTGTATCACATGTGAACCGATCTGGTGAACTGACCAATTCATGGGTTGTAGGTTTTGAAAAATTCATGAAAATCTGTCTCTTCGACTCCCAAATGATGTAGAAACCCTAATCCTAGCCATCCTATATAAGTGGAAAATATAGGCTTTCAAGAGATATACTATTTATCTCTAATAATTATTTTCTTCTCATGGTTGAGAAAATATTACCCATCAAAGGGACAGACAAAAAGGGATAGAAAATAAGAGAGAGAACGTCAACACTAGCACATTGATGTTTAAAATGACAACTCCTTCATGTCTGTTCTAAAAGAATGACAAGAATCTTGATGGTCTGATTGGACTACGTCAAGATGAGGACAACTTTGCACCTACTAGAAGGACGTCATCAACCGTCATCCATTATGCTACACCAAGGAGGCTATTGTTGACAATCGGTCAAGTGTTGCTTGCTATAGAAGCACACCACAACAAGGATAGTCGTTGGACTTACTCCACGACCAGGTATATGCCTTGCAACCTTTATTTTCAATCTATAGTTGTTGACTCCATCTGCTTCCTGAGGGGAATATGGAAAAAAATTGATTTCACTGCCATCTCTATCACCATATTTCTCTACAGTGGTTTTAGAGCCATGTCAATTTACTATGTTCTAGGATTTAATCGATGTGATCAGATTCTAGTTGGATTTCTTATTTTTGCATACAATGTGAATATTTGAAATGATTAACGTGCCTATCCAATTACATATCACATAAATCCCAATTATATATATATATATACAGACACATACTGTAACATCCTAAAAATCCTAGATCTATTAATGTACCTTAATGTGAAACCCTAGCTTGCAAGTTTAAGCTTTTAACTAACAAAATGGAATTCAATAGGACCTCTTAGTCCAATATATGATGAAATAATATCATAAACCTAGTTTTGGCTTAAATAGCTCATTTAGTAAACAATAATTCTATCAATGTCACCTTTTAATAATATGTGCATTAAATATCAACCTATATGGGGTTAATGAACAAAAGTTAATGAAAACCTAAATATAAGTGGATAGGGAGATTCTAGAGGTCCTAATTACCTTGTGGTTCAAATTTGGAGTCCATAGGGCTTCAGTTGACCCTTCAAATCAATTAAGGAAGGTTGTATATAGTTAGATGAATAATTAACCAAATATTTGAGTAATATAATGGTTGTATCTAATAATCTCAAATTATTTACACGTGATTTCTCTGATTTCGGCTATGGTTTATGTGTCACGCATGCCTGTATCAGGAGGAGTAGCCAGCATCCGTTTGATTTTGATCGTAGGGACACGAGGTCATCTCCTACCTTCAGTAGGAGACCAGGTTCAGGCAACCACGGTCGAGCTCCTTATCCAACCTTGCATGGCCCCCCATATTGTCCAATTTCTATTGGTTTCTTCACCGATGGGATCGGGAGCGCCACTCAAGCTCAACGATCCTAGGTTTACCTGGACTTCGTGCCCGATCTACAAAACACCCTTTAGGGATAAAACTCTCCTTGCTACCATTAGTTTACATGGAACCTCCCCGACCCTTAAACCTATATATAGTGGGTTCTTAGCGACCGCGAGCCTCAGGGAAGTACTTCTCTTCTACCAATTTCACCTCTTTCACTTTGTGACGTCCTGATGACCATGACCTGTATCTCCGACGGCGGCTACTTGGGTCTCAAGAATCCGGTCGCCCCCTACCCAATTTGACCGACAGTAAGTATCCACAACCCTCCACATTTCTTTTCCTTTTTCTAGTTTGTTTTGTAGGTGCCACAAACTCCAGAACCTATAGCCAGTTCAAGCTTTCCACCAGCGTTCCTCACCCTGGTCATCTTGTTCTGCTTTAGCCATAGAAGTGGTCGCTATGACTTCACCTTACTCAGATAGTTGTCTTTCCATTTTTGTTTGGAACTGGGATGCCTTGTTTTTTGATGGTCTAGAAATAGGAACCTCCTGCTCTATTTCTCATGAACTGGAGGTAGGAACAATGGTGTTCCTGGCAGTGCAGATCGCGAGTCCATACTCTTTGAGACCAAAATGATCCCAGGAACTGTTTCTTCTAGTTAGTTTGCAATGAATCCATTGTGTTTTCAATTTTGGTCCTTGAACTCGAACTGTAGTGCGTTGTGCCATCTTCGATCCGATGATGACAAGCAGACTTTTACCAGTTTAACCCCTATGAATCAAATTAATCTATTATGCTACGATGGGTATTTTCGGGTTTTGAGCACCCTTGTATCCTTTTTACAAACGATGAGTTTGTTCTCTAGCTGGCAGCCCCCGATTGGGCCAACTCAGATTTTCTCATGTGATTTGGATCATATTGCACGTGGGTTTTCTACAAATTTTTAATTTGTCCATATTTTTAGAAATTCACAGTAAATCAACCATTGGTCAGAAAATTATGCTAAAATAGTCATTGGAAAGCTTTTTCAATAAGGAAGTTGATTTTTAGGTTTTCAAACCCTAATTTAGTCGTCAATAACTAGGTTTCCCTAAAGTACCCAAATTAGGGTTTAGGATATACTTAAGGTGATATTTAATATAAATTATGTTAATTTCAGGAATAAAAGAGTGACTCAAGATTAGGGAGAATAATTAGGGTTTTCTCCAATAAAGTAAGTGGGTCCATGCACTTTGAGTATTTAAGTACTGGTTTTCAATCGCATTAAGATTATTGTATCATGATGATCAAGTTAAACCATATGATAGCTATGTGTTAAATTTTTAGAAAGTCTTAAGTTAATGCTTCCAAAAGTTATCATATGATCCTTATGTTTTAAATTTCCTATTTCAAGAATCTATGTCATGTTCATGTTAAATCCAATGAAATGATCATTATGTCAAGTTAATGATGAATCATGTAAATATTTGCATTATTGGTCCTCATTATGTTAATGTCAAGCCCTCGGGCATTATGAGTTCAAATGGAACATTATGGCACTTAGGTGCAAATCATGAGCTCAAGTCGAGCATTATTATGACACTCATGTGCAAATCATGAGCTCAAGTGGAGCACAGTTATGGCACGTTTGTGCAAGTCATGAGTTCAAGTGGAACATCAGTTGAGCCTACAGGCCTTATGAGAAAAGTTGGTGCATAAGAGTAAAAGACATTATAATTAACCAATAAAGACCATATTATGTGAAATCTAGTTTTATTGTTCAGTTACTTTTATGATTTTTTTCTTGTTTCCAATTATTATGTTATTATAACAATACTCAATGTCGCTTACTCTAACGTGTTTTCCATTTTGAATGCATCGATGGGGATGCCATGTCCATAGGAGGATAGAATAAGGGAGGAGCTTAAACAAGGAACATACATCTCAAGGGCAAACCTGGTGGGGTGCCAACTATCACATGGAGGTTAGTTTAGTTTTTCAATTAGTGTTGAGACTATGTACTAGTTTAGTTTAGTTTAGTTTGAAGTTTAAGTTTTGTGTCATGGAACTTGAGAGATGAGAATTGCAAATTATGTATCATGTGTTGGTTTATTTAAACTTTATTTTTATGCAATGATGATCATGTTTGTGACATCCCAATAAGATGTATGCTTCCGCTTAGTTTGTGAAATTGGGGTGTTACAATATGGTATCAGAGCTAAAAATACAGTTGGTCACCAGGCTTTTTGCAAAATCTCATGCAGTTTATGTTCCCAGGTTGTAGATGGCCATTGAGCTAAAGATTCATATGTTCTAACCCTAGATATAGAAGAAGTAGGCGAAGGATATTAGGAACCAAAGTAGAGATCTAGTAAGAAGACATAAGTTAAGATAATGATTAGGGTTATGTGCCTAGATGTTTTACATTTTTTATGTTAACTCTAGAGTTGTATAGAGCATGCTCTCTCTTTTTCCCGCGTGTCTATGGTATCGGACACAGGGTCATTGGGTTTTTTAGAGAGAATGTTATATGCATAAGCATGCTTATCTTGTCCTTCCAATTGCATGTGGTATGGGACATGTGCATGAGGGGGGTACTAAGATGAGTGTGATAAGATAAGTCAGCTTTGAATATATGACCGGCCGGCATGTATCCAAAGATGACTAATAAAAGAAGGGTTTGCATTAAAAGTTTAAGACATATAGTCACCTAAACCTGGCCAAGACACATAGTAAGACCAAGCATGAGTAGGGGGAGTAGATATTTGACATAGATAAGCAAGTAAGATCCTTGGTAAAATTTGAAACCCTAGAGAAGAGTTTAGAGATGTAAATGATGATTTTAAATAGAATATTGAGTAATATACCCACATGGAGGTCAAGATAGTGTTCTACCATGAGAATGAGACTTTAAGATGATTAGTGTAGACAGAATAATTGAAACCCTAAGGTGGGTAGCATGAGAAAATTTCAAGGACGAAACTTATTTAAGGTGGGTAGAATTGTAACATCCTCAAAATCCTAGATCTATTAATTTACCTTAATGATAAACCCTACCTTGCAAGTTTAAGCTTTTAGCTAACAAATGAAATTCAATGGGACCCCGTAGTCCAATATATGATGAAATAATCTCATAAACCAAGCTTTGGCTTAAATAGCTCATTTAGTAAATGATAATTCTATCAATGTCACCTTTTAATAATATGTGCATTAAATATCAACCTATATGGGGTTAATGAACAAAAGTAAATGTAAACCTAAATATATGTGGATAGGGAGATTCTAGAGGTCGTAATTACCTTGTGGTTCAAATTTGGAGTCCATAGTGCTTCATTTGACCATTCAAATCAATTAAGGAAGGTTGTATATAGTTAGATGAATAATTAACCAAATATTTGAGTAATACAATGGTTATATCTAATAATCTCGGATTATTTACGTGTGATATCTCTGATTTTAGCTATGGTTAATGTGTCACGCACGCCTGTATCAGGAGGAGTCGCTAGCAGCCGTTCGATTTTGATCGTAGGGACACGAGGTCGTCTCCTACCTTCAATAGGAGACCAGGTTTAGGCAACCACGACCGGGCTCCTTATCCAACCATGCATGCCCCCCACACTATACAGTTTCTATTGGTTTCTTCACTGATGGGATCAAGTGTGCAGTACGAGCTCAATGATCCTAGGTTTGCCTAGACTTCGTGCCCGATCCACAAAATGCCCTTTAGGGCTAAAGCTCTCCTTGCCTCCATTAGTTTACATGGAACCTACCTGACCCTTAAACCTATATATAGTGGGTTCTTAGGGACCGCAAGCCTCAGGGACATACTTCTCTTCTACCAATATCGCCTCTTTCTCTTTGTGATGTCATGACGACCACAACATGTATCACCGGCGGCGGCTGCTTGGCTCTCAAGGCTCTGGTCACCCCTGTCCCAATTCGACCGACAGTAAGTATCCACGACCCTCCACCTTTCTTTTCCTTTTTCTAGTATGTTCCGTAGGTGCCCCAAACTCCAGAACATGTAGCCAGTTCAAGCTTTCCGCCAGCGTTCCTCGCCCCGGTCATCTTGTTCCGCTTTAGCCAAAGAAGTGGTCACTCTGACTTTGCCTTACTCTGATAGTTGTCTTTTCATTTTTGTTTGGAACTGGGATGCCTTTTTTTTCGATGGTCTGGAAACCAGAACATGTTGCTCTGTTTCTCATGAACTGGTGGTAGGAAGAATGGTGTTCCTGGCACTGCAGGTTACAAGTCCACACTCTTTGAGATCACAATGATCCCAGGAACTAGTTCCTCTAGTTAGTTTGTAATGAATCCATCGCGTTTTTGATTTTGGTCCTTGAACTCAAACTTCAGTGCGTTGTTCCATCTTCGATTCAAAGGTGAAGATGCCAAGTAGACTTTTACCAGTTTTACCCCTGTGAATCTAATTCATCTATTATGCAACGATGGGTATTTTTGAGTTTTGAGCGCCCCTGTATCCTTTTTACAAATGATGAGTTTGTTCTCTAGATGGCAGCCCCCGATTGGGCCAACTTGGATTTTATCATGTGATTTGGATAATATTGCACATGTGAGTTTTCTATGAATTTCTAATTGGTCCAAATTTTTGGAAATTCAAAGTAAATCAACCATTGGTCAGAAAACTATGCAAAAATAGTCGTTGGAAAGATTTTTCAATAAGGAAGTTGATTTTTAGGTTTTCAAACCCTGATTCAGTCATATCTAGGTTTCCCTAAAGTACCTAAATTAGAGTTTAGGATATACTTAAGGTGATATTTAATATAAAACATGTTAATTTCAGGAATATAAGAGTGACTCGGGACCAGGGAGAATAATTAGGGTTTGCTCCAATAAAGGTAAGCATGTCCATGCACTTTGAGTATTTAAGTAATGGTTCTCAATCACATTAAGATTATTGTATCATGATGATAAAGTTAAACCATATGAAAGCTATGTGTTAAATTTTTAGAAAATCTTAAGTTAATGCTTCTAAAAGTTATCATATGATCCTTATGTTTTAAATTTCCTATTTTAAGAATCTATGTCATGTTCATGTTAAATCCAAGTAAATGATCATTATGTCAAGTTAATGATGAATCATGTAATTAGTTACATTATTGGTCCTCATTACGTTAATGTCGAGCCCTCAGGCCTTATGAGTTCAAATGGAACATTATGGCACTCAGGTGCAAATCATGATCTCAAGTGGAGCATAATTATGGCACTCAAGTGCAAATCATGAGCTCAAGTGGAGCATAGTTATGGCACGTTTGTGCAAATCATGAGTTCAAGTGGAACATTAGTTGAGACTACGAGGCTTATGAGCACAGTTGGTGCATAAGAGTAAAAGACATTATAATTAATCAATTAAGAGCATATTATGTGAAATCTAGTTTTATTGTTCAGTTACTTTTATGATTTTTTCTTATTGCCAGTTATTATGTTATTATAACAATACTGAATGCCACTTACTCTAACGTGTTTTCTATTTTGAATGCATGGCTGGGGACACGATGTCCACAGTAGGAGAGAATAAGGGAGGAGCTTAAACAAGGATCATACGTCTCAAGGGAAAACCTGGTGGGGTGCCAACTACCATATGGAGTTTAATTTAGTTTTTCAATTAGTGTTGAGACTATGTACTAGTTTAGTTTAGTTTGAAGTTTAAGTTTTGTGTCGTGGAACTTGAGAGATGAGAATTGCAATCTATGTATCCTGTGTTGGTTTATTTAAACTTCATTTTTATGCAATGATGATCATGTTTGCGACATCCCAATAAGATGTATGCTTCCACTTAGTTTGTGAAATTGGGGTGTTACACATACATACGTACATATATATATATATATATATATATATATATATATATATATATATATATATATATATATATATATATATATATATATGCATGTGTGTAGCTCTAAAATTTTTCTGATGGTGAATGTAAGCTTGATTATGGCCAATACCCCTGCACTTGTGTACTTGGTTGATTGGTATTATTCTTTCCTTTTATAATTTAGTTCGAATACCAAGCCTCTCTCTTCTTTTCCATATGTAAAAGTATTAATTCTTTCCTTCTTATGATCCCCTTGAATGTAACTCGACCTTTCCCTATTACAATGTATTTAGTAAAATAGGAATATAATAGTTTTATTTACTATTATGGCAAAGGAGGCATTCTGTACTAGACGAACCGAATGACTCAAAAGTTGAACTGATTTACTGGAGGACTAAGGAGGCCAAATGATAGGAGGAGCCGACCGATCAGTTGGTGGCTCAACCAATCGACTGGAGGAATCTAAACATCACCTTGATCAAAGATCATTCGAACAATCTGAGAGACCAACTAACCGACTAGGAGGACAACCTATCGGTTTAAAAGTTTAATCGATCAACCTGAACTGGTTTCAGGAAATATCTTCTTCAACAATGGGATGCAACATATGATGTGTTCCTTAGGTAGTAGAAATTCATTGTGACTCAAGCAATTACATTAGTATGGCCATAATCATTGCTCGTAATTTATAATTGTATGTTTTGTTTGTGGATATAGTATGTATATGATACATATTAGTATGCAATGATTGGATATGTATATGTAATTATATAAATACAAAATTGTTCAATATAATATTAAGTCTGAGATGGATTCCATAAGCAACACTGTTGAAAAGCTTGATCAACTAAGTGTGGGAACTCCAAGTGTCGTGAACTATCTATCTCTTGGAAGTGTGATGGTAGTTATGTTGGTCTGCCAAGTAGGGTGCATTACTACTGTGTTGGTTTTGGGAAGGCTTAACTAGGTGATCTTAATGGGGTTAAGTACCTAGAAGCATAAAGATGGACTATGGAAAAGTGTTGTGCATACTATTTAATTAAGAATTTCATGAGATGCAATTGGAAAATGTGTCTACCTTACTAATTGCTTATGGACGCTGGCATTGGCCGGGTAATAACTTAATTATTTTTTGTTTTGTCTCACTAGAAGGTTATATGTTGTAATATTTCAAATTGATATGTGAGGGTTATCAATTTGAAAAAAATAGTGGGAGAGATAATTAATTAAAATTCTAATTAATATTGTCAAAATTTATTTTAATAAAATAAAATCAAAAGGGTTTTGACAACACATTTTCTTTGCGATTGGTCTTGAGAAGGACAAGTTGAATGGGAATAATTTCTATGATTGGTTCAAGATGTTGAGAATGGTTCTCACACAAGAGTATAAGATCTAAACCTAGGGACATGAGCCGGATGAACCTGCTTCCACTACACCAAAGGCTGACAAGGATGCTTACAAGAAGGACTCTGAAGATGTCGTGGATGTCTTGCCTAATGTTGTGATCATTGAACTATGAGTTGCAGATAAAACATGAGAACATGGACTTATTGAAATGGTTATACATCTTAAGAAAATGTATCAAGGTCAAGTCAGACAAGAGATAAATGATGTTTCCAAGGTATTATTCAAGTGCAATATGGAAGAAGGAGATCCATTAGGTTTCCATGTGCTCAAGTTAATTGGGTATGTGGAGAACCTTGCAAGACTGGGATTTCCCTCGGGTAAAGAGTTGGCAACATATGAGATCTTGCAGTCACTGCCAGAATCATACAACTTGTTTGTCAAGAACTACAACATGAACAATTTTGACAAGCCATTTTCAGAATTACTCGATATGTTGAGAACCGTTGAAGCACAAATGAAGAAGGACAATCCTGAATCTGTATTGATGATCAACAAAGAAAGGGGAAGTACAATGGTAAAGGAAAATATAAGAAGAGGTTTAAAGCTAGATAGAAACTCAGGTCTTGTATACTCAAGGCAAAGGGAGGGGTTACCAAGGGAGGTAATTGCCACCAGCCTAAAGACTAGAAAGGAATTCCCCTCTCTACCTAAGGAACTGAGGAAAAACATGGAGAGGATGAAGTTTCCACTTTTGGTATTTATGTCAATGAGATAAATATGTCTACTTCTTCATCCTGAATACTAGATACTGCATGTGGATCTCACAAATGTTTGAATATGCAAAACTTTAAAAGAAGGAAGACTTTAAGAAAAGGTGAGATTGAAACATGTGTTGTAAATCTAGCAAGAGTTATTTCCATTGCAGTTGGAATCTATCATTTATCTCTATCCATGGGGCATGTAATAAAGTTATAGAACTGCTATTTTGTTCCAGTCATTAATAGAAACATTATTTCTATATCTTGTATGACAAAGGATGGATATAAATTTCATATAAAGAATATTCACTGTTCTATTTTAAAATATGAGATCTTTTATGGTAGTGTCCCAATGTTTTATGGCCTTTATTTGTTATATCTAGACACAACTATTTATAACGTAAATACCAAAAGAGTAAAAATCAATAACTTAAACAAGACATACCTTTGGCATTGTCATATAGGGCACATAAATGAGAATCACATTTCCATACTCCATAAATATCGATATCAAGACTCTTTTGATTTTGAATCAATAGAGACATGTGAATCTTGTTTGATGGGCAAGATGATAAGGCTTCTTGCACTGGAAAAAACTAGAGAGTGAATGATCTATTAGGACATGTACATACTAACATATGTTCACCATTTAGAACAAATACTAGAGGTGGTAATCAATACTTTATTACCTTTACTGATGATTTCATTAGGTATGGTTATATTTACTTGATGAAACATAAGCTAGATACCCTTGAAAAGTTCAAAGATTTCATGAATGAAGTATAGAACCATATTGATAGAAGTATTAAGTTTCTTCATTTGAATCGAGGTGGAAAGTACTTAAGACAAGAATTTGAGGACCTTTTGAGAGTCTGTGATATCATATCACAGTAGAATCCACCTGGAACTCCAAATCATAATGGTGTATCAGAAAGAAGGAGTCATCATTACTAGATATGGTGCAGTCAATGATGAGTTTTGGTGATCATCAGACTTTCTTCTGAGGACATGCTCTAGAAACCATAGTGTTTACACTAAACTATGTAACCATCTAAATCAGTTGAAAAGACACCATATGAGATATGTCATGGGAAGCGTCCCAATGTCTCTTTTATGAAGATTGGGGAATGCGAGTCTTATGTGACAAAAAAGTTACCCGAAAATCTTGGCTCAAATCAGATAAATGTTATTTTTTTATATGCTAGGGAAACCAAATGATACTACTTCTATACTCCATTTGACAACAAAGTGTTTGTTTCCATGGATGTTGTATTCCTAGAAAAGGAATTTATATTCAAAGGAATCAGTGGGAAGAAAGTATAACACAAAGAAGTTTGAGACCAACAAGAAATAATTAAACCTATAGAGTTATAAAAGGAACATGAAGAGTAACAAATTGTTGTGGAATTTCAAGTTCCTCATGTAATACATGAACCTCACAGATCCAGTAGGATACACCATGATCTAGAAAGATTTGGTTATCTTGTGGTGCAAGAATGCAGTGAGTTGGTTATCGATGATATATGAGTGAGTGAGCTACCTAGAAGTTATTCAGGGACCAAAGCCTGAGAACCTGACTTTAAGGCCATGAGATTCAAGATGGAACCCATGTACGCCAACAAGGCAAGAACCTTGTGGATCCACCTGAAGGGGTAAAACCCATAGGGTGCAAGTCGGTCTTCAAGAAGAATACTGACATGGATGGTAATGTATAAACTTACAAATGTCGATTGGTTCCAAAGGGTTTTAGACAAGTTCTTGGTGTTTACTATGGCGAAAACTTTTTCTCCACCTGCCATGGTCAACTCCATTAGGACCATGCTTGCAATTGTAGCTTATTAAGAACATGCAATTTGACGGATGGATGTTAAAATAATATTCCTTAATAGGATTCTTCTTGAGGATGTGTACATGCCACAACTTGAGGGTTTCATTAATCCAAAGGATACAAATACAGTCTATAAGCTACAAAGGTCAATCTACGGTTTGAAGCAAGAATCTTGGTCTGGCATCTTTGATTTGATGAAATAGTCAAAGAGTTTAGTTTTAGTTAAAATTAAAATGTACCATGTGTTTACAAGAAGGTTAGTGGGGGTATGATTGTATTTCTCATATTGTATAAAGATGACATACTATTGATGTGGAATGACATGCCTAATTTATAGATGTTAAAGACCTAGATAGGAAATACATTCTCTATGAAGGACTTAGGTGAAGCATACTATATCTTAGAAATCAATATCTATATAGATAGATTGAGAAATTTTCATGGGCTAAGTCAGAGTACATACATTGACATAGTTTTGAAGAGGTTCAACATGGAGAACACAAAGTGAGGAAACCTAGCCTTGTATCATGGTGTTATTATCTCTAGACCTCAATGTCCCAGTTCTTGTGAAGAAAGGGAACAAATGAGTAAGATTCCATATGCATATGTAGTTGGATCTATTATGTACGTAATGATATGTACTCCCCTGATGTCTGGTATGCCTTAAGCATAATGAGATGATATCAGTTTGATCCTGTTGAAGGCCATTAGGCTACCATTAATAACATCCTTAAGTACTTGAGAGGAACTAAGGATCAGTTCCTTATCTACAGAGGTGAGGAAGAGTTGGTGGTAAAGGGTTACATCAAAGCTAGCTTCCAAACTGAGAAAGATGAACATAGATCACAATCTAGATTTGTGTTTTTCCTAAACAACAAAGTTGTAAGTTGGAAGAGTTCCAAGCAAGAGACATTTGTTGATTCTATAATAGAGGTCGAGTATATTGCTGCCTCTAATGCAAAAAAGGTGGTATTTTAATCAACTTGAGGACCAACTCTCATATAAGAGACCGTACTATGAGGAGATGTGGAGATTTGTAGAGTACCAACTTAAAGCAATGTTGTTGACCCCTTGTCAAAAGCACTTCTGCAGTAGAAGCATGCATGTTGTATTAGATCATTTGGGATTATGTACATGGGTGATTGGATCTAAGTGCAAGTTGGAGTTTGTTTTTATGTATGTTTTCATAGAGAGCCAATCATATGATTATTTTAATAGGATATCTTGTAAATAATTTAAATAATAATAAAGGCAATATTCATCTATGTGTTTATTCAATTATGAGATAATGGTATAACATAATAGATGTCTAAAGAATGATGTTACTCGATGATATATATCTTTGGGTTGAGGACCTAAACAATGAGATCATACGAATGATAAGAGGACATGCATTCTTATTATGTCCCTAGTCAGATGTTATTGTGGAATCTAGTAGACAACAATAACACATAAGACTAGAGTGTATGTTGGTTGATGATAGAATCTCATTAGTCATGATATGTAACATCAAACCAAGCACATAAGTACTTGTTAGATAATAGTGTACTGGGCAGACCCACCTTGAGAGTGATGCATGGAAACCATTGAATGGTAGTTAGAATCAACTCTCATAGTGATACTGGTGATTTTGGTTCTTAGACTTGAAATCACTACACTCATCACATGTCATTCGATGTACTTTGAAATCATCCAATGTGACCTTGAATAAGGATTACGATAAAAGCAATTATTGGATATTTTGTGATGCATGGCGATTGACTGTGAGTGATTTAGATGGGATTTGTCCCTCCTAATGGAGTTGATGTCCATGCCACTTGATAAGAGAGATTGAGAAACATATGGCCACATTGTAACACTAATCACATGTTGTAGGTTGAAGTAGTTCTCCATCTTTACAATTACTTCGGCAACAATGATGTGTTGCTAGATACTGCTAATTTCTTGTAATGTCATAAGTTACTTATGGACATTCACTGCCAATGTAATTTTTGACGTATAGGGTCACACACATAGGATATACCTGATATAGGAGTTTATTCATGAATATAGCATAAACTTGATTACTAAAGTGTTAGGTATTCAATTTAAACAAGATTGGCTATCAGAAATATGAAACCACTTGTTCAACAAGTGAACCGATTGGTTTGTATGTATGAATTGACTGGTTCAAATTGTGAAGAAACTGATTGGGTGATTAATATGATTGGATCAAGGATTGATGCTTTCTTCATGTTGTGCCTTAATCATAATATTAAAAGCCAATGTGATTTCAAATAGGAAACATGGTGAATTTACTAGTTCAAGGGCTACACAGATTGTCTCACATGTGAACAAATTATTTCCCCAGAGAACTGGCCTTTTTTGTGGTTTGTAGGTTCCAAAAAATTCATGAAAATCCATCTCTTTGACTCCTAGATGATTTGGAAACCCTAACCATATCCACTCTATATAAAGGGGGACAATCTAGGTCTTTAAGGAGATACAATAATAACCTCTGACAATTGTTGTCTTCTTAAAATTGTGGTAATGTGAGAACATAAGCAAGTCTTACCCATCAAGGGGAGATATAACAAGGGAGAACAAGTCCACGCTAGCATGTTGATGCTCAAAGAGACGATTCCTTCATGTCCATTCTAAAAGAACAACAAGAGTTCTAGGTATTATACATGGACTATGTAGAGGCAAGGTTGCCTCTTCCACCCATAAGGAGGACATTGTTAACCACCTCCTATGGTCCTACACCAAGGAGGTTGCACCTACAACTGACCTAATGTTTCTTGCAAAAGAAGCATGCCACACCAAGGATAGCAATTGGATTTGCTCCAGGATTAGGTATATGTCTTGAAACCTTCATTCCCAATCTATAGTTATTGATGCGATCAACTGTATAAGGGGAACATGGCAAGAAATATTTTTTCCACTGTCATCTCTTTCGCCATATTTCATTTAGTTCACATTATCACAAAAGAAGAAGAAGTCAATTTCTAGATTTACTCCCTCACTCATTCTTCTTCTACTTGATGCAACTTACGTACCAAGTATATATTTTCTATATTCGTTGTGCCTTATTTTAAATAGAAGAATACCTAAGTTCACATTGACATGATCATATTCTATAATTCATAATGTGAGGGTATTGCCTCTATTAGTATCAAAGGTTATAAAATGATTTCCCAATTTTTTAGAAATCAATTTAAATGGTTTATCTCAACTTTGATTGGTCAATACGAGTATGACATTCCAAAATTCATAGAATAAGCTACAGACCTCCTATAGTTATGACCATATGTCAATATTGATCTACTTTCAAAGACGTATCCAATGGAATATGTCCTATTGCATGTTACGATTTAGATTTTTACTATGTTTCAGTTTGAGAATAATTAGGGTTTATGATCCTATTGCATGTTATGATTTAGATTTTTACTATGTTATAGTTTGAGAAGAATTAGGGTTTATGATCCTAATTCTGAAACAAATAAATATTATTACGAGTTGATTATGGGTCGTCATATAGAAGAGTGTTTTATATCTAGTAAAAGGTAAGTGGTTAATGCACATGAATATTAAATGTTTATTACTCTTAATATGTTTACATGTTTTCTATTATTACAAAAGTAGTTCATGAATATGTGTCATAATGTTCTAAGATTTCAAATTAAAATATGCCAATAGGATTTTCATGCAATGGTCAAGATTAATGATTAAATGTATAAGATAAATTTTATTTAGATTCAATATTTAAGTCCATGATAAGTCTTTAAGATCATATTGTGTCATGATTAATATAAAGAAATATTTAAGATGGAATTATATTATGGAGTTAGACCCAGGCCCTAAGTGTAGGTCAACTCAAGAGACATGAACCAAATCCTTTTTCATGTACCGAGGCCTAGGTACCAGAGTGCATGCCAACTCATTTATATGACCCATGTACAAGAGTGCAAATCATGAGACACATGGACCAAAGTACATGTCTCGAACAAAAGTTACATAAAAGATACAAACATATTCTAAATAAAGATCAAATGTTACGTTTAAGTGTTCTACATATTTTAATTCTAGATTTTGTGCATAATATATAAGAATAAATCATTAAATTTTCTTATTGATAATTGAATTTTTGATGCATGCATTAGGACTAGATATACATAGGTGAGGAGCTGAAGTAAACATAGAGCTTGAAATATCAGTAATACGATGTATTATAGTTCTAGAAAGTGCTATGTGGGGTGAATTATCCATAAAAGTTTCATTTTATATACGATTTTTTTGTTTATCATTAGATTTTTGAACAATATCCTAACTTTGTTTCAAGTTTCCTTTCCATGTAATCTATTGATGATAAACAATGTAATGGGGTTCTAAGCTGGTTGCACTTTAAAATATTTCATATGCATGACATTTAATGTGTGTGACAATACCATCGATATTATGAGTCAGGAATTGATGGTTAAGCTCATGTGAATGTGTACAAAACTAGGGCTGTTACAACTTGGTATTCGAGAAAAAATGATAATTGCACACCATGCACTCACATTGTTTTGAATGAGTTCATTGTCCCATTTATGCATTAGGTTAAAATATACTTATTCTTAATAGAATCCAATAATTGAAGTGGAGAAATTGGGATGAACATCCATATTACTTATGTATTGTTAAGAAAGGAACCTTGAAAAGGAATATAATTTTGAGTTGACTTAGATAGGGAATGGGTATGAGGGAGTTATGTCCATATAGTTTGGATCTTATGTATTAACTCTATCCTATCTAGATACATATTCTCTCTTTCCTTATTTATATTGGTCAACCAATTTATAGATCTAGAAGGGATTTAATGGGGATGAAGACATATTACACACCTCTTCCCTACTTACTAGTCCATGTGGTATGGAAGACGTTAATTATTGGGTTAGTGGGGAGCCACATAATGATGTCTAATGTGTTGGACATGTTCTTGATCAACACATACTTGGGGATATCATTAATATGGGTGATACATAAGACCTAAATAAATAATCACATAATTCTAGTACATTAGTTCTTGAAAAGACATCATTGTGCCAAGTTATATGCATTCATGAGTATATTATTAGGATGGGAAAAGTAAATTAGAGTAATTTTAATAAAGCAACATTAAGCGATTCTCTATGGTAAATGAGCATATTGGTGCAATAAGGACTTTCACACAATGAGCTCTTTGCTACAAAGATCTCTTGGGATCAATGAACACATTGGTGGAGTGATCTCTTAATATCAATGACCACTTTGATTCAATGAGCTCTTACGAGAAATGAGCATGTAATAACCCTGAATATTAGGGTTTTGATACCTAATACAATATTTTAAGGCCAATAATGTTACGAAATTGATTGGCATCAAACTAAGGAATTGATTTTGTAATAATGGATTCTTTTGATCGTAACATATGTTTGAAGGTGTTATACAACATTAAAGATTTGACAAATATTACTTGCACCCGTGTGTTATCAATATCACTTATTAATAAACACGTGCGTACTTGTGAAGTTAAGTATTCAAAAAGTGATATGTATGAGTGAAAATGGCCGAAGGATGGATCTTGAAGTATGACTTGGCAAAATAAAATAAATTCCAATATTTTTCTAATGTTGGATGTCATTTGAGATATATTGTAGTTCAATATACCTATACATGGAACTTTATGAAAAATTGTATTTGAGTGAATGTGTGTTTCACAGTAGGTTAGATGATCATAAGTATATACTTAAATTTAGATGAACAAATGATGATCCTATGATGATTTATTTAGTTTTTAATATTTTGTGCATTAAAGACTATAGTTTCTAAGAAATAATTATGGCCATGAGGGTTAGCAACCATGGCCCAATTGGAATGACCCCAATTCCAATATAAGTTCCAAGTGGGCATTCCCTAGATATTAGTGCACTGATATCTATAAGATGTCAAGAAGGAAAATATGTGGACTTGTGATTATCATCTAGTATATATGGAAACTGGATCATTTTTCACAAACATTATATAAGTAGCCACACAAAACATCATTTATAAGATAAAATTTATCATAGTTACATTACTCACTGGAATAAGAAACTAGTTCTTAAGGAAAGAAAAGTACATAGGACATATATATCCTATACATCATCTAGAAGAAAGAAAAAGTAACTAGCTAAACAAAAAATAATTATGAGACAACCATCTAGTAAAATATCCTCCAAGCACTTTATTTAATGTCTTCATGTACTTTGAAGTGCATTACTTGTTCTTTGTACCTAGAAAATATGGGAAACAAACAAATCAACAAAAGTTGTGTACATGCGTAAAAATACTTGTATAGTAACTTGCATAATGAATGATTTGAGAAAGAAAGAAAAGAAAACATTACATTAGGGTGGAGAATCAGGAAAACATTTTTTATATATATCTTTAGATGCAGTTGTACTACTGAGTGTGTAAGCACCTTATCTTACATACTTGTTGGGCCCTCCCCGCCTTTAGGGCTATGGGGATCCCCACCCTCAAAATATGGGGTTGTGTTGTACATTAGTAAGAGAGAGGGAATACTATCTCACTTTAATAGCTACAGCTCATCTTAATATTTTATGTTCTTTTATGTTTGGGGAAGCATATACTACTAATATCCATCTAAGTATTTATATGCAAATAAATGGATCCAAAGTACATCATATAATTATGCATCCATGAAAACTAGTCTTACACTTAATAAAACCCACATACATTTTGTTATCAAATCTAGATTCCAAGAGTCTAGAGAAATAGTAGAAAGATCACCCTGAAAAGAAATCAAGGGTGTATGTCACCGTTAGTCGATATGACCCAAGACTAAGGTTTGATCTATAATTAGGGTTACTTTCATCTTAATATGATTAGATGAAGGATTATCTATGGATTTTTATCTTTTACGGGAGTCACAAGATCAGATCTCAAAATTAGGGTTTCATCTACTTTATAGTACCCTTTATTATTTAAGAAGAAATCATTCAATATTAGCATTTCCATGGGGACTAGGTCATTACTAGTTCCCCTTTAGGGTTCACACGATGTAAAAGATCAAGGTTTGATCTAGGGTTTTGGGGAGTCATACATGATTCATAGGAGTTCATTACTTAGTTAGGGTTTGAAAAATAAATAGATAAAAGTCCATTATATATGGAGAGAGAAGCTAAAAATAGGGTTTCCATATCTTTATATTTACGAACGATCCTTGATTAGGGTTTCGAGATATATGAAGTTCAGGGCCCTTATTAAGGTATGGGTGTCACGAGAGGTCAGTTGTCATTATTAATAACCATTATTACATGATAAAATGACATAAGCATGATCATTATACTTTAGGCTAGTATTTTTGAAAAATGGTAAGGAATCAGGATACACATGTATTTTTATTCAATTCCTTGTTTTTGGTTGATAAATTTGATGTATAGTTTTTCTATTTTTGGTGTTCCTATCATTTTCTACGATTTTTCTAAGATAAACATATGAAGGTTGAGCGAGGCTTGGCTAAGTCGGCCCTACGTGGCACTCTATGATTTGTCCACACAAGCCAGTTCGTTCCCACATTGTCTCTCCTCTCTCTCCCTTGCTGACTCGCAGGTGGTGATGTGATGATCACAGATTGGTCCACGCTGGTCCAGGTCAACACCACATCCTCTCCTCTCCTTCCTTTGTTGTTTCTCACTTGAGAAACCTGGATCAATCACTGACAAGAACTAGCTTTCTCAGTAACCCTCCTCACAGTCATGTAGGAGTGGTATCACCTTTGATGTGGTCACCCAAAGCAAGGAAACACCTTAAATGGTGCTGCACTCATTGGTGGTTGTGTTTCGCTAAGCATGATGGAGGAGATCCTCAATGAGAGGGGAATTTTAGGGTGTAGGGTGTCTGGGACCATAAAACCTTGTCATGAAGCACCTATGGTGTGAGGGGGAGGTGATGGTGGGGCAAAATTGGTACAGGGAGTACCGTGGTTGTAGGGAGGACAAGTAACTTGAGGCTGAAGATGATGAAAGGAAAGAGGTGTTCAGTATGGCTTTGTTATCTATTAAAGATGGGAAATGAGAAAAGGGGGGTTGGCGGAGCTAGTGGGAGGTTTAAATAGATGTAAGGAGGTGTAGAAGGGAAAGCCCTAAAATGGGCTCCACCTCTAGGTGAGAGCCATGGTGAAATGGGAGGTGATTCTTCCTGATCCAAGAGCGAGGGGGAATGAGTGAGAGGTCTTTGAGAACATCTCAGAGTGAGGAATATGTCATCCAAAAAATGTACATCGAATAGGTCAAGTGTGAGGGTTGGAGATTGAGAAAATGTCTTACTACTTGTCGGACGGATTGCCATGATTCAGGGAGGTAGAAGATGAAGTCTCCCCCGATAGATGATTAATCAATGGCCAAGATTAACTTGCCATTTATTAAGGCCCATGTCCAAGCTTTAAATGGGCTATGTGATATTTGAATGTCACACATGGTCTATTAAATCAATAGACTTAGGTCTACGAAAGTTAAAGAATGAAATAATATGGATTATTTCAAATGCTAATAACTCATAAATGGTTCATCTAATTTTTATGAAAATTTATAATAGAACTTCATGATGATGTTATCTAACTATGCTATAATTTTGAGTTTCAAATTCGAAAGTTGACCATATAAATTTGACTTTGAATCATAATAATACACTTCAACTTATTGCGATAGGGTTTGTATTATCTTGAATTTGTGAAGCCTTTTGGTAGGAGTAGTGAGGGAGATGGTTGAGGGTATTTTTCAAAATAACTTCAGAAACAAAATTGTAAGATAGAGAAAAATAATTAGAAAACTCACTTTGTCACCCCAATGCAGGCTGTGATAGTTGTTCATCTGACAATGGTGACCTCATTTCCTAGCCCCTGAACTTGTGGGGGAAAACAACCCTACTCTGCACCCCTCATCTGAACATATTGTGGAAGTGATTGGCCCTATTTGTGAAATCTTGTGATTTATAGAGAGAAGGACCTTTCCTAAAACCATTTCGTAGGTTGTTTAGAAGAGGAGTGAGGGAGAAGCAGTCGCACGCTAACTAAAGTTCTCCACTATAGGTTGCTAGTCGAGAAAGGAGAGGGGTGAGATAGATAGAGGAGGACTTCTCATAACATTATGAATGGAGAAAAATGATCCCCAGGTGATGGTTGAATTGGGATTAAGGTTATATATGGTGAGTGGAGGACCCTGCTACTTGTCTAACTACCACTTTCTGAGGCACCTATACTAGTTCTATTGGAATAGGTGGATGCCTTCCCATAAGAACCCAACACCAAAATAGAATCCAATGAGTATCAAAAAAATTTATGTGGTCCTCCGTGGGTGTTTTCCCCATGGAGAAGTTGTTTCTCCAATCATTCCTATTCTCCTTGTTGCTTCCTAGAGGTCCCTCATGGTCTTGGGGATTCAAAAACTCTAGAGGCATTAGATATTTCTAGAAAGCTTCATTATGCAACCTCAAAGGATCTTCAATAGCTATCACACTGGTTTAGGGTAAGTTTCTCACTCACAATCTCGTCGGGTCATCCCTAAGCGACAGCTAGAAATTGGCGATAGGGCTTCGAGGCCTATCTTCTCCCCCATGTAGATCAGGAGGGACAATGGACGATTCTGAAGGTGACTATTTGTGTACTACTTTTTGCCGGAGATGTTGGCCATGGCAGCGTATTGTTCCCAATATAGGAAGTAGAGAGTTCTGCTCATTGATAAGGAAGACCAGACTATGGTGTCTAGAAAAGGAGGATAGAGGTATGAGAAGTGTGGGTGAGTATCTAGATCAGTCAGACTAGCCCTACCAATCAAAAATCCCAACCAGCTCACTTGGGCTAAGATGTGCTCCACAATGGGTCCATGTGACTTTAATTTACCCTGATCGAGAACGATCAAAGACTGTAGTATTCATTGGAGGCAAGTATCATTTAAATATTCAGATATACATGAAATCTTAGAAAATGCACTGTAATTAGATCCCTTGTCCAAGAAATCCCCAAAATATATACACAGACTCAAGAAGATTTTTTCTTTCTTGTAGAACCCTCAAACCAGACTTCTGATCCTCCATTATTGATTTTTTATAGTATAGAAGTAAATGTTTCTTTTAGGGTTTATATAATTGAAATATTCAGAAAAGGATGTGTATTAAACATGAGAATAATGTTTTATAAGCCTGATAGGATGTGATGACTAAATATGGAATCTTATATTAATTCTAGAAAAAAAACATAAATTGTTAGAAAAATATGAAATTCATATTGAACCGTAATAATGACATATAGATCTAAATACAAATATTGTATGCCATCTAAACAACATATTACACCTAGGTTTGGATAAACCATAGTTGGACCTAATATACCATTAATAATGGTGAACCATGCATTAATGATGATCAATTCTTATTAAATAAGTGATTAACAAAGATCTAAATGATCCAAGATAATTAGGATTCTCTGAACTCATGTACGTGGGATTTATTGAATTATATGACAATAGTTTTCTTGGTCGAATCATGATATCTATGTATACTTTTTTACTAGCAAATAATGTATGTAGTATTATTATAAGTACTTCATGTTTTGTCACTTGAAAACATAGTTTATGAGTAGATGTTTTGTAGTTATTTAGGTGTTCATTATCCCCCTTATTAAGAAATGGATTTATGTTGACTAGTACACCTACCTAGATCATACAGTGTACAAGGAGTTCCCCAGAGTACTTGGTACACGAGATAGGGCCCAACATATATATTTGAGTACTAGTCCACCGTGATAATGTATCTCATCTAGAAAAATTATTAAGATTGGCATAGTTCACCTTATAAAGAACTAATTTTTATGATATTTTTCTCTCTTTCTACAAATATTTCCTAATTATGAAAATGATAAATAAACGTACACTATTTATTTTGTAAATCTAAGTTGTAATAATTCATATTGTAGTAATTTCATGTTGATGTTTAGAATCTTTTGGTGTATGCTTATAGTTGAATGTTCATGTATGTGCATATTGCTTCCGTGACACACTCTGATACAATTGTTTAACTTTTTGAAATTTATATTCTTGTCCCCATAGGATTTTGAAAAGGTGAATTCTGGGGATGTTATGGTTGGTATCAAAAGCATGAACAATAGCTATACCTAACAATTGCTCACCGTGAAACAAAAACTAAATATCACCTTCACTTGAAACCCTATTAAATTGGTAACTTGTTCTATATGAATTAGGTTTGACTTGGCCTCTTGGGTAGAACCTAGATGTTTGAGAACTAGGTTTAGAGTGTGTGAAACTATTTCCATATTGGCCTCATATGTATTGGGTAGATACACTAGTAAACACCTTGTTCTCACCAATTCACTTGGTGACATGACACTAGAATATAAACTATGTATGGGACACTCACTTTTGCTAATTTGATTTTGTTTTCTAATTGACCTGATCCTCAAAGTTCTTTCTTATGTCTACTTTCTTGAAAAAAAACTATATAATATTTTATTATATATATGTATTTATAAAAATGTGTTCATTGAACATGAGAGTATTAGGTATTCATGCAACCTAAGTGAAAGGGAGTGACATCATCTAAAAGAGAGAGTAGTCTAGATTCGATGTATATAACCTTATTAGGATATGTCATAGATATATAGACTATAGAATGATAAATCATATTAGTATGGATAATGTTATCTAAGTTTGATCCATGATGATAGAAGTTTCTTATTGCCATCAAAGTCATAAACAACGTCTAAATCCAATTTTAACAAATCTAAACCAATTCTTGATGATGAAAGTATCTAAGCTTTTTGTACATAAGGTAAGCTAAGTTAAGATGAGTTTGAACATGTATGAAACTCAAGCTCAGTTACAAATAACAATATCTGGGGTTAGGACAAGATAAGTGGTGAGTTCTAGAGAGAGTGAGACCCACATGAAGAAGGTCATAGGGTCTCACCTCCTAAATATACGAGATTTATGAGATATATTTTAAAAATAATTTTTCCTAAGCTATATTACTCTTGAGTAAATGAGTTAAGACTTATTCAAGATTCCTATATGATCTAAATCCTGGATGTGAGAGTTGAATAAAAAAAGTGTGTTATGGATAGAAAAATCATGATGGGAAAGTCTAATTCTTTGAACAAGTTAGGTCCTAGATTGAGTGACTTAAGTTTGTGAAGCTCATCATTAGCTATAGTGAGGTGATATATGAAATAGATGTTCTTCGATTAAAATGCCTTGGTAATAGAATGGTCATTTATCTTGATCCTCCTACTTCGTTTATTAACATATGATGTTAGAACCCTCACTTGATCAATAAAGATGCTATATGTATGAAGAGTCACTCATACAAGATTTACCCATTCAATGCTTCCCCCCATCTTACATGAATGATATATGGTTGATATCTTAATCTTGAAATAAAGATATCTTTAGATCATAGCTTACATGATCACAAAATATAGTGTATAACTTCAATTGTTCTAGATATATGCTTCTAGTTTGACTCTCACACAACATGATGGAACATCAATATCCAAAGATGAAGATCGATCTCACTCCAATGTTGAAATCATAATACTATGTTGATAATAAGACACACTGATTATGTTTGGTGTGAAATTTCCATAAATAGTGATATGAAATCGTGATATCACCTTGCTTATGTTAGTAGGATGAATGACTAGACACTAAGAATGGCCTTCTAAACCTCCTATGAATGAACAACACCCTAATTTTTATGGGGAATAAGGATATGTAAATCATGACATAAAAATAATTGCTACAAATAAGACATTAAATGACGCTTTACCCTATTTAAGGTGTGGTGGGTACACCCTAGACACTCTGAAACATAAGATAATAAATTAAGGTTGACTAAGAGTTATGATATCCTTAGGACTTTCAAATGGTGACTTATATGAAGTTGGACTAGGTGGTATCCTCTTCAGTATGAGACTAGACATATTTTAAGGATGAAGTTCCATATAACGTAGGGTGAACGTAATGACCCTAAATTTTAGGTTTTGATACTTAATGCAATAATTTACTACCAAGAATGTTATGAAACTAATTGCAATCAAACAAAGGAATTGGTTGTATATAATGGATTGGTTTGACCTTAAACTATGTTTGAAGGTATTTTACAATATAAACACTAGTACTAAACCGACCTTTAGAGTCGGTTATTTAAGGCCTTTAGCGTCGTTTTCAAAGAGACACCCAAGTGGGCACTGCTAAAAGTCAAAACCTTCAGCGTCAGTTTTAACACCGATGCCATAACCCTTCCCGCCACCAAAAACGTGCCAGCAAGGGCACTATAGGCGTCGGTTATTTAATAAGACTGACACTATATCCAGGTCAAAAATGTTGGTGTTTCATAAAAACCGACGCCATAAGCCTTCCCAGCACCAATAAAATGTGCTAGCAAGGGCACCATCGGTGTCAGTTATTATATATAACTGACACTATTTCCAGCTAAAGACATTGGTTTTATACTAATAAATGACGCCATAATTGACGCCAGAAAGGGATAAAGATGTTGATTTTTTACTAATAACCGACGTTGTAAGTCTTTGTTGTCGGTTTTATACCAATAACTTATGCCTATGTTCTGATTTTTTTTTCTTATCAGTTTGCAGGCCAGTTGTATGGGTGGTCAGTAGGATGCAGAACCTACAGTTCAGTTCTAAACTGTAGATTTACAACATCCATTGATATCAGCCAACAACAGCCCACAAACCTGCAAAATTAACAAGATGGACAATATTATATATGGATCATGTGATTCACACACATGTATAAGCACATTTAATTCATATTATTTTTCATCACACACATATAAAAACCAGTAGTTTCATTTCAAATTTCCTCCATTTTCACACACATTTAGCAACCTATAGTTCCATTGATTTCATCTCTTTTCACATTTAGACACATGTAGAAACATTCATGTATTGATCATCTTCACATTCACATATATGACAATTCAGAAAAATTCATTCACATTCACACAAAAAAAATTATGAGAACAAAGTTTAGAAATATCATTCTTTATTCATCATCGTTAGTATCACCATAACTGTCCCAATCATATTTAAAAATGCCTACTACTTGTAGGGATTTTGCCCATCGTTCTCTTACATCATTTAAGTCTTCCATCATATAGGGAGTATGTACATCTAATAACTTTTGACCTATAGTGAAGTCAGTTTTAAACACCTGCAAAGAGAATGATGTATATATATAATTAATAATATATAATAAGATTGATATATTTCATATTATCTAATGAGACTATATATAATACATGATGTATGGTATCGATTTCCATTGCGGCATGTTTGATAATTAGGTTCATAAATCACATCACATAGTATGCACATGCCCAACCGTTGTCTTGTGTAGTACACTATAAATTGAAACATACAAAATATTCACAAATACAAATAAGCACAGTTCACATAAATAATATATACATTGGAGTTAGGAAATTACTTTCACATTCTCCCAAATTAGTGGCTAGTTCTTTTTCTTGGGACCTTTCCTACATCTTTTTTGAACTCATCTAAAGCCCTACATGTTAATGTAGCACATTAAATTGCATAATTAAATAGTAATGTAATAACATATGTTAACAGATATAAAAATATGAAATATTTCTCACGAGAATAATGACCTTTTCATTGTGTGTCCATATAATGTATTCAATTCCTTCCCCGCAGGATCTAGATAATAGACAGTGAATGTCTTGGGGACAATAACTAGTAACTCCCAATGCCTACCACTAGAAGTAATAAAGTTAAAAATTAATAACTCAAAATCCACAATAAAAATGTAATTTTCTTAAGTCCAAATTATAAGCAAAGTAAACTTACTCGACATTGAATGGAGCTATTATCACCGTCTTCTTTTTTTACCATAATATTTAAAATAAGCACAGTAGTATGAAGTAACTGATGAAGGGTCTTTATCTACAACACTAATCAAAGATGGAACCAAAAATCCCACATGGAAAAATGAAAAATCTTGACATATCGTGTGTAAGTGGCTGCAAAACATGTATTATGTATGCATTAATATATAAGAAACCAGATCACCGTATATAAAACAAGGTATATGGATGTATAAATAGGATCTCACCATATCCATAGCTCTATCATAGATGTATTCAGCCAATCATAACGAAACAACTCTAAAATATCTCGTATAAATAGATTATTATCGTATGATTGACCTGCATCATCCTCCATAATAGAAACATTTATAGGGCAATTTGGATCATGTTCACCTATCGATATTTCCATACCCCTACAATTAGGACCTAACGAGGTGTGTATGCCTCTTGGAAGCCAACTTGGTAAATCAGAAGGTGGAGGTGGAGGCCCAGATGTAGCGGGTGTCTTACTTTTGACCTGTATATATAATTTTAGATCAATTGACTCATATACACACTAACAAATTAACATAATGTAAATTTACCATACAATATTAGTATAGACGACATCTTCTTTGGGCCAAAATATCACTCCGCCTTCTGCCTCACCAAGCGTTTCAGAATCTGGGTGGGCATATGGCAATGGAAGATCCCTCCAAATGGGGAGTACATGTATCGGGCTCACACGAACCACACCATCTGATACTGGAGTCCCATGAAACATTTACCCTAGAAGGGGTGGGTAAGCCGACGCCTCTGCAATGACATATTCTTGACTTTTTAGACGACATGGCTTCAACCCCTACAAATTTACGTAAAGAATGTTATATACATATATACATAAATATATCATCTTGAAAAGACTAGCTACTATGTCATAAAAATACTTACAGCAGACGTTCTAGGTGGTGGGTCTACATGATCACTCCCAACCTCTATAGTAGGAGAAGAGTGGCCCGCCACATGTACTGTCTGAGTGGCAGTCTGAGATGCTTGCCACTTGCTAATTGCTTCATGGAGTCTCTTATCAAGTACTTCCTCGACTCTCCTATCAATTAACGGTGTGTCTCCACTAGTGGTGCTTTTACACCCCACGAGGTTGGAGCGCACGGGATATGGGATTGTGCTTTCAAAATTTATATGGTCCCACACTAACTACCTACATCTACTAAGACACTACACCCGCAAACGCACGGGGTCGTGTTGTAGTATAGGTGAGGCAGCAAGTACGGGGTCGATCCGCGAGGATAAAGGGGGCACTAGAGTAAGACAGCGTGAGCTACGTTCCTAGTGCGGAGAGTAGGGTTTTAGGGTTTTAAGATTGATTGTTGGTTGATTATACTAAAGAGCAAGTAAGAAATGCGAAAAGGCAACTAAATTATGAAAGAACAAGCAAATAAGCAAACTAAGTTATCAAACTAACTCAGCAGGAACAAGAAGGGTTACACTACTCTAGCAAGCCAAGAAGCAAGAACGAACTAAACTAACCACTAGTAAGAGCAAAAGCCTAACTTAACACTAAAGAGTAAAACCAAGCAATTGACTAAGTTAAACTAAAGCAATTGAACTAAGCTAGCATTAACAAGCAGACTAAGCGATTAGGGTTTAAGCAAGGTGATTAAGGTGGGTGGGCCGTTTGGGAAATGTCACTTCGATTTTAGTTGGGGGAGTTCATTAAACATGCATGGTTCTCGATCCATATCTGGATTACCAAACCAAACAACCAGGGCAATGTCATTAGAACATACCCTATACTACTAGTAGAAGACTAGGGTTAGGTGTAGTTCTAGTGAGATTGGCCAAATCTAGGTTTCTAGGGTAAGTGATAGTGGACAATTGAGGGTTGAGGGTAGAGATGGGAGTGGAGATGAAGGGGGTAATCCTCATGCCACTAGCCACTCTAGCCTTTAGAAGGCCCTAGGCAATTGCATCACTCTCACTTACACTAGCCACTTAAATCTCACACTCATTTGTAAGAGGAGGGGTGTGTATGTAGGAACAAAGGGGGCTAGCTAGGGATCCACTAATTGGACCTAGGAGCCATTCCTAAGATTGCCACATACTCCCCAATTCCTCCTAGAAATGAAGTGTCATCAAAAACCTCAAAATAAGCAATTCATACAAGAAGCACAAACCACATGCAATACGATAGGAAAAGAGATGGAAGCAAGAAGTAATCATCATAAATATGAATTGAGTTCATTACAAGAATTTATCCCCCAACATGGTATCAGAGTAACATTTTAATCCCAAATAGCCCACCACAAGGGGGCTTAGCTATACATGATCATGAAAACAGGAAAAGAAGGGGGTAGAAGAGGAAGAAACTCCATGAAGCTTGATGAAGTGGCCTTCTTCTTCACCTCCAAGCAGCTGCAGACGTCCTCCCTCCTCCAATGGTGTAGGGGTGCATGAAAACGGTGGAATGGATGGATAGAAACCTAGAGAAACTAGGTTTCTATGGTGGAAATGAGTGGAAAGTGGGTGGGAAATGGGTGGAATGCAAGGAAATGGGTGGATGGGAGCAAGGGATGCAAGGGAGAAGTTGGGTGACGGTTGGGGAGTGCTCTCTTTCGAGCCCTAGAAGAAACTAGTGCTTATATAGGGGCTAGGGCTAAGTAGGGGTAGAATAGGAAAATCAGTGAAAGTTGTATAGGTTTTGGTGTGGTAGCACGGCCGTGCTGGCCAGAACGGCCGTGTTGGGTAGGAGTGAGCACGATCGTGGTGGAGGGGAACGGCTGTGTTGGCTAAGTGTTAATTTAACAGGTTGGTGAGTGAAAACGAAGGTTGGTGGCACGGCCGTGTTGGGCAGCATGATCGTGTTGGGTACTACGTAGAACGGCCGTGCTGGGCAGCACGACCGTGGTGGCGGAGTTGGGAGGAGGTCATTCTGAGCAGCATGCTCGTTCCATCTTCATCCAACATGGCCGTGCTGGGCAACACGGCCGTGGTGGCTAACTTGCTTGAACTTCAATGATTTGTCGATCAACCTGTAAATTTGCTTAATTTCCAGCACGACCGTTCCATGGCACCACGGTCGTGCTGGGGTCTTCTAATGCTAGCATGGCTTTAAACTTCATAAACCTTGGATGCCTTTGCTTGGAGATGATTCTTGGCCACTGGAGGTAGGTTGAGGGAGACTTTGGGGCCTTCTTTGGGTCTCTCTCTCCATTTTCCATCTAAGCATGGTCCAAGTACCTGAAAAATAGTGCAAAGAACATCCATAAGCATATTTGCAATGATAATCATATTGGGGGAAAATACTTGTAATCTAACATGTTTAGATGCAACTTAAATACAAAATGGCACAGGATGGAGCCCTAGAATAGGGCTGTATCACCACCCCAAACTTAAAACATACTTGTCCTCAAGTATGCTCCAACTTAATCTCTCTTTTCTGTTCTTTTCAACAAAAGCACGTGACAAATGCAAAGCAGCAGAAGATTATTGAATATATATAGTCTTGGAAATGACTAAGTGCATGTGTCTCACATCTCTCCTCTCCTTCTTTCACTACCTAATCATGAACTGAGCACTGAGCATACAAACTTCAAATATAAAGTATAGAAACACAAGTTGTCCATATGTCCTTTATGTCATTCCGGGTAAACTGTTTCATGTTGATGTTAATCACAGGTGACTAGGAGTGTTGTTTCACTTTCATGCATTCGGTCTTATGCTTCAAACCACACTAGATGATCCACTTGGCTATAGAAAGGGTAAAGTGAGCTAGATTTGATGTTTTCTAGCTCAATGGGTATAAAAGAGGAAGAAAGGGTTGCAGTAAGATTTGAAGTGCTTTTACACACTCTTCTTTTCTTTATTTGAATGCTCTTAAATAGGAGCATCCTTTTATTTTATTTTTGCTTTTCTTTTTCTTTTTCTTTGCCCTTGGTGTAGATAGGGCATATGGTGGATAGAGTGAAGCGGGGAGACAGAGATGTGGCCACCCCAAACTTTTGGAGGTGGCCACGGCTAATATGTGCACTTTGGCATCTTTTTATCAGGCGGAGGGGTATGAAGATGGTGGAAGAATAGTCGGATCAAAGAGGGGTCATCAGTGTAGTTTTCAACATATGATTCCCTGCATAAAAGCTAATTCAACACTTCACCAAGTAATATCACATCACATGATAGAATTAACACAATATTCATATTTCTACCAAGTGATTCCATTGGCTTTAAGCGTTTGTCGCTTGCTCACTTCATGATTCAACCAAAGCATTCACAGACTTAAGAGATGTGGTTCACATGTAAAAAGTCACAAACAAGACCATATATCAATAAGATCTAAGAATGTAGCATGCATTTGTCACAAGAGTACACCTTTTCATTTCAAACATTGGAGATTAAGTCAAAACATCCTATCGGAGCAAGAATATTCAAATCTGGGCAAAATTGGCCAAAATGGTGCCAATTTGCACTAAATCACATCTAAACCTACTTTAGGGAATTTTAAAGACATAAAGCAGCAAATCCTACTTAACATGCACAAGAAATTATCAAAACTACATGAGAATGCAATGCATAGTATGAAAAGGAAAAAATTTTGAAAAATTACTCAAAAATGCAGAAGTTAACTACATGAATGCGTGAATGCAAGCAGGCACACAAGGTCAAGGTAATTGAGTATGGTAAGTCAGTCAAACTGTTTGATCATCTTGCAAAAATTCAGCACAAGGTACATAGAGAAAAATGCGGCGAAAGAAGGCTTACCGCCCTACCACCCCAAACTTTTAACTCATGATGTCATCATCATGAAATGGAAGTTTAGACTAGTAGGGTAAAAATGCGTGGGGTTGCGAAAGGCAACCGGCGAGAGCTGGAGCGGTCAAAGTAACTTTTAGGTGAGCAGGACAGGGCCACCACGGCCGTGCTGAGCAGCACGGCCGTTCTGGCTTTCTTCCTGTAGCTCCTCCATTGAGTTGCAATCTTTTCTTCCACTTTGACCTCCATCTCGGCTAAACCCTTCAGCATCGTCTTTTCTTTCTTGTGCCTGTGCTAAAATGATTCACAAACAGAAAAACTATCAAGTATAGTGTGTGTGTGTTTCTTGGAAACCAAAAGAAAGTATGGTAAAAACAAGGTTCGAGAATCTCAAACCACGTGGGTTGCCTCCCACTAGCGATAAATTTATAGCCTTCAGCCGGGCTTGTTGCTCTTTTTCATCACATGTATTGACACCCACGGTGCCCTCCTTCTCTTCTACGGTGATCCTGTCGAGCGCTCTTACGACATGTGCTTCGTCCCAAGGAGTGTACATGGAATAGAAGTATGGGCTCGATCTCCACAGCTCCAGAGGGTCATGATAGCACAAACTCTCGCCGAAGTCTTCATTGGCCAGCTCATCTCTCTCTTCTTTGGTGAACATGAAGAAGTCGAACTTTTTCCTCTTGTAAGTAACCGTCAGCGTGCCCTTGCGGATGTTGATTTCTGCGCATGCGGAGGATAGGAAGGGCCTACCGAATATGAGGTACTCTTCTCCATCAATAGGTGTGGTATCCACTATCAAGAAATCGGTCACATAGGCAATGTTCACTCTTTCATCCATCGACACTATTGTGTTCTGCATGATTCCCAATGGCTTCTGCTTGGTTCCGTCACCCAAGATAATGGCGCATTCCACTGGTTTCATTTTGTTTAGGCCAAGTCGTAGGTACATGCTCCATGGCATGAGGGTTGTCCCTGCACCTAAGTCAATGAGAGCGTGCTTGACGGGCTGTGTACCAATGTAGCAAGAAATCAGCGGCACTCCCGGATCATCTCTCTTTTCTGGGAAGCCATTGGCATAGATGAAGTTCACAGATTTTGAGGCAACAATCTCCTCGGTCGGCAGTAGCACTAACTTTCTCCTTCCCATGCATATGTCCTTCATCAACGAAAAGAGTGATGTAATGCCTATTGTTCCCCGCTTCAAGTTTCCTAGGAGATACACAACATTTCTGCCCCCTTTTTGGGAAGTCGAACCATCATGGGGCTGCTTCCCGTCTTCATCAACTACCTCCATTGTACTGGCTGGAACTTGCAGAGGGGTGATGGTGATGCTTGTCTCATGTAAAGGTCTTGGTTCCCATAAGGATATGGCCTCGAGCGCTGCTATGTCCATGGTATGTGAAACAGTAGACGTGACACTGTCACCAATAGTCGGCTGAGCTATATCTATTGTAATTTCCGTATCACCGAATACGAGTGGAACCAAGGAGGGTACCTCTACATTCGTGTCGGGTGCAGTAGAAATCCGGGTGCACTTAGCATTCCCTGGTGGTGCTTGGGTGGCACTTTCTTCAGAGTATTCTTTATCTTTGCTAGATCCCTCAAGCATCGGGACTTTGCTTCCAATCTCAGTCACTTTCTTTTCCCCTTTTCCGCAACCTTGAGCAGTTTCTTCACCCCATATGATAGTGAACATACTCACTTGCTCATGTGAAGAAGGGGGAGCTTGTGAGGATGGAGGTGGTGGTGGTCTTTGCTGGGGAGGATTAGGATTTTGGAGTATGCAGGTTGGTTGTGGTGGAGTTGGAGGTTGGTAAGTATGTGGAGGTGGTGGTGGGTATTGGTAGTTTAGCGGGGGTTGGTGGGATGGCAGAGCATATGGGTGCGGTGGCCCTTGATATTGTGGAAGTGAGGTTTCTTGGCCACGTGGTGGGATGTATGTGGCTTGGGTGGCAGTCACATAACTACCATCGCTGTTAGGATTCATCATAGGCTGAGATGGCAGTCTCCCCTCTTCATGACGAGCAAGTGAGATAGAAATCTGGTCGAGCCTTTGCTCAAGATGGCTGATATTTTGTCCTTCAGAAGACACTTCTCTCTTTACCTCATCTAGATTCCTTAGCCTTCCTAGTACCTCATCCTCAAACTTGGAGCTGTAGCGTGGCTTTTGCTACCCCTGCCCTTGCCCTTCCTCATTCTGTTATTTCCAGGAGAAGTTGGGGTGGTTCCTCCACTCGGGAGTGTAGGATTGGGACATCGGGCCTGGTTGTTGCGGCCACCATAGGAATGTAACGCGTTAACTTCCTCTTCTACAGTCTCCACAGCCATCGCGGGTTGGCTAGAAGAGCCACCCACTTGATTCTTCATCATTTGCATCATGTCTGCCATCATTTTCATCATATCAGGGTTGGCGGCATTGTGTGCGGGAGCCACGGAAGAGGGTGGGGAAGTGTAGTCCCGGCTGCAATGCCCCCTTTTTGTGGAAGCTCGGTGGCGAGAGTTCTCGTCTAGATGCTCAAATAGCGGCCACGAGTCCTCGGGCGGCTTTGCCATGAACGTGCCCCCGCAAGAAGGATCTACATTGTTTTGACTCTGCTCCTCAAGCCCGGTATAAAAGGCCTGAACTAGATGCCAAAGAGGAACCTCGTGGTGAGGGCAGTCACGAAGCAACTTCTGGAACCGCTCCCATGCCTCATGGAAGGGTTTGTTCTCTTTTTAGATGAAGGACATGATGCATCTTCTCATGTAGGATAACTTGGCAATGGGGAAGAACTTCTTGAGAAACTCGTTCTTCACCTCATTCCAAGTGACCAACTCTGGCCTCGAGACGTATCACTCCTTGGCCTTCTCTTTGAGGGAGAAAGGAAAGAGCGTCCTCCTGATTGAGTCGTCGGTGGCAGCAGGCGTACGGAAGGTAGAACACATTTCAAGGAACGCATCTATGTGGTGGTAGGGGTTCTCGTTCTCCATACCGAAGTATGTAGGGAGAAGCCCCAAGAGTGTCGGCGGGATGGAGAACTGTTGACCTGACATCTGGTCAACTAGAGTGGCGATGAGGGAGTTGTAGTTCCCCGGCGTGAAATACTCATGAAGCGGGCGATGTGGCGGTGGAACCTCTGGTGGCGGGTCGTTCTGTGCCATCTCGGCCTCTCGGTGTAGGTTGCGGTGAGCTTGAAACCTTCTTCTCCCAATCTCGGGGTCGTAAACCACCAAGTCGGTGCAAGTCGAATGCGTGCTACGCATGTACAACTGTCACCTACGCAAGTCACAAACAAACAACAAGGAACCAAGTTAGCAAACCAATATGCAAGAGTAACACAAAGAATAAATAATAGCAATGGTGAGGGCAAAAGGAAAGGCTAAGCTACACTATCTAACTAGGCCGAGCGCCTCTATCCCCAGCAATGGTGCCAGAAAGCTTGGTGTGTCTTCGCTAGTGGTGATTTTACACCCCACAAGGTCGGAGCGCATGGGATATGGGATTGTGCTTTCAAAATTTATATGGTCCCACACTAACTACCTACGTCTACTAAAACACTACACCCGCAAGCGCACGGGGTCGTGTCGTAGTATAGGTGAGGCGGCAAGTACGGGGTCGATTCGCGAGGATAAAGGGGGCGCTAGAGTTAGACAGCGTGAGCTACATTCCTAGTGCGGAGAGTAGGGTTTTAGGGTTTTAAGATTGATTTTTGGTTGATTATACTAAAGAGCAAGTAAGAAATGCAAAAAGGCAACTAAATTATGAAAGAACAAGCAAATAAGCAAACTAAGTTATCAAACTAACTAAGTAGGAACAAGAATGGTTACACTACTCTAGCAAACCAAGAAGCAAGAACGAACTAAACTAACCACTAGTAAGAGCAAAAGCCTAAGTTAACACTAAAGAGTAAAACCAAGCAATTGACTAAGTTAAACTAAAGCAATTGAACTAAGCTAGCATTAACAAGCAGACTAAGCGATTAGGGTTTAAGCAAGGTGATTAAGGTGGGTGGGTCATTTGGGAAATGTCACTTCGATTTTAGTTGGGGGAGTTCATTAAACATGCATGGTGCTCGATCCATATCTAGATTACCAAACCAAACAACAAGGGAAATGTCATTAGAACATACCCTATACTACTAGTAGAAGACTAGGGTTAGGTGTAGTTCTAGTGAGATTGGCCAAATCTAGGTTTCTAGGGTAAGTGATAGTGGACAATTGAGGGTTGAGGGTAGAGATGGGAGTGGAGATGAAGGGGGTAATCCTCATGCCACTAGCCACTCTAGCCTTTAGAAGGCCCTAGGCAATTGCATCACTCTCACTTACACTAGCCACTTAAATCTCACACTCATTTGTAAGAGGAGGGGTGTGTATGTAGGAACAAAGGGGGCTAGCTAGGGATCCACCAATTGGACCTAGGAGCCATTCCTAAGATTGCCACATACACCCCAATTCCTCCTAGAAATGAAGTGTCATCAAAAACCTCAAAACAAGCAATTCATACAAGAAGCACAAACCACATGCAATAAGATAGGAAAAGAGATGGAAGCAAGAAGTAATCATCATAAATATGAATTGAGTTCATTACAAGAATTTATCCCCTAACATGGTATCAAAGTAACATTTTAATCCCAAACAGCCCACCACAAGGGGGCTTAGCTATACATGATCATGAAAATAGGAAAAGAAGGGGGTAGAAGAGGAAGAAACTCCATGAAGCTTGATAAAGTGGCCTTGTTCTTCACCTCCAAGCAGCTGCAGACATCCTCCCTCCTCCAATGGTGCAGGGGTTCATGAAAATGGTGGAATGGATGGATAGAAACCTAGAGAAACTAGGTTTCTATGGTGGAAATGAGTGGAAAGTGGGTGGAAAATGGGTGGAATGCAAGGAAATGGGTGGATGGGAGCAAGGGATGCAAGGGAGAAGCTAGGTGACGGCTGGGGAGTGCTCTCTCTCGAGCCCTAGAAGCAACTAGTGCTTATATAGGGGCTAGGGCTAAGTAGGGGTAGAATAGGAAAATCAGTGAAATTTGTATAGGTTTTGGGGTGGTAGCACGACCGTGCTGGCCAGAACGGCCGTGCTGGGTAGGAGTGAGCACGGTCGTGGTGGAGGGGAACGACCATGTTGGCTAAGTGTTAATTTAACAGGTTGGTGAGTGAAAATGAAGGCTGGTGCCACGGCCATGCTGGGCAGCACGACCATGTTGGGTACTAGGTAGAACGGCCGTGCTGGGCAGCACAGCCTTGGTGGCGGAGTTGGGAGGAGGTCGTTCTGAGCAGCACGCCCGTTCCATCTTCATCCAACACGGCCGTGCTGGGCAACACGGTCGTGGTGGCTTGCTTTCTTGAACTTCAATGATTTGTCAATCAACCTGTAAATTTGCTCAATTGCCAGCACGGCAGTTCCATGACACCACGGTCATGATGGGGTCTTCTAATTCTAGCATGGATTTAAACTTCATAAATCTTGGATGTCTTTACTTGGAGATGATTCTTGGCCACTGGAGGTAGGTTGAGGGAGACTTTGGAGCCTTCTTTGGGTCTCTCTCTCTCCCTTGTCCATCTAAGCATGGTCCAAGTACCTGAAAAATAGTGCAAAGAACATCCATAAGCATATTTGCAATGATAATCATATTGGGGGAAAATACTTGTAATGTAACATGTTTAGATGCAACTTAAATACAAAATGGCACAGGATGGAACCCTAAAATAGGGCTGCATCAATTAACTCATCTACCTATACATTGATAAAAGAAATGCTAGCTTCTGATTATTGAATTCCCTTTCACAATAACATTCTCAAAAAAGAATAGGTTACCTCAGCTTGGGAAAGTCCCGCTTTTGGGACAGGTTTGCGTTGAGATGGCCTAAAGAACACTTTGATACCCACACCAGCGCTTGCACCCCTAACACATCCAGGATGCTATGGGTTGCCCACAACAATTGTCGATTCATCCCTTGTGCCCTCATGGATGAACTTACCTTCCTTCCTCTTCTCGTGCAGGTCTCGCTAATTGCCATCAACAAAAATTGGTAAGTAAATATACCAATAATCAATATCGATCGATTGCTCTAATATTTGAATTTTACCATTTTTGCAACCGCCTCAGTAGTTGCGGGCTTCTTTATATCTCCCTTCTTGTTTTGCCTCCCATCTATCCATATAGCATGGCGAGGCAGAGGTATAGAACCAATAGTAGAGGACTCTATAGTCTCCTGAAAAGTAGTAGACTGAGCAGTAGACTCAGCCTGTAGTCTTTGGCGAGTGCCTGCATAGCCTCTTAGACCCATTGTGTGGTCATGCACATTCAGTGCATGCCTTTCTCTTTGAGCATCACTGATATCCTAGTTAGTAAGCACATTGATTTGGTTAGTAACACTAAAGGTTAATCTTGAATAGGTGAATACATAAGAACGTATATTAATTAAATTGGGAGTGGCGCTTAATACCTTGAACTCATCCATTTTTCTTTGGGTAACAAAATCCTCCAAGTCTTTGGGGTCCAACTAGTTCCATTTCTCAGTGGATGCCTTCTTCCTAAATTCATTTTTGAATGAGAATACAAACAAAAATTATTAGTGTAGAGTTAGTCAAAATGTGATCAATGTCTAGAATTGAAAATCAATCAAGAACCTCATCTCAGCATTGCATATGTAATCCCAGGTGAGATTTGTCCTATAGTTCCTTAGGACCCTCCCACATCATTGCATCACACATTTATGATGCAACTTTTCATCCATATCAAATATACTCTACAAAATAGAATTGTTATTAACTAGTATCCTAAAAATTAGTAATCTACACAAATAGAATTGCAAATAATAATAACTCACGCATAGTTCCTTCCATACTAATTCTTTCTTCCCCTTAGAAACTTTATGCCAGGATTCTACGTTAGGACTACAATGGTTGTGAGTAAGAACCCCAAGATATGAAATAAATGAGTTGCGGTTCACTCCATATGGATTTCCTGCATGAATGAAATCCACATCTAGTTTGGGTCCATTGCCCCTTTGCTGTAGTAACTTGTTCTTCATTGTGATGCCCCTCACAGTCTCAAATTTTTGTTGTTGTTGATCAAGTGTCCCAATTTCTTCAGGGGGTACATCACCAACCTAAAATTTGACAAAAAAACACACTTACATGATATAACTATAAATGAACATATAGATAGAAACCTCAGGGATACATTTTTAAAACTTACATTGTGAGGCGGCACATTAACATCCTCACCCTCACAATAATCATCAGCATGATCATCATATGAATGCTCAGCCATCTGAAAGTTCACATTCAGATTGTAAAGTTCACATTGTAAAGTAATTCACATTGTAAAGTTCACATTCACATTGTAAAGTAATTCACATTGTAAAGTTCACATTCACATCGTAAAGTTCACATTTAAAAAAATAAAACATATCAAAAATATAAACATGCATGCCTCTAATATTGTGATCTTTTATCAATTAACAATCCTTCATTGTGATCTCCGTGCACATACAAGTCATCATTAGCTTCAATATTTGGTGGTGTTGGCAACCCAACTGAGAATGGACTGGAGTCATCATACTTATCATAGTAATATTCTTCATCTATATGATCTTCAATGAACTGTCTTTTACCCTGAAGAACAACCGACCATTTATCATTTGCAAGATCATCGATATAAAATATTTGTTTTGCCTGTGATGCCAATATGAATGGTTCGCCCTTCTCACCAATCTTTCCAAAGTTCACTAATGTGAAACCTGATTCATCCACTATAACTCCTTTGGTGTTATCAACCCAATTACATTTAAAGAGTGGAATTCTAAAATATATGCAGTCAAACTCCCATATGTCTTCAATGACACCGTAATATGACATTTTAGCTTTACGTGGACTCTTATCCTTTGCACTTGCAAAACACAATGAAGGCGCTTGTAGGCTGACCCCACTGTTTTGGATGACACTCTTATCATCTTGACTCTTTGTGTAATATGAGAATCCATTTATGTCAAACCCTTCATAAGACATAACATTCAATTTTGGTTTAAAGGTGAGGCATTAGATTATCTGGTGTTTGAGATAGTTGATGTAAGACTTTATCTTCAAACTACTTAATAAATGTCTTATTATGCTCTCTAGCAAGCCACATTTAATTGGCTCGAGGATATTGTCTCTTGATGAAATTGGTATGTTCCTCAATATAAACACTCACTTCGTCGATGTTGTGTAAAATATACAAGTGACCTTATTCCAACTGCTCACGACTGATTACTTTCATCTGTGATCCCAAATTCCTTTGCCAAAATGCTGCTTAATATTCTTGTCATTAACAAGAGCATCATTACCACTCATAAAGTAATTGCAAAAATCCATAACCACTCTAGCCACATAACCCTCAATAATACTCCCTTCAGGCCAATAACGGTTTCGAACATCACCTTTAAAAATGATCATGTATCTTCAAAGGGATACATCCAATGCAAGAAAATTAGTCCCAACATTTTCACTTCGCTAGTCAAGTGGACAACAAGATGTACCGTGATATCAAAGAATGAAGGAGGAAAATACATCTCAAGCTGACATAGGGTAACAAACACTTCTCTTTGCTATTTATCGAGAGTATTAGGGTCAATAACTTTGTTGCACAGACTGTTGAAAAAGAAACAAAGTCTGGTGATTGCAAACCATACATGCTTCGGTAATATAGATCGAATTGCCACGGGCAATATTTTTTGCATTAGAGTGTGACAATCATGAGATTTAGGACCTATCAACTTCAGATCTTTCATGGATACCAATCTGCAGATGTTGGACGAGTAACCCTATGACACCTTAACATTTACCAAGCATTCACAAAAAGCTTTCTTCTCCTTTCTAGACAATGTGTAACAAGCGGGAGGTAAGTATGTTCTTCGATCGCTACTAACTACTACTATTAATTTTGTCCTTATTCCCATTTCACATAGGTCCATTTTGGATTTTATCCCATCTTAAGTCTTACTTGGTATATTCAACAAAGTACAAATGATGCTATCACAGACATTTTTCTCAACATGCATGACATCGATACAATGCCTGACTGCCAAAGAACTCCAATAAGGAAGATCCCAACATATTGACTTCTTCTTGAATACAGATTTTTCACTCCGTGTGGCCATGGTACATTGTGATCTCTTACCAAATTCATTGGGAAAGTCTTTTACTCTTTCATAAACAACCTACCCTGGTTTAGGTTTTGGTGCACTCTGTTCCTCATTATGTCCATTGAATGCTTTGCACAACCTACGATACAGATGGAATTTTGGAAGAAACATTCGATGAACAAGATATACAGTCTTTCTGCCATGTTTTAGTCATATTGAATCAGTGTTCTCTTTACATATAGGACACGCTTTAGATTCTTTGACACTATATCCAGACAAATTCCCATATGTTAGAAAGTCATTAACAGTGCAAAACAACATAGCGTGCTAACGAAATGTCTCTCTTTATGAAGGATCATAGGTCATCACACCTTCACCCCAGAGTTTCTTTAAGTCATCAATCAGAGGTTCAAGATAAACGTAGATATTATTTTCAGATTGTTTAGGGCCTGATATGAACAACGACAACATAACGTACTTATTTTTCATACACAACCAGGGAGGAAGATTGTATATAACAAGCATAACTAGCCAAGCGCTATGTTGGCTACTCAATGTCCCATACGGATTCATCCCATATGTACAAAGCCCAAGTCTAATATTCCTGACTTCTTCACCAAGTTTAGGGTACAATAAATCAATCTTCTTCCACTGTGGAATCAGACACATGTCGTAGGATCCCATCATTATTTCTTAATATCCACATGCCACCTCAAATTCTTCGCATGTATCGGATTGACAAAAAAGCGTTGAAATCGTGATATTATAAGTAGATACCACATCACCTTAGTAGGAGAACCAGTTTTGGACTCCCCCGAAGTCGTCAATTTATACCTTGACACACCACCTTTTGGACAATCTTTCAAATCCACATAGTCCTTTTGAAATAATACACAGTCATTTGGGCATGCGTGTATCTTCTTGGCCTCTATTCCCATTGGGCACAACAATTTTTTTAACTGGTATGTTGAGATTGGCAGCTCGTTTCCTTCAGGAAGAATTTCTTTCAACAAAGACAACAATGACGTGAAGCTTTTGTTTCTCCATCTATTATTAGCTTTCAGGTTATATAATCTCAACACAGCGTTAAGCTTTGTAAACTTAGTACAACTTGTGTATAATGGTATCTCAGCATCATGCACAATGTTTCTAAACATGGGAGGTAGATTGGTTTTCTCTACCCCACAACTATCCAGCATCGCATCAACGATGTCTACTGGAATTGGTTCATTCACATCTACATCATCGAAGGGAATTTCTTCTTCAACACAAGCACTACTATTGACATCCACTAATTTCAGGTTTGAAATCTCTCCATGCCAGTGCCATTCTGTATAGCCTTGTACAATCCTGTTGCACATGACATGACTTTTGATTTCGTCACCAGTGTTAACTTTCAAGTTGTTACCGCAATGCCTACATGGATAGTATAATCTATCTCCAGGTTGTTTCCTATGTTCCTCGACAAATCTAATAAACTGATCAAGACCAAAAATAAACTCTAGGGTGCAGTGATTTGGAATGGGCATCCATGATCTATCCATTCTATGATCAAAGAGAAAACAAGTATATATTAGAACAAGTTTAGGGTTTAAGGTCTTATATATAATAAATGTGTACCACCTATCCCATTCTTGAACACCTAATCTCACTAGTAAGTGTATAATGTGTATTGGGTTTTCAAGAAAATTTCGGGAGCATTTCCCAGTTGTTCTCCAAGTACATGTGTACTTAGAGAACAAATGGGGAAATGCTACCAAAATTTTCTTGAAAACCCAATACACATTATACACTTACATCCTAAGTGAGATTAAGTGTTCAAGAACAGTCCCAAACTAGGGACTATCCAAGATTTACTCCTAATGAGTAAATCTTGTAAGGGTTTCTAGGCTAACATAATATAACACCAGTACCTTGTTCAGAACCCCATTCAACACACAATTTTCTTATAAAAATACTTGTGGACAGCCATAACAACATATCAATGCTTCCTAAATTAATCAATATATTATTTTATAACACAAATTGTGGTGGGTATAACATAGCAAACAACTCAACATGTCACAACAAAAACATGTCCTTAACATTATTTTAGATGATTCTTTGTTTAGTGTCTTGATCATTACATGATCATATCATTAAACTAATGAGAATCAGTTATAAGAATAGGAATTGATTAATACAAAAAACAACATGAAATAATATAATCAGAGGCATCATCGTTATCTTGATTTCATTCATTAACTTGAAATTTAAAGCATAGTCTTAAATCATACATTACATGAAATTCATCCAAAGTAAATATGCATAGTGGTATGACATGATTACCTAGAGCAAAGAAGATCCTAACTAAGTTCTTATGACCTCACCTATTCCTAAAATTAACACAATTTACATTTATTATCATCTTAAGTACCTTTTTAAACCCTAATTTCGGTGTTTTAGGAAAATATGGCAAGATATGGTGGAATTAGATATTGAAAGCCAAAAAACTAGGTTCCTGTTTTAAAATCCTTTCCAATAACTATTTATATGTATTTTTCTAACATTAGATGAATAATCTATGAATATTATAAGATCAAAGAAGCCCAATCTTGAGATTGGAAAACCAGAGTTGGAAAACAGATTCATCACCTTCGTAAGATCCTGCCAGACCAAACAAGCCCAGTCTTGAGTTGACTCATGATCATGAAGACCACACAACTTGCTCACCATTGAAGGAGAATGTAGAAGTGGAGAACTACCAGTTGCGTAATGCAAAGATAGGACAGAGAAGAGGAGGAAGAAGGGTACCTGTCGAGTAGCGGTAGTGGCGGTAGGTGTGACGGCGGTGGTGCAGTAGGTGAGAAAGCAGGCACACGAAAGGCGAGCGGCAGTGATGGCGAGAAGTGGCGGCAGAGCACTAGGTGAGCAGCGACGGTGGCAGGTGTGGTGGCGGCGAGCAGCGGTAGTAGAGCACTAGGCGAGCAGCGGAATCGCCAGACCTAAACTTAATCGGGAATGAAACAGAGAAAGGGGAAGAGTCTGGATCGCGCGGGTGCTATTACGTTAAGAATAGATGTCGGTTATTAAAAACAACTGATGCTTAAAATAAAGGCGTTGGTCACCACAAAAAAACCGACACCTATGTTCAATGATAGTCGTCGGTTTCAACTAGAAAAACCGACATCTATCTATATACGCTAAAAAAAATGTTCTTGAATTATGTTCATAGTCGTTGGTTGCCATAAAAAACCAACGCCATAGGGGGGCAAAAATTTCCACGGGGATAGTGTTGGTATGTATGCCCTGAGAGCCAATCATGTGATGATTGGTGGGATACATTAAGATTGATTTGATAAACATCAAAGGCGAGCTTCCAATTCTTTCTGGTTCAGTCATATGAGATAGTGATAGAACAGATTGAATGTCTAAAGAATGACAATACTCAATGACGTATGCTTTCAGGTTGAGGACCTGAACGATGAGATCATACAGATGCTAAGAGTTTGTACATTCTTGTTATGTCCCTAGTCGGATGTCATTGTGGAAGGTAGATAGACAGCAATGACACACAAGACTAGATTGTGGTGTTGGTTGATGGCAGAATCTCATTAGTCATGATATAGAGATATCAAACCAAACACATAGGTACTTGTTAGAGAACAAGTGTACCGGACAGACCCACCGTGAGTTTGACACATGGAACCATGAGATGGTAGTCACAGTCAGTACTCACAGTGATGGTGGTGAGAGTGATTCTTAGACCTGAAATCACTGCACTCAACACATGTCGTTGGGCACACTTTGACATCATCAAACGTAGTCCTGAAACATGGGTTGTTATAAAGGTGATGATTGGGTGGCTTTGACACATGGGGCTTTTGAGGGGTGAGTGATAGATATGGGATTTGTCCCTCCTGAGGGAGTATGATATCCATGGCCACTTGATGAGTAGGATTGAGAAAGGCGTGCACGCATGTGTGAATCAGTATGTGATACTGATGTCATACATATCTCTTCCAGTCTACTCTGAGATCAAGGAAGTGAATGAACGTTGACAGGATGACTGGTCCATGCCTCGAGTTCATTCGGGATATCAGTGACAAAGGAATTATACTTTCGCTGTAACACCATTCACGGATTGTAGGATGAAAGTTGTTCTCCAACTTTCTACTTTCACTTGGGTAGCACTGATGTGTGACTAGGCACCGCTCTTTGCTTGTGAAGTCATAAGTGTTATGAACTTTCACTGCCAACGTGAAATGGACCTGCAGGGTCACACACATAGGATTTAACCTGGAAGAGGAGTTTTGTCCACAAAGCAATGTTTAGATTGATTACTAAAGGAGTTTAGTAGTTCAATTAAACACTCAATCATTCGATAGCTCAATATCGTATGGTTCAAGGTGTTGGACGCATTGATTGGAGTATCGGATTGATTGAAATCACAATTGACTGATTTTTCCCAACCTGTGCTCCCAACCGATCGGTTCATGTGATGAACCGGTCGGCTGAGGTTGCTGAATCGGTCGGCTGGAGTGTCCAGGCCGATCGGCTCATGCCCAGGTTGAAATGACCGGTTCAAGGGTTGAACCGATCGGCTCAACTGGTGCAACCGACCAGTTTGGAAAAGTCATGTCGGCAAGAATTTTCCTTTGGTTTCAAATTGCCAAATTCGATTGGGAATAATATTGGTATTCGATACCAATTGGGAAAGAAACAAGGAAAGTCTTTTTGAGCCGGATTAGGACCATGAACCGATCGGTTCAGGGCACCAACCGATCGGTTGGAGTGCCCCAAACGATCGGCTCAGGTCCAACCGATCGGCTCAATGGCCGAACTGATCGGTTCAGTTGTGAACCGATCATTTCAAGTTGTGAACCGATTGCTTTTTGTGGAAAATTCTCGAACCCTTCTACTCCTGCATTAGTCCTGCATTGCCCGGGATGGAGAACCCTGTCCCATGACTCTCCTATATATAGGGGGTATTGGGGGCTTCTCACAGTACAGCTCAGTGCAACCAGTAGCTCTGCAAGTTGTCGTTCTCTCTAGTTTTGGTAACCGTGAGAGAGCCCGAGCAAGTGCTTCCCGCAAAAGGGAGGTGCAGCAAGGGAAGGACAACTGCAGTTGCAAAGAAGGCAGGAGAGCGTGTTGGAGACTAGTACGTCAACATGAGGGTGTGAATCCTTCCACTTCCTTGTGGGACAAGGAGTGTGGAGTTCCAGGTGGTCCGTGTGGACTACTACAGAGGCGGGAGGACACTGCCGCTTAGGAGGACAACTGTCATCCGACAGTCCGGTTCGAGTAGGAGTTGTCAGTCCCGGTGCGAGCAGGAGCTGCACAGACATCGTCGAAGTCCGGAGTTGAAGACCGCACATTGCGCGAGGTATTGTCGCCGAGCAAGCCTCGGGACAAGGTATGATTCCGCAACCATCATTTCCTATTATATAGACGTTGACGCGTTTCCTCGGTATGGGTTAGGGAGAAAATTTTTGTTTCCGCTGCCTTCTCTGTCTCCCCTAAAACCCAACAGTGGTATCAGAGCCACGTCAACTGTTCTATATTTTAGGAATATCGATATGATCGATTTTGGTTTGTCACCTTTATTTATTGCATACGATGCGAATAATATCGGCTTTATGCATGTCCAATCTTAAATCCACAAATCCCTAATTACATATATGATATATATTATTAATGCACTCGATACGCGTCTCCCTTAAACGAGTTTTGTGGTGGATGTGTGTAGCATGATTATGGCCTATAAACCCCTATCTGTGTGTGGTTGTTTGTGGTTGCTTGCATCTCGGTCTGCGCACCGATCTTCCTTCTCCTATTCCTGATGTAACTCGAAATAATTCGAGATTCTTTCCTACCTTTGCTCCCCCCGAATGTAACTCAGGGTTTCCCTTTTAAAGCAATGTAATAAATAGAATAGGATTTTATTTCCTGTTATGTCAAAGACCGGCGGACATCAAGACGACTGCTCAGACGATCGGTTCAAGGAGTGAACCGATCGGTTGACCTTCCAGATGGTTGGTTCAAGGAGTGAACCGATTGGTTGATGACCGGTTCGAGGAGCGAGACGAGCAGGTGGAGGACATGTCGAGATGCACGACGACTAGGCGAACCGATCGGTTGGAGGAGCCAACCGATCGGCTGGTGGCACCTAGACGACCGGCTGGAGAGTACAGATAATTCATGTGATGAGTTGATCAACTCGGATGGCAAGGCACATATGTTCATCTTGTGAAGGTTGCATGTGATGTTGACCTAGATGACCGTGATTCCTCTTGGCTCGAGGAATCACATTAGGATGGCCATAATCATCGCTTTTTATCATTTTGTGCATGTTTTCTGTGGGATATAGCATGTATATGATACATACTATGTATTGTGGTGATTGGATATGTATATGTATATAAAACCAAATCCCTCATTAAATATTAAGTTTTAGATGCCTTCCCAATGCGACACACGTGAAAAGCTTGATCGACCAAGTGTGGGCACGCCCTAGCGTGGTGCACCGTCTATCTCGTGTAAGCGTGAAGGATGAATGTGTGGGTCTGCCCTAGGAGGGTGCATATTCATCGTGTTTGCTTTGGGTCGGACTTAACAAGGTGATCTAGATGGGATCTAGTACCTTGAGGCATGGAGATGATCATTGCAAGGAGTTGTATATGACATCTTATCAAGAGTTGCATATGATGCAATTGGCAAAAGTTGCCTACCTGAGAGATCTATGTTGTGGGTGACAGCCCTAGCTGGTCCATGACTTAGAGGATTTTAGGATCTTGCCCACTAGAAGGTTGTACGCTGCAATCTTCCAAATTGATGGTCAGGGCTATCAATTTGAAGTAAAATAGTGGGAGCGATAATTAATTAAAGGCCTAATTATATCGTCAAACTTTCAAATCAATCAAATAATTCAAAAATGAGTTTTGGACTAAAAATGCATATTTTCCTTTTGTAGTTCAAATGGCAACAAACAACAACAACTTTTCTTTGCGATCGGTCCTTGACAAGGACAAGCTAAATGGGACGAATTTCCACGACTGGTATCGAACATTGAGAATTGTTCTCACTCAAGAGCGTAAGCTCTATGTCCTGGATACTCCAATTCCAGAGGAACCCGCTCCTAATGCACCAAAGGCAGAAAGGGATGCTTACAAGAAGCATTCCGATGATGCCATTGATGCAAAGTGCTTGATGCTATGTTCAATGAACCATGAGTTGTAGAGGCAACACGAGAACATGGGTGTCATAGAGATGATTCTGCATCTCAGGAACATGTATGAAGATCAGGCACGGCAAGAGAGGTACAATGTTTCTAGGGTGCTGTTCAAGTGCGTCATGACAGAAGGAGATCCAGTTGGTCCTCACACACTCAAGATGATTGGGTATGTGGAGAACCTGCAAAGACTGGGATTTCCGCTGAGCCAAGAGTTGGCTACTGACGTGATACTGCAATCGTTGCCAGAATCTTACAGTCAGTTTGTGATGAACTACAACATGAACAACTTTGATAGGCCACTGTCAGAGTTGTTGGGCATGTTGAGGACAGCCGAGTTACAGATGAAGAAGGACAAGCCTAAGTCCGTGATGGTGATCACGAGAATGAAAGGCAAGTCCAAGGGCAAGGGCAAGGGCAAAGCTAAGAAAGGTTCTGAAGCTAGCCAGGAGTCCAAGCCATCTTCAGCTCTCAAGGCCAAGGGAGGCGTGACAAAGAAAGGAAATTGCCACCATTGTCAAAAGCCAGGACATTGGAAAAGGAATTGTCCTCTCTACCTGGAAGAACAAAAGAAGAAGGAGGCGACTAAAACCTCTACTTAAAGGTGTCATGAAAGTAAACTTGTAACACTTTTGAGATATGTGATATCAAGAAGTAAAGTGTAAAGCATTCTTACTTGGGGCAAGTGTTGCCTTTATAGATAGGAATACTTTAGTTTATTTTCAGCCAATAAGGCATGTAATACAGTTATGAACTGCTATTTCATACTTGCCAATAGATACAAACACTTTATTTTTGCATATTGTATGATAATGATGGCAATTAATAAAGAGATGTTTAAATTTATAAAGATGTGATCTTTGTGGCAATGCCTTATTTATCTTGTGATATTTGATATGCATAAGATAAGACGATACCTAAAAGTTATAGATAACTCAAACAATTTAATTAGCATTAATCATGAGAAATTCATTTCTAGTTTCCATATGATGGATAAATCAAGACTCTTTTGGTTATAGAACCAGTAAGAGACATGAATATCTTGGACATGATTAATCAATCTTCACTAATGTAGTGGGAGAGTGATTATCCTATTAGGTATAATACATGTGATGTATTTACATACCTGCTAATACTTCAAATGGTGTTTAGAGAAATACCAATATGAATATCTTGAAGTGTTCAAGATTATCATAAATGAAGTACAAATTTGGTAAAGTATTAATTCTTGATGAGATCAATGAATGAAATACTTGGACCAAATGTTTGAGATCCTTATGAGTGATTATGATAGTGTATCATAGTGAACTCATGATTAAGGCATGGTGATGTCTGAATCAAGAAGGAATCATACTATAAGGAGTTAGAGAATGATTATCAAATAACTGAATTCTTCTTAATAAATGAATACCCCACACTAATAAAAGAAATTAAGAATCACAAGGGTTGTGAGTTCTTATATCTTTAACAGATACACCTCAATTATCTATGTTATGAGTTGTTCATGTGATGAGTCAACTATAAAGATGAATATGAGGAACCGAATCTTGAGTTATGGTTTAAAACCATTACATCCTAAATGACTTCCATGTGAACCATAAGGTATGACCTTGATTGTAGCACTCATTGGATCATATCCATAAGTGCAAATGAGTCTTAAGTGTTAAGACACATGGATAACATTTTGAGAAGGATGATTCTTCTTGATTGCAACTTAATGACTAAGACATTTGGCATATGGATACTAAAACCGCATTCCTATGAGGAATAAAACTAGGATGTGTACGTGACACAACCTATAAGGTTTATGAATCCACTAATGCAAATGAAGTCTATAAGTTACAATGGACTAATCAATGTGATTGATTGAGTATAAGCAACTCAAAATTGGATCTTTACTTTGATGATATAGTCAAAGGGTTTGACTGGTATGTCAAAGATAAAGAAGGGATCTGTGATTTAGTGGGAGCGTATTCACATTCCACATATTGATGTGCAATGAAATTGTTCTAAAATGGAAATCCAAAAGTGGAAATTATCTTTAAGGAAGATAGAGATGTTTCCTATGTGATAGGAATAGAGATCTATAGAGATAGTTCTCGAAAATCTCTTGACCTGGAAAGAGAAAGCATACATTGGCAATCTGTACTGAAGTGTTCAGTATGCACAGATTCAGTGGGAGAAAACTTGTCCATGTTACATAGAGTTAGTATCCCAAGGCCAAGTGTCCAATTCTTATGAAGAATGGGAACACTAAGAATAGATATGGATCTATCATGTATGTAATCATCCCATTATCTTGCATGTATGACATGGCAAGAATAAAATGCATTCATCATCTTGTATGTAGGACATGGCAATATGATGTTCTCATCCTGATAACTCGTATGTGGGACATGACGAGTGGATGTCTGTCTGTTTCTAGTAAGGGTTACTGGAATACCATGAGAACTTGATAAGTGCTTGTGAAGTACTAGTTCTATGGAGATTAGGAAGAGTTCGATGTAAAGAGTTACATTGATGCAAACTTCCAAAAGGACAGAAAATTAATCACAATATATATACATAAGATGTATAAAAGTGAAAGTTTGTTGATAATTGGAAGTGTTCCAATAGAACCATTGAAGAGGAAATGTCGAGTATCTATGTGTTAGAGAACAGTAGTAGATACTATATGGATCTGGAAGTTCATGAGATGAACTTGTATTCCGCTCATTGATGACAAGTCTGGAATCCTTGATCATGCAATGTGGCTAAAGGTTAGCAATGGAATACTAGATCGCATGTTACGGCAGCTCCATCTCATACGTGTGACGTACAGCGAAGAGATGAGAGACATGCAATTTGTACAGACTTTGGCAAGGTGTTGCCATTACTCACTAAGTTTGCACTAAGAGCACAGTAATATGTGGGACATGTTTGAAGATCACTATGAATATGATTCATGGGTAATTGGCTCGCAGTGCAAGTGGGAGTCTGTTGGTATGTATGCCCTGAGAGCCAATCATGTGATGATTGGTGGGATACATTAAGATTGATTTGATAAACATCAAAGGCGAGCTTCCAATTCTTTCTGGTTCAGTCATATGAGATAGTGATAGAATAGATTGAATGTCTAAAGAATGACAGTACTCAATGACGTATGCTTTCAGGTTGAGGACCTGAACGATGAGATCATACGGATGCTAAGAGTTTGTACATTCTTGTTATGTCCCTAGTTGGATGTCATTGTGGAAGGTAGATAGACAGCAATGACACACAAGACTAGATTGTGGTGTTGGTTGATGACAGAATCTCATTAGTCATGATATAGATATATCAAACCAAACACATAGGTACTTGTTAGAGAACAAGTGTACCGGACAGACCCACCGTGAGTTTGACACATGGAACCATGAGATGGTAGTCACAGTCAGTACTCACAGTGATGGTGGTGAGAGTGATTCATAGACCTGAAATCACTGCACTCAACACATGTCGTTGGGCACACTTTGACATCATCAAACGCAGTCCTGAAACATGGGTTGTTATAAAGGTGATGATTGGGTGGCTTTGACACATGGGGCTTTTGAGGGGTGAGTGATAGATATGGGATTTGTCCCTCCTGAGGGAGTATGATATCCATGGCCACTTGATGAGTAGGATTAAGAAAGGCGTGCACGCATGTGTGAATCAGTATGTGATACTGATGTCATACATATCTCTTCCAGTCTACTCTGAGATCAAGGAAGTGAATGAACGTTGACAGGATGACTGGTCCATGCCTCGAGTTCATTCGGGATATCAGTGACAAAGGAATTATACTTTCGCTGTAACACCATTCACGGATTGTAGGATGAAAGTTGTTCTCCAACTTTCTACTTTCACTTGGGTAGCACTGATGTGTGACTAGGCACCGCTCTTTGCTTGTGAAGTCATAAGTGTTATGAACTTTCACTGCCAACGTGAAATGGACCTGCAGGGTCACACACATAGGATTTAACCTGGAAGAGGAGTTTTGTCCACAAAGAAATGTTTAGATTGATTACTAAAGGAGTTTAGTAGTTCAATTAAACACTCAATCAGTCGATAGCTCAATATCGTATGGTTCAAGGTGTTGGACGCATTGATTGGAGTATCAGATTGATTGAAATCACAATTGACTGATTTTGCCCAACCTGTGCTCCCAACCGATCGGTTCATGTGATGAACCGGTCGATTGAGGTTGCTGAACCGGTCAGCTGGAGTGTCCAGGCCGATCGGCTCATGCCCAGGTTGAAACGACCGGTTCAAGGGTTGAACCGATCGGCTCAACTGGTGCAATCGGTAAGAATTTTCCTTTGGTTTCGAATTGCCCAATTCGATTGGGAATAATATTGGTATTCGATACCAATTGGGAAAGAAACAAGGAAAGTCTTTTTGAGCCAGATTAGGACCATGAACCGATCGGTTCAGGGCACTAACCGATCGGTTGGAGTGCCCCAAACGATCGGCTCAGGTCTAACCGATCGGCTCAATGGCCGAACCGATCAGTTCAGTTGTGAACCGATCATTTCAAGTTGCGAATCGGTTGCTTTTTGTGGAAAATTCTCGAACCCTTCTACTCCTGCATTAGTCCCGCATTGCCCAGGATGGAGAACCTTGTCCCATGACTCTCCTATATATATATAGGGGGTATTGGGGGCTTCTCACAGTACAGCTCAGTGCAACCAGTTGCTCTGCAAGTTGTCGTTCTCTCTGGTTTTGGTAACCGTGAGAGAGCCCGAGCAAGTGCTTCCCGCAAAAGGGAGGTGCAGCAAGGGAAGGACAACTACAGTTGCAACAGGAGGCAGGAGAGTGTGTTGGCGACTAGTACGTCAACAGGAGGGTGCGACTCCTTCCACTTCCTTATGGGACAAGGAGTGTGGAGTTCCAGGTGGTCCGTGTGGACTACTACAGAGGAGGGAGGACACTGCCGCTTAGGAGGACAACTCTCATCCGACAGTCCGGTTCGAGTAGGAGTTGTCAGTCCCGGTGCGACCAAGAGCTGCACAAACACCGTCGAAGTCCGGAGTTGAAGACCGCGCATTGCGTGAGGTATTTTCGCCGAGCAAACCTCAGGACAAGGTATGATTCCGCAAACCATCCTTTCCTATTATATAGACATTGACGCGTTTCCTCGGTATGGGTTAGGGAGAAAATTTTTGTTTCCTCTGCCTTCTCTGTCTCCCCTAAAACCCAACAGATAGCGCATGAAAACACATCGGCAACGGTTGTTGCAAGAAAACCAACGACAAAAATGGGCCCGATTTCTGTCTCACAAAAAAACCTTTAGTCGTCAGTTGTTTGGTAAACAATTGACGTCGTATTTGAAATTTTGGAGGCAATTTTTTTACACTGAAAAAATTGGATTTGGCGGGCGATTTTAGGCGTCGGTTTCTTACTGAGCAACCGACGCTAAACAAAAAGTGATACCCATGTCTGGACAGTCTTCACATATAGATGTTGGTTTGGGCTTTCATTCGATGTTGTAGGGTTTAGGCGTTGGTTTTTGGGAAACAACTGATGCCTCTAAATGTGAAATTATAACCCATTTCTATAGCAGTGAAAGAATTTGAGGAATATTAGTTGCACATGTGGGTTATCTATCTCACTTATTGATGAACATGTGAGTACTTGGGATGTTTGGTATTCAACAAGTGATTTGTATGCGATAAAATGGTTTATGGATGGATCTTTAAGTATGACTTGGTGAAAAAACGTTAGTTATATTATGTTGCTAATGTTACATGACATTTGAGATGTATTCGATTTCAATATACATATACATGAGCCTTTATGAAAAACTAGTATCATATTGGTCATGCACTCAAGATTTTGAAAGGTGTGGTATAAATTAGCATAGATGATGAAAAACTATGATAGATTTTTTATAATGAAATGATTATCCTATGACTTTTTATTTAGGTTTTAATATTTTATGTATTAAAGACTATAATTTCTAATAAATGATGATGCTCATGAGGGTTAGCAAGCATGCCCCAATCCAGGTCATGACTGTTGTTGATCTCGTAATGGAGACATTGTCTCTTAGCCCCTGAACCTATAGGGGGAAATGGTAGTGTTTTTTTCCCCTAATCTCCATAGATTATAGGAGTGATCATCCCTATTAGTGTGACCCTATGATGTTGAGAGAGAAGGACCTTCCTAACAAACCCTTCCTTATGTTTGTTTTGCAAAGGAGTGAGGGAGAACAAGTCACATCCTCCCTTGCATTCTACACTGCAAGTTGCATGTCAAGGAGGGAGAGGGGTGACACAGACGGTGGATGTCTTTTTATAAGGTTTTGAATGGAGGAATATGATCCCCAGGTGAAGGTTGAATTGGGATTAAAGGTTAACAAAGGTGAATGAATGACCCTACTACACGTCTAATTACCGGTTTCATAAGCACCTACACCAGTTCTATTAGCATAGGTGCATGCCTATCTAATAGAATCCAACACCTAAATAGAATCTAAGGAGCCTCAGTTGATTTTGTATGATCTTCCTCAAGTGTTTTCTCAATGAATAATTTGTATCCGCCATCTTTCCTATTTTTCCAACCGCTTCCTAGAGGTCCTTCATGGTCTAGGGGATTTTGGAACCCACATTGAATCAGGGGTTTCTAAAAAGCTTCTTTCTACAACCTTAAAGGATCATCAACAACCATCACCCTAGTTTAAGGTCTATTTCTCGCTCACAAGCCCACCAGACCATCCCCTTGTGGCGACAGTACTTGACAATAGGGCTTTGAGGCCCACCTGTGCTCCCTGACACACAAGGAGGGATGATGGGCGACTCCAAAGATGGAAGTTTCTCTACTACTTCTGGTCGAAGATGCTGGTGTGCACTTTCCAACAGAGGAATCAAAGAGTTCCATTCACTGATAATGAAGATTGGACTATGGACACTGGAGAGGGAGGAGAGAGGCATGAGCCGTGAGGGGTGAGTGTCTGGATAAGGTGGACCGACCCAACCAATTAGCAAGATAAATTGACTCACCTAGGAAAAGATGTGTGCTCAAAGGGGCTACGTGTCTTTAGTCTAAGACCTGGTCGAGAAGAATCAATGATTGTCATATTCCCCAAGGTAAATATTGTTTAATTTTTCACATATACATGGACTCTTAGAAAATGCACTATAATTAGCTCCCTCGGCCAATAAATTCTAAAAATATATCCATAGACTCACTAAAATGTCCTCTTTTCTCATAGAACCCTCAGATCAGACTTTTGATCATCTATTAATGATTGTTTCTAATATAGAAGTAAATGCTTCTTTTATGGTTCATATAATTGAAATATTCAACGAACAATGTGTATTAAACATAAGAAAAATATTTCAGAATCCTAATAACATGTGATCCCTAAATATGGATTCTGATATGATTATTATTCCAAATTATTAGCTCTTTACTCATTAATGATGATGTAAATGGTTTTGACCTCATATTAATTCTAGAAAATAAATAAAACATTATAAAAATATGACATTCACACCAAACCTTAATAATGATATATAGATCAGAATAAAAATATCAGACACCATCCTAACATCATATTCCACCTAGGTTTGGTTAGACCCTTGTTGGACCTCAATAACCATAAATAATGGTGAACCATGTGTTAATGATGATTAATATTTATTAACCAGGTGATGTCTAGAGATCTAAATGATCCAAGATAATTAGGATACTCTAAATTTAGGTATGTGGTTTTTATTTTATTACATGATAATGGTTTTCTTGTTTGGACCATGATATCTATGTATTAATTGCAAATATTGAATGTTGTATTATTATCAGTGCTCGATGATTTGTCACTCAAAAACATAATTTATGGTTAGATGTTTTGTAGTTATTAAGATGTTCATTATCCATCTTGTAAGGGAATGTAATAATGTTTCCTAGTACAACTCCCTAGAGTACACAGTGTACATGAAGTTCCCAAGAGTAACTGGTACACGGGATATGACCCTACATATATGTTTTTCTACTAGTCCACCTTCATAATGCAATTCATCTAGAAAAATGATTAAAATTGGCATATTTCTGCTATTAAAGAAATAATTGTGATGATATTTTATATCTTTTTGCAAATTTTTCAAAAATTGAAAATCATAAATATATGTATCTTTCTACCAACGTACACAACACCTTGTGTGTTTTATCTTTTATTTAACATATTTTTTAGGTTCAAAGCTAGCATGGAAGAAGAGTTGGGAAATGAGCAATGTACATGTTATACCTATTGTTAATAATATGCACATTGTGACATTAAACCCTAGAATTATATAAGTCATCACATAACTTGCTTCATTAATGATCTAATTTTCTCAATTGTGTCTCACACATTTTCAACAAAAGTTAGACCTTCATATCTTGATACAATCAAAATTTCACCCAAATGGACCATCATATAATTTTCTATGAATTTCATAATTTATTTGAGAGAGATCCTAATATAGTTTCCTTTTCTTCACCTCTTTTACTTGATTAGCCCACACCACCGATCCTAACCAAACATGGTTAAAGAGTGACGATGAGGTTGGCCACCTGACAATGAATTGAGGGCCTAATCTAGTTTCCAATTTAACCTTCAAAATGTTATAGGAGGTGATAATGACGTTGGCCACCTGACAACCACTGATGTTGCCCACATTTCCTCTATGAATTGGCTTCTATCCATAACGGGACCATAAGAGGGGCAATAATTTATTTAGCAATAATAAGGGTAAAGTCTTCCACATAGTAGAGAATGATAGTGTTCATTTCACTATGGGCCATGAATGGTATGGCTAACGTTCTTACATATCCTAGTACTCTAGTCTAGAATCCGTAATCTTGTTCTCTCATAAGAATAGTCACAATATTGAGGAGATGTCAAAGTTTCTAGGAAAACCTCAAACTCATCTTTACATTAATATGGATGAAGGGATTTGGTAAAAATAATGCATATGGGTCTGAAAAGATTCAAATTTGATAAATAACGTATAACAAGAAGATTAAGGGTACAAGTACATGATTCACATTGGATTGTATAAAATGTTCAACAATATGTAGAGACACTTTTAATGGAGGAACATGAACACATATATTTCTACTTTGATCTCAAAAGGCCTGATATGTTAGTTGATCAAGGACTAACTCTGAAGGGAAGGAGATCTCCTACGACCCCTATTATCACTAAATAGAATTGGAAGAACATCATTATAGATTTAATGGTGAGTTTACCCATGTCTAGAGACCAAAAAAAATCAATTTGGATTGTAGATGAACACTTTCCTAAATCAGCCAATTTTATGCTCATGAAAACACAACCTATGTTATAAAGTTGGCATAACTATAAATTTTAAAGTGAGAAAGTACATTGAATTGTAGTATCTATTGTATCATATTGTGAAACAATGTTTACTTCCATTTTATGCCAGTAAGGGCAAAAGTGTTGGGGTACTCAACTGAACTTCAATACAATGTATCATCCGCATATTGATGGGCAATCTAATTCATGTCTTAGAGGATTTGCTGAAATCATGTGTCCTATACTGGAGTGGTTCATGGAACAAGTACCCTCCTTTTATGGAATTTCACCTACAATAATAGATGCCAATGCAATATTAGCATGCCTTCCATGCAATATTAGCATGCCTTTGTATGAAGCATATATGGAAGTGTGTGTAGATCTTTGCTTCACTGAAATGAAGTAGGAAAATAGTAATTTTGAAATTAGGTGAATGACAACAAGATTTTGATGATATCAACATGATCAGGTAAAGGTTGAATAGGGAATATGATTATCAAATTAAATTGTTAAGATTAATTTTAACAATAAAGTACACATTATAAGTATGTATTCTGAATTAGTTGAACTTAGCTATGAACTTAAGAAGGGTTTTTATAATACAACGAATGAGCTATGCAATGAATAATAATGATAAGATGTGATTTGAAATGGCAATGGGATGTAGAAAAAGTTTGTTATGTAAGAAAACATGTGGTACTTAATGTGGAAGTAGGAATTGAAAAAGAGTGAGAATATTGTATATTCCAATTTGATTATATATGATTTTGGAAATGGACATTTTGGAAGAACAGATTCCCTTATGATTAATTTTAGATGCAATCCTAATTGAAGTCATGATGAATATTTTCATAAATGGAAAGTGGAAATAAAGTATTCAATGATTCTAAGATAATCAATGGACTAGTACTCACAACCCAATGTTGGTTGGTGGTTTTTAGTACAACTTTGGATACTAAAAAGATAATAAAAAAACTATATGATAGAGTCACTTATGGGGATCTTAGATGAGAGAATAAATTTATGTTTAGTATATATTTTTAGGGAAAGCACTAGTATCTTAGATTTTCATTTTATTGGTATTTTCACACTACAACCTCCTACAAAATAATAAATGGCAAAGGAATTTGTATGGAATGAAAATGATGTGGGCATCCACAAAAAGAAACATGATGGTGGATGGGTGATGATCAGAAGCCCATAGAACATAAAAGGATTTTGGCCTCCAAATATGGGCATCCACCAAAAACACATTGGTGGTTGATTGGTAATGTTTATAAGCCTTTAGATTTAAAGGAAATATTTATTTGACCTTGCTTAATTCCTGAGATAAATCAACATTACAAGATACACTCCTTTAAAGAAAGGATCTAAGAAAGAAGTTCAAGAGGATTATAGTTTATTGAAATTATGTTTGATACTAGAGAAGGGGAAAAAGAAATTAATGAAAGCAAACTACATAAGAGAAATGAATGAAAGAAGAGATGTTCAAGTATAGGCATTAGGAAAAAGGATTATTAAATTCTAGAAAAGGATGATGATATCAAAATGCAATGGGAAAACTACAATATATTAGTTTTCAACATAGATACTTTTCATAATGTAAAAGACTCTAGTCAAATTACATCAGGTATCACATATACACCAAGATCTTGAATGATTTTGAGCTCACACATGCTTTAACAAAGATAATATAAAACTAACATATGGTCTTGGACCATATAGATTGATTTATGGAAGCGCATGAGTGATTACGGGTCTAAGTGATTAACGACTTTCTTCAGTCTTATAATTCAATATAATAAATTTCATATTAGTGGAGAATGAGCAGTCTTCTCTAGGTCTATAAGAACAACATAGCTATTCAAAGGTACACACAAATTACATATGTATGAAGTAGTCGATCACACTATGAGACATTAGTAGTGGATTATTGAGCAACAAATAAGATCTAAAGTGGTGTATATTAGATAGCCAATTTCATTTCATGTCCAAAACATCCAGAAAAGATTCTACTTCTTTGATAATAATGCTTGTGAATAAGTATAGAGAATTGAATAGATTATCACATGGTTTTATTAAATTATAAAATGGTCCTAAGAAAGTACCTATAGTAGTATTGTGGTGGGTTTTGGATCAAAAGGGCACGCCAACTCAGTTCTTTGAATTAACCAAAACATTTATTATAGTTCACATTCAAGTTTTAGGACTTGTGAGAAGAGACACCAAGGATTTCAATTAAAGTTTGGATACATCAATTTTAAACCCTAAGGTCAAATTTAGTTGTACTTCTATGTGTGAGTTGAAAAAGAATGCTCAACATCCGGACCCTAGGTGTTTGTTATTTTTCGATGATTAAAAATTTATTGGTGAGACTACAATAAGATTTCATGAAAAAGTTGTAATTGGAGAAAGGTGCTCAAAAGTAATGACCTAAGATCCGTTCAAGATGAATAAGCACGTGATTGGAATTTCATCCAAGGTAGGATTGTTAGTGATGGTTCAATTTAGACGGGTTGGATGTACCGAATGTGAATAGCTTCATTTGTTTGTTTCCGATATTATAAAAAATACCAAAGTTCAAGATAATGTATGTCAAAAGATTATACCAAGATGTATGAAAAACTTTCAAAGTAGAGTAGTATCTAAAAAGAAGATCCTACTTAGATTTACAGATAGGTCTCATAGATCAACCATGCTATATGAAAGTCAAAGCGGTGAAGGACAACGTCTATAGTCAAAATGTGCATGATGAGATGGATGTGTGAGAAGACAAAGAATGATCACTTGACAAATAATTATATTAGGATAAAATGTTGGCTGTGGGTATTGAGGATAAATTATGTGAGGATCTCCAGAGATGATATATAGACATGTACATCAGAAAGTGACACATACAACAATTTGAAACTATACAATCAAAGTAGATTATACTCGGGATAGTTTGAAACTTTACAACTTGATGACAATATGATCATAACATAGCTGATTGGAAAAGAAGAATTCACATAGTCAACTCTAACATGGTTCGGATTGAGAAATAAATGATGATGACGAGGGTAAAATCTCAATGCTTAACTAGAAATGAAAATACTGGGACCCAGCGTCTTTGGCTCTAAATAATATACATTAAAAGTAGTTCACTCTTTCAATAAAATCATGAGATACATTGGGATGTGATCCTACTGATCCACATCTCCTAGACAAAGTACAACGAAAGAGCTGGATGGAACGCCAATAAGGTTGTTGGGTGGGTCTCCCGGCACCCCTCTTTCACTACTCGAGCGGTGTCGGCTGGGATGGAGAAAGAAGATGGTCTGGCAGGATCGACCAAGGGGCGCTGAACCGCAATGGGGACTTGATGTTTGGTGCGTAGGGCGCATTGTCACAAACCAACCATGTGGTGGCAATAAGAGTTGCTCCCCTACTGTCCTGGACAATCCTGTTGGGCCTTTAGCAACGAATGGACAACTGTATGATGATTACAACTGTTTCTTGTTCCGCAAATCATGTGCTGCCTGTCATTAAGTTAGATTACTCACCAAGACCAAAGCTGATAGTGGCGTTCCGCGTACTTATCCAAGCAGCTGGGTTGGTCTGTGGGGGACCGTAAAAACGGAAGGGATTATGAGCAAGCAACATCGGACTAAAACAGTTTATGACAGATCGTGTCCGAGATTTCAACCAGGACAAGAAGTATTTTTAGAGAATTGGCGTGTCGACGGTGTCGTCCTGGGTTTAGGAGCATCCTCCAAGGGTGCAACAACAAATCAGAGATGATAAGGGTTTGTTATGGATATTATAAATTCATCACGGCACAATAGCCATCATCCAAGACAGGTTTGACAGATAACTAGCATATTTTGGCTGAGGAAACATCGATTATATACTGCATTTTAATGCGAGATAAGCCCCCTTGTAATACTACTGCATCCAAGCGCAAGATAGCCATTGTGAAACTGAGGTTTCGTCACACAAACGCAGTATTCATGTCCATTATACATTATTGCAATATTACCTGGGAGTTTGTAATGGTCTTGGATTGTAAAGTATCATTTACTAGACGCATACCTAATCTAATAAGTAATGCTACCTCGCACCAACTGATGGTACTGTAGTGTTTGGTTTTGGCTGCAGCCTGCAGGCAGAGTCTAGATTCCAATTTTGAAAAGATTGAATGCTTTACGACTAAGTAGAGCAACAATCACCTCTAAAATACGGAACACGGACCTTATCTGGCAAATGATGAAACCGGAAAACGGATGCACATTCAGATGAAATAACCTAGCAGTGCCCAAACGTCAAAACGAAACTTGACAAAGGATACACTAACATATGTACACAGTAACATAACAGTTGGTAAGATGACCAGAGACGCCGCACTGACCCCAGCGGCCTAGCCGCTGGGTAGGCCATTATTGCCTGTATGAAACCTTTCAAGTTGCCATTCCATTGATTGCTTGTATAATTCTCATCCCACTGCCAGTGCGTTGCTCCGACAAGAGAGGTACGCCATCCAGCTCACCTCATCATATTTTTTCGTGAAAGAAATTAAGCTTTTTTCGAGGTGACAAAAACGATAACGGAATTAGGTGAGAGGTGGTGGAGTCTCACTGTTGGCGAGGTCCACGAGCTCGCAGGTTTATCAGTATCTAGATGCATATTTTTCTGTTCACCCTGAGAACAAAGCCGTAAAAGTTCCCTTCATTTAATGTATATAGTACATTTCCAGTTAATTTTTCAAAAACAGATCAAAAGGAATGATAAACGAAGAGCATAAGTTTTCTATAACAGATCGACGTGCATGCTAACACGTGCAATGGTTGGGCAACTAAAAGAACACCGTCGGTGCCCAACTCAGAGTGGCTATGGGTGCTACACATAAAACAACCCGCAGATCATGGTCATCCTCAAACCACAACGGTGATATGTTACAAATTTTTATTACGATGTTATATGCAACATCAAACAATTAAGTTATCGTTTAACGGCAAGATCCAGATAACAAACATGAAGAAAAACAGTGTATAAGAACAGAAAGTAAAAAGGTTAGGATCTCTTTCCAGATCGTTCGTTTTACTAAGAAAAATCAGTGACCTGCAATTCTTGTGGATTTATGTTGTTCTTCTAGTCGACCCGATCATGAACCTGAATAAGGTTATCGTCTCGCTCGCGCTTGACGATGGTCGGCTACACTACCAGTGCAGCAGCGATCGCAGGAACTACTGCCTGGCAGATCACGTCTTGAGGAGAGGAAGGACGAACTTGTTACACACATGAGAAAATCTCTATACAACTCGAAGCGACGACTGAAGACTCTGCTTTAGGGTTTGCAAATATTGACAACTGATGTTCATGAGATGTGTTTAACCCTAATGACTGGAGGCTAATTTATAGCCTTACACACACCAAAATATATTCTCATTAAGACGTGATCACTTGATCGCTCTTGTACACGTTGCGGAAAAAATCCACAAGGAAAGCACTTTCCTATTAAAATTACTAAATCTGTATCAAAAAGAAAAAAATAATTAAATTAATCAGTAATTAATTATGTGGTTGTATCATAGTATAAAAAAAAGACGGAAGACAAATCCCACAACTCACAACCCACAACCCACAAGCCACAATCACGAACTCGTGCCCGACACGGCCCGACCCGACCAGGTCAAGCGAGGTGAGGCATGGCGTGGCGCGCGTGTATGTGTATGTTGTGGTCACTATACCCACCAAGGAGGTGAGCATAATCTTCCCTAGGATCTTTGGACACTAGTGTCACATATGATCCTACATATAAGGACAACAAAAGTTTTAGGAGTGAGCAATGTGGGATTAAACTTCTTCCTCATTTGTACTAGGCACAAAACTACATTTCCTCGTTGTACTAGTTGGACTACTTTGGACTTAACACATTCTATATACATGGCTAACAACCATATATATAATCAATCCTCCACAAAATCCAATGTGTAGTGTTCTCTACCAATCAGTCCTCCATATTGTACTTTCAGTAAATGTCTTTCGATTTGTATCTACTTAAGTTATCCAACTGTGACCACCACATGAACTACATGAATAGAAGTCTTGAACCTAAACCTTAGGTGAAAGAGTATAGGTTGGTAAGAATAAAATAAATACATTACAAAAAAGTAATATGATGCTTTAAAGTCCATGCATCCAAACGTCATATCTCGTGATTAATATCGGGGAACAACCCAATTTCCATGTTGCAGCCTATACAACATCAATCATTTAGTTGGAGTCTCCAAGGATGTACTGTTAACATCCTGTCGTAAGACTTGACATCATTCAAAGAGTAATCTCTTACTAACTTGCATCCATGACACTAATAGGTTTCCCAGTGGATAGACACACAAATACAAGAAGCATCAAAAGAAAAAACATAGTGTCATCTAATTCACCCGAAAGTTTGTTATATTACCACTTTGAACCCAATTTGTGAGATCTCTACTCTGTTGGGTTGGATTGCTACTGCCTGAGAATAATGAGGGGTTTCAGTCCCATCCCCAACCTGGATTTTCCCATCAACGCTATAGTAAGACATTTAGTGGAAGGATCAATTGAATTATATTTGGTATTGACGCAGTCCACAACCACAACCCCATTAGACACTAACTCCCTTACAGACTTCAGTCTGACCTTGGATGTATCTATGCTATTTTTTATTGTACTTGGAACTCTTTATCTTAGCAATAGTTGTAGTTCTATCATAGTGAATTGAAATTGTAGGAAGTAGCTTCTTTACAATAGGTAAACTAGATATAAATCCATGTGGCCATTCAGCTTCCAATTCAGTTTCATTAAAGCACACAACTCTACATTAAAAGTAGACCGAGACAATATGGTCTATTTCTTAGACCTCTAAGAAATAGATCCTCCTCCCAATAGAAATACATATCTTGAGACACCATTACTCCCAGAGTTCATGACAATCCAACTTGCATCACTATATCCTTTGACTATAGAAGGAAATTTGCCATAATGCAGCCCAAGAGAATAAGTTCCCTTGATATACCTCAAAACCCCATCAAGAGCTTTCTAATGGGTCTTGTCAGGACAACGGGTGTATCTACTTAACTGCTCATAGGAAACACAATGTTCAGATGTGTGCAGTTCATAAGATACATCAAACTTCTGATAATCTAAGTATCATAATTGAGACACTATAACTATAGTCACATTCTTGAACAAGGCCTTGGAATAATCATATTGAGTCTTAACGTGTTTATATGATGTGTACTCAAACCTCTTGAGTATCTTCTTGTTACAACCCCAATTTTGGGTTCATTTGCTGAGAAACGTAATTTCTCATATTAAAGATATTGGAGCAAATAATGATATAATTTGTTTTGAATAAACGGATTTCGTTCACAATAGCCTTGATGATTGTGTTGTGGGCTTTATTAGCTATTGGGCCCAATAACAAGGAAATTCAATTAATAAATGAATAATTGAGTTTTTGGAGAAAAGAGAGATGTGGAAACCTCTAGAAGGCAAAATAGCTTAATCCAAAGATGGATTTCGTACCACATGGGTTCCTTGAGTTCCAAGGAGTCCAAAGTTGCAAGATAATGCAAAAAGGAAAAGAAAAAGATCAATTAAGTATTTCTTTATTAAGAAAGAAATTGAAAATAATGAAAATATGGGAAATAAGTGATAAGGAGATATAATTGAGTTATCCTTGGTGGGATTTCATATCCCAAGCATTCCTAATGTAAAAAGGAAAACCAATGAGGAAAATAAAAGAGAAATAAAGAGAATTCCTCAAAGAGAGATATTTTAATAAGAATAAAACAAGATAATGTGAAATAATGCATATTGATGCATTTAAGGATAATGAGTATTCCTTAAAAAGGAATTTCGAATTCTTTGAGTTTCTTAGGATCCAAGGAATCCCAATGAAGAGGAAATAAAGATAAAATACCAAAATTGTTAAATAAGAAGATAATGTGCAAACATAATTAATGGATTGTAAAGAAGGAAGTTTTTTCTACTAAATGAAAATAGAATTTCTTGCCTTTAGAATAAGGGGCAAGTACTAAGAGGATAAAATAAGCTATTTTCAAAATCTTGAGCATAAAGAAATATCAAGGAGATAAAATTTGGATTTTCCTAATGACTAAGGGATATGAATAATTAGAAAAGAGAGGATTTCTTTGTAAACAAGGAAAGGAGTTTTCCTATTGACTATGGGACTTACTCTCCTCATGGGTAGGCATGCTAGGATGCTGCTACCCATCCCTATAAAAGGAACGGATCCACAGACTCGAGCTTTTCCTTGTCTCCCACTCTTCTCCACCTTCTTCTTCAAACTTGTTCAAACCCTAACCTGGGTGTACCTCTATCCCTGGAGCAACGAGGGGGTCTACTTGTAGTCTTTATGGAAGCAAGACGTACCCACGACAACTGAGGAATGATTAGCCATCATCCCCTTGTGTTTGTCCACACACAACACTGACAAGAGGATTGCAAACCTGCAAGGAAGCACATGCTTGTCGTACCTAGAACTGACCATTTCGGCCATGTGTTGCGGCTTGGTTGGCTACGACAGGGAAGGTCGGAGGTAGGGCGTCCACTTCCGGCAGGCTACAGGTCGTGGAGCGAGGGAGAAAGTTGTGTGGGCCGCTGCTAGGGCGACGCAGCGCGCCATCGCAAGGTGGAAGACGACCCACGGGTCGTTGGACCGTCTTGCCCCTCCGCAGGCTGAAGGTGCGGCCACTTAACCAAGGGTATAACCGTAATTCGGTTATGTTTCCTAAAGCAATCACTTTGCATGAGATGGGTGACGTGGCGCGCAGCCATTGGTCCATCAGTTAAATATTTGCTAAATTCATATCTAAAGATTGGTAGCTCGAATTAGTACGAATAAAATATGAAAATTGATTAGGAGAACGGGAGGAATCCAATAAAAATGATATTAAAGATTGATTCCATTCCTAATTGCAAAAGTACTATAAGTTGATGAAAATTACATTAAAGTTAAGTTAAAAACCCTATTTGTGATTAAAGGTTAAATCTAGTATGATTAATGGGTTAATTGAAGTATTAATAACCTGTTGAATGATAATGTTAGATTCGAACCTGATCTAGATGTAAAATTTCATGATTTAGGGTTTTACCCCATATGATAATGATTAAGTAAAAACCCTAATTTAGGGGCAAAGAGGATAAGATCATGTTTAATTTGAAAAATGTGAAAATATGTTGTTATATGATGGTTCTAATCTATTTCGAGCTTTAAAGTTCCTAATCAAGGATAAAACCCCTAAAAGTAGTAATTATGGTTTTCTCATGAATAAAAGGTAGTATTAATGGCAAATCGAGTTTATATGTGAATTGGACCATAATGAACTATGAATTGATGATAAATGTGTATAATGATCTGGTCATGGAATAAAAAGGATAAAAATAGTAGCTTTAATGTAAAAGAGGCTTAATGGACTTATTTAATGGTTAATTATTCCTTAAATCCGAAACTGAGGATTAGATGTTGAGATAATTAGGGTTTGTGATCAATTGTGTTAAATTAGGGTTTAATATAGTAAAAGATGAAGAGAAACCCTAATTGTAATAGAAACCCTAAAAGTGAATTAGAAACCCTAGGAAGCGAGCTAGGTTTAATGGATCTTGATGATGTGAATAATAAAAAGGGAATTACGTGATTATTTCAGTATCTTGTTGAAAATGCTTGCTTTCTTGGATTCTTATTTGCATGGATATTTCTGTCCAAATAGTCAGATCAGGTATGTGGTTAATTATGATTAATCGCATTAGTTTCCCGAGGGTTTTCTGAATGTTTCCTCGCATTGAATGCAATCTAAACAGTTTGGTTGTTCATACTACAATTATAAAGTCACTATGGCTATCACAGTTATATACATACATGTGAATTCTCGCACCTACATGCCACCCTGATGGAAGATGCCATAAAGGTCAGGCCCAGGAGGGTAGACCAATGGGCACCGTGAAAGGTGACCCCAGACACCAAGCTCGGGAATGAGAAGGTGGTCTATGATGCATGACTATGGAGCACCATGAGAGGTGACTCCCAGGCACCAAGCTCGGGATTGAGAAGGTGGCCTTAAGTCAATGGCATAGGAGAAACCCTAGAGGGATATGCCAGGGTTAGGGAAAAAGCGGTGGAGAATGACACATTGAAAATGTAAAGTGGCTTGTTAAATAATTTGATTGTGATTATTAAATTGTTAGCCATATTTGCAAAATTTTGGTTGTTCCCCCATACCAGTATATTTCGATATACTGACCGACGTTTTGTTTGTCGGTGTTTTAGGAACAACAATTGAAAGGACAAATAGTAAAGTGACACATTGTGGAAATAAGAAATAAAGTGCAAGGAGGATTAGGTAGATTAATTCAAGCTCTAGATAGATAGATTTCCAAAGTTTTCAAAGTTAAGTAAAGTTTTAATTAATACCAAATTCCAGTTAGTTAGTAGAATTTCATAATTATTATTGATTATTTGTCGAACCTTTGATCCTGATAATTGAATAACGGCTCTGACCTTCGGGTCTCCCTTAATTGGGGGTTACCGGGAGGCGGGGTCGTTACAATTGGCATCAGAGCGTAGGTTCCTCACTTCGTCTTTAATAATTATTAAATTTTACAAATTCTGTAGAACCCAAGGGAGTTATTAGAGGATTATCCGAAAGATAGAGGTGTCTAGAAAAGGATCACGACTGGGGGCTGGAAATATTTTCCTCCACACCGCTAGTCGAAATACGAGGACTCCCGGTTCTGTGTGACTGCCTGGCCAAAGTCTTAGGGTATGAATTGAAATAAGATACCTTTAGGAATCTCTCATCTTGTTCATCCCTTCTCAACTCAAATTATGTTAAGGACCTTAAGGATTAGGGTTTTCTCTCTTTTCCTCACCCTCTTGAGGTATGGGTAAGGTAGATAAGGATTAAGGAATCCTCCACCAAATTAATGAAAAGCATGTAAATAAGATGTCATGGACATAAGCTTAATAGATTAAGCACAAACTAAAGAATAGATACATGCTTAGGTCGTATGACATGAGTTGTCATTGCCCTCAGGAGAGACCTGAGGATAGACCTTCTTGTCAGGAGGATGAGTAGAGAAAGTGAGTCTTGGAGGTAGAGACTCCATTAAAGTAGAGACCTAGCACATCCTTTGAGGATGATGTTAACCCTAACCCTAAGTGAATGTTAGAGAAAGAGATGACATGATGAGTTAGATGTCATGGTTGACCATGTGTTTGGATAAACATGCCTTGGATGCCATACGACCCATGAGAGGTTGGATAACCTGGTATCTCTGGCGACCCAACCCTAGAGAGGGTCATGCATGTTAGAGCGAAGGATAGCTCCTTCATGGATGAGGTCATAGAGGAACCTATAGAACCCTATGGGCTTGTGCAAGTAGGGTGTAGCTTACACCCAGGGTACGTCAGTAGTGCTGACAGTAGGATGAAACCCTGGACAAGGAATCATGATGGATGTCTTATGAGATAAACATAAAGAGCTAAAGGATAATCTTGAGCCAAACATGAGTTGAGAAAAGGCTTCACCCAGGTAGAGATATGCTGGTAAGCTTGATCCAACTTCCTGAAGTGAGGCTGGATGTGGAGTTAGATCTAGAGAGAGAAAGCAGGACCCAAGAAAGAAGGTTGGAAGCTTAGATTCTAAGACATGAGGAATAGTGGGGATGCTTCTAGTACCTATGGTATAGGTGATTACGTACTAGATGAGATGAAGAGTGCTTTAGACCTTGAAGAAGATGAAGTAGCAAGTTGTGAAGCCTTGTACCTAGTTGGTTGTCCTGGTAGAGGACACAACTCTGAGGTGTTGCTAGTATAAAAGGTTCATGGGAGTATATGACATACCTTGGACATGCTTGATTCGTGGTTAAGAGTTTGAGCAGGAAGTTGGACACCCAAAGGTGAACCTAGGGTTCCTAGGCCTAAGAGGGGAAGTAGTGTACCTGATTCTCATAATGAGGTTTAAATCTCTATAGATACGAGCATGGTACTCCTCATGTTTAGAGGAAAAAGGAAACCCCTTAAGTTTAAAGGTAAGTTTGATGAACCCCTCACAACTAAGTTGATCAAATGTTGAGGAAAGAGAACAAGTGTGATCTAGCATGGTTTTGTAGGTACGCTTGTGCCTTAGTAGTTGTTGGATTAAGCATGCTCATGTGAATATAAACCTTAGGGAAGCTTGTGACCTTTGTTATCAAGGTGTAGTTTCCTCCCATCCTAGGAGAGGGACCCTTTGGTAGGGATTTTACCAGTTTGGTTGGTTTTGAGGTAACCTAAGGAGGTTTCATAGGATCTTGAGAAGCTAAGTGAAGAGTACATGGCATGAGGATGAACCTATAGACCCATAGACCACCCTCTCTATGTGCATGTGGATGTATTACCATGGAGGTAACCAGTATGGGGCTTGACCAAGGTAGGAAGGTTGTCGTGATCCCTATGAAAGGATGAAAGTCAGCTCATGAATGCAGGAAGAGATACGATGAATGCTTGGGTAAGGTTATAAGTTGGACATGTACTATAATAGAATCCTAGGTCTATCCTAGGGTCAGGTAGGGATAAGACCGATGGAAGAAGGAGTTTCCTAATTCCCTAGTTGCACAGGACCATAGGGTCGGGAGGTAACAACTATCTTTGTCTGAGGGACATGGGTTAGGAGATTGATCACCTTCATGAACTCATGGGACCCAAAGGGCAGATGAGTGGGGCACTCTCTTGATGCATGAGGGAAGACAGATGACCCCAAAAGTGCCGACACCGTATAGACCTCGAGGAGATGACCGAGGGATGTGTTTAAACCATAGTAGTTTCAAGACTAGTTTTCCATGGAAGTAACCTTGACATCGAGATGATTGTGATGTAGAGGCATAGGTGGCGCGTCTCAACTTGGATTTAAAGGTGTACTGGCAAGGTGGGATGTACCATCTCTACTCTTGGAACAGGAAGAACTCTGTATTTGGGCTACAACCAAATGCTTATTTCCTCTTGTTATGGGAGTGAGAGATAGGACAATACGCATGTCATACATCAAGGATAAAGGTGATGTGAGTTGGAACGTTGCTACAAGGCATGAGGACAAAGATGATAACATACCCTTGTGGGGCGAGTGGTACATGGATGGTTTACAAACACTAAGGGTATTAAGGACATCTTTTGGTGAGGATGCTTTATCATGAGCTATGAGTCATACAAGATTGAATTCAAAAACAAAGAGGATGAGCTCAGAGTTTTCTCGATGAGGAAAGACTTAGAGCTGAGATGAGATAATAAGTAGAATACATGGAGGTGTATGTCTTCAACATTACCTAACACCTAAGGATAAGAAGTGGTAATGAATGCTCTGGTTGAAATATAGGTGCCTAGTTAGTTGGAAGCTAGAAGAAGTTGAGGTTGTTCGACTAACCCTATGTTTGGAAAGAGGATGTGTTTTGGCTAACACACAGATGTAACAAGATATGTTAAACAAGTTAATGGTTGTTTGGTTAGCCAGTTTAGTCCTTGATGTAGTAAAAGGATGGTGATAGAACCTCAGATACACTTCTTTGGATAGGAAGGTAATAAAACCCTTTTGATAGTGGTTTAGGGTTTCCGAGGTATCAAGCTTGAGGAATCATAACAATACAGGAGGTCATGATATTCCTTGGTACTACAAAGATAGTAAGTGATGGTAGCACTCTGGATGCTTAAAACAAAGTTGCATGTACCATGTGGCCATGCAAGCCAGGAGGTGAAGGACGAACATCAGTAACCCAGTATATCGATATAGAGGATAAATGAGTCCCTGAGAGGGAATGGGAGTTCATAACTATGGATGTTGTGGTAAGTCTCCCTTTGACCCAGAAGGTCAAGATGCAATATGGGTTATGGTAGATCGCCTTACCTAGATGACATGAGAAAGAAAGAATGTTGTCAAGAGATAGATTCTATTGAACATACATAAGAGAGAGAGAGATGGTTCAACTACACCATGATGCAAGTTCAAAAGTTCTTGAGTATGACCTAAAGGTTCACTCCCATGTGATGGGAGTAGATACCTAAAGAACTTGATGTTAGTACAGTTTAGCACCCCATACTAATGATTAGCAGGATCCATACTAGTGGGTCTGATGAGAGAGCATGGGTGATCATTCAGGGTGATACAAAGAGACAGTTCTTAAGATGTGACGTTAACCACCATAACCTTTATCGGGATGCAAGAAGTCTTATATAGAGGTTGTATCGGTCACCACTTCATTAAGATGATGTTGGTGAAGGAGGCCTCGCGAAGGTCAAAAAAGAACCTTAGTGTGTGCAGATGAAGTCACTTTGATCGTGCAATGGCTGAGAGAGAGCCCAGTGGTGACATGAGTCATGAGCTGATGCGAAGCATACTAACATGCAGTTCACTGTGGGAAAATATGTGATGTGAAAAGTTGACCCCTCTAAGCTACATCTGAGAAAGTTGAGTCCCCGATATAGGGGTCCATTTGAGATGGATCGGTGGATATGGTTGTGTTTAGCCTTACCCCTCAGGATAACATGATGTATAATGTGTTACATGAGTCCGATCTAGAGCACTATGTGAGGTACCTAAGCCATGTGTTGAGCCCTGAACCTATTCGGCTTTTGTGAGGCTGAAATGTCCTGAGTCACCTTTGAGGGTAAGATATACCAAGGTAAGAAAGAACTCAGATGGGAGAATATGATATGATGAAGGTTCTTGGGAAGCGCCATGGAAAGGGGGAAGCCACATGGGAGCCATGATGGACACATGAAAGGCTTATCCTGTTTGTTTGCTTGCTTGATGGAATTTTGAGTGCAAAATTCTTATAAGAGGGGAAGGATGTTACAACCACAATTTTGGGTTCATTTGCTGAGAAACGTAATTTCTAATATTAAAGATATTGGAGAAAATAATGATATAATTTGTTTTGAATAAATGGATTTTGTTCACAATAGCCTTGATGATTGTGTTGTGGGCTTTATTGGCTACTAGGCCCAATAACAAGGAAATTCAATTAATAAATGAATAATTGATTTTGTGGAGAAAAGAGAGATGTGGAAACCTCTAGAAGGAAAAATAGCTTAATCCAAAGGTGGATTTCATACCACTAGGGTTCCTTGAGTTCCAAATAGTCCAAAGTTGCAAGATAATGCAAAAAGGAAAAGAAAAAGATCAATTAAGTATTTCTTTATTAAGAAAGAAATTGAAAATAATGAAAATATGGGAAATAAGTGATAAGGAGATATAATTGAGTTATCCTTGGTGGGATTTTGTATCCCAAGCATTCCTAATGTAAAAAGGAAAACCAATGAGGAAAATAAAAGAGAAATAAAGAGGATTCCTCAAAGAGAGATATTTAAATAAGAATAAAACAAGATAATGTGAAATAATGCATAATGATGCATTTAAGGATAATGAGTATTCGTTAAAAAGGAATTTCGAATTCTTTGAGTTTCTTAGGATCCAAGGAATCCCAATGAAGAGGAAAGAAAGATAAAATACCAAAATTGTTAAATAAGAAGATAATGTGCATACATAATTAATGGATTGTAAAGAAGGAAGTTTTTTCTACTAAATGAAAATAGAATTTCTTGCCTTTAAAATAAGGGGCAAGTACTAAGAGGATAAAAGAAGCTATTTTCGAAATCTTAAGAATAAAGAAATATCTAGGACATAAAATTTGGATTTTCCTAATGACTAAGGGATATGAATAATTAGAAAAGAGAGGATTTGTTTGTAAACAAGGAAAGGAGTTTTCCTATTGACTATGGGACTTACTCTCCTCCTGGGTAGGCATGCTAGGATGCTGCTACCCATCCCTATAAAAGGAACGAATCCACAGACTCGAGCTTTTCCTTGTCTCCCACTCTTCTCCTCCTTCTTCTTCAAATTCGTTCAAACCCTAACCTGGGTGTACCTCTATCCCTGGAGCAACGAGGGGGTCTACTTGTAGTCTTTATGGAAGCAAGACGTACCCACGACAACTGAGGAATGATTAGCCATCATCCCCTTGTGTTTGTCCACACACAACACTGACAAGAGGATTGCAAACCTGCAAGGAAGCACATGCTTGTCGTACCTAGAACTGACCATTTCGGCCATGTGTTGCGGCTTGGTTGGCTACGACAGGGAAGGTCGGAGGTAGGGCGTCCACTTCCGGCAGGCTACAGGTCGTGGAGCGAGGGAGAAAGTTGTGTGGGCCGCTGCTAGGGCGACGCAGCGCGCCATCGCAAGGTGGAAGACGACCCACGGGTCGTTGGACCGTCTTGCCCCTCCGCAGGCTGAAGGTGCGGCCACTTAACCAAGGGTATAACCGTAATTCGGTTATGTTTCCTAAAGCAATCACTTTGCATGAGATGGGTGACGTGGCGCGCAGCCATTGGTCCATCAGTTAAATATTTGCTAAATTCATATCTAAAGATTGGTAGCTCGAATTAGTACGAATAAAATATGAAAATTGATTAGGAGAACGGGAGGAATCCAATAAAAATGATATTAAAGATTGATTCCATTCCTAATTGCAAAAGTACTATAAGTTGATGAAAATTACATTAAAGTTAAGTTAAAAACCCTATTTGTGATTAAAGGTTAAATCTAGTATGATTAATGGGTTAATTGAAGTATTAATAACCTGTTGAATGATAATGTTAGATTCGAACCTGATCTAGATGTAAAATTTCATGATTTAGGGTTTTACCCCATATGATAATGATTAAGTAAAAACCCTAATTTAGGGGCAAAGAGGATAAGATCATGTTTAATTTGAAAAATGTGAAAATATGTTGTTATATGATGGTTCTAATCTATTTCGAGCTTTAAAGTTCCTAATCAAGGATAAAACCCCTAAAAGTAGTAATTATGGTTTTCTCATGAATAAAAGGTAGTATTAATGGCAAATCGAGTTTATATGTGAATTGGACCATAATGAACTATGAATTGATGATAAATGTGTATAATGATCTGGTCATGGAATAAAAAGGATAAAAATAGTAGCTTTAATGTAAAAGAGGCTTAATGGACTTATTTAATGGTTAATTATTCCTTAAATCCGAAACTGAGGATTAGATGTTGAGATAATTAGGGTTTGTGATCAATTGTGTTAAATTAGGGTTTAATATAGTAAAAGATGAAGAGAAACCCTAATTGTAATAGAAACCCTAAAAGTGAATTAGAAACCCTAGGAAGCGAGCTAGGTTTAATGGATCTTGATGATGTGAATAATAAAAAGGGAATTACGTGATTATTTCAGTATCTTGTTGAAAATGCTTGCTTTCTTGGATTCTTATTTGCATGGATATTTCTGTCCAAATAGTCAGATCAGGTATGTGGTTAATTATGATTAATCGCATTAGTTTCCCGAGGGTTTTCTGAATGTTTCCTCGCATTGAATGCAATCTAAACAGTTTGGTTGTTCATACTACAATTATAAAGTCACTATGGCTATCACAGTTATATACATACATGTGAATTCTCGCACCTACATGCCACCCTGATGGAAGATGCCATAAAGGTCAGGCCCAGGAGGGTAGACCAATGGGCACCGTGAAAGGTGACCCCAGACACCAAGCTCGGGAATGAGAAGGTGGTCTATGATGCATGACTATGGAGCACCATGAGAGGTGACTCCCAGGCACCAAGCTCGGGATTGAGAAGGTGGCCTTAAGTCAATGGCATAGGAGAAACCCTAGAGGGATATGCCAGGGTTAGGGAAAAAGCGGTGGAGAATGACACATTGAAAATGTAAAGTGGCTTGTTAAATAATTTGATTGTGATTATTAAATTGTTAGCCATATTTGCAAAATTTTGGTTGTTCCCCCATACCAGTATATTTCGATATACTGACCGACGTTTTGTTTGTCGGTGTTTTAGGAACAACAATTGAAAGGACAAATAGTAAAGTGACACATTGTGGAAATAAGAAATAAAGTGCAAGGAGGATTAGGTAGATTAATTCAAGCTCTAGATAGATAGATTTCCAAAGTTTTCAAAGTTAAGTAAAGTTTTAATTAATACCAAATTCCAGTTAGTTAGTAGAATTTCATAATTATTATTGATTATTTGTCGAACCTTTGATCCTGATAATTGAATAACGGCTCTGACCTTCGGGTCTCCCTTAATTGGGGGTTACCGGGAGGCGGGGTCGTTACAATTGGCATCAGAGCGTAGGTTCCTCACTTCGTCTTTAATAATTATTAAATTTTACAAATTCTGTAGAACCCAAGGGAGTTATTAGAGGATTATCCGAAAGATAGAGGTGTCTAGAAAAGGATCACGACTGGGGGCTGGAAATATTTTCCTCCACACCGCTAGTCGAAATACGAGGACTCCCGGTTCTGTGTGACTGCCTGGCCAAAGTCTTAGGGTATGAATTGAAATAAGATACCTTTAGGAATCTCTCATCTTGTTCATCCCTTCTCAACTCAAATTATGTTAAGGACCTTAAGGATTAGGGTTTTCTCTCTTTTCCTCACCCTCTTGAGGTATGGGTAAGGTAGATAAGGATTAAGGAATCCTCCACCAAATTAATGAAAAGCATGTAAATAAGATGTCATGGACATAAGCTTAATAGATTAAGCACAAACTAAAGAATAGATACATGCTTAGGTCGTATGACATGAGTTGTCATTGCCCTCAGGAGAGACCTGAGGATAGACCTTCTTGTCAGGAGGATGAGTAGAGAAAGTGAGTCTTGGAGGTAGAGACTCCATTAAAGTAGAGACCTAGCACATCCTTTGAGGATGATGTTAACCCTAACCCTAAGTGAATGTTAGAGAAAGAGATGACATGATGAGTTAGATGTCATGGTTGACCATGTGTTTGGATAAACATGCCTTGGATGCCATACGACCCATGAGAGGTTGGATAACCTGGTATCTCTGGCGACCCAACCCTAGAGAGGGTCATGCATGTTAGAGCGAAGGATAGCTCCTTCATGGATGAGGTCATAGAGGAACCTATAGAACCCTATGGGCTTGTGCAAGTAGGGTGTAGCTTACACCCAGGGTACGTCAGTAGTGCTGACAGTAGGATGAAACCCTGGACAAGGAATCATGATGGATGTCTTATGAGATAAACATAAAGAGCTAAAGGATAATCTTGAGCCAAACATGAGTTGAGAAAAGGCTTCACCCAGGTAGAGATATGCTGGTAAGCTTGATCCAACTTCCTGAAGTGAGGCTGGATGTGGAGTTAGATCTAGAGAGAGAAAGCAGGACCCAAGAAAGAAGGTTGGAAGCTTAGATTCTAAGACATGAGGAATAGTGGGGATGCTTCTAGTACCTATGGTATAGGTGATTACGTACTAGATGAGATGAAGAGTGCTTTAGACCTTGAAGAAGATGAAGTAGCAAGTTGTGAAGCCTTGTACCTAGTTGGTTGTCCTGGTAGAGGACACAACTCTGAGGTGTTGCTAGTATAAAAGGTTCATGGGAGTATATGACATACCTTGGACATGCTTGATTCGTGGTTAAGAGTTTGAGCAGGAAGTTGGACACCCAAAGGTGAACCTAGGGTTCCTAGGCCTAAGAGGGGAAGTAGTGTACCTGATTCTCATAATGAGGTTTAAATCTCTATAGATACGAGCATGGTACTCCTCATGTTTAGAGGAAAAAGGAAACCCCTTAAGTTTAAAGGTAAGTTTGATGAACCCCTCACAACTAAGTTGATCAAATGTTGAGGAAAGAGAACAAGTGTGATCTAGCATGGTTTTGTAGGTACGCTTGTGCCTTAGTAGTTGTTGGATTAAGCATGCTCATGTGAATATAAACCTTAGGGAAGCTTGTGACCTTTGTTATCAAGGTGTAGTTTCCTCCCATCCTAGGAGAGGGACCCTTTGGTAGGGATTTTACCAGTTTGGTTGGTTTTGAGGTAACCTAAGGAGGTTTCATAGGATCTTGAGAAGCTAAGTGAAGAGTACATGGCATGAGGATGAACCTATAGACCCATAGACCACCCTCTCTATGTGCATGTGGATGTATTACCATGGAGGTAACCAGTATGGGGCTTGACCAAGGTAGGAAGGTTGTCGTGATCCCTATGAAAGGATGAAAGTCAGCTCATGAATGCAGGAAGAGATACGATGAATGCTTGGGTAAGGTTATAAGTTGGACATGTACTATAATAGAATCCTAGGTCTATCCTAGGGTCAGGTAGGGATAAGACCGATGGAAGAAGGAGTTTCCTAATTCCCTAGTTGCACAGGACCATAGGGTCGGGAGGTAACAACTATCTTTGTCTGAGGGACATGGGTTAGGAGATTGATCACCTTCATGAACTCATGGGACCCAAAGGGCAGATGAGTGGGGCACTCTCTTGATGCATGAGGGAAGACAGATGACCCCAAAAGTGCCGACACCGTATAGACCTCGAGGAGATGACCGAGGGATGTGTTTAAACCATAGTAGTTTCAAGACTAGTTTTCCATGGAAGTAACCTTGACATCGAGATGATTGTGATGTAGAGGCATAGGTGGCGCGTCTCAACTTGGATTTAAAGGTGTACTGGCAAGGTGGGATGTACCATCTCTACTCTTGGAACAGGAAGAACTCTGTATTTGGGCTACAACCAAATGCTTATTTCCTCTTGTTATGGGAGTGAGAGATAGGACAATACGCATGTCATACATCAAGGATAAAGGTGATGTGAGTTGGAACGTTGCTACAAGGCATGAGGACAAAGATGATAACATACCCTTGTGGGGCGAGTGGTACATGGATGGTTTACAAACACTAAGGGTATTAAGGACATCTTTTGGTGAGGATGCTTTATCATGAGCTATGAGTCATACAAGATTGAATTCAAAAACAAAGAGGATGAGCTCAGAGTTTTCTCGATGAGGAAAGACTTAGAGCTGAGATGAGATAATAAGTAGAATACATGGAGGTGTATGTCTTCAACATTACCTAACACCTAAGGATAAGAAGTGGTAATGAATGCTCTGGTTGAAATATAGGTGCCTAGTTAGTTGGAAGCTAGAAGAAGTTGAGGTTGTTCGACTAACCCTATGTTTGGAAAGAGGATGTGTTTTGGCTAACACACAGATGTAACAAGATATGTTAAACAAGTTAATGGTTGTTTGGTTAGCCAGTTTAGTCCTTGATGTAGTAAAAGGATGGTGATAGAACCTCAGATACACTTCTTTGGATAGGAAGGTAATAAAACCCTTTTGATAGTGGTTTAGGGTTTCCGAGGTATCAAGCTTGAGGAATCATAACAATACAGGAGGTCATGATATTCCTTGGTACTACAAAGATAGTAAGTGATGGTAGCACTCTGGATGCTTAAAACAAAGTTGCATGTACCATGTGGCCATGCAAGCCAGGAGGTGAAGGACGAACATCAGTAACCCAGTATATCGATATAGAGGATAAATGAGTCCCTGAGAGGGAATGGGAGTTCATAACTATGGATGTTGTGGTAAGTCTCCCTTTGACCCAGAAGGTCAAGATGCAATATGGGTTATGGTAGATCGCCTTACCTAGATGACATGAGAAAGAAAGAATGTTGTCAAGAGATAGATTCTATTGAACATACATAAGAGAGAGAGAGATGGTTCAACTACACCATGATGCAAGTTCAAAAGTTCTTGAGTATGACCTAAAGGTTCACTCCCATGTGATGGGAGTAGATACCTAAAGAACTTGATGTTAGTACAGTTTAGCACCCCATACTAATGATTAGCAGGATCCATACTAGTGGGTCTGATGAGAGAGCATGGGTGATCATTCAGGGTGATACAAAGAGACAGTTCTTAAGATGTGACGTTAACCACCATAACCTTTATCGGGATGCAAGAAGTCTTATATAGAGGTTGTATCGGTCACCACTTCATTAAGATGATGTTGGTGAAGGAGGCCTCGCGAAGGTCAAAAAAGAACCTTAGTGTGTGCAGATGAAGTCACTTTGATCGTGCAATGGCTGAGAGAGAGCCCAGTGGTGACATGAGTCATGAGCTGATGCGAAGCATACTAACATGCAGTTCACTGTGGGAAAATATGTGATGTGAAAAGTTGACCCCTCTAAGCTACATCTGAGAAAGTTGAGTCCCCGATATAGGGGTCCATTTGAGATGGATCGGTGGATATGGTTGTGTTTAGCCTTACCCCTCAGGATAACATGATGTATAATGTGTTACATGAGTCCGATCTAGAGCACTATGTGAGGTACCTAAGCCATGTGTTGAGCCCTGAACCTATTCGGCTTTTGTGAGGCTGAAATGTCCTGAGTCACCTTTGAGGGTAAGATATACCAAGGTAAGAAAGAACTCAGATGGGAGAATATGATATGATGAAGGTTCTTGGGAAGCGCCATGGAAAGGGGGAAGCCACATGGGAGCCATGATGGACACATGAAAGGCTTATCCTGTTTGTTTGCTTGCTTGATGGAATTTTGAGTGCAAAATTCTTATAAGAGGGGAAGGATGTTACAACCACAATTTTGGGTTCATTTGCTGAGAAACGTAATTTCTAATATTAAAGATATTGGAGAAAATAATGATATAATTTGTTTTGAATAAATGGATTTTGTTCACAATAGCCTTGATGATTGTGTTGTGGGCTTTATTGGCTACTAGGCCCAATAACAAGGAAATTCAATTAATAAATGAATAATTGATTTTGTGGAGAAAAGAGAGATGTGGAAACCTCTAGAAGGAAAAATAGCTTAATCCAAAGGTGGATTTCATACCACTAGGGTTCCTTGAGTTCCAAATAGTCCAAAGTTGCAAGATAATGCAAAAAGGAAAAGAAAAAGATCAATTAAGTATTTCTTTATTAAGAAAGAAATTGAAAATAATGAAAATATGGGAAATAAGTGATAAGGAGATATAATTGAGTTATCCTTGGTGGGATTTTGTATCCCAAGCATTCCTAATGTAAAAAGGAAAACCAATGAGGAAAATAAAAGAGAAATAAAGAGGATTCCTCAAAGAGAGATATTTAAATAAGAATAAAACAAGATAATGTGAAATAATGCATAATGATGCATTTAAGGATAATGAGTATTCGTTAAAAAGGAATTTCGAATTCTTTGAGTTTCTTAGGATCCAAGGAATCCCAATGAAGAGGAAAGAAAGATAAAATACCAAAATTGTTAAATAAGAAGATAATGTGCATACATAATTAATGGATTGTAAAGAAGGAAGTTTTTTCTACTAAATGAAAATAGAATTTCTTGCCTTTAAAATAAGGGGCAAGTACTAAGAGGATAAAAGAAGCTATTTTCGAAATCTTAAGAATAAAGAAATATCTAGGACATAAAATTTGGATTTTCCTAATGACTAAGGGATATGAATAATTAGAAAAGAGAGGATTTGTTTGTAAACAAGGAAAGGAGTTTTCCTATTGACTATGGGACTTACTCTCCTCCTGGGTAGGCATGCTAGGATGCTGCTACCCATCCCTATAAAAGGAACGAATCCACAGACTCGAGCTTTTCCTTGTCTCCCACTCTTCTCCTCCTTCTTCTTCAAATTCGTTCAAACCCTAACCTGGGTGTACCTCTATCCCTGGAGCAATGAGGGGGTTTTCTTGTAGTCTTCATGGAAGCGGGACATACCCACGACAACTAAGGAATGATCGGCCATCATTCGCTTGCATTCGTCCACGCACAGCACCGACAAGAGGACTGCAAACCTGCAAGGAAGCACATGCTTGTCATGCCTAGAACTGGCCATTTCGGCCATGTGTTGTGGCTTAGTTGGCAGCGGTAGGGAACGTCAGAGGTAGGGTGACCACTTTCGGTAGGTTGTAGGCCGTGGAGCGAGGGAGAAAGTTGTGTGGGCCGCTGCTAGGGCGACACAGCACCATCGCAAGGAGGAAGACGACCCACGGGTCGTTGGACCATCTTGCCCCTCTGCAGGTTGAAGGTGCGGCCACTTAACCATGGGTATAGCCATAATTCAGTTATATTTCCTAAAGCAATCGCTTTGCATGAGATGGGTGACATGGCACGCAGCCATTGGTCCATCAGGTAAATATTTGCTAAATTCATATCTAAAGATTGGTAGCTCAGATTAGTATAAATAAAATATGAAAATTGATCAGGAGAACAGGAGGAATCCAATAAAAATGATATTAAAGATTGATTCTGTTCCTAATTGCAAAAGTACTATAAGTTGATGAAAAGTACATTAAAGTTAAGTTAAAAATCATATTTATGATTAAAGGTTGAATCTAGTATGATTAATGGGTTAATTGAAGTATTAATAACCTATTTAATGATAATGTTAGATTCGAACCTGATCTAGATGTAAAATTTCATGATTTAGGGTTTTACCCCATATGATAATGATTAAGTAAAAACCCTAATTTAGGGGCAAAGAGGATAAGATCATGTTTAATTTGAAAAATGTGAAAATATGTTGTTATATGATGGTTCTAATCTATTTCGAGCTTTAAAGTTCCTAATCAAGGATAAAAACCCTAAAAGTAGTAATTATGGTTTTCTCATGAACAAAAGGTAGTATTAATGGCAAATCGAGTTCATATGTGAATTGGACCATAATGAACTATGAATTGATGATAAATGCGTATAATGATCTGGTCATGGAATAAAAAGGATAAAAATAGTAGCTTTAATGTAAAATAGGCTTAATGGACTTATTTAATGGTTAATTATGCCTTAAATCTGAAATTGAGGATTAGATGTTGAGATAATTAGGGTTTGTGATCAATTGCGTTAAATTAGGGTTTAATATAGTAAAAGATGAAGATAAACCCTAATTGCAATAGAAACCCTAAAAGTGAATTAGAAACCCTAGGAAGTGAGCTAGGTTTAATGGATCTTGATGACGTGAATAATAAAAAGGGAATTATGTGATTATTTCAGGATCTTGTTGAAAATGCTTGCTTGCTTGGATTCTTATTTGCATGGATATTTCTATTCAAATCGTTAGATCAAGTATGTGGTTAATTATGATTAATCACATTAGTTTCCCGAGGGTTTTCTGAATGTTTCCTCACATTGAATGCAATATAAACAATTCAGATGTTCATACTGCAATTATAAAGTCACTATGGCTATCACATTTATTTATATACATGTGAATTCTCGCACCTACATGCCACCCTGATGGAAGATGCCATAAAGGTCAGGCCCAGGAGGGTAGACCAATGGGCACCGTGAAAGGTGACCCCAGACACCAAGCTCGAGAATGATAAGGTGGTCTATGATGCATGACTATGGAGCACCATGAGAGGTGACTCCCAGGCACCAAGCTCGAGATTGAGAAGGTGGCCTTAAGTCAATGGAAAAGGAGAAACCCTGGAGGGGTATGCCAGGGTTAGGGAAAAAGCGGTGGAGAATGGCACATTGAAAATGTAAAGTGGCTTGTTAAATAATTTGACTGTGATTATTAAATTATTACCCATATTTGCAAAATTTTGGTTGTTCCCACATACCAGTATATTTCGATATACTGACCGACGTTTTATTTTTCGGTGTTTTAGGAACAACAATTGAAAGGACAAATAGTAAATTGACACATTGTGGAAATAAGAAATAAAGTACAAGGAGGATTAGGTAGAATAATTCAAGCTCTGGATAGATAGATTTCCAAAGTTTTCAAAGGTAAGTAAAGTTTTAATTTTATACCAAATTCCAGTTAGTTAGTAGAATTTCATAATTATTATTGATTATTTGTCGAACCTTTGATCCTGTTAATTGAATAACGACTCTGACCTTCGGGTGTCCCTTAATTGGGGGTTACCGGGAGGCGGGGTCGTTACACTTCTCAACATAGTGAGATGTAGAGAGAGTTATAACAGAAGTAGACCCTGTCATTTTAAGCCTAAAATCACATTCACAACACCCATATCCTTATCTCAATCTTGCTGCACAAGAATGACTTTGTCAAATTTACTACTTTCATATCAGAACTAAAAAGTAGGATATCATCAACATATAAGCATAACAAAAGAATCCATCATTGATGATTTTGCAGTAGAGACACTTATCAAATTTATTAAAAACAAGCCCAAATGATGATATCAGAGTATCAAACTCCTCATGCCATTCCTTAGGGATTTGTTTCAAGCCATATAATGCCTTAACAAGTTCACACACTTTAGACTCATTCCTATGACCTACAAATCCTTCAGGTTGTTCCATATATATCTCTTTCTGAAGATCACTATGTAAGAACACGGTTCACTTCCATCTGATGGATACAAATATTATAAATGGAAGCGAATTCTATAAGCACTTGGATTATGGTCATAAGTGAAATAGTAGAATTGGTATAAATATAATCTATTTCTTTCCTCTATGTGTAATCCTTACCAACTAACCTAGATTTATAATTATTGATTGTCACATATGTATTAAGTTTCTTCTGAAAGATCCATTTACATCCAACTACAGAATAAACAGGAGGTAAATCCACCAATTTCCAAGTTCCATTTGAGAAAATTGATTGGATTCCATCATTAACTATTCTTTTCAAAACTTAGCTTCTAGATATGTCATATCTTGTTTGAAAGTTACAAGATCATCCTCAACATTGTAAGTGAGAAACTCACTTTCAAAATCTTTGTATGTCCTTGACCATTTACTTCTCCTTGGTTCAACCATTTCTTTCGAATCATCAAATTCAAAAATAGCTTGCTTTTAGTCACACCCCACTTTTTAATATTATCCACATGCTCGAGAATGGAATTCGTGGTGAATGAATTCTCTTGAGATACTTCATTGGGCACACCAGATTTCATGTGAAACATATCCTCAAAGAATATAGCATCACATAATTCCATAATTGTATTGACATCAATGCCTAAGATGTCAGATTTTATAATAAAAAATCAATTGGAATAACTTGTCTCTATATAACCCAAGAATATGGCTACAACTATTTTCGGTCCCAATTTCTTCCATTTGTGTTCAAGGACAAGTACCCTAGTCAAGGAACCCCTATAATCAAATATATTTTAGATTCAATGTTCTTCCTCTCCATAACTCAAACGTACTACTTTCTAATGGAAAGTCATATTCAAAGATTCCCCCACATGAAGTTGGGGTAGACCTAAGGTTTAGAGTAAAGAATTTACCATATATGTAAGGGTTTGATTTTTACATTATGCAACCCCATTAGACTGTGGTGAATAAGGAGTGGTAACCTCATGAACTATTCCATGGAATTGATAAAATTCTAGAAACAAGTTCAAGATATATTCTCCTATCCTATCAGACCTTAATCGCTTAAGTACTTTACTAGTTTGAGTTTCAACTTCTTTTTTATAAATTTGAGTTTATCCAATGCTTCATCTTTACTTTTGTGTAAATATACATAATAATTTATACTAGAATCATCAATAAAAGTAATAAAATAACGCTTTTTATTACTACTAGCAATCCCATTAAATTCACATATATCAATATGCACTAAATATAATATTTTTGAATTCCTTTTTCACATAATGAAAAAGGTTTCCTAATTGATTTAGCTTACACACATATTTTACATTTATTATTGCTAATGCCAATTTTAGAGATCAAATTCAGATTCATCATATGTTTCATTGAGCCAACACTAACATGTCCTAAATGTGAATGCCAAACATCAGATGATACAAGATTTATGCATACAAAACTATTATCATTCAAATTTAAAACTGAATTTATAACATGCTCAACAAGATTCTTAAATAGGTTATCCATATTACATAGATACCCCTTTACAAAAAATAAAGAATCATGATGGTGAGTAATAATATTTTTATTACATCTGTATACTATTCTAAAACCATCTCTAACTAAAATTGTACCACTAAGAATGTTATTGGAACATGTCTAACTCTATGGAGCATCAGAACCTTTTCTAAAGGAAACATCAAGTCCACTTATCTTTTGCCTTTGACTTCTACAGTGTTGGAATCACCCAAAGTCATTGATCGACCTTTAATGGCCTAATAAGACATAAATAGGGACTTATCAGTACACACATGCATATTAGCCCCAATGTCTATTATCCAATATAGTGGGTCAAAAATAGAAAGATCTTTAGGTTTTATTGACATGTACCCATCATTGAGGTTTAAGGATGCAGTCATTATGTTGACCATAGCCTCCTGTGTTATAGATGAAGCAACTTTCTTTGCCTTCTTTGAAGGATAGTCCTTGTTCTAGTGACCAACCTGTCCATAAGTCCAACAAGGTTTATTCTTTGGTTTCTTCTAGATCATAGCCTAAGTTTTAAGAGAATTATTTGGTTTCTTATACTTGTTCTTCGTAGTAGTAAAATAACAAGTAGCATTAACATCAGTGGGTACCTTGAAACACTTCACTTTCAGGTGGTCTTCTTATATATTGACGTCCATCATGAGATCGTTCATTGATATATCTCCTTTGAGATGCTTAAGAGACATGCCAAAAAAATCCCAAGTTTTTAGTAATTTCTCAATGATTGACATCACAACATTTTTTTCCAGAAAGCACCAAGCTCGCATCTGCGTTCTCTTACACCAAGAGTCGAAAATTGTGTGTTTGATCAGACACATACTTACCCTCAACCAACTAAAACTTTAGAAATTTCAAGACATAATAATTTTTAATTTCCTATTTTTTTGTATTGTATTTCTTTTCTAACTCCCCTCACAAAACCTTAGGTGTAGTAATACGAGGGTTTGAATATGAATCATACAGTTTGTTGTTTAATACAAATAGAATAAACCCTCAGCACATCCTATCACTCTTCTTCTAGGTTCCAATTAAATTAGCATTATCAGGCACAGTTTCATCAGGCACTAGTTCATCTTCTTTTAAATATTGATCACACCATACCATGTTAAGCCAAATTTGCATCCTACTTTGCTAATGAGAAACATTGGTTCCAGTAAACTTTCAGGCATACTAGACATATCAATTTTCATGTTAGAACCTTGTGCAACCATAGTTAACTAATGCCATATACTGATTTTTATAAGACTGTTATAAATTTTAATTCCATCATTACATGCAACATAAAATAGTTGTAATTAAGTTAATGTTCACATGCCAGATCCAGATAAGAAACCAGAAGAAGAAATAGTGCAGGAGAAAAGAAAGTGAAAAGGTTAGGATCTCAGACCAAATCATTCGTTGAAAAATGAATGTGTTACTTAAAGAAATTAGAAACCTACAATCCTTACAGATACGCGTCGATCTTCTAGTCAACCCGGTCACAAACCTAAAGAAGGTTGTCATCTCACTCACGCTTGATGACGGTTGGTTGCACTATTAAAGTATCCCAATGACCACAGGAACCACCACCTGACAGATCACGTCTTGAGGAGAGGAATGATGAACTTTCTACACAGATGAGAAGACCTCTACACAACAACTCAAAGTGACGGTTGAAGACTCCACTTTAGGGTTTAAAAAATACTGATGGTTGATGTTCATGAGATGTGTTTAACCCTAATGACTAGAGGCTTATATAAGCCTTATATGCACTGAAATCCTATTCTTAGTAAATCGAGATCACTAGATCGCTCTTATACACATTGTTGAAAAATCCACAAGGAAAACACTTTCCATTGATAAGAATTAATAATATCTATTTTGGAAAGAAATAATTAATTAATTATGTAGTTGAATCTTAGTGCAAAAAGAAGAAGGAAGACAATTCCCATAAGCCACAAGCTCGAGCCCGTGCCCTGCCAGCCAGGCTAGACCATGCGTGGGGCGGCACACACACATGTGTGTGTTGTGGTCACAATATCCATCAAGGAGGTGAGCATGATTTCTCCTAGGATCTTTGGATACTAGTTTCACACATGATCCTATATATAAGGACCACAAAAGTTCTAGGAGTGAGCAATCTGAGATAAAACTTCTTCTCCAAATGCACTAGACACAACATTTCCTCCATGTACTAGCTACACTACATTGGGCTTAACCCATGCTATATACCTGGCTAACAACCATATATCTATCATGATATACATGATCATAAGAGCCAAGGAAATTTTGAGAGTTAGATAACCATGTTTAATACAAGGTGGGTTCCCCATTACAATCCAAAACACAACATAAAGAGAAAATTGATAACTAGGCAGGTACAATTGATGGATATAGAGCCCATCTGGGATCCATAGGAGCCGCATGAGAGGCCATATCAGTATTAATGTGACAAACCACCACACAAAGCAAGATTACTCAAAATCTACTCACGATCAACTGTTAATAAACACATCACTAAAAAAGGGTTAATTAAAAGCAATTAATTTTCACAATTTTTCTTAACAACATTATAATAAAGGCCTAGAATCTCAAATTATATCATAAATCATACCAAAAATCTCTTATAAAGTCTTTGTGTCTGCAGGTACAATATATACACAAGAGATAACATCAATATGTACAACATCTGAATATGAAGAATGTTGGAGCATATAAAACACTATACTCAAAACATTCTATCCCGAACCTCATATTATAGGGATGATTGTAGGACATACTAGATAACTAAAAAACTATCCATATATGATCCATTACATCACCTCCTGTTCGCTACCAAGGGTTTTCTATTGCTACTGGCAATCATCTCAAAAGATTGTGGTTACCCACGGGTGAGACCCATGTCCCAGCAAGAGATATAACTCACAACGACGCCTATTGATTACAACAGGTCATGTTATTAAATAGGTTAAGTAGATTAAGAAGATCGAATAGATAGACATATAAAGAAATGGCACAAGATTATCATTTATAAGGGCTTTATTAAGAGCAATTCTAATAAGAGCATTAGAAGGTAGCATTATTCTCAATTACCAGATCTAGGTATTACCATGAGTATAACCATCATAATGATCCTAATTAGCATCATATTTATCGATAACAACATGATCATATTTGAATAGTCAGAACATGTCTAACAATATAGCATGTCTACAACATAGGCATCTCTAATAGCATAACATATCTTAACAATCTAATATGTCCAACAAGATAAGCATATCCACATCGTGAGAAGATCCAACAACCTAAACATAACTATCAACATGAGCATGATTAGCAGTATGAGCCTATTTAACTACATAGGCATGACTAACATCATAAGTAGTTCTAACAAGTCAAGCATAACTAACAATATAGGCATGATTAGCGGTATAAGAATTGTTGATAGAATGAGGTAACTAGCATCATAAATATAACCAACAATATTAGTATACCTAACTACATAAGCACGACTACTTTTTGTATTGTATATACTCATCCAATGTGAAGCAATGTGTATCACCCTAATAGATTTACTACACAATAGGAGTACGTCTTTTATTAAGCCCTAGGGAGAGTGAGGTATACCACTCAAACTCCAACTTACCACTTCTAAGTCAAAATTAGTTCTATATAAGATCTAGGAGTACTGGCATTCGAAGATCTCATCCTTCCTCAGTCAGTACGGGTCTGCTGTAGAGACACATAAGATCAAGCTACAAAATATCCTAGTCCACCCTTATAAAGTTCATGATACTAGTGAAACTGAGATTGGACTGTAGTCGTTATCCTACCAAGGTGTGACTGCAGCCATCCTCAAAACACATCACATATACTAGAGCACATCATCTGAGATATGTCCACAACCATTCTCCTACCAGGGTATGACCTCAACCATCCCTATGCACATGCATATACTCGAAAATATACCACTCCGAGCTTCCATTAAAGGAATGCTCATTTTCCCATCTAGCAAGTCCTAACACTGGAAAGGATCTATGATATAAGGCACTACATGATTAAGGTTTCACTTTGATTATTTATGTAGATGAGTGAATTAAGTATGAATCAAACAAATGGACATACAAATCCTAATTCATTTCTAGCAAGCATTTGATGTATAACAAATCCAGTAAATATAAAACATATAATACAAATTCCTTATGAGAAGAACACATGATACTATTTCATTACCATTCATGACTTTACTCATCATCAGGCCAACACATGATATAAATCCTAATCACATTATCGCAGGGTACCAACCCTTATCACATCATGGAGAGAATCACACCTCCATTAGGGTTCAATCATGCCCAAAGGTCATTAAGACCATCATATTATCTCATACAAGAACATCGTTATCTTTCCATGCCTCTTCAAGGCTCAACTACCATCACATACATGCAACATATAATGTTCATCTTAACTTACACATAACAACAAATTAGAGTTACAATGGTGTGGCGATAATAAGGAAGCTAAGCAACATCTTTGTGTTCTTGAATTAAGATTAAGGTTCAACAACTTAACCAATTTAGGGTTTCCAAATTAGAAATTGTATGTAATCCCTAGTTCTTATTATTTCCAACAAATCTTAGAAGTAAGGGAATTACTTTATTATAACAATATGTAAGGGATTTAGGTATAATTTTTCACCATGTTTTAGTTGTACTAGGATTAGAGTTAAAAACACAAGTTGGCTTAACATTGTGAATCAACATTTTACAATAGTCTTAGAGATAAATTCATTTGACGGCAAAGATAAGACTACAAACTCATGGGGCTCAAAACATTAATCCTAGCTCATAAAATACCCAACATCGGGTGCAATCACTACTACAGAAATGGCTTATGAAGTCACTTTCCATGCGTCAGTTATTAAATAAGAATCGGCGCCTAAAACCTACATCGTCAGTTTACAACACAAACCGACATATATCGTATAGGAGTGGCCAGACACGGGTATCACTTTCTATTTAGCGTCGGTTCTAGAATAAACAACCGACGTCTAAAGTAGCCCGTGAAATCCAAATTTTTCAAGCAAAAAAAATTGCGCCAAAGTATCAGATACAATGTCGGTGTTTTAACTAATAACCGACGTTGAATGAAGATAAAATTTGCGCCAAAAGTTACAATATGGGTGTCAGTTTTCTTAGAATAACCGACGCTGATAAGGATGCGCGCGTCGTCCCCGCCAAAAAATTAGGGTAAAGGAATGTCCAATTGACATCGGTTGTCTTTTTATAACCGACACCTAATAATAAAGGTGTCAGTTGTTATGGATAACCGACGCGGTTTAGTAACTTAATATCCCCCACGCACATCGAACTCTTCCCCCTTTCTCTTTTGTTTCATTGAGATCGATTTTGCGTCGACGATTCCCGACCCTTGTTGCATCACCGCCGCCTACTGCTGCTACAGCTGCTCGCCACCGCTGATGCCTACCTCTCCTTCTCTGCTCTCCACCGGCGCCCTCTCCTTCTCTGCTCGATGTCGGTGCCTCTCATTCTCTGCTCGCCTGCCTCTGCTCCGTCTCCTGCCACTAGTGTGCTCACCGCCACCTCCGTCTCCATGCTACTACCAACAGTAGGCCCTCCTTTCTTCATCACTGGTTCTCATGCTCTTCTTCTTCCTTCTCCCTCTCCTTACCAGCAGCAAACACAACCATGTGGGCTGGAACGGCCGTGGTTGTGTAGGCCGACCACACAGCCGTGCTACCCAACACGGCCATGTGGTTGGCCAACACAGCCACGACCGTTCCAGCCTACATGACCGTTGTTGTTTTTGGTTATTACTCTTCTAAAATTATTCTTATATTGTTGAATCGGGTCAATGACCACACCTGCTATTGTTCCTGAATTATGCCATGTATGTTTGTACAAAGTGAATCTTATCGCTCTAATTGTGAATTATTGCATGTTTGAAACTATTGAATTCTTGATTTATTATTTAATAATGCTCTAATTGTGAGTGATGCAATGTAAGTGAGCAAATACATGTAGTGGATATGTACTCATTAGCCTAGAAACCCATCCAAGATTTACTCGTTAGGAGTAAATCTTGGATAGTCCCTGGTTTGGGACTGTTCTTGAACACCTAATCTCACTTAGGATGTAAGTGTATAATGTGTATTGGGTTTTCGAGAAAATTTTGGTAGCATTTCCCCATTTGTTCTCTAAGTACATATGTACTTAGAGAACAGTAGGGAAATGCGGCCGAATTTTTCTCGAAAACCCAATACACATTATACACTTACTAGTGAGATTAGGTGTTCAAGAATGGGATAGGTGGTACACATTTATTATATATAAGAATGACAACACATGTATTTGTTGGCCTAAAGTTTTAACCATGCAAAAACTCTAATCTGTTAACCCTAGACCCTAATCTTGTTGTAATATATACTTGTTTTCACTTTGATCATAGAATGGATAGATCATGGATGTCCATTCGTAATCGCTGCACCCCAAAGTTTATTTCTAGTCTTGACCAGTTTATTAGATTTGCCGAGGAACATAGGAAACAACCTGGAGATAGGTTCTACTGTCCATGTAGGCATTGCGGTAACAACTTGAAATTCAGAACTGGTGACGAAATTAAAAGTCATGTCATGTGCAACAGGATTATACAAGGCTATACAAAATGGCACTAGCATGGAGAGATTTCAAACCCAAAACCAGTGGATGTCGATAGCAGTGCTTGTGTGGAAGAATAAATTGCCTATGATGACGTAGATGTGAATGAACCAGTTCCAGTAGACATCGTTGATGCGATGTTGAATAGTTGTGGGGTAGAGCACACCGATCCACCTCCCATTTTTAAAAACATTGTGCATGATGCTGAGATATCATTATACACAGGTTGTACTAAGTTTACGAAGCTTAGCGCTGTGTTGAGATTGTATAAGCTGAAAGCTAACAATAGATGGAGCGACAAAAGCTTCACGTCATTGTTGTCTTTATTGAAAGAAATGCTTTCTGAAGGAAACGAGCTGCCAATCTCAACATACCAGGTAAAGAAATTGTTGTGCCCAATGGGAATGGATGCTAAGAAGATACACGCATGCCCGAATGATTGTGTATTATTTCAAAAGGACTATGTGGATTTGAAATATTGTCCAAAATGTGGTGCGTCACGGTATAAATTGACGACTTCAGGGGAGTCAAAAACTGGTTCTCCTGCCAAGGTGATGTGGTATCTACCTATAATATCACAGTTTCAACACTTGTTTTCCAATCCGATAGATGCGAAGAATTTGATGTGACATGCAGATGTTAAGAAAAATAATGATGGGATCCTACGACATGCGTCTGATTCCCCACAGTGGAAGAAGATTGATCTATTGTACCCTGAATTTGGAGAAGAAGTCACAAATCTAAGACTTGGGCTTTGTACAGATGGGATGAATCCGTACGGGACATTGAGAAGCCAATATAGCACTTGGCCAGTTATGCTTGTTATATATAATCTTCCTCCCTGGCTGTGTATGAAAAATAAGTATGTAATGTTGTCGTTGTTGATATCGGGCCCTAAACAACTTGGAAATGACATGGATGTTTATCTTGAACCTCTGATTGATGACTTAAAGAAACTCTGGGGTGAAGGTGTGATGACCTATGATGCTTCACGAAGAGAGACATTTCATTTGCATGCTATGTTGTTTTGCACTATTAATGACTTTCCAGCATATGGGAATTTGTCTGGATATAGTGTCAAAGGAGCTAAAGAGTGTCCTATATGTGAAGAGAACACTGATTCAACAAGACTAAAACATGGTGGTAAGACTGTATATCTCGGTCATCGAAGGTTTCTAACAAAATTCCATCTATATCGTAGGAAGTGCAAAGCATTCAATGGATTGAATGAGGAACGGAGTGTACCTAAACCTATACCAGGGGAGGTTGTTTATGAAAGAGTAAAAGACTTTGTCAATGAATTTGGTAAGAGATCACAATGTACTATGGCCACACGGAGTGACAAATCTTTATTCAAGAAGAAGTCAATATTTTGGGATCTTCCTTATTGGAGTTCTTTGACAGTCAGGCATTGTATCGATGTCATGCACATTGAGAAAAATGTATGTGATAGTGTCATTGGTACTTTGTTGAATATACCAGGTAAGACTAAAGATGTGATAAAATCCAGAATGGACCTACGTGAAATGGGAATAAGGTCAGAATTAATAGAATTTCGTGAAATGGAAAATCAAAGAACATACTTACCTCCCGCTTGTTACACATTGTCTAGAAAGGAGAAGAAAGCTTTTTGTGAATGTTTGGTAAATGTTAAGGTGCCACAGGGTTACTCATCCAACATCCATAGATTGGTATCAATGAAAGATCTGAAGTTGATAGGTCTTAAATCTCATGATTATCACACTCCAATGCAACAAATATTGCCTGTGGGAATTAGATCTATATTGCCAAAGCATGTAAGGTTTGCAATCACCAGACTTTGTTTCTTTTTCAACAGTCTGTGTAGCAAAGTTATTGACTCTGATACTCTCGATAAATTGCAAAGAGAAGTGGTTGTTACCCTATGTTAGCTTGAGATGTATTTTCCTCCGTCGTTTTTTGATATCATCGTACATCTTGTTGTCCACTTGACTAGGGAAGTGAAAATGTTGGGACCAGTTTTCTTGCATTGGATTTATCCCTTTGAACGATACATGAGCAATTTTAAAAGTGATGTTCGAAACCATTATCGGCCTGAAGGGAGTATTATTGAGGGTTATGTGGCGAGAGAGGTTATGGATTTTTGCAATGACTTTCTCAGTGGTAATGACACTCTTCATAATGACAAGAATATTGACGAGCAATTTGGCAAAGGAATTTTGGGATCACGTGTGAAAGTAATCAGCCGTGAGCAGTTGGAACAAGGTCACTTGTATATTTTACACAACATGGATGAAGTGAACGTTTATATCAAGGAACATACCAATTTTATCAAGAGACAATATCCTCGAGCCAATACAATGTGGCTTGCTAGAGAGCATAATAAGACATTTATTAAGTGGTTTGAAGATAAAGTCTTACATCAACTATCTCAAACACCAGATGATATTACTAAAACTATCAAATGCCTTGCCTTTAAACCAAAATTGACTGTTATTTCTTATAAAGGGTATGACATTAATGGATTCACATATTACACAAAGCGCCAAGATGATAAGAGTGTCGTCCAAAATAGTGGGGTTACCCTTCAAGCGTCGACTATGTTTTTTGCAAGTGCAAAGGATAAGAGTCCACGTGAAGCTAAAATGTCATATTACGGTGTCATTGAAGACATATGGGAGTTTGACTACATAGATTTCAGAATTCCGCTCTTCAAATGTAATTTGGTTGATAACGCCAAAGGAGTTATAGTGGATGAATTGGGTTTCACTTTAGTGAACTTTGAAAAGATTGGCGAGAAGGGTGAACCATTCATATTGGCATCACAGGAGAAACAAGTATTTTATATCGATGATCCTGCAAATGATAAATGGTCGGTTGTTCTTCATGGTAAAAGACAATTCATTGAAGATCCTATATATGAAGAACAGTACTATGATAAGTATGATTACTCCAGTCCATTCTCAGTTGGGTTGCCGACACCAGCAAATATTGAAGCTAATGATGACTTGTATGTGCGCGGAGATCACAATGAAGGATTGTTAATTGATAAAAAATTGCAATATTAGAGGCATGTTTATATTTTTTTATATGTTTTATTTTTCTAAATGTGAACTTTACAATGTGAATGTGAACTTTACAATGTGAATTTTACAATGTGAATTACTTAATTTATAATGTGAACTTTACAATGTGAATTACTTTACAATGTGAATGTGAACTTTACAATGTGAGCTTTACAATTTGAATTACTTTACAATGTGAACTTTACAATGTGAATGTGAATGTGAATTTTCATATGGCTGAGCATTCTCCTGATGACCGTGCTGATGATTACCGTGAGGGTGAGGACATCAATGCACGGCCTCATAATGTAAGTTTTAAAAATATATCATATATTTATATCTATATGTCCATTTATAGTTATATCTTGTAAATGTGTTTATTTTTTCAAATTTTAGGATGATGATGCGCATGTACCATCTGAAGCACTTGAGGCACTTGATCAGAAGCACCAAAAAGTTGACAAGAGAAGGGGCATCACTATGATGAAGAAGTTAATAGCGCAAAAGGGCAATGGACCCAAACTTGTTGTGGATTTTGATAATGCAGGAAATGCATCTGGTGTGAATCGCAATTCGTTTGTTTCATATCTTGGGTATGTTACTCGTAGCCATTGCGGTTGTAAGATAGATTCTTGGCATAAAGTTCCTAAGGAGAAGAAATACGTAATATGGAAGGATTTATGTGTGAGTTATTATTAATTTGCAATTCTATTTTGTAGATTACTAATTTTTTGGATACTAGTTAATAACAATTCTATTTTGCAGAGTATATTTGAATTGGATGAAAAGATGCATAGTAAATGCATGATGCAACACTATGGGAGAGTCCTAAGGAACTATAGGACAAATCTCACCTGAGAATACATAAAAGAAGGTGACAAGAGGAAGAAGACAGCCACTGAACAGTGGAACTTCCTGGACAAAGAAGAATGGGACGCGTTTCTTACTTCAAGACAAACTGATGAATTCAAGGTATTAGGCGTCAGTCCCAATCTCATTAATATATGTTGTATTCACCTATTCAAGATTAACATTTAGTGTTACTAACCAAATCATTAATGTGCATATTAACTAGGCCCTCAGTGAGGCACAAAAATCAAGGTGTGAACTGAATGTGCATGACCACACAATGGGTCCAAAGGGGTATGGAGGCATTCGCCAAAGACTATAGTCTGAGGATACTGCTCAGTCTGCTGCTACTCAGGAGTCCTCTACTATAGGTAGCACACCTCTACCTCGCCATGATGTCTGGATAGCTGGGAGGAAAAATAAGAAGGGAGAAATAAGGAAGCCTGCAACTGCTGAGGCGGATGTAAAAATGGTAAAATACAACTCTTACAACAATTGTTCGAATATTGATTATTTGTGGTGTTTACTTAATTACAAATTTTTGTTTTGGCAATTAGTGGGAGCTGCACGAGCTGAGGAAACAAGTCAAGTTCATCCCTGAGGGCACAAGGGATGAATTGACAGTTGCTCTGGGTAACACAGAGCATCCTGGACGTGTTAGGGATGCAGGCGCTGGTGTGGGCATCAAAGCTTTTTTTGGGCCATCCCAGAGCAAACATGTCCCAAAAGTGGGACTTTCACAAGAAGAGGTAACATATTCTTTATTTATAATGTTGTTGTAAAAGAGAATTCAATAATTAGAAGCTAACATTTCTTTTATCCATGTATAGGTAGATAAGCTAGTTGATAGGAAACTCGAAGAAGCACTGAAAAAGTGGCAGGCATCTCAGACTGTCACTCAGTAGACAATACCTATTATGGCATCCCTCTCTACTCCTACTACAGAGGTTGGGAGTAATCCTGTAGACCCACCACCTAGCACATCCGCTGTAAGTATTTTTATTACATAGTAACTAGTTTTTTAATTCAAGATGATATGTTTTCCAGATGATATGTATATATGAAATTGTAGTCGTTTAAAAAAAAGATGATATGTATATATATAACATTCTTTACACAAACATTTATAGGGGTTGAAGCCATGCCATCTAAAAAGTAAAGAATATGTCATTGCAAAGGCGTCAACTTACTCATCCCTACCAGGGAAAATGTTTCACGGGTCTCCATTACCAGCTGGTTGGATTCGTGTGAGCCTGGTACATATATTCCCCAAGTGGATGGATCTTCCATTGCCATATGCCCATCCAGATTGTGAAACGCTTGGTGAGGCAGAAGGCGGAGTGATATTGTGGCTAAAAGAGGATGTCCTCTTTACTAAAACTGTATGGTAAATTTACATTACGTTAAATTGTTAGTGTGTATACGATGTCAGTTGATCTGAAATTATATATATATACAGGTTAAAAAGAAGACACCCACAACATCTAGGCATCCACTTCCACCTCCTACATTACCCAGTTGGGTTCCACAGGACCTACCTGTCCCATTAGGTCCTAACTGTAGGGGTATGGTAATATGGTTAGGCGAACATGATATAAATTTCCCTATAACTGTTTCTATAGATTCAGATGTTGTAGGTCAATCATACGAAAGCAAACTATTTATACAAGATATTTTGGAGTTGTTTCGATATGATTGGCTAAATACATCTATGATAGAGCTATGGATAAGGTGAGATCTTCTTTATACATCCATATACCTTGTGTAGGATCTGGTGATCTGGTTTCTTATTTATTAATGCATGCGTAATTAATACATATTTTGCAGCTACTTAGACAAGATATGTGCAGATTTTGCATTCGAACATGTAGGATTTTTGATTCCATTTTTTATTAGTCTAGTAGCTAAAGACCCTCCGTCAGTTCAACAATACTGATGTGAGGCTTTTACAAATTTTTATCAAAATAAGAAGACGCTGATAATAGCTCCATTCAATGTAGACTAAGTTTACTTTGCTTATTATAATTTGGACTTAAGAAAATTACATTTTTATTGTGGATTTTGAGTTATTAATTTTTAACTTTTTTACCTCTAATGGTATGCATTGGGAGTTACTAGTTATTGTCCCCGAGACGTTCACTATCTATTATCTAGATCCTAAGGGAAGTAAATTGAATTCAAAATATTGACACATAATGAAAATGGCATTATTCCGGTGAGAAATATTTCATTTTCATATCTGTTAACATATGTTATTACATTACTATTTAATTATGCAATGTACTATGTTACATTAACATGTAGGGGTTTTGATGAGTTCAAAAAGGTTGGAGGAAAGGTCCCCACGAAAAAGAACCAGCCAATAATTTGGAAGAACGTGAAAGTAAGTTCCCGACTACAATATATGTATATATTATTTATGTGAACAGTGCTTAATTAGTTGTATTTTTAAATATTTTGTATGTTTGAATTTATAGTGTTCTACACAAGACAACGGATGGGCATGTGCATACTATGTGATGTGATTTATGCACATGATTATCAAATATGCCGCAGTGGACATCGATACTATTCCTGAGGTATTATATAGTCTCATTAGATAATATGAAATATATCAATCTTATTTATATCTCATTTAATTATATATATACATCATTCTCTTTACAGGTGTTTAAAACTGACCACACTACAAGAAAGGCCTTACCAGATGTACATGCTCCCTATACGACGGGAGAATTAGATGAAGTAAGAGAAGAATGGGCAACAACCATACAAGTAGTGGGGGTTTTAAAATATAATTGGGATGTTGATAGCGAATAATGACTACAAAATTATATTTTGTAAATGAATTTCTAAATTATAATATATGTGTGAATGTTTCTACATGTATGGATGTTTCTACATATGTCTGAGTGAAAATGAATGAAATTGTTGCTTGCTATATGAATGTTTCTACATGTGTGAATGTGAAATGGAACTACAGATTTCTAGCTACATGAATGTTTCTAAATGTGTGAAAATCAAATGGAACTACAAGTTGCTAAATGTGTGAATATTTTTGTTGTTAATTTTGTAGGTTTGTGGCATGTTGTTGGCTGATATCAATGGAACTGCAGGTTTCTCATCCTGCGACCAGCCATACAGTAGGTCTGCAGACTGACAGAAAAAAAAAACAAAAAATAGGCGTCGGTTATTTGTATAAAACCGATGCCACATATTTACAGTGTCGGTTTCTACTCGTAACCGACGTCTATTTCCTTAACACCACGACCGTGCTGGGAGTGATATGGCGTCGGTTACAGTGTCGGTTTCTACTCGTAACCGACGTCTATTTCCTTAACACTACGGCCGTGCTAGCCAGCACGGCTGTGGCAGCGAACCAGACACCACGGCCGTGCTGGCCAGCACGGCCGTGTTGGGAGTGAGATGACGTCGATTTCTTATCTAATAACCGACGTTGATAGTACCCAAGATGGCGCCATTTCTGTGGCGCGAAGGTATATGGCGTCAGTTTCGTATCTAATAACCGACACCTATAGTGCCCTGCGGGCGCGTTTTCAGTGGCGCGCAAAGGGTTTTGGCGTCGGTTTTTGAACCGACGCGTAACGGCTGGGCTTTTAGCATCGCCCACATAGGTGTCGCTTAGAAACCGACACTAAAGGCCTTAAATAACTGACACTAAAGGTCGGTTATGTACTAGTGAATAAACAAAATGTCACGGAACTGTCCTTACCCCAATCCCAATCCCACTACCTATACAGTAGAAAAAGGATTGAAGCGCCCGTCCCGGAGTGGACCAATAGGATCAATTTTCTTCTTTGGACAAAGTGATCAATTAATCAAATTTAAGGTGTTATAATGTGTATAAAATTCACATTAATCACCATATTTTGGATTTGAGTCTCAAAATTGATTATGAAGCCAAGAAAAATGATTTGGCACCATGAGTGAGCATAATGAGGGCAAATTTGGAATTAATTCATATTAATGCCAAATTTCACTTCATCACATCCTTCCCTCCTTAAAAAGGAATTTTGTCCCCAAACTTCAATAATAACTTCAAAAATTGGGATTATTCATCCTAAGTCATTTCCTCAAATCCTGGGATGTTACCAACTCGCCCACTTAGGCTCTTGATGTCCTCATCAAGGCTAAACTATAAGGCCTCATAATCTCTTCCCAATTTCAGTGCAAACCCACAATGGCCCATGGACGCCCAACTCCCAATCACAGAATACCAGAGCAGGGTGGCTTGTCAACCATGGATAACCCTTTCCTACATGCCTAGAACGCATGGCTCAAGACTGGCATGCCATGTCCATGTGGGCCCCACCTACTGGATGGGTTATGGCTTTGATACCAACTGTCACAGAACTATCCTTACCCCAATCCCAATCCCACTGCCTAGACGGTAGAAAAAGGATTGAAGCACCCGTCCCTGAGTGGACCAATAGGATCAATTTTCTTCTTTGGACAAGGTGATCAATTAGTCAAATTTAAGGTGTTATAATGTGTATAAAATTCACATTGATCACCATATTTTGGATTTGAGTCTCAAAATTGATTATGAAGCCAAGAAAAATGATTTGGCACCATGAGTGAGCATAATGAGGGAAAATTTGGAATTAATTCATATTAATGCTAAATTTCACTTCATCACAAAAAACCTATAGAATCATGGAACATACATCAAACCATTGGATTCAAGGTAATTAAAAACATTACATCGTGTATATGGATCACCATGTTAATCAAGGTTGTATAAAACATAACCATTGGAAGCAAGAAAGGTAAAAACTTGAGGCATTCATCTAGGAAAATTATCAAGTTATGACTTAGAAAAACTATGTATCACCATCAGATGTGAGTCCTAAACTCATCATTGGTCTCATGAGCAAGGAAACCCATCACATTAGATAGTATACCATAATTTTTCTTATCCAAGAAAACCATCGATTTAGCAACTAATTGAATTGTCGATCTAGTACTTAGAGAAAACAGTCAATGAGCTCTTAGGATAACCATCATTTGTGAACTTAAAGAGTATCATTGATCTAACACCCTGGAGAAATTAGGAAATCAAGAATTTGGATAGCCATTCATTGTGAGTCTAGTGAGACCATCAAATCAGCCATAATGAGAGCATCAAAACCAATGGATGTGAGAGGAAACAAAGCCATAGTTCTTAAGAGAAAAAGAAGATCCAAAATAGCAACTAAGTATCCATCATCAATTGGCACAAGAAGCCCAATCATCGAGTAATGGGAATAAGAGACAAATCAGCTCAAAACATTAGAGAGAAACCACCATTTGAGAGAGAAATAAGACCATCGACTTGAACCATTGGGGAGATAGTCATCTCATTCATTTCTCAAACATAAGAGAGTCCAAAACAAAAGGTAAATATAAACAATTAATTGGCACAGAATGGTTGAACCATACAACATAAAAACCAACTATCAGATTGATACACAAGGGAAAAATCTGTTAAAAATCCTAGGTTGAACCATCATTCATGGGGCTTAAGGTAATTGTTTTTCATATTGTGTTAAAGACAATATAATCATTTCTTGATCTCACTAAAGTCATTAAAATAGTAATTGAAGTACCAAAATTTTTCCTTCCTATAGGCTAATCCATTGGGTCACCCAACAAGTAGCAAAACATTTTCAAGGAACCAAATAAATCTTAGCTAGTTTCAACCATTCAAACACCATAGATTATTATGACTATTGAATCCATCAAACAACTAGAGATAAGAATATTATGACCATGTGTTATTAGGAATATAATAAGGTCATCAAAATAGTAGAAATACACCACCATAGTTCTACACAAAATACCAATCATCAGATCATGAGGCAAGGTAGAAATCATCTCAATTAGGTCAATGACAACAATCAATTTCAGCCACAACAACTCCATCAATTCGTGGACAAGCAAGGTATAAAGCTCATATCCCAACATAGAGAACGTGCATAAGATTAAGGAGTGAAACTGGAGAGTTGTCTACTAAAAAATCATCATATATATACACAACTTAGCTAAGGATTCAAATTTTCTACTCATTACTAGGTTTTAGAGAAAGATCTTTTCATAGCAAGTTGAATGGTAAGGAATAAACGTGGAGTGAGTTATATATCTTGTATCTAGAATGAAGTTGCATCTCCAAAAACAAAGAAACTAGAGGAATAAAGAAGAAAATCCTAGCTTTGATCTTCTCCATTCGTCCAAACTAGTTCCATCTCCAAGAATGAGAAACCCTAGATCAATGGAGAAAGTAGAAGAGTGACTTTCATATTTCTAGCACAAACTCCACCATGGGTACTAGGGATCCAACGAAGAAGAAGAGAAAGGATGGTAGGATTAGAAAGGAAATGAATATACGAGTTAAGATCTTACTTTCTTGGGTCAAGAGCAATTAAGGAAGCTTTGAAATCTTAAAAGAAGACTAAATTTGAATCCCATGATCATATGCTAGTAGATTGGCCCAAGATATTGTTTTATTGAACTCCTTTCCTTCATCAAGAGAGAGAGAGACGAGATCCAGAAGAAAGTGGTGATGAAGGGGGTGAAGGAAGTGTGTAAAAGGTCTATTGCATGTAAAGAAAGGGAAATATAAATCTAAAAGGGAGAGAGAAGAAAGAGAACAAGGTGTCTAGAAAAACATGCCAAGTGTTCAAAGTCAAGAGCATCCATCCCATTCAAACCAAAAGCTTTAAGGTAGTAGGGGTCAGGTGGTCCACCAAATCTTGACTCCCAAAATAGTTGTTGACCCCACTCATAATAAGTCGATCGTTCATGCACTCAAGGTAGCCCATCTATGAGAGGAAAATCCTAAGTAGATGTCATGCACAAAACCAAGGTGCAAAATAGGTGCCCCATGTCAGAACTAATTCCACCATAATGTAAAAACATGTGAGACACACTAAGCACGTGAAAAATTTTAAGAAAAACATAAGATGTAAGTAAATTGTATAAAAGTCCAAAACATCAGATATCCAAACCGGACCAAACTTGAAATAGTTTAATCATCATATATCAAAGCATAAGACAAAGTTTAATTAGGCATCTAAGAACATATTTAATATAATAAAGAAAGATTAGACATAATTCCAGGTTAGAGGTCTTAATATCATAAACCCCTAATAGGGAATTTACCCAAAAAATACAAAGTTAATAAGGATGCTTACCTCCCACGCATCTCATCTTATAACTACCCCAAGGTACTTCCATCTCATGGTGTAGTCACAACATATCCACTCAAGTTATAACCTCTTTCCTCAACCTATGGGTTATGTGCCCACCACACTTTGATCTGATGTCCTGCATCATGATGTCACCTATCTATATACCTTGTCCCACTATCGTTAGTTATATATATTATTATAGAATCATTCTTCTTCTTCTCAAATAGTCACTGGAGAAACTCAAGATCTAACATTCTCTCTAGGGTGGAGAAACATCAGGAACTCATCTCAACATCTCCAACTCACGTACCACTAATACACCTTGGATTTTAGAACTCATAACGTTGGTATTCACTACATGTGTCAAGAAAACCTCACATACTGGTCTTATCAACTTCTCTACCATCATAGTCGATACCCAACATGTTGGAAGGATCTTCCTAACTTCATAGAAAACTCAAAAGGTGACCCTACACAAACATCATGATCTTAGAACTATAGTCCAAAACAGTCACATGTTACACAATGATATCTATCCCTAGGATTACATCAAATCCTTGCACACCAAGTGGCATAATATTCACTTGAATGCAACATTTCAAGAAAGGAAGAGAACAAGGGGAAGGGTATACCTCTCACAGCATAGTTATCCATCCCAAGAGTTTCAAACAAAGGAGTTGTTGGTCCTACCATTAGTAAACAAGTTACAACTTTTTATGTTTTATTCATTTTTTCAATTGGATTGCTTTCTAGCTTCATAGGACTTATCATGATTATCATAATCATTACTCTTTCATGTTAGCCATTTATCATACTCATGTATATCATCTCATTTATCATGTTTCTTGTTCTCTCTTTTAGGGATTAGTTCATCACATTCCTCATTATTATACACTCAATAGGGGCCATTCATTTAATTTCTTTTATATATCATGATAATTTTACATTAGCATATATTTGCACATAGGGGTGGGTATGAGATTAACTTAGGTTCATCTTTTTTCATCCATATTTATCCAATTTTATTATCTCATATCATGATTATCATTGGAGTACTCATATTCTTATATGAATTTTACACCACCGGTTATTACATTAACACATATTCATCTTTCTTTTACTCTATTATGTTCTAGAATCATAGCTTTAGGAACTCCTTATCTTATTTCATTTTATTTTTAGCTTCTTCGTTTCATATCCCTTTCTTTAATCCTCAAACTTTCAAGACTTTCATGAGTTATGATATGAATTCTCCCTTCCTTTAGGGTATAATTAACATATGTTCACCATGATTTCTTAATTATTAAGCTCTTTGGATTGTTTCCAACTGACTACTTGATCAGGGTACTCAGAGAGATAAAAATCAAAGAGTTACACACTTTCCTTTCCTTCATTATATGAATACCTAGCAAGGGTATCCAAGTACTAATCAGGAACTATGCATTATATCCATGTGATTTTCATTACGTAATTATCATCCTAATCCAAAGTCCTAGTATCCATGTAGACTCAGTGAACCTATGGCTCTAATACCACCAAATGTGACAACCCGTCACACAAAGTGAGATTACTCAAAAACTAAACACAATCAACTGCTATTAAGACACATCACTAAAAAGAGGGTTAACTAAAACTAATTAAATTTTCACAAGTTTTCTTAACGTAATTAGCATGAAAGCCCAACATCTTAGATTATTTCATAAATCACACCAAAAATCACTTGCAAAGGATTTGTGTCATTGGACACAACATATATAAAACAGATAGCATCCATATGTCCAACATCAGAATACTAAGAAAGTTCGAGTTGATAAAACACTATACTCAAAACATTATTGTCTGGACCTGAGAGTACAAGGATGACTCTAGGACATACTAGACATCTAAACAACTATCCATCTATGATCCATCACATTAGCTCCTCCTCACTTCCACATGTTTACTACTGCTATTAGCAATCACCTAAAACGATTATGGTGACCAACAGGTGAGATCGATGTCCCAACAAGAGATATAACTCACAACAACACGTATTCATTACAACATGTTATGTTATTAAATGGGTTAAGTAGATTAAGAAGATTAAATAGATAGACAAATAAAAGAACATAACAAGATTATCATTTATAAGGGCTTTATTAAGAGCAATTCAAATCAGAGCAATAGAAGGTAGCATTATTCTCAATTACTAGATCTAGGTATTACCATGATCATAACCATCATCATGAGACTAATTAGCATAATATTTATCGACAACAACATGATCATATTTGAATAGTAGGAACATTTCTAACAATATAGCATGTCTACAACATATGCATCTCTAATAGCATAACATGTCTTAACAATCTATATGTCCAATATGATAAGAATATCTACATCATGAGAAGAGCTAACAACCTAACCATATCTATCACATGAGCATGATTACCAATATGAGCATATCTAACTAAATAGGCATGACTAAAATCATAAGAAATTCTAACAACTTAAGCATTACTAATAGTATAGGCATGATTAGCAGTAAAAGCATTATTAATAGCATGAGGTAACTAGCATCATAAATATAACCAAAAATATCAATTTACCTAACTACTTAAGCATGTCCACTTCTCTTATCATAATATAATCATCTATATGTGAATAGGGCAAACAAGGGTTATCATCCAATATGAAGAGATGTGTATGACCATAACAGATATACTACACAGTCAGATTAAGTCTTTTATTAAGCACTAGGGAGAGTGAGGTATACCACTCAAACTCCAACTGACCACTGCTAAGTCAAAATTAGTTCTGTATAAGATCTAGAAGTACCGACATCCTAAGATCTCATCCACCCCTGGTCAGTAAGGGTCTGCCGCAACGACACATAAGGTCAAGCTGCAAAATTAATTTCCTAGTTTATCCTTGGTATATAGGTCAAGACACTAGTGAATAGCCTAGTATGTACTTATAGAGGTCACGATACTAGTGAAACTGAGATACGACTGTACCCATTCTCCTACCAAGGTATGACCACAACCATCCTCAAAACCAATCATATATATTGGATCACATCTGAGATATGGTCACAACCATTCTCCTATCAGGGTATGACTACAGCCATCCCTATGAACATGCATATACTCAACAATATACGACTCAAAGCTCCCATGAAAGGAATATTCATTTCATCATCCAACAAGTTCTGACACTAGAATGGATCTACAACACATGGCACTACATGATTAAGGTTTCAGTTTGATTAGTTAAGTGGATTGAGTGAATTAAGGATGAATCAAGTAAGTGGACATACAAATCCTAATTCACTTCTAGAAAGAATTTGATATATAACAACTCCAATAAATATAAAACATATAAGACATATTCCTTATTACAACACAACATGATACTATTTCATTGCCATTCATGACTTTACTTATCATCACACCAACTCAGGATATAAATGTTTATCACATTATCTCAGGGTATGAACCTTTATCACATCATGGAGAGAATCAAACCTCTATTAGGTTCAATCATTCCAAAAGTTCATTAAGACATCATATTATCTCATGAAAGAACACCATTCACTAGTACATAACCGACCTTTAGTGTCGGTTATTTAAGGCCTTTAGTGTCGGTTTCTAAGCGACACCTATGTGGGAGACGCTAAAAGCACAGCCGTTACACGTCGGTTCAAAAACCGACGCCAAAACCCTTCGCACGCCAACGAAAACCCGCCAGCAGGGCACTATAGGCGTCAGTTATTACCTAAGAAACCGACGCCATATACTTTCGCGCCATAGAAGGGCACCAACTTGGGCACTATAGGCGTCGATTATTAGCTAATAACTGACACCATATAAGTCCCAACACGGCCGTGCTGGACAGCATAGCCGTGGTGTCTGGTCCGCTGCCACGGCCGTGCTGTCCAGCACGGCCGTGGTGTCTGGTCTACTGCCACGGCCGTGCTGGCCAACACGGCCGTGGTGTTAAGGAAATAGACGTCGGTTTCTATTACAAACTGACACTGTAACTATTTGGCATTGGTTTTATACAAATAACCGACGCCTATTTTTTGTTTTTTTTTTCTGTCAGTTTGCAGACCTGCTGTATGGCTGGTCGCAGGATGAGAAACCTGCAGTTCAGTTATGAACTACAGGTTTTATGACATCCATTGATATCAGCCAACAACAGGCCACAAACCTGCAAAATTAACAACAAAAATATTCACACATTTAGCAATGCAACCTGCAGTTCCATTTGATTTTCACATTTAGAATCATTCATGTAGATAGCAATTTGTAGTTCCATTCATTTTCACATTCACACATATAGAAACATTCATATAGCAACCAACAGTTTCATTCATTTTCACTCAGACACATGTAGAAACATCCAAACATGTAGAAACATTCACACATATATTATAATTCAGAAATTCATTTACAAAATATCATTCTTTAGTCATTATTTGCTATCAACATCCCAATTATATCTTAAATCCCCCACTACTTGTATGGTTGTTGCCCATTCTTATCTTACTTCATTTAATTCTCCCTTCGTATAGGGAGCATGTACATCTGGTAAGGTTGTTCCTGTCGTGTGTTCAGTTTTAAACACCTGTAAAGAGAATGATGTATATATATAATTAATGAGCTATAAATAAGATTGATATATTTCATATTATCTAATGAGACTATATAATACCTCAGTAATACAATCGATGTCCAATGTGGCATATTTGATAATCATGTGCATAAATCGCATCACATAGTATCCACATGCCCATCTGTTGTCTTGTGTAGGACACTATAAATTCAAACATACAAAAGATTAAAAAATACAACTAATTAAGCACTGTTCACATAAATAATATATACATATATTGCAGTCGGGAACTTACTTTCACGTTCTTCCAAATAATTGGCTGGTTCTTTTTTGTGGGGACCTTTCCTCCAGCCTTTTTGAACTCATCAAAACCCCTACATGTTAATGTAACACAGTACATTGCATAATTAAATAGTAATGTAATAACATATGTTAACGGATGTGAAAATGAAATATTTCTCACCGGAATAATGCCATTTTCATTATGTGTCCATATTTTGTATTCAATATAATCCCCTTAGGATCTAGATAATAGACAATAAACGTCTCGGGGACAATAACCAGTAACTCTGAATGCATACCACTAGAGGTTAAAAAGTTAAAAATTAATAACTCAAAATCCACAATAAAAATGTAATTTTCTTAAGTCCAAATTATAATAAGCAAAGTAAACTTACTCTACATTGAATGGAGCCATTATCGTCGTCTTCTTTTTTTGATAAAAAATTGAAAAAGCCTCACAGCAGTATTGTTGAACTGAAGGAGGGTCTTTAGCTACTAGACTAATCCAAGATGGAATCAAAAATCCTACATGTTCGAATGCAAAATCTGCACATATCTTGTCTAAGTAGCTACAAAATATGTATTAATTACGCATGCATTAATAAATAAGAAACTAGATCACCAGAATAAGCAAAGGTATATGGATGTATAAATAAGATCTCACCTTATCCATAGCTCTATCACAGATGTATTTAGCCAATCATATCGAAACAACTCCAAAATATCTTGTATAAATAGTTTGCTTTCGTATGATTGACCTGCATCATCTGAATCTATAGAAACAGTTATAGGGCAATTTATATCATGTTCGCCTAACCATATTGCCATACCCCTACAGTTAGGACCTAACGGGACATTTAGGTCATGTGGAACCCAACTGGGTAATGTAGGAGGTGGAAGTGGAGGCCTAGATGTTGTGGGTGTCTTCTTTTTAACTTGTATATATATATATATATAATAATTTCAGATCAACTGACATCATATACACACACTAACAATTTAACGTAATGTAAATTTAGCATACAATTTTAGTAAAGATGACATCCGCTTTTAGCCACAATATCACTCCGCCTAGTGCCTCACCAAGTGTTTCACAATCTGGGTGGGCATATGGCAATGGAAGATCCATCTACTTGGGGAATATATGTACCGAGCTCACACGAATCCAACCAGCTAGTAATGGAGACCCGTGAAACAGTTCCCCTGGTAGGGATGGGTAAGTCGACGCCTATGCAATGAAATATTCATTAACTTTTAGACGGCATGGCTTCAACCCCTACAAATATTTGTGTAAAGAATATTATATACATATATACATATCATCTTGAAGTAAAAAACTAGTTACTATGTCATAAAAATACTTACAGTAGATGTGCTAGGTGGTGGGTCTATAGGATTACTCCCAACCTCTGCAGTAGGAGTAGAGCGGGATGCTATGATATGTATTGTCTACTGAGTGGCAGTCTGAGATGCCTGCCACTTTTTCAGTGCTTCTTCCAGTTTCCTATCAACTAGCTTATCTACCTATACATGGATAAAAGAAACGTTAGCTTCTAATTATTGAATTCTCTTTTTACAGTAACATTATAAAGAAAGAATATGTTACCTCTTCTTATGAAAGTCCTACTTTTGGGACATGTTTGTGCTGGGATGGCCCAAAAAAAGATTTGATGCCTACACCAGCGCCTGCAGCCCTAACACGTCCAGGATGCTCTGGGTTACCCAGAGAAACTGTCAATTCATCCCTTGTGCCCTCAGGGATGAACTTGCCTTGTTTCCTCAGCTCGTGCAGCTCCCGCTAATCGCCAAAACAAAAATGTGTAATTAAGTAAACACCACAAATAATCAATATTTGAACGATTGTTGTAAGAGTTGTATTTTACCATTTTTGCAGCCGCCTCAGCAGTTGCGGGCTTCCTTATTTCTCCCTTCTTAGTTTGCCTCCCAGCTATCTAGATATCATGGTGAGGTAGAGGTGTGCTACCTACAATGGAGGACTCGTGAGTAGCAGCAGACTGAGCAGTAGCCTCAGACTGTAGTCTTTGGCAAATGCCTGCATACCCCTTTGGACCCATTGTGTGGTCATGCACATTCAGTGCACGCCTTGATCTTTGTGCCTCACTGAGGGCCTAGTTAGTATGCACATTAATGATTTGGTTAGTAACAGTAAATGTTAATCTTGAATAGGTGAATACAACATATAGTAATGAGATTGGGACTGACACCTAATACCTTGAATTCATCTGTTTGTCTTGAAGCAACAAACGCGTCCCATTCTTCTTTGCCCAGGAAGTTCCACTATTCAGTGGCTGTCTTCTTCCTCTTGTTAGCTTCTTTTATGTATTCTCGGGTGAGATTTGTCCTATAGTTCCTAAGGACTCTCCCACAGTGTTGCATCACGTATTTACGATGCAACTTTTCATCCAATTCAAATATACTCTGCAAATTAGAATTTCTATTAACTAGTATCCAAAAAATTAGTACTCTACACAATATAATTGCAAATTAATAATAACTCATGCATAAATCCCTCCATATTACGTCTTTCTTCTCCTTAGAAACTTTATGCCAAGAATCTATTATACAACCACAATGGTTGCGAGTAACATACCCAAGATATGAAACAAATGAATTGCGATTCACACCAGATGTATTTCCTGCATTATCAAAATCCACAACAAGTTTGGGTCCATTGCCCTTTTGCGTTATTAACTTCTTCATCATAATGATGCCCCTTCTCCTGTCAACTTTTTGGTGTTGCTGATCAAGTGCTTCAAGTGCTTCAGATGGTACATGTGCATCATCAACCTAAAATTTGACAAAATAAACACATTTACAAGATATAACTATAAATGGACATATAGATATAAATATATGATATATTTTTAAAACTTACATTGTGAGGCGGCGCATTGATGTCGTCACCCTCACGGTAATCATCAGCACAGTCATCAGGAGAATGCTCAACCATCTGAAAATTCACATTCACATTGTAAAGTTTACATTGTAAAGTAATTCAAATTGGAAAGCTCACATTGTAAAGTTCACATTCACATTGTAAAGTAATTCACATTGTAAAGTTCACATTATAAAGTAATTCACATTGTAAAATTCACATTGTAAAGTTCACATTCACATTGTAAAGTTCACATTATAAAGTAATTCACATTGTAAAATTCACATTGTAAAGTTCACATTCACATTGTAAAGTTCAATTTCACATTGTAAAGTTCACATTCAGAAAAATAAAACATATAAAAAAACATTGTATAAACATGTCTCTAATATTGCGATTTTTTATCAATTAACAATCCTTCATTGTGATCTCCGCGCACATACAAGTCATCATTAACTTCAATATTTGCTGGTGTTGGCAACCCAACTGAGAATGGACTGGAGTCATCATACTTATCATAGTATTGTTCTTCATCTATAGGATCTTCAATGAACTGTCTTTTACCATGAAGAACAACCGACCATTTATCATTTGCAGGATCATCGATATAAAATACTTGTTTCGCATGTGATGCCAATATGAATGGTTCATCCTTCTCGCCAATCTTTTCAAAGTTCACTAAAGTGAAACCCAATTCATCCACTATAACTCCTTTGGTGTTATCAACCCAATTACATTTGAAGAGCGGAATTATGAAATCTATGTAGTCAAACTCCCAAATGTCTTCAATGACACCGTAATATGACATTTTAGCTTCACGTGGACTCTTATCCTTTGCACTTGCAAAAAACATAGTCGATGCTTGAAGGGTGACCCCACTGTTTTGGACGACACTCTTATCATCTTGGCGCTTAGTGTAATATGTGAATCCATTAATGTCATACCCTTCATAAGACATAACAGTCAATTTTGGTTTAAAGGCGAGGCATTTGATAGTTTCAGTAATATCATCTGGTGTTTGAGATAGTTGATGTAAGACTTTATTTTCAAACCACTTAATAAATGTCTTGTTATGCTCTCTAGCAAGCCACATTGTATTGGCTCGAGGATATTGTCTCTTGATGAAATTGGTATGTTCCTCGATATAAACGTTCACTTCGTCCATGTTGTGTAAAATATACAAGTGACCTTGTTCCAACTGCTCACGGCTGATTACTTTCACACGTGATCCCAAAATTCCTTTGCCAAATTGCTCGTCAATATTCTTGTCATTATCAGGAGTGTCATTACCACTGAGAAAGTCATTGCAAAAATCCATAACCTCTCTCGCCACATAACCCTCGATAATACTCCCTTCAGGCCGATAACGGTTTCGAACATCACTTTTAAAAATGCTCATGTGTCGTTCAAAGGGATACATCCAATGCAAGAAAACTGGTCCCAACATTTTCACTTCCCTAGTCAAGTGGACAACAAGATGTACCATGATATCAAAGAACGACGGAGGAAAATACATCTCAAGCTGACATAGGGTAACAACCAATTCTCTTTGCAATTTATCGAGAGTATCAGGGTCAATAACTTTGCTGCACAGACTGTTGAAAAAGAAACAAAGTCTGGTGATTGCAAACCTTACATGCTTCGGCAATATAGATCTAATTGCCACAGGCAATATTTGTTGCATTAGAGTGTGACAATAATGAGATTTAAGACCTATCAACTTTAGATCTTTCATTAATACCAATCTACGAATGTTGGATGAGTAACCCTGTGGCACCTTAACATTTACCAAACATTCACAAAAAGCTTTCTTCTCCTTTCTAGACAATGTGTAACAAGCGGGAGGTAAGTATGTTCTCCGATTTCCCATTTCACGAAATTCTGTTAATTTTGACCTTATTCCCATTTCACGTAGGTCCTGTCTCGATTTTATCCCATCTTTAGTTTTACCTGATATATTCAACAAAGTACCGATGACACTATCACAGACATTTTTCTCAACGTGCATGACATCGATACGATGCCTGACTGTCAAAGAACTCCAATAAGGAAGATCCCAAAATATTGACTTCTTCTTGAATAAAGATTTGTCACTCCGTGTGGCCATACTACATTGTGATCTCTTACCAAATTCATTGACAAAGTCTTTTACTCTTTCATAAACAACCTCCCCTGGTATAGGTTTAGGTGCACTCCGTTCCTCATTCAATTCATTGAATGCTTTGTGCTTCCTACGATACAGATGGAATTTTGGAAGAAACCTTCGATGACCGAGATATACAGTCTTACCGCCATGTTTTAGTCTTGTTGAATCAGTGTTCTCTTCACATATAGGGCACACTTTAGCTCCTTTGATACTATATCAAGACAAATTCCCATATGCTGGAAAGTCATTAATAGTGCAAAACAACATAGCATGCAAATGAAATGTCTCTCTTCGTGAAGCATCATAGGTCATCACACCTTCACCCCAGAGTTTCTTTAAGTCATCAATCAGAGGTTCAATATAAACATCGATGTCATTTCCAGGTTGTTTAGGGCCCGATATCAACAATGACAGCATTACGTACTTATTTTTCATACACAACCAGGGAAGAAGATTGTATATAACAAGCATGACTGGCCAAGTGCTATGTTGGCTGCTCAATGTCCTGTACGGATTCATCCCGTCTGTACAAAGCCCAAGTCTTAGATTCCTAATTTCTTCACCAAATTCAGGGTACAATAGATCAATCTTCTTCCACTGTGGGGAATCAGACGCATGTCGTAGGATCCCATCATTATTTTTCTTAACATCTGCATGCCACCTCAAATTCTTCGCATCTATCGTATTGGCAAACAAGCGTTGAAACCATGATATTATAGGTAGATACCACATCACCTTGGCAGGAGAACCAGTTTTGGACTCCCCCGAAGTCGTCAATTTATACCGTGACGCACCACATTGTGGACAATCTTTCAAATCCGCATAGTCCTTTTGAAATAATTCACAATCATTCGGGCATGCGTGTATCTTCTTGGCATCCATTCCCATTGGGCACAACAATTTCTTTACCTGGTATGTTGAGATTGGCAGCTCGTTTCCTTCAGGAAGCATTTCTTTCAACAAACACAACAATGACGTGAAGCTTTTGTCGCTCCATCTATTGTTAGCTTTCATCTTATACAATCTCAACACAGCGCTAAGCTTCATAAACTTAGTACAACCTGTGTATAACGGCATCTCAGCATCATGCACAATGTTCCTAAAAATGGGAGGTGGATCGGTGTGCTCTACCCCACAACTATTTAGCATCGCATCAACGATGTCTACTGGAACTGGTTCATTCACATCTACGTCATCGTAGGAAATTTCTTCTTCCACACAAGCACTGCTATCGACATCCACTGGTTTTGGGATTGAAATCTCTCCATGCCAGTGCCATTCTGTATAGCCTTGTATAATCCTTTTGCACATGACATGACTTTTGATTTCGTCACTAGTGTTGATTTTCAAGTTGTTACTGCAATGCCTACATGACCTATCTCCAGGTTGTTTCCTATGTTCCTCGGCAAATCTAATAAATTGGTCAAGACCAGAAATAAACTCTGGGGTGCAGCGATTGCGAATGGACATCCATGATCTATCCATTCTATGATCAAAGAGAAAACAAGTATATATTACAACAAGATTAGGGTCTAGGGTTAACAAATACATGTGATGTAATTATTATATATTATAAATGTGTACCACCTATCCCATTATTGAACACCTAATCTCACTAGTAAGTGTATAATGTGTATTGGGTTTTCAAGAAAATTTCGGCAGCATTTCCTCGTTGTTCTCCAAGTACATATGTACTTAGAGAACAAACGAGGAAATGCTGCCAAAATTTTCTTGAAAACCCAATACACATTATACACTTACATCCTAAGCGAGATTAGGTGTTCAAGAACAGTCCCAAACTGGGGACTATCCAAGATTTACTCCTAATGAGTAAATCTTGGACGGGTTTCTAGGCCAACAAATAATGTCTTGTCATTCTTATACCTAAAAGCCTAGTTGTCATTCAAAGCATGTCACATGTGTGCATTACAATTCATCATTAAGCAAGAAGGGTGATTAGGATTCTCACCAAGAACGGGTTTTGATTTTCTATACAATTTTATAAAAAATGCACATGTATGCATATATATACTATACTTTTTGGAACCTTTATACATATCTGAACACCCTAAATAATCATACTAAACACACAAATACTTTATAACACAACTATAAAACAATGATTATAGCTAAACTATTAAACAATAGACTTGTCACACATAAAACACCCTATACAACTATAAAACAAAAAAGTATTAAGATATGCATGCTACAATAACTATTTTGCATCACATTGCAGCAGTCTTATCATTGATACCTTACTAACTTATTGCTACATTTACATATCATCACTTGATCAAAAATTACAGCAGTACATTTAACCAAAGTATGCATTCTAAAATCTATGTCATGATTAGTTACATGTAATTTACTTGGATATACAGTAGTACCCGATTACTATGTCTTACATACAAAGTATGCATATTAAATTAACTAAGGCTTATCATAGAACATGTATTGTATATAAGTTCAATATATTACAGTCAATAATTATTTTACTTTCAAAAAGTACTTAATGTTACAGGCTTGCAGCTCTAATATAAAGAGTGATCAACTAAGGCATTGCCATAGATCAGTGTATATGAGTTATTTATCAAGTTACCAATAAGTAAATAACTTAAAAAAATAAAAAAATGCCCAGCAGCAGCCTGGGTAGCACGACCGTGTGGTCGGCCAACACAGCCACGGCCGTGCCAGCCCACACGGTCGTGGTTGTTGTTGGTAAGGAGAGGGAGAAGAAAGAAGAAGAGCAGGGTGGAGCAGAGGAAGAAGGAAGAAGGTCGTGGTTGCTTTGGCACCTCCCAAGCAGCCACCGGAGCAGAGGAAGAAGGAAGAAGGCAGGGCGAGCATACCTTGAGGGCAGAGGAGAGCAGCGGCCGGAGAAGGGCGAGGAGCGGCGGTGGAAGGGAGAGAAGCAGGAGCGGCGGCAAGGGCACGGAGTAGCGACGAGGGCACGGAGCAGGAGCACGACCGCCGGTGAGCACAGAGGGCAGGAGTAGGAGCACGACCGCCGGTGAGCACGGAGCAGTGGCGAGAGCAGGAGCACGGAGGGTGCGAGCACAGAGCAATGACCGACGGGGGCGAGCAAGAAAATCGCCGGACCTAACTAAAATCAGGAATGAAACAGGAAAAGGGGAAGAGTCGCTCGCGCTGCTGAGCTATTAAGTTGACAATAAGCATCGGTTATTCAAAATAACTGACAACTAAACCAAAAGTGTCGGTTCTTTTCCAACAACCGACGCCTATACTAGATTATAGTCGTCGGTTTTTAACTAAAAGACAACCGACAACTATTCCTGTCCCGCGAATAACCTTTAGTCATCGGTTATTTATTTATGAACCGACGCCATATGTCAAATTTTGGTGGTAATTTTTTCGCTGGAATTTTGGTTTTGGCAGTTGATTTTAGGTGTCGTTTTTTTATTAATTAACCGACACTTAATAAAAGTGGTACCCGTGTCTAGTTGACCTTCATAGATTGGATGTCGGTTTATGTTATCAAATGACACTGTAGAGTTTAGGTGTCAGTTTATGTATACAACTGACACCTTGAAAAGTGACTTTATAAGCCATTTCTGTTGTAGTGATTATCTTTCCATGCCTCGTCAAGGCTCAACTACCATCACATCCTTGTAACATATAATGTTCAGCTTAATATTGCACATAACAAATAATTAGAGTTACAACCATATGGTTAGATAAAATACTCCATCATTATATTAAATGCACAAGGAAACTAAGCAACATATTTGTGTTCTTGAATTAGGATTAAGGTTCAACAACTTAACCAATTTTGGGTTTCCAAAATAGAAATTGTATGTAATCCCTGGTTCTTATTATTTCCAACAAATCTTAGAAGGGAATTCCTTTATTTTAACAATCTACAAGGAAATAAGGTATAATTTTCCACCATCTTTTAGTTTTACTAGGATTTGAGTTAACAACACAATTTGGCATAACTTTGCAAATCAACACTTTACAACAATCTTAGGTTTATATTCATTTGAGGGAAAAGATAAGACTACAAACTCATGAGGCTCAAAACCATTAGCCCGAACTCATCAAATACCCAACATCAGGTGCAATAAACACAACCTATTGAATCATAGACCACACATCAAACCTTCAGATTCAAGGTAATTAAAACCATTGCATTGCGTATATGAATCACCATCGTTGAATCATGATTGCATAAAACATAACCTTCGAATGCAAAACACTTAAAACCTTGAGATATTCATCTAGAAAACCATCAATTTATGACTTACAAAAGTATGTATCACCATCGGGTGTGAGCCTAAAATCACCATTAGTTTCATAAGCAAGGAAACCCTTGAAATTAGTTATTAGTGAAACCATCATTTGTCTTAGCCAAGCAAACCATCGATTTAGAAACTAAGTGAAAGCCCAATCTAATACTTAGATAAAATAGTCCATGACCTCTTAGGATAACCATAAGTTGTGAACCTAAAGAGTATCATCGATCTAAAATCTGAAGAAATAAGGAAATCAACAATTAGGATAGCCTTGATTGTGATACTAGTGAGACCATCAAATCATTCATTGCGAGAACATCAAAACCAACAGTTGTGAGAGGAAACAAAGTCATTGTTTTTAAGCACAAAAGAAGATCCAAAGAAGAAACTAAGTAACCTTCATAAGTTGGCACAAGAAGCCCAATCATCAAGTTACGGAAACAAGAGATCAACTCAAAGCATTAGAAAGAAACCATCGTTTGAAAGAGAAATATTGCCATCGAATTTAACCACTTTAGAGAGAATCATGACATTCATTTATCAAATATAAGAGAGTAAAAGACAAAAGATAAATCTAAACCATTAATTGGAACAAAATGGTAGAATCATACAACATCAAAACCAACTATTGGATTGAAACACAAGGAGGGGAAAATATGCTCAAAACCCTAGGAAGAACCATCATTCATGGGGCTTAAGGTAATCACTATTCATACAATGTTGAATACATTATATTCATCATTTTTTGAGCTCACTAAAGTCATTAAAATAGTAACTAAGTACCAAAATCATTCCTTCCTATAGGCCAACCCATCGGGTCACCCAACAAGTAGAAAAACATTTTCAAGGCACTAAATTAATCATAGCTAGTTTCAACCATTCAAACACCATAGATTATTATGATTATGGAAGACATCAACCAACCAGAGCTTAGAATATTATGACCATGGGTTCTTAGGCATCTAATAAGGTCATAAAAATAGTAGCAATACACCACTATACTTCTACACAAAAGACTAGTCATCAGATCATGGTCAGCTCAAATAGGTCAAGGACAACCAACAATTTCCACAACCACAACTCCGTCAATTCTTGGACAAGCAAGGTAAAAAGATCTTCTCACAACATAGAGAACCTTCAAAAGATTACAAAGAAAATCTAGAGTGCTATTTACTCAAAAATCATCATATTTACACAACTTAGCTAAGGATTCAAATTTGCTACTCATTACTGGGTTTTAAAGCAAGATTTAGTGATGACAAGTTAAATGGTAAGAACTAAATGTAGAGAAAGTTATATAACTTGCATCTAGAATGCAGTTCCAGCTCTAAGGTAGTGAGGGGATCAGGTAAGAACCCTAAGCATACCAAGTGTTCAAAGTCAAGAGCATCCATCTCATGCATCCCAATAGCTCCAAGGTAGTGAGGGGATCAGGTGATCCATCAGAACTTGGCTCCCAAAATAGATGTTGGACCCACTCAAAATAAACCCATCATTCATGCACACATGGTATCCCATCTATGAGAGGAATATCTTAAGTAAATGTCATGCACAAAACCAAGGTGCAAATAGGCGCCCCATTTCACAACTAATTTTGGTACGATAGCACAAAAACCATGAAAAAATAAAAGAAAAACATCAGATGTGGGTAAATTTCATAAAAGTCCAAAATGTGAACAAAATTTCATAAGTTGTTCAAACAATGTCCATACTGGACCACACTTGAAACATATCTTAATTATCAAATATCAAAGCATAAGATAAAGTTTAATTAGACATATAAGCACTTATTTATGATAATAAAGCATGATTACGCATTAAGACAGGTCATGGGTCTTACAATTTACATCAATTTTGATCATCCCCTTTGATGTAGTACAAACATCATCCGTGGTGATGGAGTATGGTCAAGAGTGGTCTTGATCATTAGTGTTGAGTAAGAATCATCTACAGAATGATATGTGCTAGATAGAAAGATCTTTTCATATATAAGTTATGATAATATTTGTTGGGATATGTTTATCATAAAATTGTCGATTTCTAACCAACGATAAGCTCTTGACAATACAAGATGATAAGGTTTCTGCTTTGGCTTCAATATTAAGATCTTGCAAGCCTCCTTATTGAAGAGAGATTATTTGGTGTGATCATAATCTATATCATGATTATTACTTTTTATGATGAAAAATTGCTCCAAATAGATTTAACAAACAGACAGCCAAAAAATACAATGATAAGTATTTTCATCGTTATTTCAAATAAATAGTAAATCTATGGCCCCTAAAATTTTATTTTGTTACAAACTAGTTCAAAAACAACTTGTTATTACAAATCAGCCATAAAAAGATCTGGGGCATCCTATTTTCCAAAATGGTGTCCCATACACATAATTCTGTCTAAAGTGTATGTAAAGTATATTCCTTGAATTAACAATGTAATCATTATCCATGTTCATTCGAAACATGACTCATTATTGTTTGCTCTGCTAAGATAGTTGATGGTGTTTGATCTTAAATGTATAACTTTGTCTTATTGTAAGGTTTTTTTATTATATTTTTCCTTTTTGAGCTAAAAATTTTGTAGGATTGATGAAGAGATATATTGGGTGTCGGGTTAGGGATATTCATAATAGGTTTGCATATATTTATGTCATCCTATTTTATAGCAAGTGTCAAACCAAAATCTCATGTTTTTCTAAGAGTGGGGTCAAGATATAAAAAGTCTTTCATGAGATGTTGAAGCTTTAGAGTGCATTTCCAAAAAGTTGACGAACTTATTTTTTTTTATGTGCAAAGGAGGTTTCTTCTTGTAGAATTTTATTTTGGCATAATCTAATCATGTGCAATTTATTTTTATTTATTCACAATAACCTTGTCAAGAATACAGTTAGAATGTTGGACAAGATTTATAACACCCATCCACCTAAAGTTGTGGCTTACATATTGTGTTCAAATTTGCAAGGTGTATATTGTGTTTTATTTTTGTGCACCCCTAGAGAAGACATTTACAAGTTATATCTAGTTATTTTTTAATGGCTATTGGTAGAGTTATATGATTTGTATAATAGGAGGAGTCATTAGTGAGAGAAGCATTGATGAATGTAAGTCTACCAACTTTCTTAAAGAGTTTCTGCCTCCATGAGGCTACACAGTAAGTCACCTTGATTGATATGGGTTTCCAAATATTTGTGGGTACTTTATGTTGTGAAAACATTATCCTAAGATAATGCAAAGGAAAATTTCCATGCTTGTAGGAAATGAACTACAAAATTTGGATAAATATGTGTCTAATAAGTGTAGCCAAAGTTGATTTGTCTACATTTATCTTCTGTATCAAGAGATATTAGAACAGACTGATGATAAGAAGGGTGTTATTGGAATTCTAAAAAAGAATTGATGATGATAATTGTGACATCAATGAAGTTTATGTTGATTGTATAGCATGTATGTCTTAGTGAACAATCTGTTAAGAAATCCTATCTTAAAAATTGAGGCTAAGATCGAGTAAACAATAGCAAAGAAGTAAGGTGATAAAGAGTTATCTTGATGGAGGATTTAAGATATCTTGAAGTAACCAAAAGAAAATCCATTAATATTGACTAATGCACTTACGAACTAAAGCGACACATAATCAAAGATTTTCTTTTGTTTGAAATTTTAAAACTATGCATGTGAATCATAAGAAAAGACTAGTTGATTATCAAAATCTTTTCCAAAATAAAATATAAGAATAAAAAGAGGGTCTTTGTTTCATTGTGTTAAGTGTATAACATTATTATCCATTATGTAAGTGTCTTGAACCTTTTAGAAAGATTTCTTGTTCCACACCATAATATTGACTGAATATTTATTTAGTTCATTACTAATAGATTAGTAATAATTTTGTAAGATCTATAAGGATAATAGGTCTATATTTTTAAATATCAGAGGATTATCAAGCTTCTTTATCAAAGAAACATGAGTTGATTTTCATGTTGTCTTCCCAGTTATTGTATGCATTTTTCAGTTGTTGAAACATATTGATTAATTGATATGTGATCATGTCCCAATTGTTCTGGTGAAAGGGATTGTCAATATTGTCTATTTGAAGGGTTCTTTTGATACTTGTATTAAAATAATTCATTTGAATATTAACAGAAGAAAAATGGAAATGAGATTTGTATTATTTTAGTTTTTTTTCACGAATATGAACCCAATGAAACCTATATTATTAGAAAAAGATTCATTGTTTTTGAAGAACTTACCAAAATGCACTGTGATAGTATGAATAGTCTCACTTCTATTCTTGTAATGGTTCCATCACACTTAAGAGAGTTAATGATGGATATTCCAACAATATGAGGGTTTTTAGCTCCTTTTATCCAATTTTGTTTTTCGTTCCTTCTTTTTGCTAGTTGCTCAAAAACAAAATTGGATATTACAAAATTTATGATAGAATTCATGTCTTTATCTCCTTCTTCTAGTCAATTTTGTTTTGAACATCCTTTCCATAGAAATTTTTGTTCTAAATGGAGTGTTTGAATGTGACTCTTGTCATAGTCTATTTCAGTAATATCAGGGTCAGGGCATGTCTCAATGTTAACTAACCCTTGTATACAATTGTCTAACTTTTTATGTATGTTCCCTAAGAGTTTGGTGTTTCAAATTTTAAGATGATGTTATATCTGATTATTCATATTGATATTTATCATTGATCTAGAATCTTCTAAAACCCTCCAACTATTTTGTATAATGATTTTGTATTTTTCATATTTATTTCAAAATCATTCAAATTTGAAGGGTGAAGGGACCCAAGGTAGGTATCGTTTTGTTGAGAATAATTTTCATATGATCAAATATGAGTCCAGACGCCATTAGGGAAGACCATAATGATAATTTCTCTTTCTAGAAAGAGGAACCTAGGAACGTCTATCCATAAACACCGAATATGTCTCTTTAGACATGTAAACCTAAATTTGCCAAAATTTATTTCCTACTAGCATGATTCAAAAACGAATTCACAAAAATTTGTTCATTTTTATGGCATATTTGAGTTTTTTTCACATCATAATAGTTGCAATTGTAACCCCCACCAAGGAGCTAAGGAAAATGTTTAAATTTCTAGCTAAACGATATACATCACTAAAGAATATGTCATAGTTTGATCCATGTTCACCATATATCCCCATAAACACATATGATATATCATCCTCCATGATGATATAGTCAAGATAAATGTTGTAATAATTTATGTATGAGTCAATGCATTGTATATCAATATTTTCCCATCCTATGTGAATGCCACTAGTAAGACCAATTAATTGTTTTTGTATCAAATTTGAGATATATTTGCCAGCCATGGAGTTAGGTTGTTGATCACTAAGCAAACATTTTCTCTCTTTTAGAGTGATAAATTGTAATTTATTTACTCTATCATGATTTCTAATTGATCTGCATCTGATATTAGAAACATCCCCACAAACATTGCATGTAGGAAGTTAAATAAAATAAGATTGCACCTAGACAAATGAATGATAAATATACTTACTTTAAGGAAGTAGCAATAAGAATTATCAAAGACTAAGGAATACTAGGTGCTCCATGGCTATATGTTCATGCAACATACTAATTTTGAGTACTAAATATATGTTGAATTATTCTTCTTAGTTTTTCCTCAAACTTGAGCTTATTTACAAAGTTTCCTTCATTTCGAAGTCAACATGTTATTGGATCAAATTATAGTGGTGTTGGAAAAAAAATTGTTTCTAATTTAATTTCTTATGTACAAATGATTTCATTATACTCACTTAAAAATATTTATATATTAGTCCTTAAGTTTAGATTCATTAATCATTTTGACATCATTAGAATGAAATTTGATTTATTTGTTCCTACATATCATGACTAGATCTTTCATTCACCTTGTATTCTTTAATATAAACCTAATAGCTTTGCAATAAATACAGAATAATTCTTGCAATCTTTGATACACATTATTGAAAGAAACTTTTATAGCTCCAATATAATCCTTAAAGAAGAGAGTAATAGTTTTAGACATCAAAATGATGGAAACCAAAGCTATGGAGAAAATTACATAATATCTAAACACATATGGTAGGAGTCTATTTTTTAGAAATTTTGAAGTAATAGAAAATAGGGAGTTAACATTGTTAATAGTGGAATTAGTTAGTTAGGTTATGAATAGGGATGTGTCCTTTCATCTATAATCATGTTTCTATCAGTTTTGTAGGACAAAGAACCCCTTCCATCTCCTCCATTGTTCATGGTCTAAACTAAAAGTAGTCTCCAATCTCTACCCTTTGGATCTCAATGCAGCATTCACTTCTAGTAAGGTTGACATAAGCCAAAACTCCCATGGACATTACCATCACTTCTATAATGGTAACACAAACTTTTAAAGCTTTGAAGCCTCCAAGATTGCATGATACCTTTGGTTTACTTATGTCTTGCTCCTCCTCATCACCATGACCCCATTAAAACCCTAACAACACATACATTCCTATATAAGAACCACCATAGTTGATCAGTTAGGACATGGGACACCTAAAAATATGAAACCACCCTCTCAGTCCTCCAAAAATCTTAAAGCACCCAACTGACGTTGGCAATAACAAGTCTGATCATTTCAGATATGGTCCAATGTGTGAGCTCTTCTAAAACCCACATACTATTATAGATCATTTCAATAAATGATGTGAGGATCATCATTGTCTTCCTCAACACGGCCAAAACCACCAAATCTCAAATGGACCCTATGTTCCTGAAAAACTAGGACTGGCGCCAAGCATGACAAACCTAAGTCTTACATATGATCCTAATCATGTCGTTGCTACACTACATGTATACATCTAATAGAGTCTCTACTAAACCTTATTTGATGTCTAACAGAGATTCATACTACATTATGAGATCCCTCCTCCCAATCAATTTGCAATTGAAGTTACAACTCTCGGTCAACAAATTACTTTAATGGGTCTACAATGATTTGTCCGTGGGAAACACCAAGTCCAGCAAGAATCTAGCCCCAGTCATGGAATCTATATATATGATGCCATCCTTCATAATTGCATGATACCCTTACTTTCTTCATTGTCATCAACTTCACTCATCGCTGACCCTACCACCATTGACACCTACTCTCGAAAATATCCCACTCCACATAGATGACAAAAACCATTCCAATGAACATCCATGTCTATTCTTGAAACTAGAGACCAAACTTAAGATTGTCTACCAAAATGAGAGAAACTACTTCGTAGTTTACTTCTTTCTTTGATTCACCTGATCGACATCAGAGAGTTTAACCACATGGTGCCTATATTTATAGAAGACAACAAACATTTGGATTCCTCTCAATCCACCAATCAATTAAGGACAATATCAAGTGTAAATAAATGACATGTAAGCATATCTTCCAGTATAATTTCTTACAATATATTGAATGACAATATGAATGTTTAAAATTTCAAACTTAATTATACTAATGCAACATGCTAGTAAACCTTTTACATGCACTTGTGTCAGAGTATTATTATTAAATTAAAGGTAACATGTCATTTAAGTGTAAAGAACAATATTCTTTCTAATTATTGACCTTATTGTAAATTAAAACCCAAGTTTGTCCTATATAGAGAGAATTGCTTATCCCTGGCGATTAAAGAAATATTGGATCATTTATAAGATTATTTTTATGAAATTGGGGTTGAAAAAACAAAAGTTTATAGTGAAAATACTTCCTAAAATATGAGTAAGCACACACATATATATCTATGATGGATTTTATTTGACATATTACTTTGGATGATGCATGAATTTACTTTTCATAAATCTATTTGTAGATAATAATTCTATATATGTCGATAGTTAAGAATAAATGATATATTCTACATATATTTGGGACCCAAACATGCATGCATCTAATATAAAAATATGATCATTATTAAGTGAATGCAGATCTAAAATCTTTATTATGAGTGATATTGTACTACGTTTTTGTATAAATATTTTGAGATAAACAAAATATATGAATGAAGTTTTAGAATATAAGTGAAGTTCAAAACATACAATAAAGTACTAAGTGTGTTGTTAAAATTTGTATATGATTGAGATATATGTATTCATATATGAGTGATAACATATGCATATATAAAAGTACATGAACCCTAGATCCATAACTTCAATATATGATAGTAACAAAAATAATAACAGATGATTATAAGGTTTTGATGATTAAATGAATAATATAGACATGATGAGAGAGAAAATAAAAAATAAATAATATTCCTAGATGGAAAACAAATCACACAAATGAAGATACTTAATTGACTTATTCCAAGCTATTAGTAACTAATGTTTTTCTACATTTGTAAATATCTCTCTTGATTGTCCCATGGAGTCAATACCTGAATTTCTTGCATTTATGATATTTTGATTCAAAGGTATAAAATTACTATTTTAGTTTAACAAGTTTATTTCTCTATTGAAAGCATGCATAATATATAGGTTGGAAAGAATGAATTTGTTTGAAATCATAGATTTCTTCTTGGAAAGCCTCCAACATTTGTATCACTAGAACAATAGCATATTGTTTAAATGTCACAAAGGGAAGCTTGTACCCATTAATTAGTGAAACTACACTTCCATGACTCCACACAAAGTAATGACATGTGGTCCCTCAATATATTGGGAAACTCAGTTGGCATGTTGTCGTTATCCATAGAATAGAACATATGACTTCCCAACACATTACACATTGACATGTGTTATCTATTTCAAAATTCAAATTACTACTCTTGAATTTTGATATGGAATCATGCTAATATTGAGAAAACTTTCCTGTTTGATCCTTGTCTACAACTTTCAATTCCTTTAAACTCATCATTGGAAATACTAGTAACAATGCCATATTTTTTTATATTCCAAATAATGATTTTGTAATGTTCATTTGACTGTCCCACCATTTTTTATTTTGGTCCATGTGTGGATCTATTCCGTATCGGAAATAATAGTCAGGTGATCAAAACATCAATTAGAAGAGACATGTGAGTGAGTCTTGCATTGTTTCATGACGTCTAGATATATTAGTAGTTTCCATGCACATGTTATAAGATTCCATGTAATCTGATTTATTCATGATGTAAATATTGTTCATATGTTCAAAAAATAATTATGCAAAAAATTAGTCATGAAGATGGGGAATTTACATGATTCTATCAAAGCTATAAATAATCAACACTCATGTGTCTCTCATAGAAGAATAGGGCTAGTTAGAAAGTTAAAATGGAACACTTGGAATTTAGGCAAGTAGTTAGCATAAAAAAATATTAACACTAGAAAAACTATTAATACCTACCTAAAAGATATCTAATAATTATCAGAAATAGGTAGCCATGTACCTACCCTAATCTAGAAATACATGGAATTCATAGATTTCTTATAAATCAACTAGACTTATCTAATAACATATAGACTTCACTTCATGACCATACTAAAGAAGGGATAGACATGGCAAAATTGTTTGTATAAAGATACAATGAAGAGACATATAAGTGATTAGGTATCTAATGAATGCATATACATCATCTATTAATTGTGATTTGTAGCCTAGTTATGCTCATATCAATTGCCAATGGCATCGTGTTTCACTTAGTTCCATGATTCTTTTCTTTGTTTATGAATACAAAGATTTTGAATAATTTACTTTGTCTCATGAAGATGGAAGAGACATCAATTGCAGAGCATTCTAGAATTATTTCCATGAGCTCTTTTTCAAGACATGGAAAAAAAATCCATCAAATTGGAGCTTATCAGCACAATTGAGCATGTTGCTCAAGCAACCGGATATGATGGAGGACTAACCATCCTCCCATTCCAAGGCACTTCCAGGAAAACTCCCAAATCAAGCGACATATGATGTTGTTCGACCGATTAGATGATCGCCCATAGTGATAGAGACATTGATATTTTTTTGACATCAAGTGATTTGGTGACCCGTCGGGTAGGTCGGCTGATCCATTGTAGTTTCTCAAAAACTTTAAAGATCAACCGATCTCCCTTCATGATTGGCTGACTAAATCAAATCTTGCATTTCTCCATTAACATCAATAACATTAACACTTCTTGAAAAACACTTGATCAATCAATCTCCCATCTTGGGACTCACAACAACCTCAATTTGCCAATAGATCGGGCAATCCCCTCCTAGGATCAAACAAACAAAATATTCTTTAAATCATCATAATCAAGATGATCAGTCGATCAGTCACTCAAGTGATTTATATATCTAATGGAATTTAATGAAAAAGTAGGCATTGGAAAGGTAATTTAATGTGATACATGACTTATATATCTTGGAGCGGATTTGCTAGTCGATCGACTAGAGACAGTTGATAGACTCAACTATAGATATTCTGATGCTGCCTGGTATGTCCCATATCAAATCATCATATCTTTTGCGTCCTAAGGCGGGAATAAATGTACAAATTTTATTTGGGGATGAAATTTTATCACATACATGAAAAATGTACTCTTATATGGACTTACTAGTCGGTTTAATTGATATTTGTAGTTTATTGACTCATTAGTAGCGGGAATCTATAGAAAAGTAAGTCAAATGGTCAAAATGTTAGAAGAAAGCAATTCAATAAATTTCTTCATTTAGGGCAAGAAATTAATGTTGTGAAAGTTTACATCTTTGACTAGGCACAAAGGAAAATTGGGCAATGCCATATGCTATTGTGTGGTGAAAAGAATGTAAATATAGACCCAATCAAACCCAAAAACCATAAAGTCATTATTGTAGTCAAAGTTTGACCAACTCGCCTTCAAGATGTAGCAAACAAATCAATTTTTGGATCACGAAGCGCTACTTGCATGATCAACCTTTTTAAGGGTCCCTCCTCCTTTCCCTATAAAAAGTGGAGGGGAGTTCAAGCAAAAAGGAATGATATTGCATCTTAGATTCAATCATTCATACTCTAGCCTTGTTCCACTTCCATTATTTCTGAGTAGTTCCCCTTTTTCAGGAAATGGGAGTATCCCTATGATCTCCTTAATTTATTTTAGCAAACTGTAAAACCCTTTAAAGATATAAAAAGATATATTTTTATCTATTTAATAAAATGGAATGTGATCTAAATAGTTGTTTTCCATGATAGATATGATCCATCACGATATAACCTTAGACTTGTGGACCAAAAACTTGAATAGATCTCATGTGTTCCTCAAAGAGACAAATGAAGGGAATACATTAGACGATTGAACAAGGACCTACAAAACACCAATGACCACGATTATATGGATAGTTTAATCCATGAGATCGAATTTCTTTGAGGACAAATCCCTAGGGTCCTAATATAAAATTATCCAAAAAGGAAAATTTAGAAGTGGCTAATAAGAGTATGGAGTTCATGGTAGTAAAAAAACTTACTTCTGACATTTCCATAAAATATAATTTGATCTTAATCGGATGATCCCTTATGCTCTTTGTTCTCTTTACTTCTAATATTTTTGATAACTTAGTTTTAATTCTTGCAATTGAATTTTATTCATTTCAATTATGCATTTCAATTCGACACTTTTTAATTCAGCAGTTTTACATTTTTGTTTAGATTAATCATTCTCCATAACTTGGTTTCAATATTGTTCATTGCATGAAAATGGATTTAACTCTTCACATGTCATATCTAGGGATCGATAGATATTCTACTACATCAATTAAATTGTTTATAAGTGGATTAAGTAACCATCAAAGGTTAAACTCCATAGACATTTTCTTTGATGAATATTGTGTGCTAGAGACAACACATTAAATTTTGGTGTCGTTGTCATGGAAAGAGGATTGGGGTTTTAAACCTGACCACTTTGGTTAATTAGGACTTCCTTCTTCCTACCGAGACCCATTTTGGTATTGTACTCCTACCGAGATTGCATTCTAGTAGTATTGTTTTTTAGATTAATTTTTAGTTTTTTTCTCGTTCTTAATTTTTATTTTTCCTTCTTAGATGTTTGCCAATCTTTGTTTTAGTTAAAAAAAATAGAGTTTCTAGTACCACATTGTGTGACATGTCGGATGTGAATCCTCCTCTCATGACATATTGGAATTCCCCAAAATATCTCCACACGAAGCAAACATGAGAATGCTTTACCCTACATATAATATTACACTTCCCAATGAGAAATATGAAGCATCCACCTTGCAAACGAGGAAGAAGAAAATTGTCAGGAAAAATAGACCTTTTCCAACCAAAGAGAGGCCATGAGGGAAGAGGCAAGAGCAAAAGTGGCCATTGTGCAAGAAGCCTGATGCACCACAATATAGCTCCAATGCAACCTTAATCAAGACATGGACATGTTTCATAAATAAATTGAGGTTGTTATAATGGAAGCAATTCATGCAGCTCTAATAGTAGTTGCATGGGGCCTTGACTATCCATATAAATTGGAACGTGAATGAATGGGCACCTACAAAGATAAGTTCATGATTCAAGAGTCCTTAAATAAAAAGGTTCCAGACTGTAAGGCTCGAAGAACCTCCCAACAACCTAAAGTTCCACCCCCTTCCCCATTGCAAGCTTAAATTGAAATGTTTACAATGATCAACCAACCTTAGTTGAGCATATTGTGGACAATGCACCATCACTATCTCGTGCTGCATTGGTGGATCCTTCTAAAGAATGGCTTCCTCATCAAGTCCTTTACACTCCAATTCAATCACTCCTTTTTCCACATCAGATTGAACCCAATGAGGTGATCTCCAAGAATCTAGAGAAACCAGACATAATCCAGAACGTAAAGCTCCGCCAACCACCTCTGATGCAAACATTGATCTAGGTCTTAGAAATGACTAGTAAAAGTTGGTTGATCCTATTATGGATCATATACATGTGGATCTTTTTGAAGAAGCTTCCTCATCAAGATCCCTATATTCCTCCTCAACCACCCCTTGTTCTACATCAAGTTGAACCTGATGAGGTGATTCCACCTCCACAAGAGCCCTACATGCCTCTGTTATATTGTAAGGTAATGTCTTCTAAGCCCATTTAGTTAGGCATATGTTCCATGAAGGAATCAAATTTCCCCTTTCGAATAGTAAAGGACCCTAAATACCTTTATCTACCATCATAGTGGAGTGTTAGAGGAAGAGGACACATATCGACATTCAAAGTGGAACCATGTGGATAAGATAGTTTCACCCATAGGGGCACCATATTTATTACACATAGATTCAGTAGGAGAAGAGAAACCTGATCCAGATCCTCCACCTGATCTCCCATTGTTGGCATGCATCTTATACCACCTTCTCTTTCAGAAAAGAGGATCCAGCTCGAGCCTTTGGGGAAGTATTAACCCTAAAGTTATTGATGGGTATTATCATGTCCAAAATCCACTTACATAGACAATACTTCCTCCATTGGAGAAGGAAGATATGTGGATCCTAATAGAGAGAATGTGAAGTGAAAAGCACAATTTTTTTAATCAACCAAAGATCTCCTTCAAGATTCCATGACCATCCGATCATTGGGTGTACCATGAAGCTCCTCTATTCAAATATTCAACCCTGATTGACATCTCCTTCACTTGCACATTATTTTGAGCTACCTTGACTTCCTGGTGATTCCATAGAAATTCTTCCCTCCATTTGGAAATCTTTAGTTTTTCTCAAGATGAGAAAAATATTAAGTTCGAAGAGGAGGTGGGTGGTATGTTTCCCTTCCACCCACACTATCTAATTTTTCTTGTGATTTTCATTATGTTATGTAGTTTAGATTTAAAAATTTCAAAAGTCTCCTTCTTCCTTGAGTTTTTGTCTTTATCTAGTCAGATATTTATGCATGTTAATAAAGAAAACTCCTTGAATTAGTGAGAAAATTGCTCCTACTAGGAACCATCTAGTCCCTTATGAACTCTATTAGCACGGCCCTTGGGAAAGTTGACAAGTCATAATGCATAAATGGGAATGAAACACAATGTATCCCTAGTTAAAAATTTGTGAAGAACTTGTACAATTTCTTGATTGTCACAAGTTAAAAAAAATACTTGAATTGATGCCATGCTACTCCCAATGCGAAGAATTCCAAAACACGAGTTGCACAGTCCATCCTTTTTCTACACTTCCCCCACCACCTCCTTACCTTTTCATTCACAAAAAAAATGTGTCAAACTCTAAGTTTGGGATGGCATCCCTTCCCTATTACCACTTCTTCCAAACCTCTTGTAAATTTAATATGGGCATACAACCACAAAAAGATCCCAAAGTGCACATAAAAATTCAATCAATGTAATTGCAAACAAACAAATAAAAAGGTATCAATTTGAATAGAGGAGAGACCACATCTTTCAATACCTCCCTTCACTCCACTTTTATACCCAAGGGACTCTACATATCCCAAACCATCAAATTCATGAACCACGTTTTTATACATGCACTTGTGACAATTTGAGAGAGTACAAAAGGAAAAAAGGATACAACATTTATTTCTTTGTTGGTCTTGAAATGGAAGCAAGAGGTGACAAATTTGAGTGGGGAATTAAAAAAATATGTTTCATGATTCTAGAATATTTTGGGTTTCTTGGCCATACAAGGTGGTAAGGATTGATGTAGTGATAGGAAAGTGAGGGGAATGAATAAAAATATTATTAGTCATTTATTTTGATTCAATGTTGCTCGAGGATGACCAATGATTTATGTTGGGGGTATTTGATAAATGCATATTTATCTATTTTATTTGCATGTTTTATATATATTCTTAGAAGTGTTTTGTTAACTACTCCTTATTTTTAGAATTGGTTGTCTTAATTATGCTCTTCTCTCTTTAAGTAGATTTTAGTTTAGATTTTCTTGGATTTTGTAGTAAAATGGCCCAATCATTCCAAAGATAAAGATCTTCTAAAATACTATAAGAATATATTGCACAACTTCCCATGGTCCTGATATATATACTCTGCACCAAAATGACCATCTATTTTTCTTCTTAAGGCAAAATTTAATGATCAAGTATGTGATACACAAAGGGTATTTAATTTTCTATATAAAATATATATTTTGAAGTGGACTTTCCAGTCAATCAACTAGCACTTTAGTCAATCGACTCACCTATAGATATTTAGACATTGTCTGATATGTCCCACACCAAAATCATCACATCTTTTTGCACCCGAGGGTGAAAATTTATGTGCAAATATCATTTAGAAAGAGAATTTTATCACCTAAAGGAAATAGGTACATTTGTATGGCCTTAGTAGCCCCTTAAATGTGTATTTCTAGTCAATCAAATTGTTGATAGCAGGAATCAACAACAAAGAAAGTCAAATGGTCAAAATATTAGAAGAAGACAATTCAATAAATTTCTCCATTTGGTGAAAGAAATCAATATTGTGAAGCAATCAATATTGTGAAGTTTAATTATTTAGGCATAAAGGAAAGTTGGAGAATTCCATATGATTTTGGGTGGTGGAAATAATGTAAGTAAAGGCTCACTCAAACCTCAAAATAAGAATATTATTGTTGCAATCAAAGTTTGACAAACTTGCCTTCAAGCTGAAGCAAAAAAAATTGATTCTCGGATCAAGCAACCCATCCTCTATGAGCAACATTTTTTAAGGGTTCCTCCCTCCTTCCCCCTAAAAATGGAGGGGGGTTCAAGAAAAAATGATTATATTAGATCTTATATCCAATCTTTCATACTCTATTCTTGTTCCACTTTCATTATGTTTAAATAGTTTCCCTTTGTCAGGACATGGGGAGTAGCCCCATGATCTCCATATATTATCTTATAAAATAGTAAACCCTTAAAAATATAAAAGATTTGCTTTTCTCTATATAGTAATATGGAATGTGATGTCATCAGTTGAGCTCCATGTAACCTTAGAGTTGTGGACCAGAACATCAAATAGAATGCATGTGTTCCTCTAAGAGACCAATGAAGGGAATACAATGGATGATTGAACAAAGACCTATGAATATTGATGACCATAGTTCTATGGATATTCTAGTCCATGGAATATGATTATGAAGAGGACATATCTCCATGGTGCTAATCTATAAAATATCTAAAAAGGGAAATTTAAAAGTAGCACATAAAATTACGAGATTTGTGGTGTTCAAACTCAGACAATGTGCACAGATTGGTGTGTGTTGGAATCAACATAGTGGGACCTTTCTTCAATAGATGTGGTGAAAAAAATCAAAAAATAAAAATACTAAAGATGAGGTGATATATCCACAACTACCATCAAACCTAGCCCACGATGTTGTTCCACATAAGCACCTCTCTCCAGCCTCCATCTTGTAATTTGGAAAAAATGTAAACTATGCTTCTCTTATCATTATTATTGTTAGGCAAACTAAATGATCAATAGTAATATGTCCTAGAAGTTTGCATATATAACAGTTGAGTGTAAGGACCTTACATCTATTAATAGAATTTTTGGGAGAAAGATGATCATGGATTTTGTTACCTCAAGAATTTTGGTAATTTCTCCAATTGGGAAGTTTGAGAATGTGTTAGTCAAGTTGTGATCCCAACACCTTTACCATTCTTATGGATGTTATAGTAATTTCAAGGTTAATTTTCTCTGTAACACTTTGCAAGGAAGTGTTTTCAGATAAATTAATATGTCTTTGAGTAGTTAAGAAATTGAATGAGTCTTTAGGGTTTAAATAGGAGGTGGATGATAAGAAAATTATAGTAAAATCATTGGTTCAATTTTATTTTTAGGTTGAATGTTATGGTTTCATGAAAGAGAACCCATACGTATCAAACTCAATGTCGAATGCCTCATTGGAGGATAAAGTATATTGGAAGATCTCTTACATGCCCCAACCCAGAGTATTTGTTTGATAATATATCTTACACCCATATCTTAAAATTGCCACCAATCATGAGATTAGGGCATAAGTTTAAAGATGAAAACATAATTTTGATCACCCATATTTTTTTTTCTTTTTGACTTCAAACTCCTTATTTATGCACATCCAATCTCTTAATCTAAACATTCAAGGTGATTTGAAACTTTACTACACTAATATCATTTCAACAATAAAGATACATATTTCATTCATTCTATTTCTCACACTTCCATGTACATACGAAATGATAATCAGATACATTCTCTCTCATTAAGAAAACAAAGATACACATCATCATTTACAACTCTATCACTTCTATACAAGGACCTAGATTGACAGGGACAAACTAGACTTAACTAATCTCATACTTCACTCTCATGGAATATTTACTATAATGCATTGACATCTTCATTCCACGTATTATTCCTAAAAATTTGTGAGTAGAGGGATGAGCCTACTCAATCAGTGAATGGGTACTTCAAAGAAACAATGTAAAGCATTTATATATTAAGAGATATCTTATTCGAGCAATTGAATATAAAGTAGAACAGTAACGAGCTATATATAAAGGATTATAATATTTCATAAACATACAATCGATAGGATTTCTTTATATAAACAAATGGAGTAAGTCAATATTACTCATACTTGAATAATCTCAAAGGTAGCTAGTAAATCATAAACATACAAGGAATAATTGAATAATTACATAGACTTCATTATTCTCTCATTCATTTTATTTTTCCCTAAACCAACATAATGTGTACCACAATATGCAAAGGAATTACAGCAAGCTATAATCTCACTATGCAAGTCTTAGAAGCATGCTCGAGTTCCTAAGCCTATCTCTTGACTAAGAACTTGTCTCCAGTGGGCCTTGGCTTGTATGCCTCTTAAAGGATAATGGGAGAGGCTAGATATCTCATATTCTACCTCACAACCTAAATACTCTGGTGGGGAGTCAATCCCTCAGGCTAGTTGTGCACCCGTGAACCTCTAAAGATGTTCGTGAATCACCTCAACTCATAACTCAGGTACCACTAGAAGCTCCAGTTGGTGTTAGATACTAATACATTTAAGGAGGCCACCCACACTAGACTAGACGCCCGCGCCGCACAATGATGCACTCCCTCTTATCATGACCGACATGAGATCTCCAGTCAGGAAGCACGTTTCCTCCTCACAACACATGCCTTTTGTGAAGGATTCTACATTGTTTAGGGCACTTAAATGTCTAATTATCTCTTTAAATTCATCATTCAATCATATCATCAACATTTCTTACTATATTTTTGTAATTAGTTCAGTTCATTGATAATTTGTAAAAATGTACCAGCAAATGAACTATTGAACATCACATATCATACTGAGAAACATTTATATCACAATACTTGATTCCCTAAATACCCTATACCTAGGGTTTCATTTGCCTCATTCACATATCACATGACTCGCATAAGGAGTTAATGTGTCATAAACAATCATTGAATTAAGATTTCTCTCAGTAGATCACATATAACTAAACATATATATGAAACCATGTAATGTACTAAACTAAGGTTCTCACACCATTTTCTAAAATATCATGCATCAAGAATAACCTTGAACAAATGAATGTATGATGATACAATAATCGTATCAATTGAATTTCATAATGTGTATTTGCAAACTTCCAACTTTCCTTTCATTTAGGATTTCACTCTCTTTACTAATAAATCAAGCTAACAATGATAACCTCAAATGAATTTCAAGAGAGTATTCGACATATGTGTACTACGCATTTATATGAAATAGTCAATCATAACACAGACATTCAAATAAACAAACTTCTTTATTCATATGTACAATAAATCTCAGACATAGAGAAAACCCTAGATTTCAATATATTCTTATAACCTATGTAATTGCTTTAGAAATTCTAATTTACATGGATTGTATCCATTGCTAATATGATTTTATCAATTTAAATTCATTACAATAGAGAAATAATCCATTTCATACCATCTTTAAAAAGCTAGATCAAAAAGACAGTTTAGGATTTGTAGTCGCATAAAAAGCAATTCAAAATTATTGATGATTTATTTCATTTTCATGCCTCTATTGTTTAAAGGAAGTACCCACTCACCCTAAGATGTAAAAAAATCTTAAAAACTTAGCCCATCTCTAAAAATCTTGAATCCATATCAAAACCCTAGCAAATCTCTAGTTTCTTCTTCCTTTCAACTTAGAAACCCTAGAAATGGAGATTTATGGAGAAAGAGTGAGAAAAGGGAAAGATTGGATATCATTATGAGTCAAATTATAGGAGGGGAGGAATCTTGACATGTGGGAGAAGATTCACCAAAAATTCAATGCAAAGAAGATAAACTTACTAGATTTCATCATTTCTCGGATAATGAAATCCTAGGTCAACATCTCCACCACTTTCTCCTCTCAAAACCCTAGCACTCCTCTCTCTCTCTCTATAATTTCATTTCTATATAATGGATCACAAAATATTTGATCTCCTTGGATGTTAGCTTGATCATATAGAGAAACTGAGGTGCTTGGGTAATTTGCACATTGACCCCTCATTGTACTTTCTCTTATTTCAACAAATTTTTCTGTCAAACATTCTCTAAAATTATGAAAATTTTGGCGTATTGTTTATCATTGAGTTTTAGATCTCTAATTAAAATTTTTCATCATTTTGATATACCACTAAATAATTAAAAATCAAACAGTGCATTGTTATACTATAAGTTTACTGAATAGTCGGTTGAAGAGGAAATGCCGCAGTATGGTTGTAGAAGGTACCACTATCGTGCTAAGATTGACCTAGAACCACTATCATTGTGCCTTGGTTCCATCATATTTAAGTGCAAAAATGTGCAATACTTTTGTTTCTTCCAAAACTTTTGCGTGGCCAAGAATGTCAGTGCTACCAACAACCCTACATGATCGTGCTACACACCACAACCATTCTAATAAAGGCTACAATTCTTATTTTCACTATCCTTTACTCACCTCACCCGTTCCACCATATCATGGGTATGTTGGGATAAAACCCTAATTTCATCCTACTAAGTTTTACACTTCTCAAACCATGGTTATTCAGAATTGAGACAAGCTTAGAGTTATCATTATATATAACACATCATAATTGAGTTATCATCCTTAGTCATGTTTATGAAATTATCAATGTAGCTAAGCATGTAATTATCTAGGTAAACCCTAGTTTACCAATTAAGCTCAAATGTAGTCATAACTTCCCCCCCATAAAAAAATTCATCCTCGAAACATAAATACACGGGCAAGTATATTCAAGGTTTCTTTTAAACTTATAAAATCTTATGTGTCACTATACTCTTGTATTTCATGTGTATAGTATTTTCAACATTGAGTTCTTTATTTCTATTCTAATCACAAAAAAATTATAACAAGTCTTATCAATGACTAGAAAATAGAATTTTATAATTCCAATCAATAACTAGGGAAGAGAAAGAGATACAACCATTTTCAAGTCTATCATACAATCTTAAGGTGTTGCCTTAGTACTGGGAATTCAAACCAACCGTTTTAATTTATATTACTTAATCTGTATTATTGTTCTCTATCACCTTTGAGTTGCTAAAGAGAGTTTACCTTGTTGTTATAAAGTTAAATATTGTGTTAATCAATTAGAAAATCACTCATAAACTACAAGTCTTGATTTAACAACAATCACACCCTTTAAATTAACATATTGCTTGGATAGTTACAATTGAAATCGTTTGTGAAACAAATTTTCATCCCTTCATATTCCTTCAACATTTTTTATTTCTGAAAACAAATTCACATATTACTAAAAGTCAGTTGTTGCTTTTGATTTCTCTTCCTTTTTGTTGCTATTGGCTTCTTCTTAATTATTCTTCTCATTTTTTTCATATCGATTAAACATCACTATGATTACAATATTCAAGGTAAGAATAGATTATTCATCATTCTTTCTATCACTGTAAGAATTTAATTTATATCACACTTTGCTCATGTTGCACTACTCCTTTTGTTCAAGTCACACTTCTTACATCCCAAATCTATTTCTTATCACCCGTTCTAATTCTTTTCCATATTATTATATATATTAATCATCTGCAATGCATACCCCTTGGGTTACTATCATGCTATGTTATTTCTCATATTGCTAATCATAAAGCCTTCTTTTATGAGATTATTAATTCTCAAGGTCAAATCACTAGTGACATCCCTTGAACTCCTTAGAACCCTAAACATTCTAGGGTTTGATCCTTATCAATAACATAATGTTATCAAGACATGATTTTTACTCCCTTATTTTGAAATGCAAACCTTAACTCTCTTGAGATTTACTAAAGCCTTCCTTGTCTTTACCACTTGGATTTTCTTTTCTCATACTTGACATTTCTTATATGTTACCTTCTTCATTTACCCTACTAGGGTTTTATCTTTGTGTTTTGTGTCATTAACACAATAAAAATTTGTGTTCACCATGGTCGTTATGTATCATTCAGAATTCATTCTCTTACCACTTCATCGCGACATTACTCTTATTAGGGAGGATACAAAAGAGAAGATGATTCTAAGATATAGAATTCCAATCCCCAAGTATTAACTTAACTCATTTCTTATATCTAGGTTTAGTTACTCAATTGTCAAAGAACTAGCTAATTTAGCATCTTCTCACATCATATTACTCCCTCATGTTTCATCCCCTTCATTATTTTCTATCATTGGTTGCCTGTTTGCTACTCTTCCCCATGTAATTATTTACTTCTACTTATCTCTTATGACCATGTTTCTCACTCATGTATATGATTCCATATTTCATGCCATATATACCTTCTTATCATCCTGCTACTTTTATCTAGTTGAAATTCTAAAGGAATATTCTCCCTACTAGTTTCATCTTATGCATAACACATGACATGACCTTCATTTTGAATCAAACGGCTCATGCAGGGGTCAATCATAGTCTCCTTTTCAATCAAGCTTTTATGTTCTTCTTTTTAGAGCTAGTACAATTTCATCACTAGGAACCAATTGAATACACTGGATGTAAACTAGGTTGCTACTATATAGAGAATTTGAATCAAAAGCTAGTAATGATAAATGCATTAAACTTTACAATAGAAGTACACATTCCATGCTCTCCATTATATCATCTAACTCTCCTTTCTAAATCAAACTCATATTTTTCATCACTTCTTTTTGTTTCATCTTAGTTCGTTATCCTAGTCTTATAATTTACATGTTCATCTAGTTCTCTTCACTTTCATTGTTCTGAACTTCACTTCTATGTGCGTATTGTATAATTAACTCCTTTCTCCTATTTTATAATAATTTTAGAGTACATAAATACATTTTATTTGATTATATGATCCATTCATTCTAATTGATTCTTTATATCTTGGCTTTCCATGGTTTCTCTTATTTTCCCTTGATTTCAAATTGGGTCAAGTGCCTTAATCAGTTATATAGTTTAGTTCTCTTTATCAATCCTTTATTCTTCATTTTGTATGTTACATACTAATTTATGTCTTATATCTATATTCCCTCTTCCTTCATTCCCAATTTAGGGTTTCTTATCGGATACCCCAAAGTTGGATCTTATATATCAGTTTCATTCGATTCTTAGCTATTCTAGTCTTTTCCATATGTTTCAACATCTTAGTGTATGTACATTCTCATTGTGATGTGGGTCTAATTTATTCAGAGTATATTCTTATTATATTATTAGCAAGACTCATTAGATCTTGTAACATACCCTACCAGACGGACCATGCCAAACCTACAGTCCTGAAGCCAAGTGCTTGATATGGCCTAAATCACGCATCTGAAAGAAGGCAGATTCTGAAAGATTAGACTTTTAAATTTATAATCGGAAACCTTCAAGGATCCACACAACTTTATTATGGGGTTGAAGTAGATATACAGGGTTGAACTCAGGGATGTGGGTTCATTTAGGACAATTAAGATCTCGTTCTTAAGTCAGTTAAGACAATATGATAGTTGATAAGAATTTGAAACTAGCACCAGTCTAGTAGATTGTCACGAAATAAAATAAAACAAAGTAAGGAAAATAAAATAGAGTATGTTGCATCAACTAATTAAAGATAAGGAGTTCCTCACTATGTAACTACAAGTTGGGCAGCCTATGCACCTGTTCTCGAGCATAGACAGCCCTCAAACATCTCATCAAGCAACCTACATACAAACATAGTATGTACTCTAGTATCTATTCCTTTGGGGTCATCTCACTCACTTTTGCAAAGTGTGACTAAAACACATCAATGATATAAAATATCACTCAAGGATGACATATCAGCACCCAAGAATATTCTAGATATCCTCTCGCGTCTAGAATATTTTGAGGTGCTAAAAATATGTGTGAACTGGGAAGAACAGGTAGTGGGCCCGATCGTGCCGGGATTGACCCAGCCGTGGCCAGGTCTATGGTTCTGAACAAATCACCTTGACCAATCCTCTTTTCAAATTTCGATGCAAACTACCTTCTCTTATCTATCTCTACAATGAATCTCTCGATATAGGTAGAAATAGAAGTTTAAGCTAGAAAGAGATAAATCAAACTATCAATCATGACCAGAAAGAGAAGATAGATCAGAAAATGTACTAGATCTGGAATAAAACTACTTGCTTAAAGTAAAAGTACATAAATATGCTCAAAACAAGCTACATAGCCAAGAAGAAGCTCAACTAGCCATAGACAAGCATAATTGGCATTGAACAAAGATGGAAGAACATCGTTTGTACAGAAAATAAAAAGAATAGTAAAAGAAAGAAGAGGAAGAAGGGATTTAGCCCATAGAGGAGAGGTGGATCTCGCTTCTTAGACTTTGTATGGGTCTGATATCATCCTTGGATCGTCCTACATGGTGCTATGAACTCATTGACCTCCTTTCTCTTCGATTCTTCCCCAAAAGTAGTTTGGTGGGTGTATGGAGGTGGAAGATGGTTGGGAATGGTAGGAAATGGGTGAATGGTGGTGGAAAATGATGGTAGATTGAAGCAAACTAGAGGGATAGATGTAGGATGAACACTTTATCCTTTTTGGACATTCAAACTCTCCCATAGGGATCTGAGAATCAAAATGTGTGGAACCAAAATGTGGAACCAAAAAAATTATCCAAAACCCTCTCCAAATAGCGATGGATGGGTATTTATAAGTGAACGCGGAGTGTATGTAATAACTGGGTGTGAAACATGTCTCAGTCGCTACCCCGATCTCTGTCCAACTGTGCCAGGCTCAGCAAGGACGTGCTCGGTGTACCAATTGAGATATGTCACAGTCGATACGGATGTTGCAGGTGTAGAGATTGTAGAGGTTGAGATAGACTTCACGGTCAAGATGGTTATCATGGTCAGGATGGATGTCTTGGTCAAGACGGCTATTGTCCTTTGTCCTTAGTCTGGCTGTGCCAGGTGTCTTAGATGGGGAAGATGAGATTTGGTAGTGGTTGCTTCATGTTATGATTGAAATAAGTGGTGCACTCATGATAAGTGTAGCAGTCCTAATCTTCTTGCTGTGATTGTGGTTGTAGCATTTGCAAAGCCCTATAGCGGTCACTACACCTTGACCTCATCCTAATGGTGACAAGTGTTATGCTCGAGATGGTGTAGTGTTTGCGATAGTGTTGTGTTCATTACAGTGTAACGATCACGAACCTTTGCTTTGTAGGAACAGAACCACCTGCGGGGTATTATTGGTGGTTGATGGACCCGTGTCAATGAACCTTGTGATTGATAAGGATGTTTTCTGATAAAGGACTGACCATAAATGATAGGGTCCAAGATATCAAAAGTTTCTTGGGAAGAATCTTGAGAATTGATGTCTTCTTGAGTTTGGTGCCTGCAAGTCCCAAAATTGGCTATTTGAGCTACTCTATCTATGAAAAGATATAAATTACTAAAAGATAAGAATCTAGGGCTATTTTGGGCATATTAAGGATACAATGACACAAAATCATAGATAAATGCTTAGCATAAATGCCAGAATTTTGATGTGATCATAGTTACCCAAAATTAACCAACTCCTATTCATCTCAAAGATGCGGAAAGAATATCCACTTAGGGTAAACTCATTTAAACATAACTTCTGGTTTACTTGATACAAAGAATATAAACAATAACTAAAGCAACTTCATGATACACAACAATCTAAAAGAACCATATATATTCTACAAATTGATAATCTGAACTCAAATATATAAGAGCATTTCTATTCATCTCGAATCCAAACAACAATATAAAATAATAGTTGTATCTTATTATATCTTTATGCTCTTACTCCTTCATTACTTTCTGGTCTCCTAACTCTAATATTTCTAGGGTTTCTCTCTAGCCCATATTTCCTCTATATACCAGGCGAGGGCATCCAGAGAAGAATAGAAAGAGTAGCTTGACATTGTTCAACCTAAGTATTTAGATATTGGGCCAGAATATCCAAACACTCAGACCTCCCAGAGCTAAAGACACATCAACTCCTAACTTCCACACTTATAACTTTGACTTTCTATCCTAATGATACCTGATGACTCATCATAAGCTTTGGTACCAAGTTGCTACACCCACATCCCACAATTACCACTAATCATGAGATTAAGGTATAAGTTTGAGGATTTAAACATAATTTCCATCTCCCTTTTTTTTACTTCAAACTCCTTGTTTATACACATCCAATTTCATAATCTAAATATTCAACGTGATTTAAAACTTGACTAAACTAATTTGATTTCAACAACTAAGATACATATTTAAACATTCATTTTGATTCTCACACTTCCATGTGCATACAACTTGATAATCATATACATTCTCTCTCATTAAGGAAACAAAGATACACATCATCATTTACAACTCTCTCACTCTTGAATAAGGACCGAGAGTGAAAGGGGTAGGCTAAATTTAAAAATCATCATACTTAAGTCTTGTCGAAGATCTACACAATGCATTAAAATCTTCATTCCATGTGTTATCCCTATAAATTTGTGAGTAGAGGGGTGATCCTTCTCGCTGAGTGAATGAGTACTTCAAAGAAACATCTTAACAACACTTAGATATTCAGGGATATGTTATTTGAGCAACTGAATATAAAGTAGAACAATAATGAGCTATAAAGGATATAATGTTTACCAAACATATAATCAACAAGATTTCTCTATATAAGCAAAAGGATAAATCAATATTGCACATTCTTGAATAATCACAAAGATAACTAGTAAATCATAAACATACATGGAATAATCACATAACTCCATAGACTTGATTATCTTCTCATTCATTTTATTATGCCCTGAACCCACACGAGGTGTACCATAACATGTGAAAGAACCACAACAAGATATGATCTCATTGTACAAGGCTTAGAAGCATACCTTAATTCCTAAGCCTATCTCTTGAGTAATAACCCATATGTAGTGCGCCTCAAAACGTCTACTCTTGGCAGCTATTGGAAGTGGCCAGATATCTTAGAATCCACGTCTCAACCTAGGTACTTAGTCAGGGAGTCATTCCCTCAGGCTAGTTGTGCAGTAGTAGACCAACCAAAGATATCCATTGATCACCACAACTCATAACTCAGAAGAATGATTTATTGTTTATTACAAGAACCCTTCACATGGATTTATTGTTTATTACAAGAATGATTTCTAAAAGAAAAGATAAGATAAATAGGATCTAGCTATAGCAACATATCCATCCTTTCCAACGCTAAAGATCAACTCCTGAGGGAGACTTCCTTCAAGCTTGTTCTTCTCCTTGCACAGCACCGACACCTGGGTGGTTGGGAAGACACCCAGCAAGAGGAAAAGAGAGAAAAGTATGTGTTACAAGATTATTCTAAAAGTGACAAGAAAGTTGTAACAAGTAAAATAGGCTAGGGATTTATTGAAAAGTGAGACATCAAAGAGTATGAGGCTTAATATGATGAAATTTGCCAATAACAAAATAAATAAGGATTTTGCATGTAAATTAATATGTCTACCTAACTAAGTAGGGTTGAGGCACCTATCGGACCTCTAACCTTAGGTGAGGGGAGAATAAGACATTCCCAGTCACCTATAATTTTAATGGGGAGAATTATAAACATTCCCCTAGGGCGATTATATACATGCCCTCTATGGGTGGTTGTACATAAGTACCACAACTTTATAATTAAATTGAACATTTAATTACATGCTAGCAAAAGAGTTATGGCAAGATTAAGAAAAAATATTATGAAACATGGAAGTGGGGTATCAAACCCAAACAAGATAACACTACAACTAATTTTGAGGCAATAAACCATTTAGGTTTCAAGAATTAAGGATTTAGGTCAGATTAAGCGTCATTAGGAATTATAGGTATTGGTGTAAAGTTTTCCCAACTGAAGATTAGATGCACATACAAAGCACATACCTTAGCCTCAGGTGTTCTTAGAATCCCTCTTTCCAACACTTCACACAAATTTAGAACCCACTTTCCCTAATTCATCATTAGATTTATAAATTAGAATTATATGTATTCATTAAAGATGGGAAACCCTAATATTACTAGCTTTTGTGCAAACCATCGAATCAGACTCCAAAAACCTCACCATCATCTTAGTTAGGGTTTTCTGATCAATATAACATATAATATTGTATGTTTTGAAAATATGGTTAATTTTGGTGATTTTAAGTTAATTAAATCATTAAAAAAATTTACGTTTTTGCAAACATCAAAATAAAAACTCAAAATTATTTTTAATGAATAGGTCTCGTCTTCCTGGTTTCAAAACACTATCTACTTTTAATTTTTGACATCAGAATTGATTTATACAATTTATTTTGTCTCGACCAATCACATCCTGCCATGCAGGCAAGGCAAGCAAAACCAAGCGATCACGGGTGAGTGGGAGTGGTGACCCGCGTCTCAGGAGCGCTCGTAGTAGGTCAAGCGGTCGGGGTCACACGGTCAAAACAAAAGGGAAAAAGATGAGAATGTCCCTCGTGTGAAACACAAGAAAGACAAGCGATGAGGGGCAAAAAGGGAAAATGACGAGGTCGTCTTCTCCAGCCCGCCCGACGGCCGAAGCAAGCTGCTTCTTGCGGGGGTGTGGGCAATTTTGCCCTAGAGCACCAAACTCAACACGAGAACATGTGTTGGAAAGCCAAGCAACAGACGAACTAAACCGTACCTTTGTTTTGAAATGAGATCAACTGAGCAGAGCACGAGAGGTGCCGCAAATCAGGTGTCGTCAGTGGCCAGTTGGAGGTCAGTTCGTCCACGAAACGCCAAATTGAGAGCACGAGCAAGTTGGTAAGGCAATGGTGGTCGCTGGGGTTGTACTATTTATAGGCAAGGTACCCTAGGCTAGGGTTTGGGTAGGAGCAAGGAGAGGAGGTCGGTGCCCCTATTGGGAGTTTCTCAAAAGCTCGTAAAATCCCAAAGTTTTTTGGGATAATCTTGTGCGGAATCGCGCAAGGAATCCAACAAAACAAATTTGAGCAAAAATCGTCGAGTAAAACTCAAGATAAATCGATTTGAAAAATCGAGGAAAACAAGGCATGTTGCCTTATACGATTAGAGGTAGAAGACGACGGTGAGTCATCGGATCAATGGACCTGGGTCCACGATAGACTTTGGGCCGTCCGATCGCGCGGATGAGACAAGGAATAGGTTGCAAAAATAAAATTCGACCAAAATTCCATTAATTATAAAAGGTTTTTCTCTCTCTTCTTTTGGAGGCTCAAACGTTGTCCAAAAATTACCAAATTTTATATTCTAACTTATTTTGATGCGTAGAATCCAAATATGGAGTTAGTTTTGAATTTTGAGAAAGTTTGATATGTAAAATAATTAAAATGTCATTTTCTCTATCCTCCTTCAAAACAGGTAATAACATTATCTAAATTTTGTGTAACTTCACCCATAAGTCTCCTTAAGGGATTGGAACACGATTTTGCAATTATATTCACCAGTTGAGACTATCTATTTATTTATTAAATAAATAGAAAATTCTACATACTTTCTCTCACCAATTTTACTCATTATTCACCCATTATCCAAATTATTTGCAAATTTTCCCAAAGGCTTATTTTTATGTTTATAATACGAATTTGGAGTTATTTTCCTGATTTGAGAACATTAAGTATTTTATTTCACTTTATTGGCATATTTCCTATTTTCTTTTGATAATGTTATTAATAGTTACATTTATGTTCCATTTTAAATGATACTTGGCCCTTAAGTTACATTTTGTTCAAGGAAACGAATTTAAGTGTCAGATTATCCTGATGGTTTCAAATTATAATATTTGGTGCAAAAATCTTTCCAATTATCTTCTTTACCCATTAATTCTCATATTACCTTTAATTATTGCATTTATCTTCTCCCTTATATAGAATTCGGATTTTCTCTTATTTCTCTTATTCTAGGAAGTGCTAGAAAGTTCTAAGACGAAATATTTTATTCTTTTTATTGCTTAGTGTACAAATTGCACTTTAGGCCCATTATCTAAAGTCTAACTGAGGTATTTGTGCATACAACCCTATCTTTAGGATATATGGGAAAAATTTATCCAATAACCATCATAATTCCACTAAATCAAGTCCAAAGACATATGGAACGAAAATGAAGAACAAAAACTTATAGAAAAGAGTACAAAGAGGTACATAGAGGATTTCAGTATGTTACAGCACTCCACCCCTTAAAAAGGATTTCGTCCCCGAAATCTCATACGAAGAGGGAAGGCTGAGTATGTAACATCTCATCTCTCAACTCCCAAGTGGTTTCTTCTAAACCATGGTATCTCCACAAAACCTTTACTAACTCTATCTCCTTACTCTTCAGCTGCTTTACTCGGGAGTCAAGGATCTTCACAGGTAGTTCTTCATAAGTCAGATTTTCATTAATCTCCACATGATACGGATCCTTTACGTACTTCCTCATCACAAAAACATGAAACACATTGTGGATCTTATCATAAGCAGGAGGCAAGGCTAGGGGATATGCACAATCTCCCACTTTATCTAAGATTTCGAATGGTCCAACATAGTGAGGACTCAACTTGCCTTTTACTTTAGATCTTGCAATAGAACGTATAGGCTTGATCTTTAGAAAGGCATAGTCTCCCACTAAGAAGCTTACATCAGACCTATTTTTATCAGCATACATCTTCTGTCTGTCTTGAGCAGCTTTCATCCGCTTCTTTATCAACCGTACCTTCTCAAGCATCATCTGCTTGTCATCAGTCTTCACTAGGGAACGTTCACCAACATCATCCCAGTGTAAAGGTGAACGACAAGGTCTACCATAGAGAGCCTCAAAAGGTGGCATACCAATGCTGGCTTGGTAGCTATTATTGTAAATGAACTCTGCTAATAGTAGATAACGATCCCAGGCACCACCCCAATCCATCACACAAGAACGCAGCAAGTCCTCCAGAATCTGAATTGTTCTCTCAGATTGACCATCAGTTTGCGGGTGGTAAGCAGTACTGAAACGCATATCGGTACCCATCTCTTCTTGAATCTGACCCCATAAGCGAGAAGTGAATTTCGGGTCTCGATCAGAAACTATCACAGTAGGGACACCATGCAAACGAACAATCCACTCCACATATAACTGAGCCATCTCAGCAACTTTATACGTGGTTTTAAAAGGCAAGAAATGAGCATATTTTGTAAACGACCACTCACCACCCAAACAACATTATAACCTTTCTTTGACTTAGGGAAACCGGTAACAAAGTCCATTGTGATCTTCTCCCACTTCCATTTCGGAATCTCAAGAGGATGAAGAAGACCACCGGGTCATTGATGTTCAATCTTGACCTGCTGACATGTCAAGCACTTTGCTACGAATAGAGCTATATCATTCTTCATGTTCTTCCACCAGAAGCTTCGTTGTAAGTCCTTGTACATCTTAGTTGTGCTAGGGTGAATAGTGTACTTGGACCCATGAGCTTCACTCAGAGCCTTCCATCTCAGATCACCAGCATTGGGAATCCACAACCTTTGTCTGAATCGGATAACACCATCCACTCCGACAGAGAAGTCAGATTGCGGTTTCTCAAACAAAGCTTTCATCTCTTCAAGCTCAGAACTTTCCAACTGTGCAGCCACGACTTCTGAGATCCAGGTTGGTGTAACGGTCAAACTGGCCATATGAACACACAACTTGTCTTCATCCACTGAATCGTCAGGCTGAGGTCTCCATCTTGCCACATGCTCAAGGTTTTCCCTCACAAAACATCTCAGAGCAGCACAAACAACATCCTTCTTGCGACTTAGAGAATCAGCTATGACATTTGCTTTACCAGGATGATAGGTGATGGTGAAGTTGTAATCTTTAAGATATTCCATCCACCTACGTTGTCACAAGTTCAGATCCTTCTGAGTCAACAGATATCTCAAACTCTTGTGATCAGAAAAGACTTCAAACTTTTCGCCATAGAGGTAGTGTCTCCAGATCTTCAAAGCATTAACTATAGAAGCAAGCTCCAAATCATGAGCAGGCAAATTTGATTCATTAGGTTTCAGCTGTCAAGAAGCATAGGCGATCACCTTTCCATCTTGCATCAAAACACACCCTAAGCCTTGTCGGGATGTGTTGGTGTAGATGACATAGGGTACGCCATCAAAAAGCAAAGCAAGCACAAGAGAAGAAGTCAGGCTCATCTTCAACTTCTGAAAACTGTCCTCACATTCAGGAGTCCATGAGAACTTGACCTCCTTCCGAGTCAGCTTGGTCAATGGTAAAGCCAACTCAGAGAACCCTTTGATAAACTTCCGATAGTATCCAGCTAGACCAAGGAAACTACGGATTTCATACGGGTTTTTTGGAGCATTCCACTTTGTCACAACTTCTACCTTCACAGGATCAACAACTATATGGCCGGCAGAAATCACGTGACCAAGAAACATAACTTCCTTTATCCAGAACTCACACTTTGAGAATTTTGCATACAATTGATTTTCTCGCAATGTGCTGAGTACAATCTGCAGGTGCTTGCGATGTTGTTCCAATGTCTCGGAATAAACCAAAACGTCATCAATAAACACCACTACAAACTTGTCGAGATATGGTCGGAATACTCGGTTCATCAGGTCCATGAACGCAGCAGGGGCGTTTGTCAAACTGAAAGGCATGACAATAAATTCATAATTCCCATAACGGGTTTTGAATGCTGTCTTCGAGACATCATCATTTTTTACATGCATCTGATAGTAACCACTTCACAGATCCATCTTGGAAAATATGGTGGCTGACTTCAGCTGATCGAATAAGTAGTCGATGCACGACAACGGATAATGGTTCTTCATTGTCACCTGGTTAAGCATGTGGTAGTCCATACACATTTGCAAAGATCCATCCTTCTTCTTCACGAACAAGACAGGGGCTCCAAAAGGGGAAACACTAGGGTGAATGAATCCCATGTCGAGAAGCTCTTCAAGCTACTTCTTGCGGGGGTTTGGGTGATTTTGCCCTAGAGCACCAAACTCGACACGAGAACATGCGTTGGAAATCCAAGCAACAGACGAACTAAACCGTACCTTTGATTTGAAACAAGATCAACCGAGCAGAGCACGAGAGGCGTCGCAAGTCAGGTGTCGTCGGCGGCCAGTTGGAGGTCAGTTTGTCCATGAAATGCCAAATTGAGAGCACGAGCGAGTTGCTAAGGCGATGGCAGTCGCTGGGGTTGTACTATTTATAGGCAAGGTACCCTAGGCTAGGGTTTGGGTAGGAGCAAGGAGAGGAGGTCGGCGCCCCTATTGGGCATTTCTCAAAAGATCATCAAATCCCAAAGTTTTTGGGATAATCTTGTGCGGAATCACACAAGGAATCCAACAAAACAAATTTGAGCAAAAATCGTCGAGTAAAACTCAAGATAAATCGATTTGAAAAATCAAGGAAAACAAGGCATGTTGTCTTATACGATTAGAGGTAGAAGACGATTCTGAGTCATCAGATCAATGGAACCGGGTCCAAGATGGACTCTGGGTCATCCAATCACACAGATGAGACAAGGAATAGGTTGCAAAAATAAAATTCGACCAAAATTCCATTAATTCTTAAAGGTTTTTCTCTCTCTTCTTTTGGAGGCTCAAATGTTTTCCAAAAATTACCAAATTTTATATTCTGACTTATTTTGATGTGTAGAATCCAAATATGGAGTTAGTTTTGCCTTTTGAGAAAGTTTGTTATGTAAAATAATTAAAATGTCATTTTCTCTTTCCTCCTTCAAAAGAGGTGATAACATTATCTAAATTTTGTGTAACTTCACCCATAAGTCTCCTTAAGGGATTGGAACACGATTTTGCAATTATATTCACCAGTTGAGATTATTTATTTATTTATTAAATAAATAGAATATTCTACATACTTTCTCTCACCAATTTTACTCATTATTCACCCATTATCCAAATTAGTTGCAAATTTGCCCAAAGGCTTATTTTTATGTTTAGAATACGAATTTGGAGTTATTTTCCTGATTTGAGAACATTAAGTATTTTATTTCACTTTATTGGCATATTTCCTATTTTCTTTTGATAATTATATTAATATTTATATTTATGTTCCATTTTAAAAGATACTTGGCCCTTAAGTTACATTTTATTCAAGGAAACGAATTTAAGTGTCAGATTATCCTGATGGTTTCAAATTATAATATTTGGTGCAAAAATCTTTCCAATTATCTTCTTTACCCATTAATTCTTATATTACCTTTAATTATTGCATTTATCTTCTCCCTTATATATATTCAGATTTTCTCTTATTTCTCTTATTCTAGGAAGTGCTAGAAAGTTGTAGGACGAAATATTTTATTCTTTTTATTGCTTAGTGTACAAATTTCACTTTAGGCCCATTATCTAAAGTCTAACTGAGGTATTTGTGCATACAACCCTATCTTTAGGATATATGGGAAACATTTATCCAATAACCATCATAATTCCACTAATTCAAGTCCAAAGACATATGGAATGAAAATGAAGAACAAAAACTTATAGAAAAGAGTACAAAGAGGTACATAGAGGATTTCAGTATGTTACAGCACTCCACCCCTTAAAAAGGATTTCGTCCCCAAAATCTCATACAAAGAGGGAAGGGTGAGTATGTAACATCTCATCTCTCAACTCCCAAGCGGTTTCTTCTAAACCATGGTATCTCCACAAAACCATTACTAACTCTATCTCCTTACTCTTCAGCTACTTTACTCGGGAGTCAAGGATCTTCACAGGTAGTTCTTCATAAGTCAGATTCTCATTAATCTCCACAGGTTCAATGGTAAGTACATGATACGGATCCTTTACGTACTTCCTCATCATAGAAACATGAAACACATTGTGGATCTTATCATAAGCAGGAGGCAAGGCTAGGCGATATGCATAATCTCCCAATTTATCTAAGATTCCGAATGGTCAAACATAGTGAGGACTCAACTTGCCTTTTACTTTAGATCTTGCAATAGAACGTATAGGCTTGATCTTTAGAAAGGCATAGTCTCCCACTAAGAATCTTACATCAGACCTCTTTTTATCAGCATACATCTTCTATCTATCTTGAGCAGCTTTCATCCGCTTCTTTATCAACTGTACCTTCTCAAGCATCATCTGCAATGCATCAGTCTTATTGGTAACGTTCACAAACATCATCCCAGTGCAAAGGTGAACGACAAGGTCTACCATAGAGAGCCTCAAAAGGTGGCATACCAATGCTGGCTTGGTAGCTATTGTTGTAAGCGAACTCTGCTAATGGTAGATACTGATCCCAGGCACCACCCCAATCCATCACACAAGAACGCAACAAGTACTCTAGAATCTGAATTGTTCTCTCGGATTGACCATCAATTTGTGGGTGGTAAGCAGTAGTGAAATGCAGATCAGTACCCATCTCTTCTTGAATCTGACCCCATAAGTGAAAAGTGAATTTTGGGTCTCGATCAGAAACTATCACAGCAGGGACACCATGAAGATGGACTATCCACTCCACATATAACTGAGCCATCTCAGCAACTTTATACGTGGATTTGAAAGGAAAGAAATGAGCAGATTTTGTAAGCCGATCAATCACCACCCAAACAACATCATAACCTTTCTTTGACTTAGGGAAACTGGTAACAAAGTCCATTGTGATCTTCTCCCACTTCCATTCCGGAATCTCAATAGGATGAAGAAGACCACCGGGTCATTGATGTTCAATCTTGACCTGTTGACATGTCAAGCACTTTGCTACGAATAGAGCTATATCATTCTTCATGTTCTTCAACCAGAAGCTTCGCTGTAAGTCCTTGTACATCTTGGTTGTGCCAGGGTGAATAGTGTACTTGGACCCATGAGCTTCACTCAAAACCTTCCATCTCAGATCACCAGCATTGGGAATCCACAACCTTTGTATGAAGCGGATAGCACCATCCACTCCGACAGAGAAGTCAGATTGCGGTTTCTCAAACAAAGCTTTCATCTCTTCAAGCTCAGAACTTTCCAACTGTGCAGCCATGACTTCTGAGATCCAGGTTGGTGTAATGGTCAAACTGGCCATATGAACACACAACTTGTCTTCATCCACTGAATCGTCAGGCTGAGGTCTCCATCTTGCCACATGCTCAAGGTTTTCCCACACAGAACATCTCATAGCAGCACAAACAACATCCTTCTTGTGACTTAGAGCATCAGCTACGACATTTGCTTTACTGGGATGATAGGTGATGGTGAATTTGTAATCTTTAAGATATTCCATCCTATGTTTGAAAACACCTAAAAACGTAGCCCATCTGTAAAAATCTTGAATCCATATCAAAACCCTAGCAAAACTCTGGTTTCTTCTTCCTTTCAACTCGGAAACCCTAGAAATAGAGATTTATTGAGAAAGAGTGAAAAAAGGGAAAGATTTGATATCTTTTTGAATCAAATTAGAGGAGGGTGGAATATTGACATGTGATAGGATTCATAATGAAAGGCTATGCAAAGAAGCTAAACTTACTTGATTTCATCATATCTCAGATAGTGAAACCCTAGTTCAACATGTCCAACACATTCTCCTCTCTCTCTAGAATTTTGTTTCTCTGGAACAAATCATGAAATAAGACAGATCGTTGGGTGTTAGCTTGCTCATATAGAGAAACAGAGGTGCTTGGGTAATTTGCACATTGACACCTCACTATACTTTCTCTTATTTCAACATATTTTTCTATCATAAAAATGTTACTATAATTCATTTATTTTAGAGGTCAAACATCCTACAAAAATTATGAAAATTTAGCATGTAGTTTATGATTGAATTTCAAATCTCTACTTCATATTTTAGATCATTTTATGCCACCAATAAATAAATAAAATTAAACTATTTATTATGATACTGCAAGTCTGAAGAATAGTTGGTTAAAGAGGAAATGCTCCAGAATGGTCGTACAAGGTACCACATACATGATAAGATGGACATAGAACCATGTACATGGTTCCTTGGATCCATTAGATTTAAGTGCAAAAGTGCTCAATATGTATATTTCTTCCAAAATGGTTGTGTGACTAAGAATGCTCGTGCCACCAAAATCCCTACACAGTTGTTCTACACACCACATCCATTCTAACTAAGGCTCATATTCTCATTTTTTCAATCCTTTACTCATGTCACACCAACACGAGTGTGTTGGGCAAAAAACCTAATTTCATCCGACTAAAGTTTATACTTCTCAAACCCTCGTTATCCGAAATGAAGACAAGCTTAGAGTTATCATCAGATTTATCACATCATAATTGAATTACCATCCTTAATCATGTTTAAGAAATGATAAATATTGCTAAGAGTGTAATCATCTAAGTAAACCCTAGTTTACCAATTAATCCCATATGTGGCCATAGAAATAAAAGATATGCTTACTTCAGCATATTGTATGTAGTACCTACAATATTTCTCTATATCTTCTCATCATTGATAATCCATACTTTCTTATGCGTGACCTATTGAAATGTTATTTATGAGCCTTCTCGAGAATCCATGCTAATTGGTTATCTTCATAAATATACTGTAGTTCCAGTGGTTTAGACTAATTTGAGACAAGAATAGATTTCATATTATGCTTAATATATTTTTTTGTATAATGAGCATGTTGTTGTACCTTGCTCTTATTTTAATACTTATCCATTTTCTTAGGAAGCATTGTATGAACAATGTTATTGGGACTTTCTTGAAACTCAAAATATCATTGCAAATACTATGAGTTGTGGTATTTTGGTTATTGAACTTGTATTTAATGTAAGCTACTACATATTTCTATATTCTGAAGAAATTGAGGCACTTTGTTTGTTATGATACCCATTTTTTCATGACTTAATTCTTATACTTATCCATGTCATTGTTCTTTCATGTTGGTGAAATCATGTATTAAGGGAAAAACACTTATATTTAATAACATATTTTTATTATGACATGTATTGTTATTATAGATATACTTGTTGTTTTGATTCACCCTCTTAAATAACAATTATTTTATTTCCTTTAAATTCTTCCACGTTTTTCTCTTAATCCTTATTTAGTTGTAGTTTTGGTCTTGGTTCCGAAAAATAACATTGTCATCGTCACTTTATGTGTTGTTATCTTCACAAATCACATTAGTTGTGTTTCTCTCCCATGTATTACATTCAAGTTGGACACTATGCAAGCTTTGGCCATATTTGGGATGTTTCCATGCATTTCTATGATGTTGTTACTTTGAAGACCTGTTGGGTTTGGAATTCATGAGACAATTGAAACCATAACTTGTTTATAAGGAAAATATTTTTTGTTTGTGTTAGCCTTGCAAGTTATTATGGTAATTTGGAAGCCAATGAGACTATTACATTGAAAAAAGGAGCTAATATCTTGATTGTAAGATTCTAGTGGTAGAATCAAAGCAAAGTCATCACTTCCAACTATTGGGGTGGGGGAAAAAGCATGATCATGTTCATCAAAGAGTATCATATATAGCTTGTCATATATTGAAGGGTTGAGGAACAAGGAGTTGTTGTTAGACATGTTGATGTCAATTATCGGTTATTTTCATCAAAAATAGTTAGTAGGTGTCCATTAGAGTAACATAGGAAGAGCATGTTATGATGGAGGGAGCTCACCAAGATATCTAACCAAATAGGGCCAACATCTAGGATTTGGTTTTTCCACATAGATGGAAAGAATATCCTCCTTCTCATGGATCTTTTAAATTCATAGTTCACCTTCAGATCTCCTCATATCATCTTGGTGAATGTTTCTTGAACAATTCAAAGATCATGATCTGGATGGATAAGTTCAATATTCTAGTTGTTTTCATATAAGCATATTGAGTCATATGATCCCACCCACTCATTGAAGTTGGTAGTTGAGTATATCAAATCCAAAATGGCACATGATGATAACCAATAGTTTTTCCACATTAAACTATTGATGCAACCAAAGTGAGGATGTTACACTACTTACACCAAGAGTAGCCAAGTGTTGTTGTTATAACCTCAATTTCTTGAATATGTAATGAAAGATGTAATTATCTTTTAATGAATAAAAGAAATCTTTTTCTTTGATTTGTAATGGATTTTGTATGAAATGGCCTTGATTGATTGATGGTGGGCATTGTTGGCCATTAAGCCCAATTGAAAAGAAAAGAGAATTAAAAAGGAAAAGAAATTGATTAATAAAAGGGAAATATGAGTAATTGATAATTAAAAGAAGATAAAGGCAAATAGATAATCCCCAATATGGGAATTCGTTCCTTTGGGATTTCTTGAGGTCCAAGGAACCCAAAATAATAAGATAATCACAAAGGAAAAAGGAATACAAATTAATTTGGATTAATTAATGAGAGAACCTAGGAGAGAAGGAATCCTTCTCATCCATTGCTTTTTGTTTCCCAAATTTCGTACAAAGCTAGGCAATAATTAAAGGAACGTTCCCTTAAAATTTGAGACAAATAAGAGTTATGGTTTGGGAGATATTAGTTTTCCAAGTTATCTCCAATTTGGGAATTATTCTGAATTAAAAGAAATAGATATTTCCTTTGTATGAACGTGGAGCATGAGGTCTGTTGGATCTTAATCCAACGATGGACGCTTATCATCTAGTCCCAAGTGGACTGGGACTCTGCAAGTTCCAGGGGAACTTTCCCTCCCTACTTTCTCATGATCCAGTGGATGAGCCAACCTGGTTTTGGTCCCATTGAATTCGGGAGAGAGAAACGAAGGGAAACATTCCTATTTTTGTTGAGTTTTGTCGCCAATACAGGAAACGCCCAACTCGGCAGATGCTTGCCCGACCCTATAAATAGGGGAGGGTGATCCAAGGCACCAACATCCCTTTTTGTTAGTCCAAACTCTACAGAGGGAAGCAAGGAGTGCTTTGGTGCGTTCAATTGCCCGGTTCGTCTTGACCTGCACCCTCAGCATCTCGGAGACCATCGCTCGAGTCCGGCGAGTAGGGGACGACCTTAGCGTGTCCTTGGCAAGCGATTCGAGTTCGAAGAGGGGAGGGAGAGCTTCCTGGACAACTGAAGTGAGCAATGGAGGAGAGGAGCCCAAAGTCAACTCAGAGGTTGACCACCGAAGCCTGCCTCTCTCGCGCGAGGTTGAAGAAGAAGAACCAGAGAAATTACTAAGCTACCCCCGCCGCACCTTCAAAATGGGTAAGGGAAAGTTCGGTCTTTCTCTTATCTGATCGCTAACTTAGGCGCGCATGTTCATGGCTGTTGGATCCTCAGTGGACCGTGGATCATGGATCAAGCGATCCATGAATTTCCTAATTAGCCAATAAATCAATTAAAGGGAGTTTTCTTATAAAAATCATACATGTTGATAGAAAACTCTGATGAAGAAAGTTAATACATGAAAAATGATCAGAAAAATATGAGGAATGTATTAAAAATGGTTTGAACACCTAAATTTGTATATTTTTCCAAAAGTGCATATTTGATGTATTAATTTGTGGTTAGAAACCCTAATTGTTGATAAAAGATATATTTAATCTTACAATTAAGATAATTCAAGCATGGTTAACTTGTTTAATGATTAAGATGGTTTTTAACCTGTTTTGATGGTAGAATTACAAGGTTTAGGGTTTTTAACTCAATATGTTGATTAATATGTTTAGAAACCCTAAATTAGAGGAAAAGAAAAGAAAAGTGCTCATAATCTAAAATTAGGGTTTCCTGTTGCTAAAAGATGAATTTAGAATCTTTGTAAAATAAAAGTGAAATAGTTAGGGTTTGTAAGGGATTTTGTGAAATTAGGGTTTAAAGTAATAAAGATGAAGTGCAACCCTAATCATGCTCAAAACCCTAAAAGGGAAAATAACCTCAGAAACAACTAGGATTAATGGATCAAGATGACATGATTAATGATAGAGAAATTGGATGCCTTTTTCAGGAACAATTGTGTGTGTGTGCTTTCTTGATTCCTGATTGATTGAGTTATTTCTGCATTCAAGTCTGCTTACTAGGTATGTGGTTAATTATGAATAACTGCTTTAGTTTCCCGAAGGATTCCCGGATGTTTAATAGCATTGAGTGCAACTAAAGAGTTTGGATGTTCATATTGCAATTATAAAGTGACTATGATTATCACAATTTAATATAAATGTGTATTCCCGCACCTACATGCCACCTTGATGGAAGATGCCATGAAGGTTAGGCCCAAGAGGGTAGACTAATGGGCACCATGAGAGGTGACCCCAGACACCAAGCTCGGGAATGAGAAGGTGGTCTATGATGCATGACTATGGTGAACCATGAGAGGTGACTCTCAGGCACCAAGCTCGGGATTGAGAAGATGGCCTTAAGTCAATGGCAAAAGAGAAACCCTAAAGGGGGTAATTCCAGGGTTAGGGTAAAAGGGGTGGGGAATGTCACATGGAAAATGTAAATTGATTTGCTAAATATCTTGATTGCAATATTTAAATTATTAGACTTAATTGTGAAATTTTGGTTACCTCCACATACCAGCAATTGCTGACCGACGTTTTGTTTGTCGGGGTTTTAGGTGTAATCCTGAAAGCAAAAATAGTAAAGTGACACACCGTGAAATTAAGAAATAAAGTGCAAGGAGGATTAGATAGAATAATTCAAGTTGTGGATAGATAGATATTAAAAGTTTTAAAAAGGTAAACAAAGTTTTATTTTTCTACCAAATTCTAGTTTAGTTAGTAGAATTTCATAATTATAATTGATTATTTGTTGAACTTTTGATCCTGTTAATTGAATAACGGCTCTGACCTTTGGGTCCCCCTTAATTGGGGGTTATTGGGAGGCAGGGTCATTACAATTGGTATCAGAGCGTAGGTTCTTCATCTAATCATTAATAATTATTAAATTTTACAAATTCCATAGAACCGAGGGAGTTATTAGAGGATTTTCCGAAAGACTGAGGTTTCTAGAAAAGGATCACATCTGGGGGCTGGAAAAATTTTCCTCTGTACCGCTAGTCGGAATACGAGGATTCTCAGATCGTGTGACTGTCTGGCCGATGTCTTAGGATAAGACTCAAAATAAGATACCATTAGGGCTCTCTCATCTTGTTCATCCTTTCTCAACTCAAATTCACTTAAGGATTTTAAGGATTAGGGTTTTTCTCTCTCTTCCTCACCCTATTGATGTATGGGTTAAGGTTGATAAGGTCTAAGGGATCCTCCACCAATTTAATAAAAGATACATAATTAAGATGTCATCGACATAAGTATACAGGGTTAAATTATAGACTAAAAGTCTTTTTGTGTGCTTGTTCAGATGGCTCGTACAAAAGTCATGGCTATACCTTTTTCCACCAGTGGTGGTGGACCACCCCGTAAGGAGAATGGATCCTCTGATAAGAGGAAGTGAAACCAAGGCGGAGAGACCTCTAAGAAGAGAAAGAGGCCTGAAGAAGCTGTGCACGAGGCCCCAAACCCTGAACCTATGCCCGGCATCAATTGAGAGCAAGGGGAAGTACCAGAATATGAGGTGTATGAAGGGGAAGCCCGAATGGAGGAGGACCAACCTGGTGGTCAAGAACCAACCATGGTGGTTCACACAACAGATGTAGTTTGGATGGAACAGCAAAAGCAATTGACTGAAGCTATTTGTGCCCTGGCCCTTAGGGACATAGCTAGGGCTGAGAATGGTGAGCCACTTCCAGTTCGTCCTCGACTTGGAGCCACCATCTTGGATTTCATCAAGTTGAATGTCGAGAAATTCTGGGGAGAAGACAAGTCTGAAGTGGTCGACAAGGCTGAAGCTTGGCTGCTTGCAGTCGAGAATGGTTTTTGTATGCTCGAGGTACAGTCAAATAAAAAGGTTATGTTTGCTACTCACCTTTTGGAAGGTGCAGCGAAGATATGGTGGGAAAACCATATCACGGGAAGAGACTTAAGCAAGGAACTGATGGCGTGGACTGACGTCAAGACCATCTTCACCGCTAGATGCATCCCCATCTCAGCAAAGAAGGAGAAAGAAAGAGAGTTCACTAACATGACCCAGGGAAGTTCTTCAGTTGCATACTTTGGTCGTAGGTTCTGCCTCCTATAATGTTTTGGATACATGTTGGATAAAGAGAGGAGGGTGGACCACTTTGTAGAGCGCCTGAACCCTGCCATCAATCCGCATGTGATGGCTAGTAAGCCAAAGACCTTCTCTGAAGCCTACAACACAACCTTGGACATGGAAAGGACGGTGATGCCTACACAGAATCAATCCAAAGGGTACTTGGGCTTCACTGAAGGAGCTCAAGGGCATAGGAATGAATACAAGAAGGGACAAGGACGCAACCACAACAAGAACAAGCATGGGCATAAAGGCAAGCCCCGTGGTCACCTCCAGCAGTGCCGCACCTGTGGACGGGCACATCCTGGGAAGTGCCGCTTTGAGAAGGTGTGCTTCATATGTTAACAAGAAGGACACTTCATCGCCAACTTCCCTCATCCTGACCCAAGAGGACCTTTAGGGTCACAGCCCATGGCAGCACAAGCCATAGCTGTAGTACCCCCAGTAGGAGCACTAGTCGGAGCACCTCCAGCTGGAGAGAGGAGACAAGTTAGAGTATTCGCCATCGACAATGAAGAAGCTCGGGCGAATGCTAATAAGTTGATTGAGGGTAATAACCCACAAAGTTTTCCTTTCAATCCAGTAGATCATGTAATAGCTTTCTGATGTGGAATAACTATGTAGGCTTGCTGGAAGTCATGGGACAAAATGTAAAAGCACTCTTTGATTCTGGTTCTACTAATACTTTTTTTTCAAGAAATATGGCAACTATGCTTGGTTTGGATATCAAGGATTTGGGTTATGTTATGGATGTCACAACCCCGAGTGGTCGTATTTATACCTCTATTTTGAAAACCCTTGTGTTGCTAGTTAAGTATCTGAACCATGAGCTTCCCACTGACTTCATCCTTATCGATATGAATGATTTTGATGTAATCATCGGTATGGACTGGCTTTCCACCTATAGGGCCCAGATTGACTGTAGAGATAAGAAGATTCTCATTAGGAAAACTGGCTATCCACACTTCACCATTCGAGGAAGGAAAGCTATGACAACCAGTCTTTACATGTCCGCTTTGAAAGCTGAACGGATGCTATCCAAGGGTTGTCGAGCCTACCTAGACATAGTTATTGCACCCGAGGTTAAGGGGAAATCCTTAGAGGAAATAGAGGTGGTTCGGGAGTATGCGGATGTGTTTCCAGATGATCTACCAGGGATTCCCCCTAAGAGGGAGGTAGACTTCTCGATTTACTTAGCTCCTTGGACTAACCCTATATCTAAGGCACCCTATAGAATGGCCCCTACAGAGTTGCTTGAGTTGAAAACCCAGTTGCAAGAGTTGTTGGATAAAGGATTCATCCGACCCAGTACATCACCATGGGGAGCACCAGTTCTCTTTGTGAAAAAGAAGGATTGGTCACTTCGGATGTGTATTGATTATCGGATGATCAATCTGTCAACCATTAAGAACAAGTATCCTTTGCCTAGAATAGATGACCTATTTGACCAACTCAAATCAGCTCGAGTCTTTTCCAAGATCGATTTGAGATCAAGATACTACCATGTGAGAGTGAAAAGTGAGGATATACCCAAAACGGCTTTCAGAACCTGTTATTGCCACTATGAGTTTGTGGTCATGCCGTTTGGATTATCCAATGCACCTAGTGTCTTCATGAACCTCATGAACAGTGTATTCCAACCTTTCCTTGACTCTTTTGTGATAGTGTTCATAGATGACATTTTGGTGTACTCATATGACCTAGCCTAACACCGTGACCACCTGGGTAGAGTCCTTGATATCCTGAGAAAGCATAAGTTTTTCGAAAAGTTCTCAAAATGTGAGTTTTGGTTGGACCGAGTCATGTTTCTTGGACACATCATCTCAGGAGGAAAAATCGTCGTAGATCCAACCAAAGTATCGGCAATTCGAGACTGACCAGCACCGAAGAACCCCTCTGAGATTCGCAGCTTCTTGGGGTTGGCCGGATAGTACTGTCACTTCATCAAGGATTTCTCCAAGACTGCTTTACCGCTAACCATGTTGACCCAAAAGGATGTGAAGTTTGTGTGGTCTAACGTATGTTAAGCTCGCTTCCAAGAATTGAAGGAGAAGCTGACCACCACTCCTGTGTTGACTTTGCCTTCTGGAAATGAGGGTTTCATGATATTCACTGATGCTTCCAAGATGGGACTTGGCTGTGTATTGGAACAAGATCGGCATGTGGTTGCATATGCTTCCCGATAGCTTAAGCCAAATGAGGTGAATTACCCAACACATGACCTGGAGTTAGCTGCTATCATACATGCCTTGAAGATATGGTGGCATTACCTGTATGGTGCTACCTTCGAGATCTTCACCGACCATAAGAGTTAAAAATACCTACTGACACAGAGAAATCTGAACCTACGACAACGACGATGGATGGAGTACATGAAGGATTACAACTTCACCATCATCTACCATCCTGGTAAGACGAATGTCGTGGCTGATGCTTTGAGTCGGAAACAGCTTAAGTGTGCAGCTGTTCTATCTAGTCAGTGGAAGAGTTTGGAGGAGCTTGTGGAATGGACTCCACAACCATTAGAGGACTGAGTTCGGTTGGCTAATATCCAGATTCAATCTGAGTAGTTGAGTGAGATCATAACAACACAGTTGACCAGTGAAGAGCTGGACAAGATGAAAGGTTTGATGTCTAAGCCACAAACTCATCTATCCGTGGGAGTAGACAGAGGAATCATGTTTGAGAATCGCATATGGGTTCCTGCAGATTCACCAATAAAGGAGTGTATTCTGCAAGAAGCCCATGGATCCAAATATACAGTACACCCAGGAACTACTAAGATGTTCAAGGACCTACAACAGTTTTTCTGGTGGCCAGGAATGAAGAAAGACATTGCGTCATGGGTGGCCAGCTGTCTTACATGCTAGATGGTGAAGGCTGAACACCAACGACCTGACAGAGTTTTACAGTCGATAGAAATTCTAGAGTGGAAATGGGAGCAGATCACCATGGATTTTGTGGTGGGTCTACCCTAGACCAAGAGAGGTAATGATGCGATATGGGTCGTGGTAGATTGTCTTACCAAGTCAACACACTTCCTCGCCCTAAGGACCACTACTAAGGTGACAGACCTAGCTGAGTTGTACATCACAGAGATAGTATGTTTGCATGGCGTACCAGGGTCGATTATCTCTGATAGAGACCCAAAGTTTACTTCCAAGTTGTGGAAGAAAGTTCAAGAGGAACTTGGTACAAGGTTAAAGTTTAGTACCACTTATCACCCCCAAACAGATGGTCAGTCAGAAAGGACGATCCAAACATTAGAAGATCTGTTGAGAGCTTGTGTGATCGATTGGGGTGGATCATGGGAGCAATACTTACCGTTAGCAGAGTTCACCTACAACAACAGCTACCAAGCCAGTATCGGGATGCCTCTGTATGAAGCTTTGTATGGAAGACCGTGTCGGTCACCACTTCACTGGGATGATGTGGGTGAGAGGACCCTGTTGAGGTCAGATGAGCTCTAAGTGTATCTTGATCAAGTGTCTTTGATCAAGCAAAGGCTGAAGAGAGCCCAGGATCGACAGAAGTTGTATGCAGATGCAAAGCGGAATGATGTACATTTCACAGTGGGAGAGCATGTGTTTTTGAAAATCCGACCACTCTGAGCTATAGCCAAGAACAGAGGGAAGTTGAGTCCCCGATACGTGGGTCTGTTTGATGTGTTAGAACGGATTGGTGAAGCTGCATACCATTTGGCATTACCCCCTCAGTATAGCATGATGCATGATGTGTGTCACGTGTCTAACCTGAAGTGATATGTGCAAGATCCAAGCCATGTGCTGAGCATTGAACCTATTTAGCTTCAAGGGAAGCTGACTTATCCTGAGTCACCTTTGCAGATTCTAGATACCAAGGTGAAAGAGCTCAAATGCAAGAATATCGAGATGGTAAAGGTTCTTTGGAAGCACCATGGAGAGGATGAGGCCACATGGGAGCTAAAGGCAGACATGGAGAAAGCATGCTCTGATTTGTTTATTTGATTGCTTGAATTTTGAGGGCACAATTCCTATAAGGAGGGGAGGATGTTATAACCTCAATTTCTTGAATATGTAATGAATGATGTAACTCTCTTTTAATGAATAAAAGAAATCTTTTTCTTTGATTTGGAATGGATTTTGTATGAAATGGTCTTGATTGATTGATGGTGGGCTTTGTTGGCCATTAAGCCCAATTGAAAAGAAAATAGAATTAAAAAGGAAAAGAAATTGATTAATAAAAGGGAAATATGAGTAATTGATAATTAAAAGAAGATAAAGGCAAATAGATAATCCCCGATATGGGAATCCGTGCCTTTGGGATTTCTTGTGGTCCAAGGGACCCAAAATAACAAGATAATCACAAAGGAAAAAGGAATACAAATTAATTTGGATTAATTAATGAGAGAACTTGGGAGAGAAGGAATCCTTCTCATCCATTGTTTTTTGTTTCCCAACTTTCTTACAAAGCTAGGAAATAATTAAAGGAACGTTCCCTTAAAATTTGAGACAAATAGGAGTTATGGTTTGGGAGATATTAATTTTCCAAGTTATCTCCAATTTGGGAATTATTCTGAATTAAAAGAAATAGATATTTCCTTTGTTTGAACATGGAGTATGAGGTCTGTTGGATCTTAATCCAACGATTGACGCTCATCGTCTAGTCCCAAGTGGACTGGGACTCTACAAGTTCTAGGGGAACTTTCCCAACCTACTTTCTCGTGATCCAGTGGATGAGCATGCCTGGTTTTGGTCCCATTGAATTCGGGAGAGAGAAACGAAGGGAAACATTCCTATTTTTGTTGAGTTTTGTCACCAATACAGGAAACGCCCAACTCGGCAGATGCTTGCCCGACCCTATAAATAGGGGAGGGTGATCCAAGGCACCAGAATCCCTTTTTGTTAGTCCAAACTCTGTGGAGGGAAGCAAGGAGTGCTTTGGTGCGTTCAATTGCCCTGTTCGTCTTGACCTGCACCCTCAACATCTCGGAGACCATCACCGAAGTCCGACGAGTAGGGGACGACCTTAGTGTGTCCTTGGCAAGCGATTGGAGGCGTCGTCGAGTTAGAAGAGGGGATGTGGAGCTTCCTGGACAATCGGCGTGAGCAAAGGAGGAGAGGAGCCCGAAGTCAACTCATAGGTTGACCACCGAAGCCTGTCTCTCTCGCGCGAGGTTGAAGAAGAAGAACCAGAGAAATTACTAAGCTACCCCCTCCGCACCCTCAGAACGGGTAAGGGAAAGTTCGGTCTTTCTCTTATCTGATCGCTAACTTAGGTGTGTGTGTCCATGGTCGTTGGATCCTTAGTGGACCGCGGACCATGGATCGAGTGATCCACAAATTTCCTAATTAGCCAATAAATCAATTAAAGGGAGTTTTCTTATAAAAATCATAGCTGTTGATAGAAAACTCGGATGAAGAAAGTTAATACATGAAAAATGATCAGAAAAATATGAGGAATGTATTAAAAATGGTTTGAACACCTAAATCTATATATTTTTGAAAAAGTGCATATTTTGAATGGAAAATGTATTAATTTGTGGTAAGAAACCCTAATTGTTGATAAAAGATATATTTAATCTTGCAATTAGGATAATTCGAGCATGGTTAACTTGTTTAATGATTAAGATGGTTTTTAACCTGTTTTGATGGTATAATTACAAGGTTTAGGGTTTTTAACTCAATATGTTGATTAATATGTTTAGAAACCCTAAATTAGAGGAAAAGAAAAGAAAAGTGCTCATAATATGAAATTAGGGTTTCCTGTTGCTAAAAGATGAATTTAGAATCTTTGTAAAATAAAAGTGAAATAGTTAGGGTTTGTAAGGGATTTTGTGAAATTAGGGTTTAAAGTAATAAAGATGAAGTGGAACCCTAATCATGCCCAAAACCCTAAAAAGGACAAATAACCTAGGAAACAACTAGGATTAATGGATCAAGATGACATGATTAATAATAGAGGAATTGGATTCCTTTTTCATGAACAATTGTATGTGTGCTTTCTTGATTCCTGATTGATTGAGTTATTTCTGCATTCAAGTCTACTTACCAGGTATGTGGTTAATTATGAATAACCGCTTTAGTTTCCCGAAGGATTCCCAGATGTTTAATCACATTGAGTGAAACTAAATAGTTTGGATGTTCATATTGCAATTATAAAGTGACTATGATTATCACAATTTAATATAAATGTGTATTCCCACACCTACATGCCACCCTGATGGAAGATTGCATGAAGGTCAGGCCCAGGAGGGTAGACCAATGGGCACCATGAGAGGTGACCTCAGACACCAAGCTCGGGAATGAGAAGGTGGTCTATGATGCATGACTATGGAGCACCATGAGAGGTGACTCCCAAGCACCAATCTCGGGTTTGCGAAGGTGGCCTTAAGTTAATGGCAAAAGAGAAACCCTAAAGGGGGTAATTCCAGGGTTAGGGCAAAAGCGGTGGGGAATGTCACATGGAAAATGTCAATTGACTTGCTAAATATCTTGATTGCAATATTTAAATTGTTAGACTTAATTGTGAAATTTTGGTTGCCTCCACATACCAGCAATTGCTGACCGACGTTTTGTTTGTCGACATTTTAGGTGTAATCCGGAAAGCACAAATAGTAAAGTGACACACCGTGAAATTAAGAAATAAAGTGCAAGGAGGATTAGATAGAATAATTCAAGAAGTGGATAGATAGATATCCAAAATTTTAAAAAGGTAAACAAAGTTTTATTTTTCTACCAAATTTCAGTTTAGTTAGTAGAATTTCATAATTATAATTCATTATTTGTTGAACCTTTGATCATGTTAATTGAATAACGGCTCTGACCTTTGGGTCTCCCTTAATTGGGAGTTACCAGGAGGCAGGGTCGTTACAGTTGTAGTTGGGTTGCTTCAAAAAATGATTGACACTAGTAGGAATCCATAGAGAGTATAGGTAGGAAAATCAATACATAAGTAGTAAGAGGCAAGATGGTGGATGTACTTTTTAATATGAAAAAGAAACCAATTGGATCTACCTAGATATCCTCATTAAGGGACCTTGTATCATCATACAAGAACCATGCAAATAGATCTATATGAGGTGGGTGGGAATTCAAAAGTAGAGAGAAGATAGTGTGGTTCCAAAGAGGGAGAGAGAGAGAGAGATCCTTTGGCTTAAGAGTTACATTGGTATTGTTTCCTACATAGCCATTATCAACATGGTCCCACATGTAAATTCCTAGTGTCATCATTATCTTAAGAATTTATATGTACTTACAGACACATGTTAAGTTATCATTATGTATGCTTCTAGATATACATACCTCTACAAGAGCATCAATGTTTTCTATAGAAATCAATCGTGACTTCCTATTTCCAATACAAATATGAAGACTGACAATATACATGGAGAGTGGTTGAAAGACCCACTGGATGTTATAGGATATAAGTGTTAATAGTTGGGTTAGTAGAATCTAAGTAGTTGAACTCTTACAACGATGTGTATTGTCCAAACACAATGAAGTGATTGTGAATGCAATAAAAAATAAGAATTAACTACATATAGTTTAACTATATTTGTATTATATGTAGTGAAAAAAAGTTTTCTTTATATTTTATTAAAAGTGTAAAAAAAATATGTAGCCATTTTTCCAGCCGAAAATTTGCATCCCGCGTTTCACACTCAAATCTCCCTCCACTGACACTTCTTTGTGTTTGGTATTGCTTCCTTCCTCCGAAAAATTGTGGCTCTCTACCTTTCCCAGCCTCAGAGATCAGATCAACCATCTTGTCTTGCTCCTCCTCTCCTTCATCTACCTCCCCATCCTCCTCTACTGCATCTTCCTCTTCAGTATGCATATCCACTTACTTATGCTTAAACCCTTCCTCATCTACCCCCATCACGATATCCTGATCCTTTATAGTTCCGCCACAATCACCTGCCACCACAATCGTCTATACAAAGCATTACAGAGGCTCCATACGACACAATATCCCTCACCCAATTCTCAAGAAATTTTGTTCGGGGACGGTAATGGTGACTCCGAATCTGTCTCTTGGGGGCCGACGGTAGAGTCTTCCCATGTTCTGATGCCGCCCAATTCCTCCTCTTTGACTTCTCATTAGTTCACACATTGGGGCTCTGAAGAACACTGCTCGTGCATTGTCGGGGTGGTGATGATGGCCTATTAGCTGTATTGTCGTCATCCGTGGCATACACCATCACTCTGCCTTTTCTTGGTCCAACTTCGTACGGCCCTCCTACACAGGCCTCACCTAACTTATCAGAAATAATCCTTTCCCAGTTCGGTATAATTCAACTTGTATAGTAGTATCACATTCAGTAAACAATGAAGGAGATTCAATTTCTGAATTGCACTATGTGAGAGTCTCGCGATGGCACACTGCGATTGTTTATCTAAACACAATTTTTTGGGTTCATACGTTGTGGAACACTACCTCGCTGGATGGATGATACAATGAGGCTGCTAGCACTGTAAGTAACATTCCAGTGCCACAGTTTCTCCTTTGAATATTTGAACATGTATTTCAGATATAGTTGGCATGCTTGGGGATCTATAACTGGTTTTCACTTGTTGAATATAATATTGCTACCACCACTCCACTTTCTAATTTTCTTGGAGTATTGAACTCGATAGAGGAAAATTGAAATGGCATGTGGCCAAAAACATTATACTTGGTAGTACATCCTGGCCTAAGGTAATGTCACTACGGTAGTGGTAGTGTTACACATAATATCATGTATTTGAATGGCAATTAACTAAATAAATTCTTGAATAAACTGCTTGTACTGTTTTCTTTCCCAACAGAATTGCTATATCAGAAGAAGAATACTACTGAATGTAAATAGATATAGAAGTTGCGCAAACAATAAAATAAACAAGAGGAAATGCTTAGAGGGTAGTCTTGAATTTTCTCCTGCAGGCATAAGATTTCCAGAGGTCATGTACCTGATAAGAAATCAGTTGTGGGATATCTAAGCACATTGCGATTTGACGATTAGCAATATTTACTCATCACTGTGATTATTGGCACCGGTATAAATATGAAAACCAGATCTCACGCATGTATCCAAGTTGAGCTGTCAAATACTGACATGTAAATAAATACTAAAATAAATGGCTTGCACTCTTTTCTGCTTTCCAGATACCGACTTGTAATTCTTGAATAAATTTCTTATACTGTTTTGTTTCCAATAAAGTTGCTTTATCAGAAAGAAGATTGTTATATTTAAATGTTTTACCATCATGCGCTCCATTCCTAACAACTTTCATAACTTTAGTAATAATATAAACATTTATTGTCTTTAAGTTATAATAGGAAGAGATTGTTCAATATTATTCAGTCTATTCGGTCCAGACTGGTTTTGATCCAGACCAGACTGAGGACCAGAATTTAGAAAATAAAAGACTGAGAACCATATCGAAATTAAAGTTTGCCCAAGACCGGACTGGACGGAATAGTCGGTCTGATCCGATCCATTCATCTGGACCGATATATATGTACAGTCCTGATTGATGGCCCTCGCCGCAATTGTGCTTTATTGGATGAAAAAGAGAGGCGACTATCTTTTAAGGTATGAGTAGTGGTGAATAATGTAGATGGTACTAGTTGGTATGTATGAAATGAGATGCGGTGGTGGCGTGGGAATTTATATATTTTTCATAGCATGTAGGTTGACACTTTTGATCTTTATTTATTCTTCTGCACTGCATCACTTTTAAGTGCTTAGAGTGTGTTGACTGGAGTTACTGACATGTTCATTTGTTTCATAAATTACTACAAAATGTCGGGGCTCAATCCTTTTTCAACTGTTTCTATTGTACGAGGAGGGGTTAGATTTATTGCAGAGTCATGAAGAGGTTCTTGGCATGTCTCTTTTTTTGTCTCTCTTTAGAACTAACATTGAGTGAGTACTTCTCACCTTGATCTTCTGCACAAAGGTTAAGAAGTTGTGCTTTATTTTAATATGGAGAAATAAACCATAATAACATGGGTTTGGGATATTCAGGTTGACTGATCTTTACTAGGAATTAGTTCAGCATTAGGTTCAGAATTTTTATTTCTGTAATATTCATTAGGTTGACTGATCTTTTATAACATGGGTTTGGGATATTCAGGTTGACAGATCTTTACTAGGAATTAGTGCAGCTACAGACTGTCTGATATTTACTACTAAATTTCTATTCTTCCTTCTTTCTTTGTAAATTCATTTTTATCTGATTGTCTTCTTTTAGATGGCATTGTCTTCTACTAATGAGAAATGTCTTGTGATTAGCATGATCTCTAGTAAATGCAGACCATGTCATTTCCCTACAAGTGACTGTAAGATTAATTTCTTGAGTCTTCTTCAAGCATCTACCTGCAAATTCGTTTCTACTTAAGTCTTTATGGAATGTCCATTAAAAGAAAATAGTTAATAGATCATTGAAGTTTCTGAGAATACAGAATAGCAATGGAAGCTTTGTGGAGATTATGACTACAACCCCCCCCCCAAGATGCATTCCATAGCAGATGATCTTTCAGAGGGTTGCTTCTAAATTTCTTCTCAATCCCACCTCAGGTACGAATAGCAAGCATGTATGCATATAAAAAATGTAAGGTCAGAGAATTTTGACCATAGCTACAGCAGAAGAAACATCATGGCTATTACTCAACCAGAGGCTTATCTTCCTTAGAGGAGTAAGAAGTAGAGTTGGTATATTTTGAACAAGGTAAGCATAACCCCTTAATACGCACAATCACATGTTAGAAACATCTTAGCTTCTATCTATTGAAAGCTTCTCCACATAATTTTTTATATAGGCATGTTAGTTTTACTGATTATATTTAAATGGTCATTCTAGTTTCTGAAGAAAGGGACAATGAATCACATGCTCAGTTTAAATGTGCAGTAAAATGAAATGCAACCTGCTAAAACTAATCACTCATTTCTTTTTGATACTTTAGATAATTTTCCTTCTCTATTTTGGACCATAAGCGCCAGTCTAAATCAGAAGTAAAAAACTATACCAATGACAATACTTCAGATCCAATTCTATATATCACTTGCAATGCGTGCCCATTATAGCAAACTTCTACTCTGTTCTGTACATTGGACAAGATAATTATTTGCATTTCATTGTTAGTAATGTGTTGCTTTAACAATTAGAGGGCAGCAACCATATCAAGGGGATGGGGCTGATCCCTGCTGAATATTAACTAATTTTTGCATTCTCATGATGCTAAGCAAAGGATGACAAAGTTTGAAATTTCATTTATGTTCAGTTTTTATGCTATTTACTGTAATAGTTCTTTAAAACTATATGAGTATTTGTTGATTTCTGCAGATGTATGTCAGTTTCCGAAAAAATGGCCTCTGAAATCTCTGTAAACTTGTATGATGTTGGAGTAGCTACTCCTATAAGTTGAAAGAAATATGGATGCTTCATTTCTCAAAAGGCACTTGAAATCCATAATAGACAGGTAGTTGTTCAGGTAATGCCTCATGCCTCATCTCCAACTTTATTTTTGCTCCAGACTAGTAGATGTTGTTTGATATATTTAAGCTTTTACATCGAAGAGCATTCCTTGGTTTTATCCAAACAAGAGGAAATAATTTTAGTCAATCCCTTTTGGGTGGTCCATGGATTCACAAAGAAGAATGGGGCTCTCTTCATGTCTACTTCGACATCAAGATGGTTAACCATAATTTTGTAATCACTTCCATATGAATCCTTGACAAGCATCCAACACTTTTGGAAAGTGTCCACAAACGTGACAGGATCTTGGTTTTAGTATGATGTCCTCTTCACTCCATTTAGTTCAAACAAAGAATTTGATCCCTTGTGATCCCCTTTATATGAATATCTATGCAATCATTTTTTGAGGACTTGTAGTTTGTGTAGCTTTACTTTGAGCTTCTTAGATATTACTGATTCTTAGTTTGCTATCTTGTTCTCGATTGTCATTTGGTTGCTAGTAAGTATATGGCAGGATTTACACTAGAAATAGAGGAGTAAAGTTCTAGATCCAAAGCCATAAACCATGGCAGCAAATTCAAGTAAGGCAGGAAACAGTCCTAATGCAAGCCATAGCAGCAAAGTCAGACACATATCCACCATGCCACCTTCCAAAAAGTATAGAACATGGAACCATAGGGAACATGGCGACTGTAGAGAACCAAGTACAACTGGAAGTCCCCTCCTATGATGTTTTCTTTATTTGCTTAGTTGGTTGATGGAGCATGCAGGAGGGTTTTGCCTTCAAAGTTTCTTAGGGATTTCCCTGGATGTTTGTATTGCCTCACAAGGTTTTCTCTGGACAAAGTTATCCTATGAGAAGGACACATCATCGTAGTTATTTCACAACACAGAATAGATATCTCAAGTTCAAATGGAGCTAGTCAAATTGTAAACATCGGCTTCTTAGATGGCCTCACTCTTGATGTCAGGAGTAACAAGGTAAATTAGATTTGAATAATTTATCTTTATGTTTCTGTAAGAAACTACTCTGTCATGGAAATTTTATGCTCCATGGAAATTGCATTATTCTGGATTAGTTTCCTTTTCTTCTCTAACAAAGTTAGCCATTTATTATATATTTCTATTATAATTATTTTCTCTCTTTAGAATGATTTATTGTATGTTCTGGTTGATGATTTTTATTTTATAAAATAAAAGAGAAGTTATGTACCAAGAATCTACAAATATCAAAAACTAATAATTTCCAAATGCCAACCTTTGGTCCAATAGAAGACACCATTAATTCTGAAGGCCATGATCACGTTGAGTTGGATTACATATGCCAGATTAGTAAATATCTATGTAAACTAATTTTTTATTATCTATTGGGGTTTCTATATCATGTCTGAATTCCTATATCTGGTGATGTTGTACTTTGTCCTAGCAATGATACCAATAGCTATATGTTTCCTCCCATTTTAGTAGCCAAATGCAAATGTAGTTCAACAACAACTACTCAGATGGTGCTGGTCATGCTATCAACATAAGCAAAGCACAAAGAGGATGAGGCACATTATGGTTGAGATGAAGTAGATGCCCATAGGTCAATGCTTGTTGCCATCTCACAAACAATAGAGAAGTCAGAGGGGGCAATAGATGTTGGAGTAAAGTTTTTGACTGATTTATCTTCATTTGACAATTTGATGCTCAAAGGAGCCTTGTGGTAATTGATTTATCTTGATCTGCATCCTACATTAGTTCACAAAAATATCAATATCACGCTGCATATGCAGGTGGTACTAATGTTGACAATGCTCATCTCTTCTCTTACAAGTTTGCCTTTGTTCAACATATACAAGAATGGATACCCTACCCTAGTTAGAGGGTTTCAGATCTTGTCACAGGTTATATTCATTTTTAGGTCAATTGAATGGGATGTTGGTGAATCATCTTGCTCATGGAAGTTGTATACCTTGATTGGTGAGTATAGTTAGTGGCATGGTTACGAATTAATGCCATCACTCTTTAGTGTGCTTTTAAGTAAACCAGGAATTTTATGTTTGGATAAATCTCTATATTGGAGTAGTTTGATGCTTCCTCTATTGCTATTACACGTTCCATAACATAATCAAAATATGTCTTATGGAAAATTCTGCAGTAGTTCCATGGAAAATTCACTATTACATAATTTGATATATGTCCTGCTGAAGATGATGACAGGGTGTGGGTATCTCTGTTCTAATTTTCTTAAACTCTCAATGTAGGTATGCACAGAAAACATAAATATAACTCTTACGCTCTGCAGTATTAGCTTTGCCAATAGTGATGATGTTGAAACTCTTATTTCTAGGTGCCAACTTTTGTAAAAGTTAGATCTGGGACATTGCACTGATTTCTCAAGTCTAAAAATTCATTCCCTCGAAGTCCAAGTTTTAAAACTATGTGGATCATAGATAAAGTTATGATTGAATATGCACCACTTATGTCAGGCCTATATATTCTTCTTTCTTGTGGAGATGAAGCTTCTCATGACATTGATGGCAAAGAGTTAAACAACATATCTACTTTCCTTACAACAATACCTCAGATAATGATAATATAGATGCGCGATGACTTCCTAGAGGTATTTTCTTCTATGTAACTTTGGGTTTACTTAGATATGAATTTGATTCTATTTACTGTCTATGTAATCTTGGGTACATGGATCATATCTGAATCTTGAGGTACCATCAAAACAATCTTGAGGATGGTATATAAAGAAGTTGGGCTCTCTACCTCAATCTGAGACTCATTACAAGCAGCATGGATCTCTTGTGATGCAGCTATGGCAGCAGCTAACTGGGGAGTAAGCTTTGTTTGCTGAGATAGTTGTTACGACTCTCAGTGGCTGTGGTGGTGATATTTATGCTATTTTCTCTGATTATGCATCAAATTCTAAATTTGGAAGCCCTTCAGAACGTTTTTTGTTTGATGCAGTTGTAATTGATGAAGCAGCTCAAGTACACTTCCTTTATATTTTCCTCATTGCATTGACTTATATCTTGGCATTAGTCCATCATCTTAATTTTCAATGGCCATACTTCGTAGGATCTTGAGCCAGCAACACTGATACCTCTTTAACTTCTGAAGTCATATGGAACAAAATGCATTATGGTAGGTTGTTTCTAATATCTAAATCACGATCACTGATGTATATTCCTGCCTTTCACTTGTCAGATCAGTCAAAATTATCGTTTTTCATATCTAAATTATATTTTAGTAAACTATGAGATATATATCTTACAAGGTTCTTGGAAAACCTGACTTATCTAGGTTATCACAGCCTATGCAAAGAGCACTTGAATCTTGATTCAACTATATTCATCTACAACCTATTAGTGGTGCTATTAGAAATAAAACACCTAACAAAGAATTTGACCTGGCACTCATTCAAGGCCCACCAGGTGTTGTTAAATACTAAATCTTCAATTTACTTCATTGTAGTTTCTTTCAGGTTATATGCTGAGTGTTTCCATCTGATTGCAGGCACTGGGAAAACCAGTACTATTGTTGCTATTGTGAGTGAATTGCTTTCCTTAGGCTTATCTGGCAGCATATCTGATTCAAAGGTACAACATAAAACTTCAAGCTCTGATGGTACCACATTTTCTCAGTATAAAGCTCGAGTTTGCCAAGCTGCTGCAATTGCAAGAGCTTGGTAAGATGCTGCAGTTGCTAAACAGATGACATATGATAAGCTAGGAGTTGACTCTAGCTCTAGTAATCCTTCAAGAGGAAGGATTCTTATCTGTGCACAGTCAAATGTTGCTGTAGATGAACTAGTATCCAGAGTTAATAATGGTCTTTATGGGAAAGATGGGAAAATGTACAAACCTTTCCTCGTGAGGGTTGGAAATGTGAAAATAGTGCATCCCAGTTTACTTCCATTTTTCATTGATACTTTAGTTGAACAACGGTTGGTGGGCAATAAGAATGAAACTGATATGGAAAGAAACAAGGATGTGGATGCTTCTGTTTCACAGCGAGCCAAACTTGAAAGAATTGTGGACAACATTCGAGTGTATGAAGCCTTACGTTCTAAGCAACGAGATCAGGAGACTAAAACAAAGGATAATCCTGGACAAAAGTTGTCTGCAGCCGATGATGCGAAGGAATTGTCAAATGAAGAAATAGGTTATAAGCTGAGATTCATAGGGTTGTTAAACTCACTTTGAATTAGGTGGAGGAACTAAGGGAGATGAGCCCTCTTTATATTGTGCTTTGTAGTCTGTAGTGGATAGATGTAGTCAGAAGAAGATATTGTATACATGTATCTTTTTTCCATGCATATTGTAAAACAGGGGCCAGGTTAATGTCCTCCCCATGTGTACTCATTGTTCAAATATAAATAAAAGTATCATTGGTGACATTGTAAGCACAACTCGATCTTGATTAACATTCATCTATTTTCTTATTGAAAACCACTATATTGGCAAGCGAATGACTGGTTACATAATGTCTCTCACTACATATGTATGTATAGTACATGGTGTCTTTCACTACACATTGTCTATAATTACATGTGTAGCAAGTGCTAATTTTTGCTATACATGAACTACAAATACAAATTGTAACCAATGTCATCTCTCCCTACATATCATAGGTACAAATTGAATTGTAGTCATACATTTGGCTACAATTGAAACTACATGTTTATGTGTAAGGACATTTTTACCTACAATTAGGGTTACATATGAATTTGTAGCGGAGGAATAACTAACTAAAAATTTAAAAAATGTAGCCTAAACAATTAGCTACACGGGTATTAGCTATATATTATAAATGTAAGGATAAATGTAGCCAAAGCTTTTAGCTACAAATTTTGGGGTTTTCGCTACAATTTTTTTTTGTAGTTAAAGACCATATTTTTCGTAGTGGTTTTATGTTTTATTTGGTCAATAGTCTCCATGTTTTTATTCGTAGATAGTATGTTAATCATTTTAGCACCTAAACTATGTTAGATGAATGGAGTTATTGCCTTTTAAGACATTACCTTCTTCTCATAGTTTGTAAACTCATTGATTTAAATGTTACATGATAAATTTGAATCAATGTGTCTCCATGTTGGGAATTCGGTAGTGTGTGTTGCTATGATTTTTTATCACATTCATTCACAAGCTCATCAATAAAGTATGACTTGGAATACTTTTTTGTTGTTAAAAAAATATCTACTACTTCAACTTGAATCTAAATATTGGTAGTCTCGTTTCGGGTGTTGTAAGTTCACACTTATACAATCACTTTTGAAATTTGACTGGGTGTGATATAGTAGTTGGTTTTTCCTCCATGCATTTAATATGTTTTGGTGATTTTACCTTGTAAAATTTTAATGTGTGAAAATCAAATTGTATTTTCCAAGGGAATGAAATAAAAATTAGAGATGGAATACCTTCTATATATATTGATTATGTTATTTTTCCATTATCAATGGACCACAATTACATCATATGTTTGATTTTATTAATAAGGCCTATGATGTTGTAGATACTAAAAATAATTATTTCCATTATATTTAAAATGTGATTGAACCTTTATTTGACATGCTGGTAATGCTTGAAAATCAGACTCTTCAATCATATAAACCTTGAATTTCCTCAAATAATATTATAAAGGGTATGCTCATTACTACCTAAAGCTTTTGGTATTCTAATGCAAGTTTATCATCTATGTTTGATCCTATTGAGAAATTATACAATATAGATAATATTAATGCTTCTAAATTTTTGAACTCTTATTTTTTTATTAATGATCTTCTTAATATTTGCAATAGTTGATATGAAGATAATTTTCTTATCAATATGATTGTCAACAGATTTGGAGCTATCTCTATCATTAACCTTAATCGAAATAATAGTGAATTTTCTTACAAAAATAAAAGTGAAGGATTCCCTGGAATAAGGCTTGTGAAATAATGGTTCAATTCTATTTCATGCAAAAATCTATGGGTTATTACATCTAAAAAAATTTCCATGTGGATTTAATGGATTTTATAATAGGAACACCTCTAATTCCAATGTATGGGTGGTCAATTTTAATTTATGATTAAGGTTTGTGGTGAAAGATGATTACCTTTATATCCACTATCATTTCTTTAACAACTATCTATCATGGAGTTGTTTACAAACTTCCGGTTTGATATGGACCTTTATGGAATAGAAAGGATAAAATTATTTATCTTTTTGGAACCAAATTATGTATTCCCTATGAAGAAGACTATAGCTTCACTTTTAATCTCTAGTGAAATCATGGAAGATGGAGTGTTATCATATTTGTAGGATATAGTTCTCTTAAGTATTTCATTGAATGTCTATCATCTTATAATAAGTCTAACATTATCTTAATTGAAGTTAATATCATTCTTACATTTGCATATATCTAAAAAATAAGAAGGGGAGAGTATTAAGTTGTTTAATGAGATTAATTATTATTGTCAACGAACGTACCTATGAAAATGTTGATCTTTCTATGTAATATTTTTACTATCACATGAAGAATATATGAAAAAAATGTGGCTCACCTTCTATATTTTTATTTTGTTTTACGAGAGGAACCACCCCTGCACGAGCGCCACTTTTGTGACCCCCGCAAGCGACGTAAACCTCTCGCGGCCCTTGACAACCCACAAAGAGTAGCCCAATACGGTCGCATCGTTGGCCGGAAGACGCGGTGGGAAAATCACCTCTGAGGCCATAGTTGGGAGTTGAACTCGTGCCCTCACGCAGAGAGCTTGCGAGCCGCACCACCCGAGCTATGTTGAATGTTGTTTAAATTAGTAAATCACTCAACATTATATGTTGAATGTAGTTAGTCAAAAGAAATCTAGTCTTCATATTTCTGATTGTGTCAATATCAAATTTTCAAAAATCTTCTTCAACTTTTTCGTTCTTCTAGGTATGTGTGAAAAATTTTCCTTTGATCTGAAGATGCATACTCATTTTGAGAAACACACTAAAACTTTGGTTGTTTGAAGGAATACTTACAAATATATTTTTGTATGTATAGAGTAGAATCCTTATCTCTTTCCTTTACATATTGTCCTAACACGATTTTACCGTGCGTAGAACGCAAGTGCACGCGTCAATGTAGTATAGGCCCTTGTGAGGCCTGAGTCGAACTCAGGGACACTAAATTATCGGTAGAGTACTACTAACTACTCGCAATCAGTTAGACCAATAAAAAGGTTATGAGAGTTGTTTGAAAAATAAAAGCAAAAAAAAATAAAACAAGGCAATCGATTAAATGTTTAGTTTAATCAATTCAAGTGGAGATCTTTAGGATTGCGGTTTCACCACGGGTTTTCATTATATGAATTTCCATATAGTTACTCAGGTTCATCTCTCAATCTGGGTAGTGGCCTGTAGTCAGAATTGCCCACTATCGTGGTACAATTCACTACCTATGTCTAGGTCAGTTCCACCGTCGTAGTAACCTATACCCTAAACTAGGTGCATTAGAAAGGACCTCTAGGTTTCCACCATTAACCTTACATCACCTTGTTCAAGGGATTTGTTAATTAATGTGAGTTTCGTCTCTTTTCAACCGTTAATTCTTCTTTCAAAGTAATTAAAGGCATTAGATTATCATTATGGTGATCAAGAATAACAATATAATTGAGAAAATGAAGTCATACCATGGATTTAAGAGATAAATTATGAATTACTATGATAAAAATGTCATACAATGCTTCCCCGGGCTACTCCCGGTCTTAAAGATAAAGGGGATTAGCCCCGCATGTTCATCTCAGAGCAAAACATGGTTGAGAAAAGGGGAAACATGGAGAAAAATGTGAATAAGTAATGAAACCCCTGAACGGAGAAGATCCAAGCATTCCTCGACATAGAATATGCGATCTACAACCTTTCGGCGGTGGAAAACGTCTTCTTCGGCTTCCGAAACAGCTAGGGCGTGCTTCTGGGCACCATTCTTCTCTCCACACCTTCTTGGGACGTGTACATCGGCTAATGACGTGATGCCTTGCTCTTGGCCGTCATCCTTAGGTATAATCACCGAGTTAGGTTGCAAAAATATCACAATCATTGGATTAGAACCAATCTGAAACAAAATTTGATCTAACGGTGTCGATACCATCGACGCGGGTCGATGGTATCGACCCCTCGTTATATCGGCAAGCCTTCTTTTCTTTTCTTCATTGTGCCTGATGCTGACTCGATACCATCAACGAGGGTCGATGGTATCGACACCCTTAGGCGTCGGTTTTATTTCTTTTCCTTCGCTGAAGCTAAACGTGTCGATAATATCGACTTTGGGGTCGATAGTATCGACTGACTGGTCTCCAACAACCTTATGGAATGTCACTACCATCGACTCCCCTGTCGATGGTATCGACTCTGTGTTGCTCCTTGCGGTTGGCTGCCTGTGGTTGTGTCGATGGTATCGACAGCCGTTGATGGTATCGACAGCTGCAGATATGTGTTTTTCCTAAAATTGCGAAACAAAACCACATAAGCCGAGATAAAACATATTATTATAATCATTTATGCTCAAAATAATAAAATAAGAGAGATTTGACACTGAGAAGGATCATAGACTAAAGTAAGTGAATTATGTGATATTAACCACCACAATGACCAATAAACGTATAAAACGTGAGTAAAACAAGTCTATAAATGCGACTCAAAATCATTGCATCAAACTTCCCTAAGCTTGAACATTGCTCGTCCTCGAGCAACAAAACTTTAGAATAGAATTGCGAGGGTCAACTAAAGAACATATTATCACAACAAACATCACCATATGATCCCCACCAGACATTCACAATCCGGCCCTCACTAACCACGGAATGATAATTACCCTAAAAGCGACAGTAATTATCCATAAAAGATATCTACCTCATAATTGATGAACACTATCAATAAGGCAGTTAGCATAATAAAATCTTCTTGTCCAGACTCAGTGCATCTTTTGATCTCCTATCTACGTTGCTCACCCTAACTACCATCTACATGGAAGCAGTTCTTCTGGTATTAACGAGTGAGGAGAAAATCACGATGGCCTACCAATTCGAGCAACGGGTGGATGGAATGGGTGGCTCATGGAAGAAATGGAAGCATTATACAGTTTTAACATGCACAAAACATTAATGACCTAAATGATGCATATGCAAGTGAAAATGCCCTAATGCCTACATTAGGGTGGAATGATGCATGCACTATTATTCCGTCTCAAGGTGAGATGGAATATATAAGAGAACTACATCATGTACTTTATTCTTCTTACAAGGCAGTGAGAACAGGTTCCTTTCTCCCTCTCATTCTTACTTACTTCTCAAGTCCTTTTTTTTAGATTTTTTTTTCATTTTTCTCTTTTTTTTTCTTTTTTTTAAACCCTTATTTTCATATATGACAATGAATCATTTGTGGGGCTCACTTATTGCTACATAACTTATACATTTGAAACATTCAAGTTCATCACCTTTTATGTTTCAGAAGACATAAGATGCATGATGTACTATATGTACAAAAAATGTGAATGCAGCTACAAAATGATAGTTATGCAACTAAATGACACACACCTAAGGATAATGTGCATGTATAGCTATTCTATTTTTTTTCTTTCTTTTCATGCAAAAATATGAGAAAATAGCTGTAATGCAAAACCTATCTACATGGAATGCAATCAAAGAGATTAAAATTGTAATGTACTTCCAGTTCTTAAGGTGGATTATGAAAGCAATGGGGTGGATAGATCACAAGACTAATTGATCGAACCTTTGAAAATTATTATGTGTCCCTCCTTACTGACCTGTGTAGTAATTAAGAGGTTTTTCTCTCTCATTTCAAATTAAAGTCTCATTATCATTTGGTCAGTTTAGGCTCAAACAACCAATTTCGCCCACTTTTCATTAATCATAGGAATGTACAGTTGTGATTTCTTGTTTTAGAGTTGACAAAACCAATTATTTCCTTAAGTTATGTGCTCAAAGTTAAACAACACAAGCTTGCAAAAACACTAAAAAAATTCAAATTTGCCCCTAATTTCCATTTACAAGAAACGAGATGACACATGAATTAAGACATCCACAATTACACTAGATAGAGTGTGGATCCTACAAACAACTAAGAACTACAAGAAATAAATGACAAAAGACAAAACAATAAAAACAAAAACTGAGAAAACTAAACGATAGAGTTGTTCCAACTCCCCCCCTAAGCTTGAATTTGACTATGGCCTCAAAGTCAAAAACAAGCTTAAAAGATGGAACAGTGATATCGATCATTCTTCAGGAGGAGGCGGGTACTGCAGAGCCGTGGGGTCCCAAGATGGGTATTGCCCCTGGAAGCTCGGATCATACTGGGGCATGGGCAGAGGTTGTGGACACCCCCCAAAATAATTCTGGCTCTAGTAATTATCGTAGAAGGGTTGTTGCTGCATCTCCATCCTATGCAACCTATCGTGGATGTGTTGTTGGTTGTCGAGGAGGAGGCGCTCATTCTCGAAAATGGCCCTCTGATTATCTAACAGCCGGTTCGTTGTATCCTGAATACCGGTGTATGAAATTGTATGTTGTTGTTGCATCTGATGAATCTCCTACAGTATTGCTTACATCCCCTGCATGGAGTAGGCATCCTCTCCTTGATGAGAGGGTGGAGGTGGCGGAGGCTGTGAAGATGAAGATGCACCCGGATGCATGTGGGGGCGCTTCTGGGGTGCCACTCGTACGTGAAGAGGAGTGAAAGCCTCCTCTTCCTCTTCTTGCTCGTCGCCTTCATCATCATTGTCGTCATTGCCGCCGTCTTCATCTGAGTCATCAATGGCTATGACAGGCCATCTGAAATGTTGAGCGCCCTCGACGTGGAAGACGGGGTCTGGAAGTGAACACTCTTGATATGTGTGATTAACATGGTAATGTGCATATGCCAAGCCATCACGAAGTAGGATGAGGTTGGAGCGGTGCAGATGCTGCAGGTTGACCTTGCTCTTGGTGGAAAGGGGAGTAAGCTGGGAGAGATCCAACCCAAGATAGGTGGCCAATGGTGTGATTAGCCCTCCAAAATGGATAGGAGCCTTCCGTGTACTCCTCTTTACGGCTACCACGCGCGTCAAGAAGAACGCACCCCATTTGCACGCCTCGCGCTTCAGTAGTTTGTGCAGGAAGAACAAATCTGTCTCTTGGAATTTGCTAAGAGACAGGTTGCCACGAGCGAACAGCGTGGTGCAGAGCATGTAGTGAAGAACTCGCACAAACGGATGCTCAAAATCCGCCACTGCAGTGTTGTGGTAGCTGGCGGATTTGCCCAGAGGCGCAGTCACGAGCTGGGCGAAGATGGCATCGTAGTCTGTCCTGTTATCTGGCTTCCGGTGCTGGTAAGTGTCATGATACCAGTTGTACATTGAATTGAACTGGGTGAGTGTGATAGTGTAGTTGATGTTGAAGTCATTGGGCAACACATTTATGTCCAATGATGCCATGAACTCCGCCACGAGTTCCTTATAAGTTGGCCACTCGCCGAAGAATGGCTGGCCGTCGGCGTGGGACTCCAGATTGTCGGGCCTCCTGGTTGTGTGTCTCGCCTGCCCCTTCAAGACGTAGGCGAGGTTGTCATTGAACCCCAGGTCACGGACCATTGTCCGATCAACATAGCACGTGGGCTCGATCTTTCTCTTCATCAGTTCCTCGTAGTCCTTCCAGACCTTCGTGGAAGGGTGGAAAATCCTCGGACGAGGAATAGATGCAGTAGGTGGAGGAATGAACTCGGGAATCTCCATAGGATCTGCCCGTGAAGAAGATGCACTGGCTGTATGCACCATCGTCGCTGAGAAAGACGGAATAGAAGATGGAGCTTGGTGAAGGTCGGAGAAGAAAATCTCTGCTCAGTGAAGTCTCGTGGAAGATCGCGCTCCGTGGATGCTCGTAGCCGGGCTCCGGTTGCACAACAAGACACACATCACAAGTGGAGGGCAAAAGCTCTGAAGGTGTGACGTCATATGACAACCATCCCTCCCTTTTATAAATGTGGTCGTCGCTGCTGTGCACCCATCGATACCATCGACACGATTCGATGGTATCGACACTTGTAGCACAATCCGGTCTTCCGCTAGTAACGACGGTTGTCGATAGCCTGATGTGGGGGCCCAGATCGATGACGCGTCGATACCATCGACGGGTGTCGATGGTATCGAAAAATCCCACGGATTGACTCTCTTGATTCATCGATCGTCGTTGATTTCCTCTCGCAGATCGGTGACATGTCGCTTCGATACCTTCAATGCGGGTCGATAGTATCGACTCTGCTTAGGGAAAACACCCTCGTGAGGCCCGGCCGCCGCTTCCTGTCTGTAACCGGGTCGATACCATCGATAGGCCCATCGATGGTATCGACTTCACTGAGACACATTTCGTCTGAATATCTCCAGAGATCTCGTGAGTATCGATAGCCATGTCTATACTATCGACCTCGTTTTTGCGATCAACCTGTTGGTGGGTCGATACCATCGACGAGGCCATCAACAGTATCGACTCAGAGAGATTTTTGCAGCCACCTAACTGTACCCCTGTTGATACCATCGACACAAGGGTCGATGGTATCGACCCTGCCTCAGTCCTGCACATTGAACAAACGATCAAGGTACCTTATTTACACTAAAAACAAAATCGAATCAAATTAACTTACAAATGTAAAAGAACTGAACAAAACTACCAATGGCTGGGTTCCCTCCCAACAAGCGCCCTTATTTAACGTCTTAGGCTAGACGAAGTCAAGCCCTTCATGTATCTATAAGTACAATGAGTTTGACCTCATGCACTCTCCTAGTGTAATCCTCACCGAAGTATAACTTCAATCGTTGTCCATTAACCAAGAATGTTGTCTCACCATCACGCACCATGATTGCTCCATGTGGCTTGACCTCCTCTATAGTGAAAGGTCCACTCCATCGGGATTTCAATTTCCCGGGATGCATCTTCAACCGTGAGTTGAACAAGAGCACACTATCTCCCTTCTTGAAGACACACATCTGAATATGCCGATCGTGAATCATCTTTGTTCGCTCCTTGTAGGTCCGCGAGCTTTCATATGCATTCATCCTCAACTCATCAAGTTCATTTAGTTCTAACAAACGTTTCTTTCCTGCTTCATCATAGTTCAAATTCAGCTTTCTCACCGCCAAGTGCGCCTTATGCTCCAATTCCACTGGCAAATGGCAGACCCAACCATAAGCCAACCTAAAAGGCGTAGTGCCTATAGGTGTCTTAAATGTCATCATGTACGCCCACAAAGCGTCCGGTAACAAGGTACTCCAGTTTGTTCTCATCGTAGCCATAATGCGCTCCAAGATCTTCTTAATCTCTCTATTGGAGACTTCCACTTGCCCCTGTGTCTGTGGGTGGTACGGGGTACCAATGTTGTGCTTTACCCCGTACTTTCTCAACAATGCCGCGAACTTCTGATTTCGGAAATGTGTACCTCCATCATTAATAATCATTCTTGGTACACCAAACCTGCATAAAATGTATTCTTTGACAAACCTACACACTACACCGGCATCGTTAGTCCTAGTGGGTATTGCCTCTACCCACTTCGATACATAGTCAACAACTAATCGAATATACAAGTTAGAGTTGGAGGACACAAAGGGTCCCATAAAATCAATACCCCACAGATCGAACACCTCGACCTCTTGAAATACATTGAGGGGCATCTCTTGTCACTTTGAGATGTTACCCACCCGTTGGCAGGAATCACATTGCCGCACATAGTCATATGCGTCCCGAAACAAAGTAGGCCAGTAAAGGCCGCTCTCTAGTACCTTGGCTACCGTTCTGGAACTAGCATGGTGACCGCAAGTCAGTAGAGTATGGAAATGACGAAGGACACTTTCATATTCCACCTCCGGTACACACCTGCGCAACACACCATCCCTGCATTGCTTCAACAGAATGGGGTCATCCCAGAAATAATATTGCAAAGAATGGAAGAATTTCTTTTTCTCTTGGTATGTCCAATCATCTGGAATAATTTTGCAGGCAAGATAATTAACAATATAAGAAAACCAAGGATCTTTAGATTTAACAGATAGAAGTTGTTCATCAGGAAACGTCTCGGTAATGGGTATATGCACGTCCTTCTCATCTACCCTTTCCAACCTAGACAAGTGGTCTGCAACCACATTTTCTATTCTCGTCTTATCTTTGATTTTCAATGCCAAATTCTTGTAATAGTAGGATCCAACTAATTAGTTTAGTTTTGTGACCAGCCTAAATCACGCGTCCTAGAATTGGAGGCGGATTTGAGGTAGTCGAGCTTTTACATTTATAAACCCGAATCCTTCTAGGCCCCCGCAACTTTGTTTATGGGGTCGAAGTAGAAATACGGGGTCAAACACAGGGATAAGGGGGTAGTGTTGAGAACACGGAATTGACACGCTACACTCCGGAAGGTATAAAGAGAGATAAATTCCCAAAAAGGGAAGCAGTAAGATGTCACAAATAAAAGAAAGAAAACTACCTCCAAGCGGAGCTACAAGAGAGATTTAATATTTTAATAGTTTAGAGGTTTTTTAGGAGTTTTCATGCAACAGAAACAGTAAGATACTACTCGGTCTAAGGTGAGGTACGAAGGATAAAACTGCGGTAAAACAAGCGGCAGTAGAACCAGTCTTGTACCCCTCCTCTAGAAGCGGGTACCTCTAACAAGGCATCAACGCCCCCCTCGAGGTCACTGGACTAAAATTATAGTGGAAAGGTCACTAAGTTAACTCCGTTCTAGGCACTCTCGTACTCCAGAATCGGACCAAACACTAGAGCCACAACACAACTCTCGAAGTTGTTGCGACGAGAAAGCACGATTCATTAGCTAAGCGAAACGCGATCCAAACATGCAAGCTAGAGTTCGGATATCATACATAGAAATCATCCAACAGATTGTACCAAGCACAGAGTAGCAAGTAAATAAGCACCTTCTATTTCCATAGGCAATTAAAGGGTCTTAATTACAATGCGTAAGTAAGGAATTAAATAACAGAATTAAAGATATGTGTCCCCTTCTTGATGTAGAAGGGTGACAGGCTATAGTAACCATCCCGTCCGATATTGGACAGGGGCCTAGCCCGATACAGCCGTGTCGGGCGGCACGCTCTCTCAAGCGGCACACCGCGACAGGCGACTGCATCGCTCAAGGACCTGGCCGATATGCTCAAGTCAGGCAGAACACATGACGGGCGGAGCGTATCGGGTTCGTTATCGTGTCGGGCATGGAGCTGTGTATCCAACTGTCGGGCACTCGTGTCGCGTATCTACATCGGCTGATATCGGCTCTCAATGTCGCCCGGTACAGTCCTAGGTGAACCAATCCCCTCCCTCTTGGGATGCGGAAGAGATCACCTAGTGTCGCCTGGTACGAACACTGGAGTACGATATGCCTGCTCTCGCAGTCTCCTCCAAAGATCACTCGACTATCTGAAACCTGAAGTGACCAAGCTTGTCCGAACCATCTTTTTGGCTCCCTGTAGCTGCTATTTATATGCAGCTAGTCGGGAGAAGATATGGTGCTTGAAGCACCACGTGTCATTCCTACCGCCGCTCAGTCGGCGTCGGCTGATGCAAGTATCGCCCGACACAAGGATGTCGGCTATCGGGCATTGTGGTGAGAGGCACCTGCCAGTGGGTGGCCGATATCGCACGGCACATGGAGTAGTTGCGGCAAGCTCGGCTCCCTTTCGGGTAAAGAGGCGTGTCGTCCATCGGTACCCTCTCGCGCGGCATCCTTGCGTCGCGCGTCGTCGTATCGTGCAGTTCTGCCGGTCAGCGTGCGCATCGGCCGTTAGGGGGCCGAAACAGTCTTGGACTTATTTGTGGGTCGGGATGGCCTTATTGGTGCTAAATGGGCCAAAATAGGAGGAAAACTCTGCAAAGAAGGAAATATTGGATTGAGAGCATTGCTTGGCTAATTATTGCGAAAATGCATATAAAAGAGAGGAAAATAGAAGAAAAGGGCAGTTTTGATAACAGAATAAAGGCCAAAAACATCACAAAATTTGGTGTTATCAACTCCCCCAAACTTAGCGTTTTGATTGTCCTCAATCAATATTTAAACTATATTTTGTGATGCTTCTTCTTGCTTGGGAAAGCTTCTTGTTCAAAAAGTGAAGCAAAGATCGTAATGCCTTAAGGATAATGTTGTCTCAATACGAACAAAAGACTTAGCTTTCCCTGCGTTATTGTTTAAGTAAGATTTTTCTCTACAGCTTCGACGAGACTTAGTTGTATGATTCCGAAGTTAGCTTACACACCAAACAACTTTATTTTTGGGACAGAAAGTTGTGTATAAGGTAGGCTAAGGCTTTTGGGGTTTTTCATTCTTATCTCCCATCATTCCATCCAGGTAAGGGTACGTTAACGGGAAAATGGTCCCTGCAGTCCAAGCCAGTTGGCTTTAGAGCAGTGATTTCACATCCTACGTACCACTGCCCCGAATCTACCATGCCTAAAGATGGGTACTTTTGGAAAAAACAAGTGGTGTATATATATATATATTTTTTTTCTTTTATTGGGCACAACTCTCATGCTTTTATTCATGCTCATAAGGTTTCTCTCTCTTTTTAGGATTTTTGTCGGGTAAGGGGAAACAAAGAGATTCTTGCTATTTGGGCAACTTTTTCCTTCTCCATACTCATCTCTTAACTGTTTGTGAGATTATTGTATTTTTGAAATATTTGGCGAGACGAAACATATTCTTTTGTTCGTTTGAAGCAGCATTACCAAAAAGATATAACAGAACTTGCATCTCATTAAGCACAAAGAAAATAAACTTGGCAAGCAGTTGCATCAGGGTTTTTACTAATATAGCAACTTTGTACATATGCATGGGAACAAAATAAGCAAAATTTTCAAAATTCTCATAAATTTTGGTATAAACATATATGTACACATGATATAGGAAAGAAAAAAAAGATAAGAAAGGATAAGGAATTTAAGTCAGAGAGATCAGAAGATTTTTGTACCTCCCTCACTGGTACATGGTACCCCCCCCCCAAACTTACTCCACACTCTGTCCCCAGAGTTGTGAAGTAAACAAGGTGAGGTAATGTTTAATCTAGTGAGGTTGCGCCTGCATTAGATAGGAGTTCCCACACGTATTCTCCTCATTTGCTGTGATATCCTGTGTGGTGGAGCTGGTCAGGCGTCGCTTCACTTGCCATCCATTCCAGGACGAAGATGTCGCAGTCGTTGGATAAAGGAATTTGCTGCAGACTGCGGTGGCAGAACTGGAGGTCGTTTCATTTGCCTCCCTGTATATCCAGGAACGGTTCAATCATCTTTGACACTTCGTCGTAATATTTTCGAACTAAGCGTTCGACGGGTGTCAAAGGTTGTGATGTACACAACACGGGATGGTTCTTGTTGCTGTCCGAGCTGTTGTAGAAAATGCCTTCTCATTGTCGAGTATACATCACTAGGAGCATCCAATGATTGTAATGCACAATAGGCAGGAATATAGTGCTTGTGACGCCATCCTTCAATTCTTGCAGGAACATCTTCTTCGCTCATGTTTCGTCAGTGAGGCAGATATTGTTGAAAAGCAAAGGATGGGCTATATATGCATGTTCTAGCTTTGGCTGTATATGTTGGATGTAAGCGGCTGCAACTGTTACAGTCAAGCACCCTCCTTCCTTCACCATGTTCGTTAGCTCATCTGCCAGGACTATGATATCTCCTGTCTGAAAAGCAACATCTGATGGGGTTGAGTCGGCAAGCTTCTTCTGGATGATGTTGACCTACTCCTGTGTGAGAGTTGAACACGAAAAGCGGTCAAAATTTTTAATCTGCCTTTCAGAAGCTTTGGGCAAAGTAGTGTCTTGCTCCCCATGCACTTTCTTCAGAATCTGTAATTGCTTTCCCGCCCCGTAGGTGTCGGCTTCTACCTCCGCTTTTCTTTTAGGGGAGCTGCTGGACTGAGAAGATTCATCATCTTGGTCGCTGTCCAGCAGCCCATCAGGTACCCCTGCGTCTCGGAAGTAACGTCTGTCTTTGATCAGCAGCATAGCGTAAACGCCCCTGTGATGATAGAAGCAAGCGCCCCTAAGGGCCCTCAAGTTGCCAAATATACTGAGCACCTCAATGGCACTTAGGATGACTAAGGCATTGTTTCCGCTTCCCTCTTCAGCCTGGACGGGGAAGTCACGAATAGAATAGAAGTTCCAAATGGCGCCGTGGTGTTTGGCTCCTTGCTTGATAACTCGTTGCAGACGCACTGGTAGAAGCCTCAGATTTTTTTCCTCTGGGTGGCTGAAAGCGATCCCGGAGTGCGGCACCTCGTTGTGACTGCAGTTTAGCAGCCGGACGTCGTGGTTCCTTAGATCTGCTAAGCAGAGGAACCATATGTTGCGGTGCTTGTACGGAGCCAACACGAGGTTAGGGTTGTGCTCGTCAATGTGCTACAGCATGTTGGCCACCACTGAGGAGTCTTTTTCTCCCCACATCAGCCTTCTTGCCAAGGTCGGGGTAGCGCAGTATATTTTCTTCCGAGCTGTCCTGCTATTGATATTTTCGATTATCGCATTTTCCAGGACCCTAAACAGTCTTTTTTCGATGACGACCGGTGAGAGGAACATGTTGCGGAGTGTTCCCCGTCGTACGGAGAAGTAGCCGTCGCTCCAGACGACGTCTTCTTCATCTGCCTGCGATCTTAGGACCTTATCTAGTAGTTTCTGGTCTCTGATCGACAGGTTTCCGATGGCTCTTCTATCAAAGTCTGACATCTCGAAGGAAGGTATCTCTGATGGCTCACAGAACCTGTCCGCCATCGAGCGTCTTCCTCGGGGGAGGTGTCTTTTATTGGCTACATACACGTCCCCCTTTTCTCCCTCCGACTCGTCATAAGAGTCTGCCCCGATGCTAATATCTCTGTTATCATCTTCAATATCATCCAGGGGGACTGAGGGATTTTCTTCCTCGAGACCTACGGAGCTCGCCTGTCCTGCTGGAGCTCCTTCGGTCGACTTTGGCTGCGTCCCCTCCTCCGGCGTTGAGGATCGTCTGTTGGAGGCGGAGGGTGACGCCAATGTCGAGGGAGGCGCTGACGAAGATGATGGAGAGCCACTCCTAGGGGGTGACGGCGACCGTCTCGGCCGCCTTCGGCGCAGATGGTCATCCCCTCTATCCAGCCTCTCCTCGATCTTGTCGAGGCATTGGAGAACCTGATGCATTATCGAATTTAAGGCCTCTAGCCCACTGGGAAGGCTCGCTAGAGTCAGCAGCTCTCGCTCTTGGCTGTTCATCTTGTCTTGAAAAGATGCAAATTTGCGGGTTAGGGAAATACAAATGTCAGAGTTGGTATCTGTTACCTCCCGCAAATTGTCGAGCTCGTGCCCGAGCATCTGTTCGAGCGACGGGGAAGCTTCGGTAGATCTTCCTTCCGTCCTCGTGACATTTTGTTCGCGCGATGGTCTACCAGGCGTGGTAGACTCTACATAAACCGTTTGTGTTGCCGATGCCGCCAGGCGAGGCGATGACGCTACTCCAGCAGCTATCTCCTTGCCTTTTCGTCGAGGAGGAGATGACTATGGTGCGGGCGAACATCGATCCACCTCCGCACTGTCGGCGATCTCCTCTTCTACTATAAAGGTGAAACAGGATGTGGCGTTGGTGTCAACTAATCTCCCTCGAGCTCCATTCTCAGGATCTCGGTGAACACCCCATTACTGGTGTCCGGCTCAGGTTCTTTTTCCGCCTATATAGGCATTTCAGGGATTACAGGGACTGCGGCCGTCTCTTCCACGGAAGCTCCCGTAGTTGATGCCTCGATGACCTCAACGATCGCCGGTTCTTTGTCAGCCACCACAGTTGTCGTTTTCGTGGTGGTGGCTAGTATGGTAAGAGTGACGACAGCTCTGCTAACAGCTGTCGTCAGGGGCTCCGGGGTTGTCCTCTCCTAGACTCTGGTGGTGGTGGCTTGGGCTGTGTTGGCCACCACGGCTTCAATTTCGGAAGCGGTGAAAACCAGTTTCTCTGCGTCGTAGTCGGCACAACGAGGGAGCGGGAGGAGTATATTCATCCTTGCGAACTTATAGAAAAAGTCTCTCCCCTCCTTCCCGATGATACTGGCCCTGATCAGGTACTTGGTGTCGATTACCTCATCGCCCTGCGTCCTGGAAAGGCTGCGCGGCTCTTTCGGGTACCCGAGCCCTTCTACAATAAGGTTGACTATTCCGCCCATGCAGTAGTCCTTTGTAGCTTCCTTCATCAGATGTACTCTGTTCAGCAAAAATCGTCTGAGGTTGATCACTCGGCCCTCCATTATGTGCCACATGACATGGAGCTCCTCCGTATATATGTTACTGGATTCGTACTTGCTGAACAAGAGGCATGCCACCAGTTTGTGCACTATCCTTCAGAAGCATGAGTGCATAGCAGCTACCTTCTTTCCCGGCTTGAACGAAGATTCGCCGGTTAACTTGTTCCAGAGCTTCACGGGATCGAACCCGTCTCCCTCAGTGATTCTCTCACCGTTGTCCATCAAATTCCTTTCCTCCTCGCTTGAAGAGAAGATCTGGTTCAGAAACTTCTCAGAGATTGTGCACTCTGAGTTGTAGAGTCGGGCTTGGAGTCTGTCTGGCCCTCCAAATTCTTTTCTCTCCGCCGGTGAATTTCTCACCCGGTGGAGGGAAGACATGAACTCCATTGTCAGCCTAGTGTACGAGGAAGACCTACTGAAGCAGATTTTCTTCAGTCCCGCCGTGGTGAGGACGGCCTTCAGCCTCTTCTTGATTCCCAGATCGGCAAATGAGGCTTCGTGGCAGAACCTGCTGGGGCGGTAGATTTTGGGCACCAGCTCAGCATACCAGCGAGTATGCTCGCCGTTTCTTGGCTCGAAACTTTCCGCCAAGGCTTGCGGGATTGCTGTTGCTGCTGGGGGCGTTGGAGTTAGAATTGGAGTTGGAGTTTCCGCTTCTCCAACCCTGGCCCTCTTTTCCGTTGTAGAGGCCTCGACTGGTCTTGGATTCAGGCGCTTCCGCCCGGCGTTGGATGTTTCAGCCGCAGTCTTTGGGTGGATCCTCCTACCCTGAGAGTCAACGGGGACAACAGTAATCTTTGTGCGGGCCATCTCTGTAGGACAACAAAAGAAATACTTTGATTAAATATGTTGGCCTTTGAAAGAAATATATAATAAAGAATAAATGTGTGGCCCAGTGTGTTTCTGTACAAAGATTGCCTGGCCTCCCCCCCCTCCAGTATCGGGCGACACACAAGGTTCTGAGGTGAAGTCATGTGGCCGATACTTGGGACGGGTATCGCCTGATACGAACAAGGTGATAGGGCGACAAACGCGCGGCCGTGTCGGGCGATAAAAGATGCCCGATACGGCTCATATATATATAAAAAAAAGCAGCGTGTCACCCGGCACAAAACCTTCGGGGCGATACAAAAATGGACGACACGACTATCGCCCGACATGGCATATCGGGTAATAGTTACTAAAAGATATGTTGCGCAATATGAATATCGGGCGATATGAAACCGTTCAGCTAACAAAGCCGACAGTCTATACATGTAAACAAAGAACGTGTCGCGCGGCATAGACTGCCGCGCGATAGATCTACCGGGCGATAGGTTTGTCGGGCTGTACCTCACAAAGCTCGGGACTTCCGCACGTTATGAAGGCAAAAAGGGGTGTCGCGTGACACGGGAGAAAAAAGCACAAAGTCCTTGCACGATATGGGAGTACGAGGACAGTAATCCAGGTAGTGCACTCTGTGCCAGCTGGACTTGCAATGAGTTCAAAACCCCCGAATTTGATAGCGCACTCTATGCCAGCTGGTTATTGATAGTGTCATGCTTTTTCGCAAAATCAAACAAGTGTCCCACCACATCTGCTCGGTTCAAAACCTGGTTTTATCCTTGTTCTTTAGTTGATCCCTGGTACTTGCCTTGACCTTGGAAATTACCTTTGTTCTGCTGGAAGGGGGCATTTCTAGCATACTGACCGGTTCCTCCCCTCTTTTCGAAAGCTTGGGGTGGCTTGGTGGAGTTGTGCAGCTGGTGAGAATTTTCAGCTGCATCCTTGTTCCCATAGTTGAAGCCAGGGTGGTCCGGTCTTTTGAAGTTTACAAAAGAGACATTTTCAGTCTCTTCTGCCTCGGACTCGGTATCGCTTGATGCTTCTGGCCGGGTGTAGATGCAGTTATCTACCCCATGGCCGCCTTCTCCGCATGTTACACATTTCATTACTTTTTCTACCTGCTTCTTCCCCTTACCACGAGCTTCCCGCAACTATTTTACATCAGTAGCAATCCTGTGGATCTGTGAGGTGATTGCCTCCAGCGCCTTAGATTCAAGAGTGGACCCTTCTCCTACCTTCTTTATCTATCCTCTATCGGACCGGTCGAACTCAGCACCTGCCATCAACTCGGCCATATTCTTGATAATATTTTCGGACTTCTTCGCCTTCTTCCCCAGGAAGTCACTGCCCGCGGCAGCGTTCAGCGACACCCTATCTTCAGGAGTCAAGCCATTATAGAAGGTGGTGATGAGGAAGCCCTTCTTGTAATTGTGATGAGGGCAATACCTCAGATACTCCTGAAACCGCTCCCAGGCGTCGTGGAGGCTTTCATTCGGCTTTTGCATGAAGGATGTTATCTTCTGCTGATTCCTGACTGTTCTTCGTGGGTAGAACTTGTTTACGAATGCATCGGCCAAAGCTCCCCATCCATTCAAAGACTGGTGGGGTAACCCAAGATACCAGGACAGGGCCTTGTCTTCCAGGGAGAAGATGAAGCCCTTACAGTATATCACCTCCTGAGGAACACCTCTCATCTTAATCGTGTCACAGATATTCTTGAAAGCATCCAGGTGATGATAGGGATTGTCATTCTTGGAGCTCCCTCTAAAACTCTTATTTTGGATCATAGAAATGACAGAAGGCTTAAGCTCGAAGTTGGCCACGTTGAACCGCAGAGTGACGACAGGACACCTGGAGTTGTTGGCTTTTGAGGATGCCAACTCCCTAAGCATCTTTTCCTCCTCTTCCGAGTCTTCACTATCACTCTCTCCCCGGCGTTGTTCCTGATCGTTCTGGTTTCTTCTTTGCCTCTGATGGTGATGGCGTCTGTGTCGGTGATGGCCCTCTTCATAATCCCCTGAGTCTGGATCTTCTTGTTGATGGTCACTGTTATACCTGTCATTTTCTTCAGGCGGGGGCGAATCAGGCATCCTCCCTTGGGGTTCGCCTTCAGAATGGGGTGGCTCAATGCGCGGAGGCATGACGGTTGGAGTAGGTGCTCAGTGGAATGGGATGCCCCTTTCTTCTGAGGTACCTGAAATGACACGAAAAACCAAGTTAGAAAATTGAATTATTACCTTTGTGCAAGAATGATTTTAAAAAGAAAAAGAGTGTTGTCAAGCTCATTGCTAAGCTTGAGGCACAAGAGTGTAGTTAGTGGATTTGGGTTCGTCTACAGTACCGCTTTTTCCTTGTCCCCAGCAGTGGCGCCAAAAAGTTGACCGACCTAAATCGCGCGTCCTAGAATTGGAGGCGGATTTGAGGTAGTCGAGCTTTTACATTTATAAACCTGAATCCTTCTAGGCCCCCGCAACTTTGTTTACGGGGTCGAAGTAGAAATCCTCCTCTAGCCGGATCTTGTGCTGGCACAATGTAGGGGAAATCCCCTTGATGTCCGCGACTGACCACCTGAATGCACCTCAGTGGTTCTTCAGCACGATCAGTAGTTGATCCTCCTCCTCCGCACTCAGATATGCCGAAATGATCACTGGCAGTTTCTCACCCTCAGCTAGAAATGCATATTTTAAATGAGGTGGCAGTGGATTCAATTCCAAATCTGGCGGGCTGATTAAGGATGACTGAAGCGGTGGTAGGAGTTATCCAAGGTCTTCATAGTACCTAGCGTAGAAACACAGCAGCACCTGAAGCATCTTGGCACATTCTTGTAGTGACTTGCTTCTCATCCAATCATGTGTTATATTAACCAGGCATGCTTCAAGAGGAAATTCTGGATATGCATTGAAAATAGAACTTGCTATAGCCTCATCTTCAGCAGAAGGCGGAATGTTCTCCTCTTCATCATTGGGAAAACCCACCACCTTGCTAAGAGACACAACCTTGATCTGCTCCATGATGTCTACGGCCAGTGTCCCTTTCTCCACCTTAGTCATTACATGAGCCATATCTAAAAATGGCTTCCCTAGATAGATAGAAATATTCTGATCAAAGTGCTTCATCATGCGGCATTGCTCCTTAGCTTTTGACTGTGTTGTGTTGGAGGGCATGACCATCTCAAACCGATCATCAGCGATGCCCAAGGTCAAACGACCTCTCCCCATCTCAAGTATCATGTCAGCAGTGGCTTAGAAGGGTCGTCCAAGGAGTAACTCATTACCATGTTCATCTTGCATTTCCATTACTACAAAGTCAGCTGGAAAGACAAACCGATCGACTTTCATCAATACATCTTCGCAAATACCATACGGATTCACCACTGAATTATCCGCCAACTGTATTGTCATATTGCTTGGCCTTGATTCTTTCAGCCCCAATTTCTTGAATGTAGAGAGAGGCATCAGATATATGCTTGCCCCAGAATCACACAGTGCTTCGCCAAATTTCACTTTACCAATGTAGCAAGAAATATTGAAGCAGCCTGGATCCTACCTTTTAGGTGGTAATGTGCCCATGATGAAGGCACTCACCTGCTCCTTGAGAACCACAACCTCAGTATCAGGGATTTTCCTTTTCTTTGTGATGATGTCCTTCAAAAACTTCCCATATGAGGGTATCTCCTCGATTGCTTCTAAAAGTGGGATGTTGACAGAAAGCTTCCTAAAACTATCTAGAAACTTCTTAAACTGAGCGTCTACTTTCTTGACCTTCACACTATTGGGATATGGGACCGGAACAGTCTGTGCCCTTTGATGTGGCGGCACATATGGCGTCCTCTTCTGTGTCTCCTCCTCAACAATGACAGGTTCTGTTGCAACATCCTCTACCACATCCTCTATCGGTGTTGTGGTTGGAATCGAGACCTCCTCTGCGACCTCACCTATGGTCTCTGACTGGGGTGTGCTCAGTTCCTCGGCCCTGGAGTTTAAAATATACTTGCCACTCCGTAGCAAGATTGCTTTCGCCTGTTGGTTTCCTCCTGGAATGTTTGTATTTCCGGGAAAGCCTTGCTGCACTGGATTCTTCAAATTTTCTATTTTAGCTGCCATCTGCGCCAAAGATGTCTCTATCGTCCTCATCTGAGCCCCATGACTCTGTAAGGTCTGCCCAAACTGATTCATGAATTCACCTTGTTGCTTGATATGCTGGCCAAAAGTGTTCATTAGTTCTTGATTCTGCTTTATTACTTGATTGAGCAACTCATTGCTCTTATCCTATGGTGACAGTTGGGGTTTTGCATCGGGGTCCTGCAAGAAATTATTTGGGTCCTTCCAGGAAAATTTCTTGTCCTTCCTCCATGAATAATCGTTGTTTTTGTACCCCTGCTGTTGGCGCATGAATTTTACTTGAGCCTCATCATATGATTCTGTTTCTTCTTTTGCAAGTAGTTTCTTTGCTAGAAGGTCCATCTTCTCATTTAGTTCTTTGATGGCCTTTGACTCCCCCGCAGTCCTAACATGCTCTACGGTGTCTCTGTCGCCCCAAGATTGCTTTCTTTGCCATGTTCTTCAAAATTTCCCAACACCTCGTCCATGTGTTGTTTAAGAAGAAACCTAAACCTGCGGAGTCTAAGTTACTTCTATCATTCTCGGAGAGAGCAAAATAGAAGATTTTAACCTGCTTCTCCTTGTCCAGCCCATGATGCGGGCACCTCCTTAGCATGATCTGAAACTATTCCCAGGTCTCAGAGTAAGTCTCTCCTGCTTTCTAACTAAAGTTATGAATTTTTCAGATCATATCATTTGTCTTCTCGGGCGGAAAGAACCTTTCAAAGAACACTTCCACCATGTGGTTCCATGATTCCACATACTCATCATCAAGATTATGTAGCCATTCTCGTGCATTTCCCGCCAGAGAGCTGGGGAACAGCTTCAAGTACAATGTCTCCTGTAGAAACATATCTATCTTGATCATGTCGCAGTTCTCCATGAACTAGCTAATATGAGTCACCGGATCTTCATTTTTAAGCTTGTGAAATGCATTTTATTTGACCAAATTTATTAATGCAGGATCAATTTTATAAGTTGGATTATTGATTGCCTACTTCTTTATTGTCCCCTTTGAAGCGGATGAGGAAGAAGCTTTTATCTTCTCCCATATCGTCTGCTCTTCTGCCATGGAATCTGGTTCAGAATCCGAATCTATTTCATCTAGTTGGTCTTGAATATAGTTCTCCTCGCCATCTAGTACCGACAGTGGAACCTCTGGTGATTGTTGTCTGTAGTCGGTGCTACGTGTCCTCACCATGCACCAATACCTACAAGATGATAATTTCAGTTCAGTACAGTGCTAGATGATTACAATAATATGAAAGATAAAACTATGAATTTCTAAAATGATAATAAAATAATAAAATAAAAATTTGGCCTAGAATGGCCGCTTACAGCACTCATAGTGCCAACAATTGTCGTGTCCCCGACAACGACACCAAAAACATGACATGATTTTACCGTGCGTAGAACGCAAGTGCACGCATCAATGTAGTATAGGCCCTTGTGAGGCCCGAGTCGAACTCAGGGACACTAAATTATCGGTAGACTACTACTAACTACTCGCAATCAGCTAGACCAATAAAAAGGTTATGAGAGTTGTTTAAAAAATAAAAGAAAAAAATAAAACAAGGCAATCGATTAAATGTTTAGTTTAATCAACTCAAGTGGAGATCTTTACGATTGTGGTTTCACCGTGGGTTTTCATTGTACGAATTTCCATATAGTTACTCAGGTTCATCTCTCAATCTGGGTAGTGGCCTGTAGTTAGAATTTCCCACTGTCGTGGTACAATTCACTACTTATGTCTAGGTCGGTTCCACCATCGTATTAACCTATACCCTAAACTAGGTGCATTAGAAACGACCTCTGGGTTTCCACCATTAACCTTACATCACCTTGTTCAAGGGATTTGTTAATTAATATGAGTTTTGTCTCTTTTCAACCGTTAATTCTTCTTTTACAGTAATTAAAGGAATTAGATTATCATTATGGTGATCAAGCATAACAATATAATTGAGAAAACGAAGTCATACCACAAATTTAAGAGATAAATTATGAATTACTATGATAAAAATGTCATATAATGCTTCCCCGGGCTACTCCCGGTCCTAAAGATAAAGGGGATTAGCCCTGCATGCTCATCTCAGAGAAAAACATGGTTGAGAAAAGGGGAAACATGGAGAAAAATGTGAATAAGTAATGAAACCCCTGAACAGAGAAGATCCAAGCATTCCTCAGCATAGAATACGCGATCTACAGCCTTTCGGCGGTGGAAAACGTCTTCTTCGGCTTCCGAAACGGCTGGGGCGTGCTTCTGGGCACCGTTCTTCTCTCCACACCTTCTCGGGACGTGTGCAGCGGCTAATGATGTGATGCCTTGCTCTTGGCCACCGTCCTTAGGTATAATCACCGAGTTAGGTTGCAAAAATATCACAACTGTTCGATTAGAAGCAATCTGAAACAAACTTTGATCTGACGGCGTCGATACCATCGATGCGGGTCGATGGTATCGACCCTTCGTGATATCAGCAAGCCTTCTTTTCTTTTCTTCGTTGCGCCTGATGCTGACTCGATACCAGCGATGAGGGTCGATGGTATCGACACCCTTAGGCGTCGGTTTTACCCCTTTTCCGTCGCTGAAGCTAAACGTGTCGATAGTATCGACTTTGGGGTCGATAGTATCGACTGACTGGTCGCCAGCAACCTGATGGAATGTCGCTACCATCGACTCCCCTGTCGATGGTATCGACTCTGTGCTGCTCCTTACGGTTGGCTTCCTGTGGTTGTGTCGATGGTATCGACAGCCGTCGATGGTATCGACAACTGCAGATATGTGTTTTTCCTGAAATTGCAAAACAAAACCACATAAGCCGAGATAAAACATATTATTGTAATCATTTATGCTCAAAACAATAAAATAAGAGAGATTTGACACTGAGAAGGATCATAGACTAAAGTAAGTGAATTATGCAATATTAACCACCACAATGACCAATAAACGCATAAAATGCGAGTAAAACAAGTCTATAAATGCGACTCAAAATCATCGCATCATGTCCCATCCTCGTTTATAGTTTTACTTGAAAGCCTTTTCCAATTGTATAGAAACTATACAAAATCAATACTAGAGACCATGCTTGGTTTAGGAAAAAGAAAAATATAATCATTAGATGGTAAGGTTAAAGGTAGAGATTTGATTAACATGATGTGGTCATCATCACATAATTTGAGTATCACAACATTATTGTAAAATTAATCAAATTATGAAAGCTCTGTTTTTATATTTCTCCTTGGTATACATTTTTTTGCAGAACTGTTTGTTATATATTGTACTAGATTCCCCATCAATATTATAGTTAGGCAATAATTTGTATCTTGATAATGTATATATCTTATTAGGTTAATTTTTCTCTCAATATTTATGGTTAAATAACTATTAAAGTAAATGATTGGTTTATTTATGCAAAGAGATACAACATATAATAATATTAAAATATAAACATTTAAATTTGAAAGACATGTTATCTAAAAGTTTGATCTTTTGTCAGCAATATAGAACATACTATAATGTGACGCACTTTCCACACAAGGGAATGACCAAACTTAACATCGCAGAAGAAAATGTTTTCATACTTATTAATTGTGAAATATGATCATTGTCCATTGAGTATCCCTATGAAGAACCCTCATTAGATCAAAGAAGAAAACCCATTGAAAGGTAGGCAAACACTTGATTCATATGAAATACCAAAAACATGGGAGAATGACTCTAAATGAGAGAGAGAAAGATGATGGTATTAATTCAAAAAATAAACTATTTTGTACATTATAAATGAGATGAGTAAATTATTAAAAAAATTGCTTGAGGACTCATATGTCCTAATCGACCGAGTTGAGAACCAATCACGATGAATAGGTGACATGATTTTTAGCAAGTCTCTTCAACATGGTGCAAACCCTTTAGATGTTACCTTTTAATTTCTTTGTAGAAATCTTTAGTAAGAGTAGGATATAAGGAACATTTCATTTCAAAACATACATCAGGTATACATCACCCATACATCCTTTTACATTAAATCTAAATAATATACACCTCCTAAAATATTGCATGTACAAATATAAATAATATTCATTCTATTTTAATGATTGGCACTGTGTATTTAAGATTCATGTCCATATAGGAATTTGGTATCACAAATATTGTGAAGGGAATTTCTCCTTTTTGATATCTTCTGATTTTCCCAATTATCTACTTTTTCTATGTAGGTATATTCTAAACTTATGTTTGTCTTCTCATATTTACATTAATACATGTTAGAACTTCTACAACAACTTTTGATCTCTTTCCAAGCTCAACACTTTTCAAGTAGTAATCTTAGACTAATTTTATCCTCATCTACATTGACCTTGGAAAATTGATCATTGTGTTTATATAAACCACATGGAATTCCAATTAGACATATTTATGCAAAATCTCAACCATTAGTTTCCTCATAGCTCTACCCAATCCATTGTTTATTAAAATAGTCACATTAGTATCTCTGTATTGAATCGATAAGTGAACAAAATAGCATATTTACCTTCCAAATGCAAGAAGTGTCCATTTTAATATACTTCATCACTTCTTATATACATTTGGATCCAAACAAACTAATAAAAAAAATCCTTTCTCAAATTTTGTGATGTATGGTTTTAGATTATTGTATCTATTCTAGCCTTTAGAGATATAAATGAAAACTATAAGTACCACTTTAGAGATTCTAGCAAGTAAAAAAGAAACCTTTGATGAAATCGAATAATATTTGTGTAAAAAATTGTATGATTCCAATATAACATCTAAAAATATTCAAATTTCCTTTACTTCAATTTTTCTACTATAATATTCTATGTGTTTATCATGTTCACAATTTGTAATATACCAATTTTTCACATTGAAATTTCCTTCTCTTTCCTTATTTATGTCAATCTAGTTGGATTGTACCATCCAGGTGAACTTATATCATTCCATCAGGGGACTGATGTTACTTCCAATTGTATAAGTCCTCAAATAAAAATTAAGAACCTTAGGTAAACAAAGGTAGCTCCATGGTTTGCCCCATGAATCACCAATTACGTCCTCTATAAGTATAAAATCTCCAAAACTAACTTCAACTTTGTAACCTTGGTTCTCATGAGAGGTAGTAAGGCTCTCTAGCATGAAACATGCATTTAAGTCACCTACTCAAGTGGACCCACTAAGATTATTCTCTTCAAAAGGGTAATATGATGGAATCGCCCCTATTTTGTTTCTTTTCTAGGATACCATCTGATTCGGTTAGTGTTCAATACATGTTCATAATCTATATGAATTTTATAAATATCACTAGGATCTTTTATGATTATTGGTATCCTAGTACAAACATAATCTAACTATTGTTCGGGTAACACTACATTCAATAGATTCCTTCTTTGGAATTGGTCCCCTAACATGGTAGGGTGCCTTTTGGTCATGTCAACCCGCATTGTATTAGTTGCTTATTACATTCATAACAATATATACCTCAGTGAGTGATATTACAATGTCCAAAACTTCTCTATACTTTATTAATGCCTTTTATTAATTCTTGGACTAACCCTAGGATGGTTGATCATACCAAATTATGATTAAAAACTAAAATATAGATAATTAAAATGAAAAGTTATTAATATGTTTGTGTTATCTCTCTTCAAATGGTAGCTCAATTAATTATATTCAACAACATCATGTCTTCACTATTCAAATTGTGAGATCTCTTTTTCCTTTTTATCTAATAAATATTGTTGACTCAAATATTTCAAGAAAGAAAAATAATCTACTTTTGCTTCATTGTCTTGCTAAAATATTTCGTCTCATGATAGAATCTGATAACCCGTGAAATCTTGGATAGCTTAAGCACAAACCTCTCCTATACATATATATAGTAAATTACACTTGTGGATAAGAATATGAGTCAACTATATGACAATGTATTATCTTATATAACATCCCAAATGATTTTCTTGAGTCAATTTGAAGCAACATCTTAAAAAGATAATACAAATTTTTTAGGGCTTCCATTAGCTTCTAATATTGAAAAACAACATTAAATCTCACTTCATTCTTCCTCATTACCCTACCTATTTTTGTGACTGCTCTTACGTATGTGTTATTCAAGGCATCCAATGCCCTAATGAACAATGACCCCAATGATCATTCTTTATCAATTTTTTAAAGTATCTCTATGATCTTTTTGATGCTACAATGAGGGAGAGATTGGTAAGTGGATGTAGGATAAACAAAACACTATACCATGGATTATTAATTCCTCACATACACCACAAGTACCTAAAGATGGTATGAAATTGTAACAATATTTTAACACCTAAATGGAGCTATAGGACATACATGTATATCCTTCACAAACTCCCTACTGTTGATCAGATAATAAGATGTGGCATGGAGGTGAACCAGACTTGTCTTATCTCCAGGGATGCACCAGACGCCCATGATAATGAATATTTTAGTTGTCCCTTTATGAGGTCATTATGAATAAGAGTGAGCTTGATGCTCAATTAGGGTGTTTCCCCCACCAATATTGATTTGAGAATGAACTCAATGCATCTGAAATCCAAACAAGTATGCGTATGCAACCTTTGGTTGGGATTTTCTTCTCCTACTTATGTTTTCACATATGAAAGAGACTAATGAAAAGTTTCACAAAAGTGCTAGAATGATGTTCTTGGAGTTTTTGACTCTCTTGTAAAAATCTTGGGTAGATTTATAATGCCAAGTTGAGTATTGGGGTTGATTTTGGCACACTGGTACTTTGACAATGTTATTGGGGTCATTTGCCTACTTGTCTAGTATAGAGGATGTTTGTTTTTCTCATATAATCAGTGTTCCCACTATTGGTATGGTTACTAAATTTTTACCTTATTAGAAGAGGAATTCAAATCCCACTACATCTTAAATCTCCAAACATGTATTATCTTGCATTCAAATTAATGATTCATGTATCTCAATCAATTTCAGAGAAAAAAATTAAAAGGTTAAGATTACTATTGTTGTATGAGGTCACGTTACTGCAGTTGTTGTTATAGTTAATGGAATTTGTGTTGTAGTTGTGTGTGTTAATACATTCTTTAATATTCATTATCAAAGCTAATTGTTTCTTACTATAAAAACTTGGTTATTATGCTTTAGTGGTCAAACTACATATATATACTCTATGAATGGGTTCCATCCGTGGAGTTTGTGGTGTATCAAATTTGTATGGTGTGCACACCTCAATGCAATAAGAAGCCCATATGAAAAAAATCCATGCAATCAATTTATCTATGTTGACCTAAAGAGAAAATACATGATGGTTATCCATAATGTAAGTTGTTTGAAATATCTCGAATAGACAAAGTGAGTAAATAAGCATGATCGTCAATTTAACGAATGTGTTGGAATCCTCAAGAGGTCAAATATTGTAGCTGGCAATTGAAATATATATATATATATATATATATATATATATATATATATATATAGATAGATAGATAGATAGATACACACACACACACACACACACACACACACACACACACACACACACACATATATATATATATATATATATATATATATATATATATATATAATATCATTCATGTAGAATTGTAAAACTAGAAGAAAAATAACAAAATTTGCTTATCAATGACAAGAATATGGTAGGTACATATTACTTTGATCAACGTTGGCTCATCAGATCATCTAATAAAATTTGGATAAAGAAGGAGAAAGGAAAATTCTTGAAGCTAGCTTGTTTGCTACACAAACATATAATACATGGTGTTAGCTTCTCTTGAATAACAAAAGTTTCAGTTTTTTTGTGTAATTTGTTCCCTCTTTTTGTTTTCTCCATGTTAAATTGATAATGTTGACAATGTTTTTTATTTTTCTATCAACGAAAAACCAATGAGATAACTGATGACATCATAGCCGTCGTTTTGGAGGTTCCTTTTACCTTATTAAGGCCACTTTTATATGACATCATCATTGTTCTTGTTGAGGTATGGTCTGTTTTTGGAGCATTCCACATACTTGCAGCTATGCTACCCCTACGGGTGCATCCCTCCACACTAACTGTATAAATCGTTCGCTGCTTCTTATCGGTTATAAAACTACGATGAAAGAGTTGATGATGTATGTGGAAGAATCCACAACAATTAATAATAGAATATAAGTTGTGGGCAATCCCGTTGGGATGCGTTGTGGTATACCTAGCGTCGGCCCAGCTAAGAGATGCAGTTGATTTGTGGGCTGGTGGCTGTAAAGTTGGGATCTTATTCTGATTGGACCAATAGTACCTTCAATTCTGTCAGAGCGAAGGCATGCACTCTGTTTTTCAGTAAAGTACAACAATGCAAAAACCAAGTAAAAGTTGAGTAGTATATTGACGGGGTTGCAATATTCACAAAACAAGACTGAGAAATGGACCGTGGGTTTCATCCTACGTCATAAAACCCCTTGACCATCGGCGTCACCCTCTATTGACTATTATCCGCAAAACATGAATCCTCCTGGACATCATTTCCACTCTAACTACTCTTGTTTTACTTATTGTAAAATAATAATAAATTTTAGTATAGCATATAAGTAAATAAATAGGGTAGGTAGCAGGGAAAAGAACAAGCCATGAAGCCAACAAGGTAACTCTCGCCAATTGCCAACTGCCAACCGGGCCATGCCACAAGTCGTTCATCCCGACTGCACATGCCTGGACCCAGCATCCAGCGGAGGGCGTGCATAATTACACATTCGAGACCAACAAGCATGGTGGAGCAGTCACAGTTCTCTCCAGTGTCAAGGAGTATAAATCAAATGACTTCGAACACAACGCTTCCCTGACACCTCGTCACATACGCCGAGAAATCCATTCTCGGTTGTCTGTTTCTTTGAGCGTCCCCGAGGAGGAGGAAACACTCGTTCCAGCTTTCTTCCGTTCCACTGCGGGCAAGCGACCATGAAAAAGGTCTACCCAAACATTCCCCTGGAAGTGACCGGCGAGCCCATCGTGTTGACGGTGTGGAGGAAGTCACTCCTCTTCAACTGCAGCGGCTTCACTGTATTCGATTCCAAAGGGGACCTGCTCTTCAGGGTAGACAACTACGCCGCCGGGAGCAGGGCAGAGGCCGTACTAATGGACGCCGACGGAAAACCGCTGTATACCGTACGACGGAAGAGGCTCAGCCTTGGAAACCATTGGCTAATCTTTGACGGCGAGGAAACCAAGAGACCACGTTTATCCGTCAAGAAGCAGATCAATAATCTCTTCTTCATGGGCCGGCCCTCCTCCAAACGGATTGCGCGGATAGCGCCGTGTGCAGGCCGTAAGAGCGATGGATTCCACCTTGAGGGTTCCTACAGAGGACGGTCCTGCGCTGTGTATGGCGACGCAAGGAGGCAGAGGATGGCAGAGATCACGAAGAAGGAGGCAGCAGGAGGGGTTGGATTGGGGAATGATGTGTTCCGACTCGTTGTTGAGCCCGGCCTCGAGATGTCCCTAACCATGGCCATCGTTCTGGTGTTCGAACAGATGTTTGGATCATCCAGGGGCAGCCATTGATCAACCATTAGCGCTACCAACTATACTGATATTCTGGGTTAGGCAAATATTTATGTCGAGTTAGTTCACGATCTATCGGGTTTTGGCCTAGTCTCATATTTTGTACATTGTAACATATGTACCATATTCTTTGTATATTAACAAAAGCACTCTTAAGTCTATAGCTCGTCTCAGAAATAGAGAACGTTGATCGACCAGCAAAACGACTTTGTTTTACTCAGTCACGGATCTAGAAAACCATAGTAGGGGGGGTGAGCCTAATAAGTCATGACAAAGGTTGATATTGTTGATATCTATATATTATATGAGGTAAATAAGTATATACCTAGTAAATATTTCTGAGTATATTAATGGTACAGAATATTTAGAAAAAAAATGCGTCCAAACAACAAGCAACAAATACAAAAAAAGATCACAATTAGTCTGACAAGTCAACAACATACTTTGAAATTAAAAATACATTTGAAACACATGATTTTCACTTCGTATTCTAAGAATTTTGCAATATCTTAATCACTAACTCCCCTAAACACGTGTCGCTCAATGTAGCATACCATTAAGTCATTTAACCAATCATCACTTATCTTGTAGAGTAATTTTGTCTTGACGATGTTTATTGTTGAGAAAGTTGTTTCCCCTATTACCCTTGCCACCAGAAGTATCAATGCTAGTTCTATAAGATGGTACTAACGGGAAAACTAGATGTTCTTCGATTTGTATATATTCATAGCAAGGCTGGCAAGATCCTTCCAATCTAGAAGTCAAGGCTTCTTCTTACAGCATAAAAATATATGTCAAGTTCATCTTTTAAAATTACAACACCATGTATAGAGAAATCATCAGAGTTAATTTCAACAAGTCGAATAAGCTTTTCAGAATCAAATCTAGAGAAAGAATCTATTGGATCTAGAGAAGTAATGCATCTTAATAACTCTATAGAAGTCTCACTGAATCAGCTATTTATCTCAACAACGATTGAATCAATCACAACATTAAAGATCTCATCATGATAATGGTGGTAATAAGTTACCCATTGTCCCCCAGGCCTTGAAGTACCTCTTATAGGTATTCTATCTTCCATATTTGGTATTGGAATAGACTTCATAACACAGAATTAGTTTACATCATCCAATACTGCACCCCAACCACATTCTCGCAACTCTTGTGATAGTTCTTTAATTGATGCAATGAACACCACGACATTAGCCATATTTTCATCATTTCTTTGTAAATCATGTGAAAACTCATCAGTTAAAGGCAACACATTCATCATGACAAAAAAGATAAATACAAATTCAAAAGTCTCCATTTTTGGTATGACCCTAAAGATTTTCCTCTATTAGTAGAATCAATTCCATCACGAGAAATATTTTCTAGTACCTCAATCACGGAATCCCACATTGTTAAGATTCAGACTAAGGTTGTATGATGTGATCCCTACCAAGTGTCACCAGGTCTTTCTACACTAGTTTCTTGGTTTTCTTCTCTTCTAGGAAAAAAACCATTTTTCTCCCACTCTTCCGTAATGCTATCATTATGCTTTTGAAGCAATGCATATTTTCTTTTATAAGAACAACAAGCCAATGTTACAATCAAGGTTGTATAACTAAAGAAATCACTCACATATGGAGTTTCCTATGCAACAAAAATAACCACCAATTGTAATTGATGGGCAAAGCAATGGATATAAAGTGCACATGGATTTTCATTTCGTATCAATATTTTTAATCCATTAAATTCACCTCTTATATTAGATGTGTTAGTATATATTTGATTATTTGGTCTTAGGCCCATTGTATTTTTGTTTTCTCTATTTAGCCCATGTATTCCTTATCTCCTATATATAGGAGACCCAACACTCTTTTTTGTTTACTAAAAGACACTCCTTTCTACATGGTATCATATACAATGTCCTAACCCCAATCTTCCTTTCTTTTCCTCTCCCCTCCCTCTCTCCCTTTGTGTTCTTCTCTTTCCAATGACAACTATGACAAACCCTTGATACTTTTGATGCAACTTTCGTCATGAGTATTGATAGAGAATAACAAAAGACGGATGAGATCACACACCCTTCTCGATTTATTCAATAGTGGAGTATGCTTTTTCCAGATCCCTTCTCTATTGATGGTTTGTAATGGAATCGTAAAATGGTAAATATTTGTTCATTGTATCCATCTCTAAGGAATCATGAGAGTTTGATTAGGAGCAATTGTTGATCACAAAAGTGGATTTTTACTCCACTATTTCCTTCCAGGTTATAATTGTAATGCATCATAGATAGTATGTTTTTTTTACTACTTTTGATCGCAATACCCGGCTCTGAGTAAAGACAAAGAGAGAGAAACAAAACAATAAAGTCAAAACACATGTTGATCTATAAAGCACTAGAAACTAAGAAGGGTGCAACTTCATTTTTCTTCCTCTACATGTAGTTTCATTAATCTACAATGCTGAGTGCTTTTATAAAGAATTTGGGACTTTGTGTTCATTATGCTACCACGCTATTAATCTGGTAATACTTTCTATTGTTCTACTGAGATCCATTCTGGTAATCCCACTCCTCTTTCTACCAAGTTTCATTTTGATGGTATTACTTTCTTCCTACCGAGTTCTATTCTGTTAGTGCTACTCCTTTGTCTCCCGATTTTACATTCTGTTAGTATATCTATTTTATTCTTTTGTACCATGCTACGTTATGGTACATTTATTTTTTGTTTGTACCGTGCTACATTCCAGTAAATTTCTATCTATTTGTTTCCTGCTATTATCCAGTATCTTACTCACCAGATCATGGATGATGCTTCTAAAATGACTATCTCTTAAAATGATATGCCGCACATATTTTCCATTAAATTTAATGATGAAAACTTTCTTCTTTGGATTAATGTTGTTCAAATATTTCTTGAATCATATTGAGGGGGACTTGATTTGGAAGGCGGTGGGGATGGAGGGAGTGGTCGGTGCTCTTCCAAATGATGGTGCTCTTATCCAAGGGCATACAAAAGGAACCCTAAAAATGGGTCCCTCTCTGGTTGGCACGATCCTCCTCCAGACGCCATCATGGCCTCCAATTTCCATGGTCCTCATTTGGATGGGGTGAGGATGTTCATGAATGCATACACCATTCTCCACAACCTGCATCCAACCATCGTCTTATCTCAAAGGTGATGTCATGTTGATCGACAACCAGTTGCTGAGTGGATCTGCGTTGGGCAGCGGTAGGCCATGCCGGTGTGCCCACTATGTGCAACAGTCTTCCCAGGGGACATAAGTACCCTGGGAGTCAACTCAAGTTTATCACTCTGGATGCCCCCGTCATACCAGATACTGTCTGGACTACACACAATATCTAGGTTCTCTCATGGCTTTGTGGGTGCATGGAGACTAACATTTCCATCAATTATATGTGGTACAAGTGAACCAAAATAACGTGGGATGAAATGAAGCAGTTCTTCCCTTAAGAGGACAACTGCTTGTGCATCTACAACATCATGGACAAAATCTTCTCTGAAGAGCAAGGGGATTGAACCCTATCCAAGTATGATGGTGTAATAAAGGCCTTATCCAACCTACTAATTTTTTTTCTCCCTGACGACCTCTACAGACGTCACAAAGAAAGAGAAACTCTCCTCACTGGGTGATTCCTCAATAGATTTCATCTTTGCTTTGTTGTTGTTTGACAACTACTCCTAGTTGGGGGGACCCTTCCAGCCATAGACTAATCATATGCATGCATGGCCTAGTCTGAAATGCTTGATCCTCACTTTTCTCCTATTGATGAATATGAACCACCACTACCACAAATAGGCTTAAATAACCACCCTTAATTATCCTCTCTTTAAAAACCATCATTCAGGAAATTCATTCCTTTTGCAACCCGTATTTCTCGTGCGCCCGATGGCCCTCTCCCTCCATGGATGACGGGAAATATCCAACATTTCCCCTCTCTATTGCCCACTATCCGCAAACTCACATCTCCCTCCATGCTCTCCCTCCATGCACCATGGTAAAAAATGGATGACCCTTCTTCTCTCCCTCGCACAGTCTCTATTTCTGGCACATCCTCAATTTTCCCCACTCTATTAACCCACCAAATTGTTGAATTATATACTACACTTGCCAATTGCCAACCAACCGCAACCCCTTTTCACTACCTGCTGGAGTTTTGGCATAGATATTCTTTGCCTCTGCTGGCACTCAATGTTGGGAGGGAGATAAAAATCTAACCCAAGCTCTACTTAAGAGTCTGGAGAAGGATTACTGGAATCGGGAAAACCAGTAGTTAGATCGAGATCTCCATCAGGTTTCCATAGAAGGAGGGGCTGAAAAAGGATGGAATAGAGGATTACTTAACGATTGTATCTAACCAAAAAATATCTTCTAATTGTATTACACACCCAATTTATCATATCAACACATGTTCATCCACGATTCTCGTATCCTCCCCTATGCCTCAACAAATTATGAATCATGATCTTCTTTTTTCACCCACAATCTCGTCCTTCTTTTGGGCAACCTCTCTTGCTGAAACTCCAATTCATCCATTTCTATTAGCTATCTCCTTTGGTTACATATACACCACAACACCATCTGTAGGTGGCACTTGGGGATATCACGGTACTAGTCAGAGAAATTGGTATAAATGCTCATGATGATGATTAGTGCATTACAGGTGGTTTGAGAATCAATGTTTTGTGGCCTGATATTGGTAGTGTGTGACTCTCGACAACTTGCTCACATAAAACGTCCAGAGATCAGCAACTGCTTAACGCTCAATCGCTTGAGGTAGGTGGCTAGTTTACTCTAAGTATTCTAAGTATCAAAATCCATTTTGCTACAAAGACTTGGGTATCTTTCTATCAATGGGGAACCAACCAATAATCTATTTGCATAGTTGCTCTAGGCTAGTGGAACACTTAGATCATCGTTGTACAAGACAAGGTCTGTTGGGTTATAAGAGAACATGGATGCAGGTATATTTGGATCTATTATTTCTTCATGATTTAGCTTTTACAAGTTATTTCTGAAATATACATTATATCAATTGGATCATGCTACATATCTAGTTGTCAAAATTAACAAACTCACATGTACAAATATATCACCTTACACTTGTGGCTCGAACAAACATAGTAGCTTTCACAATAATGGTAATGGGCATACTTCAAGATCTAAATACTTTTTAAGTAGCATAAATATGGAGCATTGTAGATATTGGTGATAATATGAGATATAGTTGTTTATTCCTTTTTCTAGATAGAAAAACATTTTAATTAACTATCAAACAATTATGTGTAAACATTGAAAAAAATGTGATCAATGTTGGGGATTCACTACCAAAAATCAATACAACTACAATGGAAAATGTTTGGCGAAATTAAGAAAAACTTTTTTGTTGTAGCTATTAATGACAAGAAAAAAAGTCATCGTGTGTTGTCGTTATTATCCTTGCCGTAAATGGAAATAGAGATGACCAAATTTAGTTCATTATCACTAGAAGTCACCACAACTAATATAATGTTAATGTTACTCGTTATTACATCAATATGATATTTTTATCACTAATAGACTCTTAATGTTACTGGTTTTTACATCAATATGATATTTATATTAGTAATAGTAACAAGGACATCACAATTCCATCGCAAATAGTAATAATAGCAAGTGCATGTATTGGAACTTAAAAGTAACAAAGACAACCTTTTACTATCGCAAATGGCTATAACAACAAACGTCATTCTAGTATAACATTTATGGTTAAATTTGATGTATTCTTTTTTAATGTGGTGGCCATATAACATAAATACTTAAATTCAAAATGAACATAATCCATTCTTAAAAAATATTTTATTTTTTATATATGTAAATTACATAGAAGGGACATTTGACCTTACCCCTATTTTCATGTATAGCTTAAAAAAAATCAATTTCTCATTTAAAAACTTACATATAGGACATGCGAACCCATCATGCCACCTTCACTATTTATTAAGGAACTTGTTCTTTTAAAACAATTTGTGGATTGTTTTCTATTCAACTACATTTTTACAACTAAATACCCCATCATAGTGAGATGTCAATAGGCTGCATGCTCCACACATGAGCTTCTTGCCATTCAAAATACCAACATGTCACTCATCAACATCCATGTACATAGTGCCTTGGGAACCCCAATGAAGAACAACATGAAGAAACCATCCATTGTGAAACTTCTATTCTCAAGTTGTGTGACAGATGTCCATCAGTGGCATGGGGCACTAAGAACCACAACCATTGTCATCACCAGCTGTAAATGAGAAATAAGACAATCTACATATCTTGAAAACATTAACTATAGATATAAGAATGTTACATAAGATCAGGACAATTTTTAAAGTGAACTATAGTGATGGAGAGCACATACAAAAACCAAGTTGTTCTTTTATTTGTGCATGTGCTAAAGATCAAGTCCTATTTTTTTCTTTTTTCATTCATAAGTTCTTATGTGCTCATGTACAAGTAACTAAAAAATGCAATAGAAATGAGAAGGTTTATAATATTTTTATCCAAAGTGAATAGCATTTGGAAAGCATCTATAAAGCTTTAGAATACATTTCTAAGGAAATATGGAAATTTCATACTTCTCAAGAAGACCATCCAACTTAAACAGGGAGATCAATCCATTAACATATCTTCAGACTTGACATGAAGGTTATAATCCTAAAAGGTCCTTCCTTCTTATGGATACCAATTATCTTAGATTAGGTTAAGAAAACAACTATATAGATATCAACAAAACACATATTTACTTTGATCAACCAAGAACAAAGAATGCATAAATCAAGCTACTTCACATGAAGAAAGAATGTGGCAATCACTACAAAAAAACAAAATAAAAAACCACACTATTTTAACCACACATTAAAAGCCATAAATATGTATTTTAAACATATAGAAAGAAATCAAATATCCCTTGTGGTTTACACCTTTTGTGCATATCGGGGAAGGCGGAACTGTGAGAGAGACAATAGTGGTTAATTCGTCTTCTTTTTTAAGAAATGTAACCAACTATGTGATTAGATGAATAAGGAACTAAAGTTCAAGAGAATAAGTTATTATGAATGATAATTATTATTTTGCATTAATATTTTTTTATGTATGAAATTATATGAAAGAAGATGGATAATGTTTGTTTGGTTCTAAGATAACTAAAACTTGCATTGTTTTTGTTTGGAGTTACTAAATGCAATTGTAATCCTTTTGTTAAATGACTCCAATGGCCTATTCAATGATAAGAAAGGAATTTGATTTTGAACATCATCTTCCCTTAGTCTCTCTAATGACTGCAAGATACTTATCTATTGATTAGTCTCTCTTTCATGTGTTGTTGTGGGTTGGACCTCTCCTCTTCAATATGACACCTTATAATAATTCTCAATTTTTCTATAAAATCACCCACATATAATGAAGAAAAACTAATTATTGTGGTAGAGTTATTTTTCTTAGAGTTCAATATGCAAGGTAATAACAAAGTGTGATGTCAACTATGCGGGGTACTCCATTTAGAGCTTCGTATGGTCTTTCATATAAGTCGGTCCATTCAAAGCAACATAATTTTTTTCAATTAGTCTATTGGTTTCTAGGTGTATGTGGTTTAATTGCCTATTGGGATAGTAAAAACTATCTTTCCTCTGCTAAAAATAATTTGTAACAGATTATGCAATAGGATGAGTCATGGATTTCTAAATGAAAATGATACATATGTAGCATAATCATATGAAAATATTGATGCAACATTTTAGACTATAAGATCCCTTCCCCCATTTCTTAAACTTTTTAGTGTCATTCGTAAGGCAAGAAACTTGTAAATTATGTAACTATTTTGTGTTTTATTATAAAAATAATAGAATTTTAGCCATAATAGTGATTGATACCGGTTTGCTATAATTCATATTATAAATATTTTATATAAAGATATAGCTTGTCATGACCTCACACACTTTACATTTCTGAATTCGGCACTGACTAAAGATGCAATGGACACCAGTAATATCATGATGACATTCATCCATGAACTGGATGGCAAAATACAACTTTTTTTTATTGATATAAAATGTAGGATCATCTATCATTTTCATCTATAATAAATCAGTCTTGAACTTTTACTAATTGGAGTTATAAACACAGTCTGATGTGGCATTCTAGAATTAATGAAACATGATCTTAGAGGATGGAATCTAGGTAAAACGAGAAGAAAAGGAGGTTGGAAATCGTTCATGGGGGTTCAATGGAGGTGGTTCTGTCATATCTCATAGGTTGAAGCAATAAATAGTTGGAGGCTTTGGTGGAAAAAGATATAGAAGGAAAAAGCTAGATTGGGAACTGTAGGATCCTACATGTCATGAGTGGGCATAAACTTTAGGTTCATCTTGATTGAGTTTAAGTCAGGAAACAGATATCTTAGAATCATAAAGAGAATGAGTAGAGATGAACAATAAAGGTGAGGGGAATTTTTTTATTGTGAATCCTTGAAAGACAAGGGAGTCCAAGATGAGGTTAAGTATTGGGATGAGTGGAAGTTTTTTGTAAATAAATGTCTTCATGGAAAAATTGTTGGTATGTGCTGATATAAGTAGCAGGCATCTGCTCGTGCTATCCGTATATTAACATTGTTTTAATATATATATTACACAAGGATCATGGACCATGATACACGATTTGACATTATTGATGGAAGTTTTTAAATATTTAAGTACACACTTGATTTAGTCTCTATGCATTGATGGAGGTATTCAACATAGATCATGCTTGTTGCGTGACACTCTAATATTAGAAATGTTGATGATCGTTCCTACCGCTAGGTGAATAGGGTTGGCCTCAAGTAGAAATTAAACAAATGTGATGCTTTTCCTTTAAACTAGTGCATGTTAATATATACTTACATTTTAACTCCCCAACATCACACCCTTAGAAATGGAACTTAAGAATTTTCATAACAACATTGATAGTTGATGTTAGTGATCTACTAGTACTGCCAATAGGTATGCTACCTCAATTGTTTTAAATGAGAAAACTCTTATTTTCTATTATAACAAAGTCATACTAATTGATGGTAGTTGGGTATGGATTCACCATTTGCATAGGGGTGACTTCCAATATTTTAGCAGTTTGACCCAATATTTTTATAGGGTTATTTTTTTTACTCTAGGTGTCAAGTAGGAAATGTAACTCACATACTTATTTACCAATCATGTTGGCATCATAATCCATGGACCCTGTGAAGGAGTTTTTTTTTCATGAGAGGGAAACTTAACATTATGACAACATAAGGTGGGAGGAGCAGTTGCCATAATGTAAATATTGTTAAGGCTAGAGATTTCTATTTGATCTATATTTAGCATGTCATCTTTGTCAAGGTACTCTATAGAGCATTCCAAGTTTTTAGCATTCTCAGCCATTAGACTTTTGAGAGACACAATTAGGATGCATTGTTATATGTGCCTTATTACCTTCTCCTAAAAATACCTTAAGGGCCCAAAGTCATAAATGACTATATATGTATATATATGTATATATATATGTATATACATATATATATATATATATATATTAAAAAGTGGGGAAGATAGAAAGTTGCTTTTGTATTTCTATCGATACCCTTCCATGCTCTTAACTAGTTGCTGATTTGAGATCTTCTCAACATGTGTGGTGTTTGGTTTACTACAGAAAAGTCTAGCGATCTACTTGTTAACTTGCTATTGGGAGAATTGATGCATGCTTTTTGGTTTCCAGGGACTTATGATCTTTGGTGTTGTTTAAATCTTTGTTATGTTTGCAAGGAACGTAGTAGTCAATCATCACTAAATGTAGTTCTATTGTTTTGTGACTATAAGGAAAACCCTTTCTTTATTTTTATTTCATGCTTTCATGGTTGAGCTATAGATGTTTTTTCCTATATAGTGATTCATATAATTAGCTCAACTAATTTCTTTTATGTTATCCTCATTTTCATTCATTTATGTTATTATGCATAGACCTAGGTGTATTGGTATCCATCTGTCCTTCCAAAGATTCACATAATGCTATAGATCTTCTGCCTATATAGTGAAATTTCTTTTATGCATTGTTACCCATTTATGTTCTACTTTTATAGAATGAGAATTTTGAATCAATATTTTCATTGTTATAGTTTAGGTTTTTGAAACCTTTTAAATATGGATAAAAGTTGGATTGCACAACCAATTTGCTCCCAATCTTATATTGATGGAATGTGTCAATTTCCTGAGTATGCAAAGACTGGAATGGAAGGAGGGAAAATTATTTCTCCATGTAGGAAATACAATGTGAGTATGAAGAAACAATTTTCTTTTGATGAGGTGGAACATCATTGTAATGACCCCACCTCCCGATGACACCCAATTAAGGGAGACCCAAAGGTCAGAGCCGTTATCTCAATTAACAGGATCAAATGTTTGACAAATAATCAGTAATAATTATAAAATTCTACCAAACTCTACTGAAAGCTGGAATAAAATAAAATTTTGCATACCTTTTTCAAAGACTTGGATATCTAACTTCTATCCACACCTAGACTCTATTCTAACTAATTCTCCTTGCACTTTATTTCCTAATTTCACAATATGCCACTTTACTGTTTGTCCTTTTCAATATGTACCTCAAATGTCGACAAACAAAATGTCGATCAGCATAAAGGAATATGCCGGTATGTGGGGACAACCAAAATTTTGGAGATATGGCTAACAATCTAAATATCACAATCAAGTTAATTAACAAGACAAATTACACTTTCAGTATGACATTCTCCTCCCACTTTTTCCCTAACCCTGGCATACCCACCTTAGGGTTTCTCTTTTGCCAATGACTGAAGGCCACCTTCTCAATCCTGAGCTTGGTGCCTGGGGTCACCTCTCATAGTGCCCATTAGTCATTCTATAAAGACCACCTTCTCAATCCCGAGCTTGGTGTCTGGGGTCACCACTCATGGTGCCCATTGGTCTTCCCTCCTGGGCTTGACCTTTTGGCATCATCCATTAGGGTGGCATGTAGGTGAGAGAATACACACTTCTATTATTATTGTGATAATCATAGTGACTTTATGATTTGCAAGTATGAACATCCAAACTGATAGGTTGCATTCAATGCGATGAATCATCTAGAAAATCTTTAGGAAACTAATGCGATTAACCAGAATTAACCACATACCTGTCAGGCTGATTTGAGATAGAGTTAATCCAATCAATGCAAGAAATCAAATAGGCATGCAAGCACACAAAGAGATCCTAAAATATGCATATAATTTCCTATCATTGATCATACCATCAAGTTCTATTAAACCTAGCTCACTTCCTAGGGTTTCTAGTCCACTTTCAGGGTTTCCATTGCAATTAGGGTTTCACTTCATTTATACTATTTTAAACCCTAATTTTATGCAATTATGCACAAACCCTAATTATCTCATCTATTCATCATGAAATATATTGAGGCTACCTTTTAACAACATATAACCTTAATTTCGGATTTAATGCACAATTAAACATCAATTAAGTCCATTATGCCTCTTTTACATTAAAACTACCATTTTTATCCTTTTAATTCATGACAAGATCATTATGCCCAATTATCACCTTTGGTTCCTTTCAAATTAACAATTCTTACATCATTATGGTCTAATTCACATATGAATACAATTTCATTAATTCCACCTTTATCCATTAGAAAACGCTAATTACTATATTAAGGGTATTTATCCACAATTACGAACTTTTATACTCAAAATATCTTAGAACCATCATATCTCATCTTTATTCATGAATTTGAACAACTAAAGCCATTAAGAGTCACAATTACTAACATTAGGGTTTCAAGGCCCATTAAAGCTCGTTTATGCACATGGAATTCTAAATTAAACCAATTACATGAAAATTTCATCCTTTTTGTTCTTAATGTACCATTTTTAAATTAACAGGCTAATATCAACTCTAATCATCAATAAAACCCTTCTTAAGTACATTAATCATCTCAATTTAGGGTTTCTTAATCATTAAAGTATTTAAGTTGATAACTTCCACTAATTTTCGAATTGCAAGAGGAACTAGGCTATAAAACCATTTTTAATGGATTCCTCACGTTTTTCTGAGAAAAATACATATGTTACATGTATCGATCCGAACTACCAATAAAAAGATATGATTTTTGCAGTATTAACTTACTTGGACCAATCAGAAGCTGACACGTCCTCCTTCTCCATGCAACACAACTCATTTGGAAAACATAATGCAATGACCGTTATGCCCTCGTTTAAGTGATGGTTTCTTCATCCCGTAGAGGGGCATTTATGTCCAATGCTTGTTTTGTCATCTTCAAGCTCCCGACGCCTGACCTGGCGTCGGTTACAGCCCTACGCGGGGCTGCTCACCCCTTCCCCAGGGCCCGACGATCGCCGCCACTCCTTGCCCTAGCTCCACCGCATCCCTCCACACCTAGGGCACCAACCAGCTCGTGGCCTATGTGGCTTGTTCAGGAGAACTCAACCTGCAATGTGCGACCGATTTGCAGCCATCCAGTGGCTATTGCGTCAGGGCTAGAGCAAAGCGACGACCGCCAAGATTTCTTCCGGCGGTGTGGGAGCATCGAGCTTCCAACAAGACCCCTCCACGACCCTCGTTTGCTCCAGGGTGTCTCTGTCCATCACAGCTAGGGTTTGCATGGAAAGAACAAGATGAAGAGAGAGAGAATTATGTGGGATTCTCTTAAACTCGAGCCAAAGGTTCTACCCCTTATATAGGGGAGGGTATCAACGCCCTAAGATGCTTGCCCACGAAGAAACAAAGCCCTTTTCCAATAGGAATCCAATTCCTTCATTAAGAAGCAAGTTTATCTCTCTCTTAAATATATTTTTGATATTATTTATTCTTTGGATATTTAGGAATTCGAAAATTACCTCCTTTTATTCTCTTTGTACTTGGCTTTTAATCCATTTGCATGAATTTATATTTTCTTTTAGTAGAAAATACCTCCTTTTTAACAATGCCACCAAATCCATTAATTATGCATCACATTATCCTCTTATTTTTGTATTATTTGTATTTTCTCTTTCTCTTTCTCCATTGGGGCTCCTGGGACCCCAAGAAACTCTAATATTTCGAAATCCTTTTTAGTGGATACTCACTATCCTTCTAGATGCATCTATATCCATTATTTCTGATTATCTTACTTATTTCTATATTAAAATAGCTCTTTTTGAGGATTTCTCTTCATCTCTCTTTTTATTTTCCTTATTGGAATATCTTTTAAAATTAGGAACCTTATGGATACGAAAATCCACCAAAGATAACTCAATTATACCTCTTTCCACTTATTTCCCACATTTTATCATTATTTTCAATTTCTTTCTTAATAAAGAAATATTTAATTGATCTTTTCTTTTCTTGTTACATTATCTTTGCAACTTTGGACTCCTTGGAACCTAAGGAACCCAAGAGGCACGAAATCCACTCTTAGATTATATTCTTCTGCCTTCTAGAGGTTTCTACATCTTTCCTTTTCTCCATCTCTTATTAATAATGGAGTTTCTTTTGTCTTATCCTTGTTATTAGGCTCAATAGCCAATAAAGCCCACAAAACAACCCGCAAGGCTATTGTAAATGAAATCTTTTATTCAAAACAAATTATATCATTATTTGTTTAAATATATTTAATAGGAGAAATTACATTTCTCACCCAAAGAACTGAAAATTTGGGGTTGTAACATCCTTCCCCTCTTATAGGAATTTTGCCCCCAAAATTCCACCAGGAACACCAACAAACAAGATAAGCCTTTCTTATGTCCATGATGGCTCCCATGTGGACTCACCCTTTCCATGGTGCTTCCCAAGAACCTTCATCATCTCATATTCTTTCATCTGATTTCTCTCTCACCTTGGTATATCGTACCCTCATAGGTGACTCAGGACATTTCAGCCTCTCATAAAGATGAATAGGTTCAGGGCTCAACACATGGCTTGGGTACCTCACATAGTTCTCTAGACCGGACTGATGGAACACATTATACATCAAGTTATCCTGAGGGGTTAGGCTAAAGATAACCATATCCACTAATCCATCTCAAATGGACCATGCAGCCGGGACTCAGCTCTCTTAGCTATAACTTAGAGGGGTCAGATTTTTACATCACATACTCTCCCACAGTGAACTGCATGTCAGTCTACTTTTCATCAGCTCACGACTCATGTCACCCATGGGCTCACTTTCAGCCATTGCACGATCAAAGCGACTTCATCTGCACACATTGTGGTCCTTTTCCTAACCTTTGCGAGGTCCCTTCACCAACATCATCTTAATTAAGTAGTGAATGACACAACCTCCCTTACAGAGCTTCTTTACATCCCAATACTGGCTATGGTGGTTATCATCACATCTTACAGAAGACAAGAACTGTCTCCATGTATCACCCTGAACAAGCACACATGCTCTTATCAGACCCTCTAGTCTGGATTATACTAATAATTAGTTAGGGGTGATAAATTGTACTAACATCAAAATCTTCATGTACCTACTTCCACCACATGGAAGTGAATCTTTAGGTTATACTCAAGAACTTTTGAACTCGCATCATGGTGTAGTTGAACCATTTTTCTCATATGTAGTTCAACTGGATTTGTCCCTTGAAAGTATTCTTTCATTCTCATGTCATCTAGGTAAGGCGATCTACCATAACCCATATTGCATCTTGACCTTCCTTGGTCTAGGGGAGACTTATCACAACATCCATAGTGCAAAACTCCCATTCCCTCTCGGGGACTCTTCATCTGCTATACCAACACTTTATTTTACTAGTGTTCATCCTTCACCTTCTGGCTTGCATGGCGACAAGCCACATGCAACTTCATCTTAAGCATCCAAAGTACTACTGTCACTTACTATCTTCATAGTACCATGGTGTATGATGAACTTAAAATCATGATCTCATGTATGTCATGATTCCTCAAGATTGATTCTTCGGAAACCCTAAACCACTCTAGTCAGAGTTTCATCACCTCCATTTCCAAAGAAGTGCATCTGAGGTTCTACAACCATCCTTTTATTGTATCAAGGTCTAGGCTGGCTAACCAAACAACTACTAACTTGTTCAACAGATCTCATTACATCCGAGTGTTAGCCCAAACATATGTCCTTTTTCAAAATTTGGGCTAGAAACTAACAGCCTCTTCTAGCCTCTAGCTAACTAGGCAGATGCATCTCAACCAGAGCATTAATTATCACCTCACATCCTTATTTTTTGAAAACATACACCTCCATGTATTTCACTTATCATCTCATCCCAGACTCTAAGTCTATCTTCATCAAGAAACTATGAGCTCATCCTCTTGATTTTCAAACTCAACCTTGTATAACTCATAACTCATGATAAAAACATCCTCATAAGATGACTTCCTTATTTCTCTTACTATTTGTAAACCATCCACACATCGTTCACTCCACAAGGGTATTTTATCATCTCTGTCCTCATACCTCATAGCAATGTTCCAACTCACATCATCTTTATCCTTGGTGTATGGCATGCGTATTGTCCTATCTCTCACTCCCATAACAAGAGGAAATAAGCATTTGGTTGCAGTCCAAATACAAAGTTCTTCCTATTCCAAGAGTAGAGATGGTACATCCCACCTTTCCAGTACACCTTCAAATCTAAGTTGAAACGTGCAACTTATGTCTCAACAACACAATCATCTCAATATCAAAGTTACTTCCATGGAAAACTGGCCTCGAACCTACTTGGGTCACCACACAATCCTTGGTCATCTCCTCTAGGTCTATAGGGTGCTGGCACTTTTGGGGTCATCCCTCTTCCCTTATGCATCCAGAGAGTTCCCTACTCATTTTCCCTTTGGGTCCCATGAGTTCATGAAGGTGACCAATCCCCTAACCCATGGCCCTCAGACAAATATAGCTGTTACCTCCCGACCCTATGGTCATGTGCAACTAGGGAATTAGGCAACTCCTACTTCCATCGGTCTTATCCCTACTGACCCTCAGATAGACTTAGGATTCTAATATAGTACATGTCCAACTTAGAACCTTACCCATGTCTCCATCATCTCTCTCTGCATTCCAGGGCTAACTTTCATCCTTTCATAGGGGTCATGGCGACCTGCCTACCTTGGTCAGTCCCCATACCGGTTACCTCCATGGTAACACACCCACATGAACTTAGAGATGGTTTTCTATGGGTCTACAGGTTCATTCTCATACTATGTACTTTTCACCTAGCTTCTCAAGATCCTATGAGACCTCTTTAGGTTACCTCAAAACCAACAAAACTGGTATACACCCTAAAAAAGGGTCCCTCTCCCAGGATGGGAGGAAACTATCTCTTGATAGCAACAAAGGTCACAAACGTCCTTATGTCTAGGGTTTACATCCACCTGAGCATGCTTAACCCTAGCATGCTACTAAGGCACAAGCAGACCACCTACTAAACCATGCTAGGTCATATTTGTACTCATTCCTCAACATTGGATCAAGAACACACCTTCCCATGTCACCAACTTAGTTGTGAGGGATTCATCAAACATACCTTAGACTTAAGGGGTTTCCCTTTCCTCTAAACATGAGTAGTGCCATGCTTGAATCTATAGAAACTCAAATCTCATCAGGAGAATTAGGTACACCACTTCCCCTCTTAGGCCTAGGAACCCTAGGTTTACTTTTTATATGTCCAACTGCATGCTCAACCTTTTAACCACAAACCAAGCATGTACACGGTATGACATGCCCTTCCTGTCATCCTTCTACTCTAGTAACACCTCAAAGTTGAGTCCTCCTCAAGGACAACCAACTAGATGTAAGGCTTCACAACCTCTTACTAAGCCTCTTCAGGGTCTAAGGACCTCTTCTTCCCATCTCAGAAGGTAAACACCTATACCATAGGCACATAGCAATCTCATCCTCCCTCTAGGGTTTGGTTCCTCTAAAGGCAACCAAGATACCATCAGCCTCCAGGAAACATGCATGAGGCAACCACAACCATCCACTTAGGTTGCATCATCCTCAACTCCCCACTATTCCTCAGATCTTAGAGTCTAAGCTTCCAACCTTCTTGCTTGGGTCCTTCTCTCTTTCTCTAGAGCTAACTCCACAACCAACCTTACTACCAGAGGTCTTCTCCCCATGAAGGATCAAACACACAACATACCCCTACATGGATGAAGCCTATGTTCAAACTTACGTTCGTTCAATATTATCTAGAGATCCTCATGCTTATCTCGTAAGCCATCCAACATACTCTCCTGGCCATAGTTTCAACCTACTGCCCGCACTACTGACGTACTTTGGGTGAATGTTATGCCCTACTCGCATAAGCCCATAGGGTTTCTGTAACATCCCTGACCTGGGATATGCTTAAACCTAGTTGTTTTGCTTAATGAAGTTGATTATATGCTCTCTCTTATCTCTCTCAAAGTAATTAAGGCTCAAGAGGAACTTATATTTCAATTTTAGTCCTTTTTGAATAATGTTGAAATAATGTTTTGTTAGTTTTGGACTAAAGTGAAAATTACTCAAGTTGAGGGGTTAACTTGCAAATTGTACATGATACAATGTTTCTCATGTGTTGAAGAATCATGGGAATGAGTATGATGCAATAGTATGGCTTCTAAAAGCCTGAAAAACAAGAAAGAGCATGTTGAGCAATGTTTGTGCATTAAAACCTAGTTTTGGTGTAATGTGCAATTTACCCAAAATCTAGGGTTCAATATGAAAAATACCACTTCAAGAGGGTGTGGCATCAGGTATAGAAAATAATTTGAGAGGGGTGCCTCATTTGAATCCTTTTGAAGGAGAGAGAATCTTAATATTAAAATAATTAAGATTTAAGCATAATTGAAACCCTAATTCAATTTAATGCAAAAATGATTACATTAATTGGATTGCCCTTCAACCAAAACTATAATGGTTGAGTTTTCTTATGTGTGGACGTCCTTGTGCCTTTAAAAGGCAAAGGAAATATCTATGTGAGTGGAGAACCCACTCACATTAAGAAAAGAAAAAGAAATATTCACTCACTTATGTATATTATTATAATATGATTTAAGGTGCTTAGTTTGTTTTCCTTTAAATCGTGGATAATTGAGAGGAATAAGAGGCAAATAGGATAGCCTCGTCCTTAAGGAATATAAGGGGGCATATGGCAAGAAATTTGAGGAGATAATTCCTACTTTCTCTCTCTTAAATGAATTTTCAATAAAATTCATATATAAGCTCCTTTATCTTTGAGGTGAAGGGATAATTTCGAATCCACTTTCACTTATTGCTTGCAAAAACGACCAATGGAGATTGGAGCAACAGTAGGACGGCCCCCAACTTGTTGGTAAGCTTCTTGACCTTCTTTCACCTTGAATTCATGGTGGAAATCACAAAACAATGCATGATTTCTTCTCTATTTCACTCCATCTTCAATCCTAGCCAATCTTTTCACTCTGAAGCTTGATGACGAGACTTGTGAGGGTTTCAAAAGCTTCTTACACCATTTTTGACGTGAATCTCAAAGCTTTGAAGCTCAATTGAAGGCGGTTTATATAAATTGAACCCTTGAACTTTGTTATTGATTCCATATCTTCATCAATTGTTGATTCTTTCTTTGTTTCCAAAATTTTATTTGGTTGATTGATGCAATCACCAAGAAAATCATAGCAAGCTTTATTATGATGAAATCATCATAAGCACACACCTCCACAAATATCTATTGCAAACGGTTTCAACATTTGGTCGAAATAGTTTCACCAAACTATTTGGTGACCAAACAATTTGCAAACCGTTTGAAGGTTTGGATTCCAAACCGTTTGGAGTGGTTGATCGTTTGAAATGGTTGAACATTTGAGGAAATATTCTGTTGTACTTGGATATTTATCCAATGGTTTCAATTGGTTTGATCTTGAAGGTTTCAATTGTGAATGATTCCTTAAATGCAAACCCTAATCGGGTTGAGTGTGGAACCCTTAAGTAATTGAATCAATTTTTGGGTTGATTAGCCCAAATACTCTCAAGACCATTTGGAGGTCAACTATGACCGTTTAGAGGTCTATGGTGGTGTATTATTGGATGGTTGAAGATCCCTGATATCAAATTGATGTATAATCACTCGCTCAATTGATGATCGATTGAATGATGCAAACTCTAAGTGAATTTTATAAATTTCAATAATGGGATGAGTCAAACAGTCTCAAGACCATTTGGAGATTATCCAAATGACATCAAGACCATTTGAGTTCAAGTCATGTCATGGTTTGATGATGATCCAACGATTTCAATTGAATTAGTTCCACAATGTCAATCATTGATGGTTCTTCGATTTAAATACCATAATTGATGGTTTCTTGATTATAAACCTTAGTTCAATTGGGTTCAAAACCCTAATTGAAGGTCCAAGTGAAGGGTGATTCAATGATTCAATTGAAGAACAAATCAGTAGTTCAATTGATAGAGGGTTTAATGATTGAAACCCTAAATTGATAAGTGTTGAAAGACCTTGTTGGTCCATTCAGTTTTGAGAGGGTTTGGACCCAACGGTCTTAAGACCGTTTTAGTTGAAACGGGCTCAAGACCGTTTGGGTCCAGCCAAGTGTTTTCAAGTAAGAAATGTCCATACCGTTTCATTATGGTTTTGCTTAAACAATTTCTAACCATTCAATGTCTGAGTGACTAAGACCGTTTGGGGTCTACGTGACCAAGAATATTTGAGGTTCAATTGGTCAAACCATTGGACACCTAAGGTGACTAAAGGTCAATTAACTAATTGATTATTAATGATGTAAATCAAAGGTGCTTACAATGATTATACCTTTGAGGTACTAGGGTAATTAGTACCTTGTTGAGTGGTTAACTCTTGATGCTTATGAAAGAAATGATTTGATATTTTGTGGCAACCTTTCATTGAAGTTGTTTGGACCTAATATAATTAAGATTTAAGTAATTGATATCCTAGAGAGGATGAGAGAAGAGGAATCCCTACATGAGTGACAATCATGTAATGGTTAAACCTCAACACTTTCAACATGAACATAATAAGTAATCAGGGTATGATCCTTTGTAAAGAGATCATGAAATCTTAATTGAGAAGGTTGATGAAACCCTAATTAAGGGTTATGTCAAGTGAAAACCTAATTTCAGGTGATGCTATGTGAAACCCTAATGTAGGGTGATGTTATGTGAAACACTGATATATGAGGATGTTATGTGAAACCCATATTTATGGGAGATGCTATGTGAACCTTAATTTATAAACATGGAAAATCCTATTCCTTATAATGGAATAGTGATTAATATATTGACAAGTGGAACATCTAAAGAGGTTGATAGTGGATATCCTTATATCAATAGTTCCTAACTCAAAGATGAGTCCATGTCATTAACAATGGTTGTATTTTATAAATACAGTGACTTGTGACCAATACATTACATGATAAATGTGATGAACTGGTGTATAAAGTATTATGATGGGAAATACCCTAATACAAGCTAAGTGGATGAAATCAAGTAAGGTAATGGTGATGAGGGAAGTGATACATCAAAATATGATAGATATCACATCCAACACCTCAAGTGTGATATACCTTAATGTATTTTAAATCCAATATATTTGGATGAGTGACACATGAAGTGTGTCATGTCAGTTGTTACATTCAGATGTAATGCACTTTGATAAGTATAGGCTAACGTGCCTTATGAAAAGGTTAATCCAAATCAATAGACTTTGATGCAATCATATTCTGGTAAAGATGAGAGAGAAACTCATACTTTGTGTTGATAATCCATTTAATGATGGATGATGAGAATAAATAAGTATGATTGAATACTTATGTTATCACTGTTGGCTCCTAGTTGTGTGGAGAAATGAATTAAGGTTTGGTCATTAATAACATGATCTTAAGAACCTAAATGGTTATTTGTGGAAAAACCCTAAAGTAGGGTGATGATATACAAGAGGAATCCTAACCCTAAAAAGGGAATAGTGGTACTACCTTGTGTTGTATGGTGCTGATACGAAAGCATTATAACTGTTATCATGAGTACTAATCATGCATGTATGTTGAGATGATAAGCATAGCCAGGTATGAGCTATGATACTCTTATATTGAAAATGTTTTATAGGCCTTTACATATTTTGTCACTTAGTGAGAGGTAATCTAAAATTAATGAGCCATGTGTGCCATATGATGTTTTAATTATTGAAATTGTTTATGGGCTTCATAAGTCATAATATGCCTTGTTGTCTACTAAGAGATAACAAGAGATGAATTAAGCTTTGTGTGTTATGTGGAATGCTTGTGTAGTAAGAATCATGCTTACCTTGGTTAAATGACCTGAAGGTATTAAGTTACATGTTATGTGGTAACAAGTATTCTATGATGAATTAAGGGTTTAAATACCCATATTCTATAATCATGATGATGAACTTGTTAAGAAATGGAAATGTGTTTGATGAGATGAAGGATTAAGATCCCAATACTTTGTTAGAAGAGTATGGCTATAGGCCATGACTCCACAAAACAATCCTAGGCATTAGCTGTGTTTTCTAAGCTTGAAAAGAGTATATGTTGTGGCTATGACCCTATAACGAAGATGTCAATTTACTTTGGCAAGTTAATTGCAGCCTGACACATGACGTGTAAAATATAATCAGTTGTGTAGTGTATTTGCATAAAGTTGAAATGCGAGAAACATTAGTTGATATTATACTACTTAGTGTAGCAAATAAATGTTATACATGTTCTCCATATTCCTTATGGGATAAGTGATATGATGCTCTATCAGGTTACAACTGCAATGTTTTAGATAAGAATCATGTTCTAATCTGTTAAACAATGAATTAACTGTTGTTAAGCAATTATGATTCCTCTATTCAGACTTATCTTATTAATCTACAATAATAATGTTTCTAGAGGAGAGTTATATCTCTCACTGGGGAAATTTTACAATTGTCTCACCCCCGTGGGAATCACATTTTTAGGTGGACGCAGACGATGAGGCAGGAATCCTTCAATAGGTGGAGAACAACAACAGCAGTAGTAGGAACAGCAGTAAATTCTCAGGTGGAGACACTGGATGATATGTCTTGTATAGATGTACATAGAGTCCTATGTGTCGTCTCTATACTCTCAGGTCCTCGGAGTAGTAGTTAATGCTTTTGAGATTTTGGCTTAGTGCCTCGAGATATCATACTACCTGTGTTTAGTGTAACAGAGTAGTTGATGCTTGTAATCCTCAGAAAAAGATGATACATGACATGTACTTGTGAACAAGTATGTAATTAAGTTACTCTGGTTCTTTATGAAAGAGTTTTCCTATGTGTGGATCTCTTTGTAAAATGGTTTTAATTTTTAGTGATTTTTGGTAATCCACTGCTTAGTGATCGCTTCCGCTTAGTTAATAATGTTTTATTCGAATGATGCATCACACTTTAGTGGTATCAGAGCACTAGGTTTGTTGAGTCTACAGAGACATAGGACTAAGATGTTGAGTCTGTTCTAGTGTCTTCCAGTTATTTGATAGTGACTTTTGCTCATATAGGAGGAGGAGAAAAACTTGAAGATGTCTAGAACACATGAAGAACACGCTGCTGATAGAAGTGTTGTTGCACCAGGAGGAGGTGTAGGAGACCAGAATAAGGAAGGGACTGTACCTGAACAGCCCCAGATTAACCCAGCTACGATAGAGAATCCAACCTTCCATACCCTATTTAGCCAATTTATGGCAACTGTGACACACATGGCAGACAAGATGCCACCACCTGCACCTAGGGCACCAGCCTACAATGAGGGGTATGGAGCCGACAAGACTTTTGAGAGACTTCACAGTGTTGGAGCCATAGATTATTCTGGTACAGCTGATCTAACAGATGTTGATCTGTGGTTGACGGAGCTAGAAAAGGCTTTTAGGATCCTTGATATTCCTGAAGCCGAGAAGGTAAGACATACAATGTACCTCCTAAAAGGAAGTGCTGGTCACTGGTGGATTATAGAAGAAGATAAGAGGCCATGTGAAGAAATTGGATGGGAGGTATTCCGATGAGAGTTTGTCAGTAAATACTTCCCTAAGACATATCTAGATGAGAATATCTCTCAATTTGAGAGGATCAGACAGGGATAGATGAACGTTAGCGAATATGGAGCTAAGTTCATGGAGCTATTGTGGTTTTGTCCGCATATGACAGTTAATGATGAGGAAAGAATTCGGCGTTTCGAGAAGGGATTGAACGCTGAACTGACCACTCCTGTGTCTGGTTTAGAGAACAGGGAGAGGTTTTCTACTTTTTTGGAGTCGGTAAGGAGGATAGAAAGATCTGAAATTGAGAAACGACAGGCTAGTGGTAACAAGGTGTATACTCAGTGTCAGGGACAAAGATCTGAAAGTTTTAAGAAGCTGAGATTTTCTGCATCGGCAACACCATCAAGATTCAATACCAAGATGCATTGGGTGTCAAGTAGGGGTAGGGACCGTAGTTTTGCTCCTAAAAGAGCCCCTAGCATAGCATCAACATCGGTGACTGGTTCTCACAGACCCTATTTTGCAACTAGGATTTGTTACCAATGTAGACAACTGGGACATCTAGCAAAGGATTGTCTAGATGGGAATGTAATGGTGGCTCAACCCCAGGGGTAGAGTCAACAAGGCTCACAAAGGAGATAGATTTCTAGTAACAATAGAGGACGTGGACAACCGTCCCGAGCTAGTTCATCAACACCCAATAATAAAGCACAGGGTCAACAACCAGCAACTGCTAGGATCTATGCAATGAATCAATCTGATGTAATAGTCAACCCTCGGGTTGTGACAGGTCAGATGAAATAGATTCATTCTGATATTTCATTTCATTATTCTATGTGTTAAAAATAAGAAAGTAGTTGTTTTTGAACTCCCTTTGACTAGTCCTATAAGGACACAAGGGAGAGGAGAACATACATCTTACTCAGTGTTCCTTAAAATGCTTTATAATCTCTCTTATATGTGTGTTAAAAGATGAGATATAGAAGTGATGCCTGAAGAAAATTCAAGAATGAAAAATCATTTGTGTATAATGATATAAAAAGTGAGGAATATGATAGCAAATAAAGTGCATACTACCTAATCTCAATACTTGTATACCCTGGCCAGGTATATGATTATTTGAGATAAGGCATGTATGAAACTCATAGACTGTTATCTTTCTGATTACTCTGAACAAGTAGTCATTCTGAAACAATCTAGTAAGTATAATGAAATAACCTATGAAGTGGTAAGTGAAATTTCCTAATTACATAAGGAAGTGCTAAGTGAACTTTCCTAATAACATAGGAAGTGCTAAGTGAACTTTCCTAATTACATAAGGAAGTGCTAAATGAACTTTCCTAATAATATAGGAAGTGCTAAGTGAACTTTCCTAATTACATAAGGAAGTGCTAAGTGAACTTTCCTAATAACATAAGGAAGTTCTAGGTGAACTTTCCCAATTACATAGGAAGTGATAAGTGAACTTTCCTAATTACATAAGGAAGTGGTAAGTGAACTTTCCTAATAACACAAGAAAGTGCTAAGTAAACTTTCCTAATTACATAAGGAAGTGCTAAGTGAACTTTCCTAATAACATAAGGAAGTGCTAAGTGAACTTTTCCAATTACATAGGAAGTGCTAAGTGAACTTTCCTAATTACATAAGGAAGTACTAAGTGAACTTTCCTAATAACATAAGGAAGTACTAAGTGAACTTTCCTAATTACATAATGAAGTGCTAAGTGAACTTTCCTAATAACATAATGAAGTGCTAAGTGAACTTTCCTAATTACATAAGGAAGTGCTAAGTGAACTTTCCTAATTACATAAGGAAGTGCTAAGTGAACTTTCCTAATAACCTAAGGAAGTGCTAAGTGAACTTTCCCAATTACATAGGAAGTGCTAAGTGAACTTTCCTAATTACATAAGGAAGTGCTAAGTGAACTTTCCTAATAACATAAGGAAGTGCTAAGTGAACTTTCCTAATTACATAAGGAAGTGCTAAGTGAACTTTCCTAATAACATAGGAAGTGCTAAGTGAACTTTCCCAAACAAATAAAGGATTGATGAGTGGATTACCTATGTTAAATATATATGTTTTCCCTTTTATAAACAACCTTAGGTAATGATAGGAGTATGATACTTTATGTTTCTCCTTTCATTTACATGACAATCAAATAAGTATTATGACAGTTGATGTACTTGGATTAGAAATAGCCCATTGATGGATACTTAGAAAAGTATCAGTTTGCTTTGGACTTTGGTTTCAAGATAATGATATATGGAACGAGCAATGTCCTAAAGTGAAAGAAATACTTTGTGCATGTGTACCCTTGGTGGTAACAACAAGGAATCGAATATGATAAGGATGAGATGTGTTCTCAATATATATGATGAATACCAAAGTAAGGTATTTATGCGGGTTACCTATATTGGTCAACTATGAAATCAATCTAGTTACAAAAAAAATAATATGAACATCATATGTTAGGGGTTTATGTGCATAAATATAAACATTGATAAGGTTGAACTAATGGAAGGAACAAGTGTAATTATGGTGGAAAAGGTTATCAAGTTGAAAATATTTTCTTAGAATAATCATGTGTGGAAGAAATTTGTGTGGATTAAAGATCTATAGTATTTCCATGATACTGAGATGATATTTAAAGACTTGATGACATGAGTAACAATTATCTTTTGTTATCTGGGATTTCGGGGACGAAATCCTTGTTAGGGGTTTATAATTTGTAACATCCCTGACTTGGGTTATGCTTAAACCTAGTTGTTTTGCTTAATGAAGTTGATTATATGCTCTCTCTTATCTCTCTAAAAGTAATTAAGGCTTAAGAGGAACTTATATTTCAATTTTAGTCCTTTTTGAATAATGTTGAAACAATGTTTTGTTAGTTTTGGACTAAAGTGCAAATTACCCAAGTTGAGGGGTTAACTTGAAAATTGTACATCATACAATGTTCCTCATGTGTTGAAGCATCATGGGAATGAGTATGATGCAGTAGTATGGCTTCTACAAGCCTGAATAACAAGAAAGAGCATATTGAGCAATGTTTGTGCATTAAAACCTAGTTTAGTTGTAATGTGCAATTTACCCAAAATTTCGGGTTCAATATGCAAAATACCACTTCAAGAGGGTCCCTCATGATTCTTGGAATCAGGTAGAGAAAATAATTTGAAAGGGGTGACTCATTTGAATCATTTTTAAGGAGAGAGAATCTTGATATTAAAATAATCAAGATTTAAGCATAATTAAAACCCTAATTCAATTTAATGCAAAAATAATTACATTAATTGGATTGTCCTTCAACCAAAACTATAATGGTTAAGTTTTCTTATGTGTGGACTTCCTTGTGCCTTGCAAAGGCAAATGAAATATCTACGTGAGTGGAGAACCCACTCACATTAAGAAAAGAAAAAGAAATATCCACTCCCTTATGGATATTATTATAATATGATTTAAGGTGCTTAGTTTGTTTTCCTTTAAATCATGGCTAATTAAGAGGAATAAGAGGCAATAGGATATCCTCGTCCCTAAGGAAGAGAACGAGGCTTATGGAAAGAAAGTTGAGGAGATAATTCCTACTTTCTCTCTCTCAAATGCATTTTCAATAAAATTCATATATAAGCTCCTTTATATTTGAGGTGAAGGGATAATTTCGAATCCACTTTCACTTCTTTCTTGAAAAAACGACCAAGGGATCTTGGAGCAACAGAAGGACAACCCCCAAACTGTTGGTAAGCTTCTTGACCTTCTTTCACCTTGAATTCATGGTGGAAATCACAAAACAATGCATGATTTCTTCTCCATTTCACTCCATCTTCAATCCTAGCCAATATTTTCACTCCAAAGCTTGAGGACGAGCCTTGGGAGGGTTGCAAAAGCTTCTTCCACCATTGTTTATGTGAATCTCCAAGCTTTGAAGCTCAATTGAAGGTGGATTATATAACTTGAACCCTTGAACTTTGTTATTGATTCCATATCTTCATCAATTGTTGATTCTTTCTTTGTTTCTGAAATTTTATTTGGTTGATTGATGCAATCACCATGAAAATCATAGCAAGATTTGTGGGTTTATAGATTGATGATGATGACATCATCATAAGCACACACCTCCACAAATATCTATTGTAAACAGTTTTAACATTTGGTCCAAACGGTTTCACCAAATCGTTTGGTGACCAAACGGTTTGCAAACCGTTTGGAGGTTTGGATTCCAAACTGTTTGGAGTGATTGACCATTTGAAATGGTTGACCATTTGAGTAAATATGTTTTTGTACTTGGATATTGATCCAATGGTTTCAATTGGTTTGATCTTGAAGGTTTCAATTGTGAATGATTCCTTAAATGCAAAACCCGAATCGGGTTGAGTGTGGAACCCTTAAGTAATTGAACCAATTTTTGGGTTGATTAGCCCAAACGGTCTCAAGACCATTTGGAGGTCAATCATGACCGTTTAGAGGTCTATGGTGGTGTATGATTGGATGGTTGAAGATCCATTCTATCAAATTGAAGTATAATTACTAGCTCAATTAATGATCGATTCATTGATGCAAACTCTAAGTGAATTTTATAAATTTCAATGATGGGATGAGTCAAATGGTCTCAAGACTGTTTGGAGATTATCCAAATGACCTGAAGACCGTTTGAGGTCAGGTCATGTCATGGTTTGATGATGATCCAACGATTTCAATTGAATTAGTTCCACAATGTCAATCATTTATGGTTCTTCGATTTCAATACCCTAATTGATGGTTTCTTGATTATAAACCTTAGTTCAATTGGGTTCAAAACCCTAATTGAAGGTCGAATTGAAGGGTGATTCGTTGATTCAATTGAACAACAAATCAGTAGTTCAATTGATAGAGGGTTTAATGATTGAAACCCTAAATTGATAAGTGTTGAAAGACCTTGTTGGTCCATTCGGTTTTGAGAGGGTTTGGACCAAAAAATTTTAAGACCGTTTGACCGTTTGGAGACCCAAGTGGTTTCAAGTAAGAAATGTCCATACAGTTTCATTATGGTTTTGCTTAAACAATTTCAAACCATTCAATGTCTGAGTGACTAAGACCATTTGGGGTCTAAGTGACCAAGAATATTTGAGGTTCAATTGGTCAAACCATTGGACATCTAAGGTGACTAAAGGTCAATTAACTAATTGATTATTAATGATGTAAATCAAAGGTGATTGCAATGATTGTTCCTTTGAGGTACTAGGGTAATTAGTACCTTGTTGAGTGGTTAACTCTTGATGCTTATGAAAGCAATGACTTGATATGTTGTGACAACCTTTCATTCAAGTTGTTTGGACCTAATTTAATTAAGATTGAAGTAATTGATATCCTAGAGAGGATGATAGAAGAGGAATCCCTACATGAGTGACAATCATGTAATGGTTAAGCCTCAACACTTTCAACATGAACATAATAAGTAATCAGGGTATGATCCTTTGTAAAGAGATCATGAAATCTTAATTGAGAAGGTTAATTAAACCCTAATTAAGGGTGATTTCAAGTGAAAACCTAATTTTAGGTGATGCTATGTGAAACCCTAATGTAGGGTAATGTTATGTGAAACCCTGATATATGAGGATGTTATGTGAAACCCATATTTATGGGAGATGCTATGTGAACCTTAATTTATAAACATGGAAAATCCTATTCCTAATAATGGAATAGTGATTAATATATTGACAAGTGTAACATCTAAAGAGGTTGATAGTGGATATCCTTATATCAATAGTTCCTAACTCAAAGATGAGTCCATATCATTAGCAATGGTTGTATTTTCTAAATACAATGACTTGTGACCAATACATTACATGATAAATGTGATGAACTGGTGTATAAAGTATTAGGATGGGAAATACCCTAATACAAGCCAAGTGGATGAACTCAAGTAAGGTAATGGTGATGAGGGAAGTGATACATCAAAATATGATAGATATCACATCCAACACCTCAAGTGTGATATAACTTAATGTGTTTTAAATCCAATATATTTGGATGAGTGACACATGAAGTGTGTCATGTCAGTTGTTACATTCAGATGTAATGCACTTTGATAAGTATAGGATAAAGTGCCTTATGAAAAGGTTAATCCAAATCAATAGACTTTGATGCAACCATATTCTGGTAAAGATGAGAGAGAAACTCATACTTTGTGTTGATAATCCATTTAATGATGGATGATGAGAATAAATAAGTATGATTGAATACTTATGTTATCAATGTTGGCTCCTAGCTTTGTGGAGCAATAAATTAAGGTTTGATCATTAATAACATGATCTTAAGAACCTAAATGGTTATTTGTGGAAAAACCCTAAAGTAGGGTGATTATATGCAAGAGGAATCCTAACCCTAACAAGGGAATAGTGGTACTACCTTGTGTTGTATGGTGCTGATACGAAAGCATTATAACTATTCTCATGAGTACTAATCATGAAGGTATGTTGAGATGATAAGCATAGCCAGGTATGAGCTATGATGCTCTTATATTGAAAATGTTTTATAGGCCCCATAGGCCTTTACATATTTTGTCACTTAGTGAGAGGTAATCTGAAATTAATGAGCCCTGTGTGCCATATGATGTTTTAATTATTGTAATTGTTTATGGGCTTCATAAGTCATAATATGCCTTGTTGTCTAATAAGAGATAACAAGAGATGAATTAAGCTTTGTGTGTTATGTGGAATGCTTGTGTAGTAAGAATCATGCTTACCTTGGTTAAATGACCTGAAGGTATTAAGTTACCTGTTATGTGGTAACAAGTATTCTATGATGAATTAAGGGTTTAATACCCATATTCTATAATCATGATGATGAACTTGTTAAGAAACATAAATGTGTTTGATGAGATGAGGGATTAAGATCCCAATACTTTGTTAGAAGAATATGGCTATAGGCCATGACTCCACAAAATAATCCTAGGAATTACCTATGTGTTCTAAGCCTGAAAGGAGTATATGTTGTGGATATGACCCTATAATGAAAATGTCAATTTACTTTGGCAAATTAATTGCAGCCTGACATATGATGTGTAAAATATAATCAGTTGTGTAGTGTATTTTCATAAAGTTGAAATGTGAGAAACATTAGTTGGTATTATACTGCTTAGTGTAGCGGATAAATGTTATACATGTTCTCCCTATTCCTTATGGGATAAGTGATATGATGCTCTATCAGGTTACAACTGCAATGTTTTAGATAAGAATAATGTTCTAATCTGTTAAACAATGAATTAACTACTGTTAAGCAATTATGGTTCCTCTGTTCAGACTTATCTTATTGATCTGCAATAATAATGTTTCTGGCAGAGAGTTATATCTCTCGCTGGGGCAATTTTACAATTGTCTCACCCCCCTGGGAACCACATTTTTAGGTGGACGCGGACGAGGAGGTAGGAATCCTTCAATAGGTGGACAACAACAAAAGCAGCTGTAGAAACATCAGTGAATTCTTAGGTGGAGACACTGGATGATATGTCTTGTATAGATGTACATAGAGTCCTATGTGTCATCTCTGTACTCTCAGGTCCTCAGAGTAGTATCTAATGCTTTCAATATTTTGGCTTAGTGCCTCAAGATTTCATATTGCCTGTGTTTAGTTTAACAGAGCAGTTGATGCTTGTAATCCTCAGAAAAAGATGATACAAGACATGTACTTGTGAACTAGTATGTAATTAAGTTACTCTGATTCTTTATGAAAGAGTTTTCCTATGTGTGGATCTCCTTGTTAAATGGTTTTAATTTTTAGTGAATTTTGGTAATCCTCTACTTAGTGATCACTTCCGCTTAGTTAATAACATTTTATTCGAATGATGTGTCACAGTTTCTATAGGTTCTTCACTAACCTCATCATCGAAGGAGCTATCCTTCACTCTAACATGCACAATTATTTCTAGGGTTGGGTTGCCAAAGGTTTTAGGTCATCCAACCTCACATGGCTCATATCATCATGGGTATCCAAAAGCATGTCCACACCCCTGGTCTATCATGATATCTAACTCATCATGCCATCTCTCTCTAACCACCACTTAGGGTTAGGGTTAGCATCATCCTCAAAGGATGTTCTAGGTATATCCTTATAATGGAGGTCTCTACCTCCAAGACTAACTTTCTCCACTCATCCTCCTGACAAGGAGGTCTTAGCCTCAGGTCTCTCCTAATGGCATGACAACATATGTCATATGACCTAAGCATTTAGCTATTCTTTAGTTTACGCTTAAACTATTAATCTTATGTCCATGACATCTTATTTACATGCTTTTCATTAATTTGGTGGAGGATTTCTTAAACCCTATCAACTTTACTCATACCTCAAGAGGGTGAGGAAGAGAGAGAAAAACCCTAATCCTTAAAATCCTTAACAACATTTGAGTTGAGAAGGGATGAACAAGATGAGAGAGTCCTAAAGGTATCTTATTTTGAGTCAAATCCTGAGACATTGGCCAGGCAGTCACACCAATCTGGGAGTCCTCGTATTCTGACTAGCAGTGCCGAGGAAAATCTTGCCAGCCCCCAGACGTGATCCTTTTCTAGACACCTCTGTCTTTCAGAAAATCCTCAAATAACTCCCTTCGGTTCTACAGAGTTTGTAAAATTTAATAATTACTAAAGATTAGATGAGGAACCAATGCTCTGATACCAAATGTAATGACCTCACCTCCCGGTAACCCCCAATTAAGGGAGACCCAAAGGTCAGAGTCATAATCCCAATTAATTGGATCAAAGGTTTGACAAATAATCAGTAATAATAATAAAATTCTACCAAACTATACTAAAAGCTGGAATAAAAAAAACATTGCATACCTTTTTCAAAGACTTGGATATCTAACTTCTATCCACATCTAGACTCTATTCTAACTAATCCTCATTGCACTTTATTTCTTAATTTCACGGTATGCCACTTTACTGTTTGTCCTTTTCAATATGTACCTAAAACGCCGACAAACAAAATGTCAGTCAACATATAGGAATATGCCGGTATGTGGGGACAACTAAAATTTTGGAGATATGGCTAACAATCTAAATATCACAATCAAGTTAATTAATAAGACAGATTACATTTTCAGTATGATATTCTCCACCGCTTTTACCCTAACCCTGGCATACCCACTATAGGGTTTCTCTATTGCTAATGACTGAAGGTCACCTTCTGAATCCTGAGCTTGGTGCCTGGGGTCACCTCTCATAGTGCCCATTAGTCATTCTATAAAGACCACCTTCTCAATCCCAAGCTTGGTGTCTGGGGTCACCACTCATGGTGCCCATTGGTCTTCCCTCCTAGGCTTGACCTTTTGGTATCATCCATCAGGGTGGCATGTAGGTGCGAGAATACACACTTCTATTATTATTGTGATAATCATAGTGACTTTATGATTTTTAAGTATGAACGTCCAAACTGATAGGTTGCATTCAATGCAATGAATCATCCAAAAAATCTTTGGGAAACTAATGTGATTAACCATAATTAACCACATACCTATCAGGATGATTCGAGACAGAGTTAATCCAATGAATGCAAGAAATCCAATAGGCAAGCAAGCACATAAAGAGATCCTGAAATATGCATACAATTTCCTATCATTGATCATGCCATCAAGATCTATTAAACCTAGCTTACTTCCTAGGGTTTCTAGTCCACTTTTAGGGTTTCCATTGCGATTAGGGTTTCACTTCATTTATACTATTTTAAACCCTAATTTTATGCAATTACTCACAAACCGTAATTATCTCATCTATTCCTCATGAAAGATATTAAGGCTACCTTTTAACAACATATAACCTTAATTTCAGATTAAAGGCACAATTAAACATCAATTAAGTCCATTATACCGCTTTTACATTAAAACTACCATTTTTATCCTTTTAATTCATGACAAGATCATTAGGCCCAATTATCACCTTTGGTTCCTTTCAAATTAATAATTATTAGTTCATTATGGTCTAATTCACATATGAACTCTATTTATCATTAATTCCACCTTTATCCATTAGAAAACCCTAACTACTATATTAAGGGTATTTATCCACAATAGGAACTTTTATACTCGAAATAGCTTAGAACCATCATATCTCAGCTTTATTCATGAATTTGAACAACTAAAGCAATCAAGAGTCACAATTACTAACATTAGGGTTTCAAGGCCCATTAAAGCCTGTTTATGCACATGGAATTCTAAATTAAATCAAATATGTGCAAAGTTCATCCTTTGTGTTCTTAATGTACCTTTTTATAATTAACAGGCTAATATCAACTCTAATCATCCATAAAACCCATCTTAAGTACATTAATCATCTCAATTTAGGGTTTCTTAATCATTAAAGCATTTAAGTTGATAACTTCCACTACTTTTCGCATTGTAAGAGGAATTAGGCTATAAAACCATTTTAACAGATTCCTCTCATTTTTCTGAGCAAAATTCATGTTTTACATGTATCGATCCGAGCTACCAATAAAAAGATATAATTTTTGCAATATTAACTTACTTGGACCAATCAGAAGATGACACGTCCTCCTTCTCCATGCAACACAACTCATTAGGAAAACATAAAACAATGACCGTTATGCCCTCATTTAAGTGATGGTTTCTTCAGCCCACGGAAGAGCATTTTTGTCCAACACATGTTTGGTCGTCTTCAAGCTCTCGACGCCCGACCTGACACTGGTTGCAGCCCTATGCGGGGCTGCCCATCCATTCCCCAGGGCCCGACGACTACCGCCACTCCTTGCCCTAGCTCCACCACATCCCGCCGCAACTGGGGCACCACCCAGCTCGTGGCCTAGGTGGCTAGTTCAGGAGAAGCCGACCTACAACATGCAACCATCCAGTGGCTGTTGCGTTAGGGCTAGACCAAAGCAACGACCACCAAGCCTTATTTCGGGGGTGTGGGAGCATCGAGCTTCCAGCAAGACCCCTCCATGACTCTCGTTTGCTCCAGGGTGTCTCTACCCATCACGGCTAGGGTTTGCATGGAAAGAACAAGAAGAAGAGAGAGAGAGAGTTTTGTGGGATTCTCTTAAAATTGAGCCAAAGGTTCTACCCCTTATATAGGGGAGGGTATTAATGCCCTAAGATGCTTTCCCACGAAGAAACAAAGCCCTTTTCCAATAGGAATATGATTCCTTCATTAAGAAGCAAGTTTCTCTCTCTCTCTTAAATATTGTTTTGATATTATTTATTCTTTGGATATTTAGGAATTCGAAAATTATCTCATTTTATTCTATTTGTACTTGGCTTTTAATCCATTGGCACAAACTTATATTTTCTTTTAGTAGAAAATACCTCCTTTTTAACAATACCACCACATCCATTAATTATGCATCACATTATCCTCCCATTTTGTATTATTTGTATTTTCTCTTTCTTTTTCTCCATTAGGGCTCGTGGGACCCCAAGAAACTCTAATATTTCGAAATCCTTTTTAGTGGATACTCACTATCCTTATAGATGCATCTATATCCATTATTTCTCATTATCTTACTTATTTCTTTATTAAAATAACTCTTTTTAAGGATTTCTCTTCATCTATCTTTTTATTTTCCTTATTGGAATTCCTTTTAACATTAGGAACCTTATGGATACGAAAATCCACCAAAGATAACTCAATTATACCTCTTTCCACTTATTTCCCACATTTTATCATTGTTTTCAATTTATTTCTTAATAAAGAAATATTTCATTAATCTTTTCTTTTCTTGATGCATTATCTTTGCAACTTTGGACTCCTTGGAAATAAGGAACTGAAAAGGCACGAAATCCACTCTTGGATTATATTCTTTTTCCTTCTAGAGGTTTCTAAATCTTTCCTTTTCTGCATCTCTTATTAATAATGGAGTTTCTTTTGTCTTATCCTTGTTATTGGGCCCAATAGCCAATAAAGCCCACAAAACAACCAACAAGGCTATTGTAAACAAAATCTTTTATTCAAAACAAATTATATCATTATTTGTTCAAATATCTTTAATAGGAGAAATTACATTTCTCACCCAAAGAACCCAAAATTTGGGGTTGTAACAATCATCTTCTTTACCATGGTTTGTTAATGATTACAAGAATTTGATCTTTCATGGTCCTAGAAGTCTCATTGATAATCTCACTACAAATGGACAAATAGACAATGATGAACCTATGATTCATGGAGACAATATGGTAGGACAAGATGACTTGGAAAGGCTTTTGAGAGAGGCATTAGGAGTCCATATACAAATGTCAATGATGCAACTAACACTAAAGTTGATGAAGGGGTCACATTTGATGATCGTCATGTTGATGACTTTAATGATCAATATGTTCATAATGGAGATACTCTTAGAGATGACGTGAAATATAGAAATATGGTGGAACTTTCTAATATCGAACTGTATCCTGGGTGTAAAAAAATTTCAACACTATCATTTGTTTTACTACTCTTCAATCTAAAATGTATGTTTTGTTGGCCAAACAATTCTTTTACTCAGTTGTTGGAACTTCTGCTAGATGCCTTTCCACAATTGACCTCATTCCCATCTTCTTACTATGAAGATAAAAAAATGATTAAGGACTTAAACCTTGGATATGAAAACATACATGTGTGTCCAAATGATTGTGTGTTATACTGGGGTGAAAACTCAAATAAAGAACGGTGTAATGTGTGTCAAACTCCTAGGTGGATCGCACAAAAAGGCAATTTAGAAGATGGTGGCAAGGATGCTAACACAAATTTGAAAGGGACTCCAACAAACATTATGAAGTATTTTCCTCTAATTCCAACACTGAAAAGGATGTACATGTCCTCCAAGATAGCATAAGATATGATATGGCATGAGAAATGTCATGTGAAAGATGGAAAATTAAGACACCCAGAAGATCCATTGATGTGGAAAGAGTTTGATATAATGTATCTAGAATTTTCTTCAGACCCCCATAGTATGAGGATTACCATTGCTAGTGATGGTTTCAATCCCTATGGGATACAAAACACAAATTATACTATATGGCCAGTCATTCTCAATATCAATAACATGCCACCTTGGTTATGCACGAAATCACATTCCTTAATCTTGTCTTTGATAATTCCAGGAAAATTTAGTCCAGGAAATGATATTGACATGTACATGCAACCGTTGGTGCATGAGTTGAGATTGTTGTGGGACGGAGTGGATGCATTTGATGGTTATGCAAGAGAATCCTTTAAAATGTGAGGCGCTTTAATGTCTTCCATAAGTGACTTCCTACTTATGCTATGTTATGGGGTTGGAGAACCAAAGGCTATCATGTGTGTCCTCGTTGTGCAAAATCTACTCATTCATACCAATGTGGTTCAAAGATTTGTTATGGTGGTCATCATAGATGGCTACCAGATGACCATCCTTATCATTTTGAGGGCGCATTATTTGATGGGACTAAGGAGTACATACATTCACCAACTCCCACAACTGGAAGTGATGTTCTATACGCACAAGAACATGTTCATTATATATATGGAAAGGCTCCAAAGAGACTTGTTAAGAATAGAGGAAGAAAACATGGAGATGCAACAACTAGTTGTAATAATGTGGATGCAGATAATGATGAAAGCATTGGATTATGGAAGAAAAGAAGCATATTTTTTTATCTTCCATATTGGGAGTATAATCCATTTCGTTATAACCTTGATGTCGTGCACATCAAGAAGAATGTGTTTGAAAATGTTCTTGTTACACTTCTAAATGTTGATGGAAAGTGTAAAGATGATGAGAATGCTAGAAAATTCCTTGAGGAACATAATATAAGGAGGTCTCATTGGCTCCAACCGCAACAAGATGGCAATTTTTTTATGCCTCCAGCTCCATAATATATGTATGTCTTCAAATGAAAAGGAACGTTGCTTATTAGTCTTATCTAAGCTTAAAGTTCCTGACGAGTATGGTTCCAATCTTTCTAGATGTGTTAACTAAAAGCAATAGAAGTTAATCAATCTTAAGAGTCATGACCATCATGTCCTTATGCAACATATACTTCCTATAGCTTTGTGAGCATCTGGAGCAACATAAGTGACTGATATGTTGTCTGATTTGTCATATTTCTTTAAATCATTATGCTCTAAAAGTATTGATCCAAAAAAACTAGATGAACTGCAAACAAGTATTGTTGAAACACTTTGCCATCTAGAAATGAAAATTTTTCCTCTCTTTTTTACCATTATGGTTCACCTCCTAGTTCATTTGGTTGACCAAGTCAAGTATGGTGGACCCGTTCTACATGGATGGATGTATCCCATTGAATGGTTAGAAATTATTTATGCCCCTTCATTTATTTTTTGATTCAAAATGGAATCTTTATATTATTAACTATGTTGGCATTCTTCTAGGTATCTAGGTCGACTAAATGGTTATGTGAGAAATAGAGCTCAACCAGAGGGTCCCATTGTAGAGGGCTATGTTTTAGAAGAGATGATTACATTCTGTTCTTGGTATATGGAAGGCACTGAGACAATCTTTAGTAGACCAAAAAGAAATGATGATAATATTCAAATAAGGTTGTATACTTGTTCAACTTAGGAGGACGTCATGTTGGGGCTACAAAAGTTGTCTGTCTTGATGAAAACAATATGTCTCAAGCACATTGTTACGTTCTACTCCATTATGAAGATTTTGTGAAAGACCTGAAAGAGTAAGTTGTTTTGTTCTTGCTGAAGTACTTCATAACTAATAAATAAAAATTATCTAACCCATATTGTATCTATAGAGGATTTTTAGACCTAAAGAGAAAAGAGTGTCTCAAAAAAGGAGTAAGAGTTGATCAAGCATTAGAAGATAACTGGATGCTAGAAGACTTTGTAAGATGGCTTAATTCTCAAGTAATATCAATATGGTCCTAAATTTTAAAAGCTAAATTTGTATTTTGATTAACTTGTCAAATATCTCTTCAACTATATTAGGTACCAAATATTGATGTGAGCAATAAAGAAGGAGAGTTAAAAATGGCCTTAGCTCATGGAATGAATATATATGTTAAGAGTTTCAAGGGCTTTATGGTCGATGGATACAAGTTCCATACAATGGACTGTGAAAATTACAAGAAGACACAAAATTCTGGACTCATGGTTGAAGCTGATGGGAATCCTTATTACGGGAAGCTAAAAGAAATTTATGAATTTGACTACTACGGGACTTGCAAAGTGGTGTTGTTTCGATGTAATTGGGTAGATATTACATCGCCGAGAGGGTTCAAGATCGATGGAAACGGTCGCACTTGTGTGGACTTCTCTAAGTTGATGCACACTGGCCATTCATTGAAGGATGACCCATGCATTTTTTCATCTCAAGCTAAGCAAATGTTTTATGTTGAAGGTGAAATGGAGAAATCATGGTTACATGTTGTTGAATACAAGTCAAGAGATGCATTTGATGTTGGGGTGGCCCTTTAGTTATATTCATAAGATTTGTTTTCTTGAGAGATTGAATCTATCCTTTCAATTCTTTTAACATACAACGTGGGATTCTTATTTCACTTATAAAACACTTTTGTTTTGGTGTCACATGCATTCATTTCAGCTAGTTTCTAGCTATTGGTTTTTTTTTGTTTATTGATACTAATTATATTTGATATAAGAATTGCAAATCATTTGTTTCAGTAGTTTGTTTTTTTCTATCCTCTATTCTTTTTTGCTATTTTCCGTTGTTCTTTGTAGAAGCATCTCTATCAGATTCATTCTGAATTATGAGGATCCAAAATCACATTTTTTTACTGTAAATTTAGTAATTTTGTCAATATGTTTAAGCTCATGATTTGATATTTCATAAATTAAAAGGTTGCACCAGTAATTCCAACCTATTTACATTCATAATATGACCATTTGGGTATCATGTAATATTCAATTGCTTATCTAATGATTATACTCATGAATAGAGTGAAAAATGTGGCAAAGCAAAAGAACTGTAGCAAATCTCACATCAGGTAATCCAAATATAAATGGCAATGAAAATCAATATGCGTCATGTCTTCCTGGAGATCCATCAAGAGAACCAATGACTCAATCAGTCCGACATGCTAGTCACACTATTTTGGAAGAAAGTGACGACTCCCCACAAGTTGTAACTTAATCTAATGATGTGGCATGGAATGAAAATATAACTTTTGATGAAGATGATCTTATTGAAACAATAGGTGATTTTGTTTTCTTTTTTATGTATATAAAATGTCATTCACTTATCAAGTATACACATAACATTTCTAGTTGTTGTAGATTCTGAAGGAAAAATAATGAGAAAGAAAGGGAATATTCCAGTGTCTTAAGTATGGGTTCTTGACTCTGGTCTAAAAATTATCGTCAAATTTAATAAATCCAAACAACAAATCGGTAAGGGAGGGAATTTATTGGTGAAATTTGTTAGAGAGGTGGCAAAATAGGGGGGGTCTTTGCCCACTTGGAGAAACTAGCTGGATCCATATGCATGACTGCTATAAAGTAGATATGGTAAAATTAACTCAGGTAAGTAAGTAGATTTTATATTCATGCAAATTATTTTACTATTTTAAAGTAATGATATCTCATTTCATATGTTCCTTTCTGCGTGAGCTAGGGGAAGTTTCATATTCCTATCGACTTGGATATTGATAAGATGATTCTATCACATGTGAAAGGAAAATGGAGAACACTCAGGCATAAATTGAAAAAACTTTACTTTGATCCAAACAAGACAGAGAAGAAAATTGCAATCCAAGTGCCAAATAATGTGATCAAAGAATAGTGGGTGCACTTGGTTAGCTATTGGTTTTCTCCTACAGGAAAGGTAACCTTTACCCTTTACTAAATAGAGAGAAATGGGTGCTTCATTATCCATTTATTTAAGCATTGCTTTTTTATTTGTAGAAACTTTCCTCAATAGGAAAAAGATCCCAGTCTCAAAAAGTTCATCATCATACTACTGGTTCAAAAAGATTTGCTCATAAGAAACATGAGTTTGTAAGAGATCGTACTATCAAATTGCAATGTGGGATGAAACAACATAAACAACATTAGTTAATCATTTATTTTTCATAGGAAAAGAAAGAAAAGAGAGAACCTAGTATTTTAGAAGCATGGAGGCTTACCCATGTAAGGAAAGATGAAAGCTATGTGGATAATACAACCACCAAAGAATTTGTGGTTACTAATGTTACTTAAATTTATTTTGAGATTCTTCGATGTGAAATATCCAAATTCTAACTTATATATCATTGTAATAGACTGATAACATTTTGATAAATTGGTACAAGAAATTACTGAGAAGTTGGTAGATGAACGTCTTATTGAGCAACTAGGAATTTCCAAAATTGTTACAGAATATGACGTATTTAATGAGATGATGTATGACGATGAGAATCCTAACAACCGTTTGGTTGGATATGGCCACGGGGTGTCTCGAAGTCAAGTATTTGGATTGAAAGCAAATTTGAGGAAGTGTGTTTCTATAGAGGACTCTTTTTATGTTAAAGAATAGGTTGATTCTATTGTGAAAGAGAACGATCAACTAAGATATGCACATGCTGATTCACAATCCCAATTTAATGAAATGAAATCCGCACTTGCAAGGAGTGGCATTGTGCTTAATATCTCTACAAGGACGAATGACAGTGAAAGAAACACCCAACATGAAGATGTAAGTACCCTTATATAACAATAGTTAATCCCTTTTCCTCTTATATTCGTCTATATATATGTTTATATATACTTTTTCTCTATTCAATTTATTTTTTTTGTATGCCACTACATAATTTTTGTTACTGTTTTTAGATTTATGCATCAGCTAATATGTAACTAGTGTGCCTTGATTGTGGTATATGTATCCTACTTATAATTTCAATGTAATAAGTAATTCTTATATTCATGATAAACACACTAAGAAGATTTGTGGGCATAAATGTTTCCCCTTGAATTTATGTTCTCAGATGTGACTTCTCAAACTAAGAATGTTCTGATGAACTCTGAAGTGAGCTATGATCTTGGTTGAATCAATTTGCTTGCAAAGATTTTTCTGATGTCTCACTTTGACTATGGAATATTTATACATTTGTGAGTATGTTTTACGGTCTAATTTAAACTGATTTAGAGCATGATTGGGAGGAAAACTACTTGTGTACTATGTGGATGACTGAGCTAAAGATCATTTATTTGAATATGTGAAAAATGGAAATTTAGGAGGGAGTAAATGATGATAAAAAAATACATGTTCATGATGCTTAATGAGAGGGTCACTTTGGGCTGTTAGAATATGTGTATTGCAGACTGGCATGTACACCAACTTGCCATCAAGTTATTGAATCAGATAGATTTTAGTAAGGAAAATATTGGTTTTATTACATATCACTTGAAATATGTCTATATATATATACCCAAACCAAAGTGAAATTGTTAAAAAAGATTCATGTAGCTAAACCGAACACGGCTATAATTGACTCGTTTAGATGATGTTTGTGATGACATGGTATTAGATTCATCAAAAATATAACTCTAGATACTGGATTACGATACATTTTCCACTTTTGGATGATGAATGACACCTCATTTTCCTATTATGGGTATTCTCATCTATGTTTTACTTGTTAATTCCTCTTTTTTATCATCCTTATTATCTTGTTTATTTCTTTATTGGTGTTCCTTCTGCATTATTATCACAACCTATTTCACACCTTAATGAAAAACCAAATTAGATCCCTATTTGTGCTATCAGGGAAAATGTATATCTGAGATGATATACACTTTGCTTTTTGTTGAAAGTTATTGCAATCCATAGGTAGGAGAGAAGGGTTGTTACCCATGATCCTAATTCAAGGTGTGTTTTGAGGGACATATGTCCCTAATTATTGTCAAAAGCTACTTCATTTGTTGTTTCCATTACTTTTAACATCCGTCAACCCCTAACCACCTTCTTTGGTAGTCGAATCACCCATTTTCTTACACTTTAGTGAGGAGATAAGAAATCAGTTGGAATCTTGACTTATGAATCTAGGTTTGGTTATTATTGGATATGGTTTGTGAGTTCTCATGAGTGGCTCTTGTAGGAAACCACACTTCATGCCTCAAATTCCCAACTGCTAGTAGAGTTGCTATCTAGGTTGCTATAGTCTCGTCCATCACAATCATCTCCAACAGGGCCCATGACTACAACCATGTATTTTTTCTCTACTACTTTTCCTTCAATTATCACTAGCAAATAGGTTCACTGAGGCCCATATCTTTTGCCCCTATTTCTTTTAGACAACATGACCACTTTTTTTATTCTAGGTGCAATCTTGATGACCAGGAGGACCAACAATTGTTCACAAGACATCTTTAAAGGGACCATCTCCAATACCTATGGAAGTGGATAAGTTGTTTTGGTAGTATGAAAAGGATAAGATCCCCTCCTCATCTTTACTATCATTGTTTGGTATATCAAAAAGGTCAGTTCCCATTGGTTGCTTCCCTATTTAGGACAATAGACCCTCAAAGGGGCTTCTTGCTACTATTTTACAACTATTGTTGTAGAACTTTAGTTGATTGCTATGTGCAATAGTAACAATCATGAGAAAAAGAATAATAAATATAGAATATTTCCAAGGGTAATTTCTCATGCATGCTTAACACTATATATAAACGTTTGTTGGGCCTAATGCATCACAAGATCTTTTGTACTTATTTATAATAATGTGTTGTCTTAAGTACACCATGTGATAATAGTATGTCTGATACACATTTGTTATTCATAATAAAATTGCCTACTACTGTGGATTTTACTAATTTTGACCCACATCCATGTGACGGCATACTACTGTTACCCATTTTCTATTCATATTAAAACAAGACAACATTTGCTATTCATATTCATATTCAAATTCCCTACTACTACAGCTCTGTCAACTTACACACATTCACGTGGAAGCCTCAAACAAAGTATAATAAACAGTTGTAGTTAGCTAAAAATAAAAAATGTTCCAAATTAGCTAAAAATAGATTTTTTTGTCAATTCTTATCAAAATACATATCATTATGGTAGTCTTTGTTGTGCTGAATAGCACTAAATTAAAAAAAGTATAGTCAAGACGTAATGTTATACCAGAGTAATCTACAATAATTAGGTAACAACAGGTGGACTCCTTTTCCATCAACAAGGTTCCATATTCTGGTGATATGTATTTGTCACCCCTACTGCAAAGAGATCTGCAATCCCCACATGAACTGTATGGTTAGTTCGTGTGAAATAGCTCTTCTAGTGGGAGTAACCGAATTACAATACAATTCAAAAAATCCAACATAATGATTGGACAAACTTATTGGATCAAAAGTGAATACTTCATGTCACATCCAAGATGCAAGAGTGATCACCATGATTGTTGGAGGAATGGCCACTTCAGGTCCCAAGTGTGAGTAGCCAGCGAGGCCACAACACCATATGTAGGTAGTCATGCTTTTCACGAAGGTTTCCAATTCATAAGCAAACCGCCCCTTCGTATCAGATCTGTTCTTGAGGCGCACACCACTGTCTGAGTATTCTAGACATGTCGTGATTTCCACCTAGATATCGTCACATTCATTCATCGATCCTATGTGACCAGAATTCTGATGCTACTTGTTACGACCCCGCCTCTCGGTAACCCCCAATTAAGGGATACCGAAAGGACAACGCCGTTAACCAATAACTCGGATCAAAGGTTTGACAAATAATTATTAACAATTATTAAATTCTACCAACTATACTGAAATATGGAGAAAAATAAAAACTTTTGCATACCTTTTAAAAACTGGGATTTCAAAACTTCTATCCACACAGATACTAATCTATCTAATCCTCCTTTGCACTTTAATTCTCATTTAGTACCACATATGTCACTTTACTGTTTGTTCTTTTCAAGTACCTAAAATGTCGACAAACAAAACGTCGGTCAACCGAAGCTGGTATATGGGGGAAAACACTAATCATGCGAATATGTTAAAAACGTAATCATTAAATTAATCATTTAACAACCAAGATTACGTTTTAAGCCATACTACTCAATCCTTACCTATCCCCTAACTCTGCGATATCCCTTGTATGCTACCTCTCTTTAGGTATCTTCTTACCCCCATGGACCTACCTTACAAGTAGCCAATACCTAGGGTAATAGAGTCGCATGGAACTACCCAAAGGTAGCCCAATATCTAACTCATGATGACTTGATGGTCCTACCCCATTAGTAGCCATTTACTAAGTCATCTAATGACCTGATGGACCTACCCCATTGGTAGCCATTTACTAGGTCAACTATTAAGCCACAGAGGGGACCAGGATCTGAGCTAGTAGGAACATATCTTATGTGATAGTCATATCCACATTATAGTTTGCATGAATTAAATTCATCCAATAGTTAATTCATGTCATCGATGAAAACTTCGAAAAACCTCAGAAAACTAACTCGAGATATTCATAAGCGTAACCACATACCTGATTTGATGATTTCACAAGTATTAGGTAATTCCATCCAAGAAAGCAATCCAAGCAAGCAATTCAACAACCACATAATTCCTGAAAAGAATATGTACTCTATTTATTACACACTTTATCAAGAATTTACTTTATTGACTTGGATTCACTTTCTGGGGTTTTTGTATCCATTTTAGGGTTTTATTTTTCAATTAGGGTTTCCCTTCATCTTTTACCATATTAAACCCTAATTTTATGCCATTACTCAAAAACCCTAGTTATCTTATCTATTCTTCAATATTAAAGTTTTCTCAACAACATATAACCCTATTTCCATATTTAAAGGCACATTAATCATCAATTAATTTCATTAAGCTTCTTTTACATTAAAGATACTATTTTTATCCTTTTAATTCATGACAAGATCATTATGCACATCTATCATTAATTCAAAGTTCATTAGGGTCTAATTAACATATGAACTCATTTTGCCATCAATTCTACCTTTTATTCATGAAAAGACCCTAATTACTACATTTAGGGTATTTATCCATAATTAAGGACTTTCATATACAAATAACTTAGAACCATCATTTAACAATCATATTTTCACATTTTTCAAATTAAATATGATCTTATCTTCTTTTACCCTAAATTAGGGTTTCTAAATTATTTAATCATTCTCATATGGGGCAAAAACCCTAAATCATGCAATTTTACATCTAGATCAAGTTCGAATCTAACATTATCATTCAATAGGTTATTAATACTTCAATTAACCCATTAAGCATTCTAGATTCAACCTTTACTCACAAAAAGGGTTTTTAACTTGATTTTAATGCACTTTTCATCAACTTATTGTACTTTTGCAATTAGGAACTGAATCAATATTTATTATCATTTTTATTGGTTTTCGCTCGTTCTCCTGATCAAAATACATATATTATTTGTATCTATGTGAGCTATGGTTCATGAGATATGAATTTATCAAAAGATACCTTTTTGGACCAACCAGAAGCCGCCACGTCACCTCATGCATGCAACACGGCTAGCTTGGGTTTATAACCGAATTACGAACTTGCCCCCGTTTAAGTCATCCGTTGTTTCAGCCCGCCGAGGGGCAAATCCGTCCAGTGCACCTGGGTCATCTTCCTCCTCCGAACAGCCCTAACTGGTCGTCGATAACAGGCCTTGCGTGGGCTCTCCCCTCTCCCTGGGACCTCGAAACTCACCACTGCTCCTTGCCCTATGTCCGTCGCCCCCTTGCGCACATGGGGCACTGCCTGGTCGCAACTAACGTGTCCATTCTCTTGCCCGTTAGGCCAGGTATTTGCGGTCGACGCTGCAGCCTAGGCGCTGCTGCTGTGCCAGCTCTAGGGCACGGATCTGATGGCGAAGCTCCTCCTTGGCACTGTGGCACACCAGGATATCATCTCACCCCCTTAGTTCCCTCTCTTTCCATCATTCTCCTGGTGGTACTTGGGGTTAGGGTTTGAAGACGAAAATAGAGAAGAAGGTGGGAGAAAGAAGAGAAGGATATGTGGAATCCTTATGAACTCGACCCTGGGCTCTACCCCTCTATATAGGGGTGGGAAACAAAGCCCTAGGTCGGCTATTCATGAGATCTAAGTCTCTTCTCTACTAGGAAAGTATATTCCTTCATGAATAAACAATCTTCTCTCTCTTTCTTATTATTCCTTTGATATTCTTTATCCTTGATATATTAGAATTTCGAAAATCTCTTCTTTTATCTTCTTAGTACTTGCCCTTTATTCTAGTGGCATGAAATTATATTCTCTTTTATTAGAAAATACTTCCTTCTTATCCTTCTCACCAAATCCATTAATAATGTATCACATTATCCTCTTATTTTACAATTTTAGTATTTTCTCTTTCCTTCCTCTTTATTGGGACTCCTTGGACCCTGAGAAACTCTATTATTTCGAAATCCTTTTTATTGGATACTCATTATCCTTCTAGATGCATCTAAAGGCATTATTTCACTTTATCTTGTTTATTTCTTATTAAAATAACTATTTTTGAGGTTTTCTCTTTATTTCTCTTTTACTTTCCTCACTGTCATTCCTTTTAATATTAGAAACCTCATGGATACGAAGTTTCACCAAGAAATCTCATTTATGCCTCTTTCCACTCATTTTCCACATTTTATCATTATTTTCAATTTCTTTCTTAATAAAGAAATACTTAATTAAACTTTTCTTTTCCTATTGCCTTCTCTATGCAACTTTGGACTCCTTGGAACCCAAGGAACCCAAGAGGCTCAAAATCCATCCTTGGATTACATCTCTTTTCCTTCTAGAGGTTTCTACCTCTTTCTTTTCTCAAATATTCAATTATTCATTTACTAATTGAATTTTCTTGTTATTTGGGCCCAATAGCCATTAAAGCCCACAACACAATCATCAAGGCTATTGTAAACAAAATCCATTTATTCGAACCAAATTATATCATTATTTTTTCAAATATCTTTAATATGAGAAATTACATTTCTCACCAAATGAACCCAAAAATTGGGGTTATAACATCCTTCCCCTCTTATAGGAATTTTGTCCTCAAAATTCTATCAAGCAAATAAACAATCCAGGATAAGACTTTTCCATGTCCATCAACGGCCCCTACGTGACTTTACCTTACCCATGGCACTTCCAAAGAACCTTTATCATCACATATTCTTTTATCTGAGTTCTTTCATCCAGGCGTCTATAAACTACACAGGTGACTCAGGCCATTTCAGCCTCCCATAGGGCGCACTAGGTTCATTGCTCAGCACATGATTGGGTACCTCACATAGTGTTCTAAATTGGACATCTAAAACTCATCCCACATTACTTTATCCTGAGGGGTAAGGTCAAACTTAACCTTCTCCACCAAACCATGTCAAAAGAACCCATGCATCGGGACTCAGCTGTCTTAGCTATAACGTAGAGGGGTCAGATTTTCATGTCACATATTCTCCCACAGTGCACTGCATGTCAGTCTACTTTGCATCTGCTCATGACTCACATCATCTCTAGGCTCCTTTCATCCATTACATGATTAAAGTGACTTCATCTACACGCACTGTGGTCCTAACCATCACGTGGTCCTTTCACCAACATCACCTTACTGAAGTGGTGACCGACGCAACCTCCCTTACAGAGCTTCTTATAAAACCTGATACTGGCTATGGTGGTCATCATTACATCTTTCATAGGAAAAGAACTTTCTCTAGCCATCACCTTGAATGAGCACATATGCTCTCATCAGACCCTTTAGTCTGGATCATACTAACCATTATCTAGGGGTGATAAATTGTACTAACATCGAGTTCTTCATGTACCTACTTCCACCTTATGGAAGTGAATCTTTAGGTCAAACTCAAGAACCTTTGAACTCACATCATGGTTTCATTGAACCATCTCTCTCATGTGTAGTTCAACTAAATCTGTCCCTCGACAAAACTCTTTCTTTCTCATGTCATCTAGGTAAGGTAATCCACCATAACCCATATTGCATCTTGACCTTCCTTGGTCTAGGGGAGACTTATCACAAAATCCATAGTGATGAACTCCCATTCCCTCTCGGGAACTCTTTATCCTCTATATCATTGCACTGGGTTACCGATGTTCATCCTTCACCTTTTATCAGGCATGGAAACATATCACATGCAACCTCATCTCCAACATCCATAGTACTACTACTACTCATTATCTCAGTAATATCATGGTGTAAGGTGATCTCAACATCATTATTTCTTATATGTCATGATTCCATAAGATAGATTCCTCAGAAACCCTAAACCACTCTCATCAATATTTCATCACCTTCCTATCCAAAGCATGCATTGGAGGTTCTACAACCATCCTTTCATTGCATCCGGGCCTAGGCTGGCTAACCAAACAACCATTAACTTGTTCCACAGATCTCGTTACATCTGAGTATTAGCTAAACTTATCTCCTTTCCAAACTTAGGGTTAGCCAAACAACCTCTTCTAGCTTCTAGCCAAACAAGGCAGGTATATCTCCACCAGAGAATCCATTACCACTTCACATCCTTCAGTATTAGGTAATATTGAAGATATACTACCTCCATGTATTCCTCTTAAGTCTCATCTCAAACTCTAAGTTTATCTTCATCAAGAAAACTTTGGGATCATCCTCTTGGTTATCGAACTCAACCTTGTATCACATGCAGATTCCACACAGCTCATGCTAAAACATTCTCATAAGGTGCTTATCTTAATAATCTTATCGTTTGTACCTATCCATGTATCATTCACTTTACCAGGGTATGTTATCTTCTCATTCCCCATATCTCGTGGCAACGTTTCAACCCACATCATCTTTATCCTTGGTGTATGGCATGTGTACTGTCCTATCTCTCACCCCCATAACAAGAGGAAATAAGCATTTGGCTGCAGTCCAAGTACATAGTTCTTCCTGTTCCAAGAGTAAAGATGGTACATCCCACCTTGCCAGTACACCTTTAAGTCTAAGTTGAAACGTGCCACATATTTCTCAACATCACATTCATCTTGATATCAAAGTTATTTCCTAGTCTTGAAACTTCTTAGTCCAAACACAATCCTTGGTCACCTCCTCTAGGTCCATGGGGGTACCGACACATTTGGGGTCTTCCCTCTTCCCTTATGCATCCAGAGAGTGCCCTATTCATCTGCCCTTTGGGTCCCATGACTTCATGAAGGTGATCAATCTCCTAACCCATGTCCCTCGGACAATGATAGTTGTTACCTCCCGACCCTATGGTCATGTGCAACTAAGGAATTAGGCAACTTCTACTTCCATCAGTCTTATCCCCACCTGACCCTAGGATAGAATTAGGAATATTTTCCATTTATAGTACATGTCCTACTTAGAACCTTGCCCAAGCCTTCATCATCTCTCTTTCTGCATTTATGGGCTGACTTTTATCCGTACATAGGGATCATGGCAACCTGCCTACCCTGGTCAAGCCCCATACTGGTTACCTCCATGGTAACACATCCACATGCACATAGAAATGGTTATCTATGGGTCTATAGGTTCATTCTCATGCCATGTACTCTTCACTTAGCTTCTGAAGATCCTATGAGACCTCTTTAGGTTACCTTAAACCAACAAAATTGATATACAGCCTACCAAAGGGGTCCCTCTCCCAAGATGGGAGGAAAACTATCTCTTGACAACAAGGTCACAACAGCACTTAGGTCTAGGGTTTACGTCCACATGAGCATACTTAACCTAGGAGCTACTAAGGCACAAGCAGATCACCTACTAAACCATGCTAGGTCATACTTGTTCTCATTCCTCATCATTGGATCAAGATCATACCTTCCCTTGTCATCAACTTAGCTGTGGGGGGTTCATCAAACACACCTTAAATTTAAGGGGTTTCCATTTTCCTCTAAACATGAGGAGTACCATGCTTGAAACTATAGAAATTTAATTCTCGTCCTGAGCATTAGGTACATTGCTTCCCCTCTTAGGCCTAGGAACCCTAGGTTCACCTTTGGGTGTCCAACTGCATGCTCAAACTCTTAACCACAAATCAAGCATTTAAAAGGCATGACATGCACTTCCTATCATCCTTCAACTCGAGCAACACTTAGAGTTGGGGTCATCCTCAAGGACAACCAACAAGGTACAAGGCCTCATAACCTATTACTAATCCTCTCCAGGGTATACAAAACTTCTTCTTCCTTTCTCAGAAGCTAAACTCTTATACCATAGGCTCATAAGTGCCAGAAGCCTCATCCTCTCTCTAGGGTTTGGTTCCTCCCATGGCAACCAAGACATCATCAACCTCTCAGGATCAAGCATGTGACGACCACTATCATCCACTTAGGTCGCATCATCCTCAATTCCTGACTTCTCCTCATATCCCGGAGTATGGATTCCAACCTTCTTGCTTGGTTCCTGCTCTCTCTTTCTAGAGCTAACCCTACAACCAACCTCACCATTAGAGGTCCTATCTACGTGAAGGGTCAACCTCAAAATCATGCTCCTACCTAGATGAATCCTATGTTCAACTTATGTTTTGCTCAAGGTTATCCATAGTTCTTTATGCTTATTTCATAAGCCATCCTTCATGCTCTCCTGGTCAGGGTTTCAACCCTTCACTCACACTACTAACGTACCCGGGGTGCATGCTATGCCCTACTCGCATAAGCCCATAGGGTTTCTAAGGTCCTTCACTAACATCATCATCTAAGGAGTTATCCTTTACCCTAACATGCACAGCCCTTCCAAGGGTTGGGTTTCCAGAGGTACTAGGTCATCCAATGGCTCATATGGCATGCAAGGCATATCCATCCAAACACCTGGTCTAACTCATCATGCCATCTCTCTCTCTAACCTTCACTTAGGGTTAGGGTTAACATCATCCTCTAAGGATGTGCCAGGTCTCTGCTTGCAATGGATATTTCTATCTCCAAGACTAACTCTCTTTATCTATCCTCCTGATAAGAAGGTCTAGCCTTAGGTCTCTTCTGAGGGCATGACAACTTATGTCATACGGCCTAAGCATGTATCTATTCTTTAGTTTGTGCTTAATCTATTAAGCTTATGTCCATGACATCTTATTTACATACTTTTCATTAATTTGGTGGAGGATTCCTTACACCTTATTAACCTTACCCATACCTCAAGAGGGTGAGGAGAAGAGAAAACCCTAATCCTTAAGGTCCTTACCAGTATTTTGTGATGAGAAGGGATGAATAAGGTGAGAAAGTCCTAAAGGTATCTTATTTCGATTCATACCCTATGACTTTGGCTAGGCAGTCACACGGATCTGGGAGTCCTCATATTCCGACTAGCGATGCGGAGGAAAATATTGCTAGCCCCCGATCGTGATCCTTTTCTAGACACCTCTGTCTTTCAAATAATCCTCTAATAACTCCCTTGGGTTCTAAAGATTTTGTAAAATTTAATAATTATTAAAGATTAATTGAGGAACCTACGCTCTGATACCAATTGTTACGACGCAGCCTCTCGGTAACCCCCAATTAAGGGAGACTGAAAGGACAGAGCCGTTAACCAATAACCCGGATCAAAGGTTCGACAAATAATCATTAACAATTATTAAATTCTACCAACTATACTAAAATATGGAGAAATTTAAAAACTTTTGCATACCTTTTAAAAAATGGGATTTCAAAACATCTATCCACACAGATATTAATCTATCTAATCCTCCTTTGCACTTTAATTCTCATTTAGTACCATGTATGCCACTCTACTGTTTGTTCTTTTCATTGTACCTAAAACGCCAACAAACAAAACATCAGTCAGCCGAAGCTGGTATGTGGGGGAAAACACTAATCGTGCAAATATGTTAACAACATAATCATTCAATTAATCATTTAACAACCAAGATTACATTTTAAGCCATACTACTCAATCCTTACCTATCCCCTAACTCTGTGCTATCCCTTGTATGCTACCTCTCTTTAGGTAGCTTCTTACCCCCATGGAGCTACCTTACAGGTAGCCAATACCTAGGGTAATAGAGATGCATGGCACTACTCGAAGGTAGCACAATATCTAACTCATGATGACTTGATGGTCCTACCCCATTAGTAGCCATTTACTAAGTCATATAATGACCTGATGGACCTACTCCATTGGTAGCCATTTACTAGGTCAACTATTAAGCCACAGAGGGAACCAGGATCTGAGCTAGTAGGCACATATCTTATGGGATAGTCATATCCACATTATAGTTTGCATGAATTAAATTCATCCAACAGTTAATTCTTGTCATCGATGAGAACTTCGAAAAACCTCGGAAAACTAACTCGAGATATTCATAAGCGTAACCACAAACCTGATTTGATGATTTCACAAGTATTAGGTAATTCCATCCAAGAAAGCAATCTAAGCAAGCAATTCAAAAACCACATAATTCTTGAAAAGAATATGTACTCTATTTATTACACACTTTATCAAGAATTTACTTTATTGACTTGGATTCACTTTCTAGGGTTTCTGTTTCCATTTTAGGGTTTTGTTTTTCAATTAGGGTTTCCCTTCATATTTTAACATATTAAACCCTAATTTATTCCATTACTCAAAAACCCTAGTTATCTTATCTATTCTTCAATATTAAGTTTATCTCAACAACATATAACCCTATTTCCATATTTAAAGGCACATTAATCATCAATTAATTTCATTAAGCTTCTTTTACATTAAAGCTACTATTTTTATCCTTTTAATTCATGACAATATCATTATATGCATCTATCATTAATTAAAAGTTCATTAGGGTCTAATTAACATATGAACTCATTTTGCCAACAATTCTACCTTTTATTCATGAAAAGACCCTAATTACTACATTTAGGGTATTTATCCATAATTAAGGACTTTTTTTATGGAAGCCAGGAGGCTATTTTATTCATCTTGCCCTCCTCATGCAAGCCAATACGGGAAAAAATTACAGTCTACTTGGTCAATGCGGGAAATAAACTTGGAAGTACTACTTCCATTACACTTATCTTTGATTAAAATGTTTTCGATACATTCTGGAGGTCTGGGCAGATCATAACACCCTGCAGGTGACTTATGGAATTCTTTGGCCAACTCGTCGGCCATGAGGTTGCCCTATCGTGGTCTGAAGTCAATTTTCCAGCCTCAGTTGTTTTCTAAACCTTGTTTGATTCTGTCCAGCAATCTCGCATACCTTGGAAATTCACATCCATCTGATTGAAGCATGTCAACAAAGCACTTGCAATCTGTTTCAACTATGAGGTGTGCAACGCCATTTCTTCTAGATAAGGTGAGAGCAATATCTACTCCCATGATTTCAGCATGAGTGGCTGACTCTGCCACAACGCTTCTAACATGCCCATCTATCCAACAACCTTCAGAATTCCGTGCTATAATAGCTACAGTGGCTTTATCATGCTTCCACGCAGCATCAATATTTATCTTGATACTACCTGGTGGGGGAGCTCTCCAACATTCACTAATGGTCACATTCTATTCATTCGATTCTTTTCTCCATGATTTCACAACAATGTGAAGATCATTTAGAATCTTTTGGACTTGTCTCTCTGCAGTAATCTGTTGGTTCTCGAAAACTTGCAGGTTTCGAGCTGCCCAGATGGTCCGACAGGTGACTAAAAATAGTTTCCTCCATTCAGCTTCTTGCTTCATTTGCGTGCTCAACCAGCAACAATCCTCCTGTTGGGTGAAAATGGCGAGTTTACCTCCATCCATAAGCTTACTCCAAACCTCCTTTGCATAGACACAATCTCTAAGAGCGTGAGCTAGTGTTTCCTCATGAGCTTTACATCTAGAACAGGTTTTGTCGCTTGCCATTTGTCTTCTGACTCTTTTTCTATTAGTCAAAATTGCATCGTGCATGAGTAGCCAACCAAAGAATTTGAACTGTGCTGGTAACTTAGTCTTCCACAGCGTATCCCATTCTCCCTCCACGGTGATATCTTGGTCCTTCCTCATGATGTTGTAGGCTGATTTCGTAGTGAATTTCCCATGTAAGGTGCCAGTTCAGACTCTCACATCAGATCTTGTATCAGCAGATGGAGGTTCAATCTGCATGATTTTCCTTACAAGTTGCTCGGGAAACCAGTCATCTAGGAATTCCCCGTCCCATTGCCCATTGTCAAGCACCACCGTTCTAACGCTCATGTCTTTGATAACTCCAGGAACATCACGCAAGGCAGTATTGACCAATTTAAAATTGGGTTGCACCCACTCATCTTCCCAGAAAAGAATGTTATTGCCATTCATCAGAATTAAGTACGAGTTCTCTATGATCATGTTCTTGCACTTGAACATGGCTGCTGCCAATCTGGAAAGATTTGAGGTTTTTCCGCCCATGTACTTATTGTATTTTCTCTAATGAACTTGCACCAGCTGGTCTTTCTATTAGATGATAAATCCCAAGTGTTCTTAGCCAAAAAGGTTGTGTTCCACTCCCTCATGGACTTGAGACTGAGCCCTCCTTCTTCTTTCCGGCTGGTGACCTTGTTCCAGGCAACTAGAGACATTGGGTGGGCCTTATGTCCTACTCCCCAGAGGAATATGCGTATACATCCATCTATTTTGTCGCATAATCCCAGCGGTAGAGCCACCGTTTGCATCGTGTAGGTGGGGATGCTCTCCAGAGATGATTTCGCCAGGCAACATCTTCCCACCAGAGATAGGCACCTTGCTGCCCACCCATTGACTCTGGAATCTATTCTCGTCAAGATATCTGAGTAGGTTTCTTTAGTGATCTTCTTATGTATGATAGGGACCCCCATGTATCTTCCTAAATCATCAGTTTCCCTAAACCTTCCAATTCTATTGACCTTCCTTCTTGTTCTTGGGGGAACACTTTCTGCGAAAAAAACCTGTGTCTTAGTAACTGAAATCATCTGGCCCGATGCTTCTTCGAACAACTTGAAACATTGCTTAATGGTCTTCATTTGGTTTCTCGACGCTTCCCCAAACAGGATCATTTCATCGATGAAGCATAAGTGTGAAATCCTGTGTCCACTTCTTTTCATTTTGAAAGGCTTCCATTCATATTTTGTACAGACATTTGGATCAGTTGGCTTAATCGTTCAGTGCACATAACAAAGAGATATGGTGAAAGTGGGTCGCCTTGTCTGAGGCCTCGACTCAGTTTGAACGACCTGGTAGTATGCCCGTTCCAAAGAATGGAACATTCCCCCGTGCTAATAGAGTTCATGATGTAGGCAATAATGGGCTTTGGCAGCTGAATCTTATCAAGAGTGTCGATGATGATCTCCCATGAAAGCCTATCGTAAGCCTTGGCAAGATCAATCTTAATGGCCATGGTCTTCGCACCTGTCCGCTTCCTCATCATATAGATGACCTCTTGTGAAATTGCGATGTTATCTGTAATGCGTCTTCTAGGAACGAAGGCACTCTGAGATTTGGAAATCCAATAAGGCAAAAAGGTCTTGAGCCTTTCCACCACCACTTTGGAAATCATTTTTAGGCAGAAGTTGTTCAAGGAAATTGGCCTCAACTGATCGCATTGCGTAGGTGTTTGCACTTTGGGAATAAGAACTATGGTCGAGTCACACATTTCTTTATTTAGGGACTTTCCTGCTAAGGCACTTCTAGCAGTGATCAGAATGGAGTTCTTCAAAGTATCCCACTATTTCTGTACAAATAGGCCATTGATGCCGTCAGGTCCAGTGGCTTTATATGGATTCATAGCTCCAACTACCCTATGGCATTCATTTTCTGAAGGTTCTCTTGACATGCTTTGCATTTGTATAGGGGAAAGCTTTTTGAAAATAGCAGGAATGTTCCTCATAGCCTTTGCTTGTGGTTCTGGGTTAATAAGGATTCAAAGTGAGTTCTCACCATGTCTTCCAAAGCGGCTCCCTCTCGTACCCAATTTCCATCTCTATCTTTGAGCATTGTGATAGTATTGGACCTTCTTCTTTGCTTTACATAAGCACTGTAAAATCTGGTATTGCTGTCTCCATTGCGGAACCAGTTAATGTGGCTTTTCAGCCGCCACTCCTCCTCCTCTTCCCTTAATATTTCATCCAATGCAACTTTCATATCAATGTAAGTTCCATCAGTAATTGAGTTGTAGTTGGCAGCCAGGTCTTTTTCAAGTTTCTTGATATTTCTCATGAGCCGAGTTTTATTTTTCCTTTGGTAGTTTGTGTGATCCCGGTCCCATCTGATGATTTCCTTCTTGGATTCATTAAGGGCTCCGTAGAATTCATATCTTTGGTTCCATTTATCGGCAAGCATTAATTTGAATTCATCATCCGTCGCCCACTTCACCTTCACCACAAATCTCCGTGGGTTAGCTGGCACAAGTTTACTTCTGACCAAAATAGGGTTGTGATCTGATTGAAGTATAGGAAGGTGTTCGACATTTTTCATATACAAATAACTTAGAACCATCATTTAACAATCATATTTTCACATTTTCAAATTAAATATGATCTTATCTTCTTTTACCCTAAATTAGGGTTTCTAAATTATTTAATCATTCTCATATGGGGAAAAAACCCTAAATCATGCAATTTTACATCTAGATCAGGTTCGAATCTAACATTATCATTCAACAGGTTATTAATACTTCAATTAACCCATTAAGCATTGTAGATTCAACCTTTACTCATAAAAAGGGTTTTTAACTTGATTTTAATGCACTTTTCATCAACGTATTGTACTTTTGCAATTAGGAACGGAAAACATATTTAATATCATTTTTATTTCTTTCCTCTCATTTTCCTGATCAAAATACATATATTATTTGTATTTATCTGAGCTACGGTTCATGAGATATGAATTTAACAAAAGATACCTTTTTGGACCACCCAGAAGCCGCCACGTCACCTCATGCATGCAACACGGCTAGCTTGGGGTTATAACCGAATTATGAACTTGCCCCCGTTTAAGTCAGTCGTTGCTTCATCCCGTGAAGGGGCAAATCCGTCCAGTGCACCTGGGTCGTCTTCCTCCTCCGAACAGCCCTAATTGGCCGCCGATAATAGGCCTTGCGTGGGCTCTCCCCTCTCCCTGAGACCTCGAAACTCACCACCGCTCCTTGCCCTATGTCCGTCACCCCCTTGCACACATGGGGTGCCGCCTGGTCGCAGCCAAAGCGGCCGTTCTCTTGCCCATTAGGCCAGGTATTTGTGGTCAATGCTGCAGCCTAGGCGCTGCTACTGTGCCATCTCTAGGGCACGGATCTGACGGCGAAGCTCTTCCGTGGCACTGTGGCACACCAGGCTATCATCTCACCCCCTTAGTTCCCTCTCTTTCCATCATTCTCCTGGTGGTACTTGGGGTTAGGGTTTGAAGATGAAAATAGAGAAGAAGGTGGGAGAAAGAAGAGAAGGATATGTGGAATCCTTATTAATTCAACACTGGGCTCTAACCCTCTATATAGGGGTGGGAAACGAAGCCCTAGGTCGGCTATCCACGAGATCTAAGTCTCTTCTCTACTAGGAAAGTATATTCCTTCATGAATAAACAATCTTCTCTCTCTTGCTTATTATTCCTTTGATATTCTTTATCCTTGATATATTAGAATTTCAAAAATCTCTTCTTTTATCTTCTTAGTACTTGCCCTTTATTCTAGTGGCACGAAATTATATTCTCTTTTATTAGAAAATACTTCCTTCTTATCCTTATCACCAAATCCATTAATAATGTATCACATTATCCTCTTATTTTGCAATTTTAGTATTTTCTCTTTCCTTCCTCTTTATTGGGACTCCTTGGACCCCAAGAAACTCTATTATTTCGAAATCTTTTTTATTGGATACTCATTATCCTTCTAGATGCATCTAAAGGCATTATTTCACTTAATCTTGTTTATTTCTTATTAAAATAACTCTTTTTGAGGTTTTCTCTTTATTTCTCTTTTACTTTCCTCATTGGCATTCCTTTTAATATTATCAACCTCATGGATATGAAATTTCACCAAGAAATCTCATTTATGCCTCTTTCCACTCATTTTCTACATTTTATCATTATTTTCAATTTCTTTCTTAATAAAGAAATATTTAATTAAACTTTTCTTTTCTTATTGCCTTCTCTATGAAACTTTGGACTCCTTGGAACCCAAGAGGCACGAAATCCATCCTTGGATTACATCTCTTTGCCTTCTAGAGGTTTCTACCTCTTTCTTTTCTCAAATATTCAATTATTCATTTACTAATTGATTTTTCTTATTATTTGGGCCCAATAGACATTAAAGCCCACAACACAATCATCAAGGCTATTGTAAACAAAATTCATTTATTCGAACAAAATTATATCATTATTTGTTCAAATATCTTGAATATGAGAAATTACATTTCTCACCGAATGAACCCAAAAATTGGGGTTGTAACACTACTATTGGCATCAAGAAAGTTGACTTTTGAAGGATTTGTTAGAAGTCGTAGTCTACACTCTAGTTAGAATGATTGGCATTCTCTAATATGGTAATGATAAAATCACTAACCTCTGTAGAGCTACTTACCTAATTGTTATGGATGAAGCTGATCTGGTATTTGACATGGGTTTTGGACCCCAAATCACAAGGATTGTCCAAAAAAATTGAACAGGAAGGTAAACTATACTAATTTCAACTAGTTTTTCACGTCAAGTTGAGATTCTAGTGTGTTTGGCCATGAACAAGCATGTTTATATACAAGTTGGGGAACGAAGTATTTGAGGACGTCATTCGGTTAGTTCAGGTGAGGCAGGAACATGAAAGATTCTTAGGCAAAAACATAAAATATTCTGATGGCTTTATAGAACACTTAGTGAGTGGTTTGAGAAGGATCAAATCCTTATCTTTCTTCATTCGTAGAAGAAATGTGATTCTCTATTTATATATTACCCTAGAAGTTAATATTAAATTATTTATTAGCGTGAAGAAGCATATTGTCAATACAGTCATGAAATATGTTATCATGGGAAAAACAGAGAACATTCGTGCCTCTACAAAATCGGACTTATCATTCATTTACAAGATACTCGTCAGATTACAAGCATATTTTGTAAGGGAGTAATATGTTCATGAATGATGTCTTTAGATACGATGATACATTGTAATGAGAAAAGCCTTGTTAATTAACTATGACAAAAAATGATGGGAAAATGTTGAGAGACAAGTGGCATTAAGTTATAGATCACGTACTTTGCTGGAGACCCGATTGAAATGCCTTGTAGTCTACTAGAGATTTAAGTCATATTCTCATACATAGATGGTAAAATAAGTCATTCACGAGACATGGTTGAACATTTGGGAAATGGTGAATACTAACAAATAGAAAGGAGAGAGTGTGGTTTGGAATTTTACTTTCGGATCATGGTACTCTTAGTAAATGGAAATTGTGTTGAAGGCAAGGAACGATGGTTAAAGATCCAGTGGGCCTTCTTAGGTAGGCAGAAACAATTTTACTATATATTAAACAACTCAACCTTGCATCCACAAGCATGTGGAGTGAGCCATTATATTGATTAGAGATGCATTAATACTGATTTAGGTCTAGCATGTTTAATCATGGTATCTCCCATTATCTCAGTTGGGATGACACTGAAAGTATCATTCTAAATCTTGTCAAAAATGCTGAATTACGTTCTTTTCATTCAGGTTAGTTTCTAATCCAAAATAACTAGAAGTGATTTACTGCAGGGCCCAAGTCAGATAGAATTATAGACATAAACACTATGGATTAGATATTTTCTATATAAGGTTTGACATTTAAATTGTCAACTTAAGTGTTTTGAGTTAACTTTTAATAAGACGAAATGTTTCTCTTTTCAATTGACATAGCTTGTAATTATGCATCACATTCCTTTTTCTAAGTTTTTCTAATTGATACATGTAGAGTACCAATGAGGCTTTGAACCGACAAGATGATCAAAACATGACTTAAATAAATTGAAGATGCAAATTTTAATTTCAATGGGTTATCACATGTTACGTTTTATGTCTTTATAGTAGATGATGGACATGCATGGCTGCTTTCCTTTTCCTTTAGACAATTTTTCATGAAAAAACATGACTAGCTAGCTTTTGTGTATGTTCTCTTTAGATGCATTTCTCAATGCAACATGAGATTAAGTTAATGAAGATATTTTTTCAATCAAAGACACCTTGACGTCAAAAATGTTCTGTGGATGCCATAATTTGAAATCCATAGTGTATACACAAATGCATATTTATATATACATGTGTGGATGTTTTACATGGTGATGGAATGATGCTTGTAATGATCTTTTTTGTTGTACATGAGGATGAATATGGATGATCCCTTCTTAATTTAAAAAAAAAGTTGTGCACACAAACCTCTCACTGGTTATCTATTGAGTCATAAAATTCTTCTTTATTTTTCCATGCCAAATATATCATTTTTCACACTTTTTAGGGTAGATAATCTTTTCTTCTTGAATGGAAATATAAATTTTCACATTAATAAGCGTGGACAATTAGATTCTACAAATAAGAACACATAAATAATTCCATATAAAAAGGTGTGGATAATAAAATGTCACACTAGAAATTATGGAAAAATAGCACAACAAATATGTGGAAATTAAGATACAACACGATATTGTGTGGACTAAAAAGCGTGGAAATTTAGGTGTGACACAATATCATGTGGACATGAAAGTGTGAAAATGTAGATGCCACACGATAAGATGCAGAATAAAAAGTGTGGAAATTTTTATTGCCACGTAGCATAACGTGGAAGAAAAAGCGTGAAAATTTAGATACCACACAAAGTAATGTGGATTAAAAAGCATGAATAAGTTTTTACACTCACTTCTTCCATGCATTTGACTATCGTGGAAAATATTTGTTTCCACACTTTTTCGCACGGAAAAATCATACTTTGAAGCGTGGAAAAACAAATATATTTTTTGTAGTCATCAACAATGGTACGGAGGCCAGAGGTTGTTTTTATGGATGAGGCTAATGCCCAAAGTGCACTTATTGTGGAAATCTAAAACACACTAATGATGTCTTCCAATCTAAGCATGTATATACAACACACTATGTGAGAGGGTGTAGCATAGGCTCTACTTGTGTTACTCAAGCACCTACCAACATTGGTCAAACATCTACCCCAACAATAGGTGGTAAACCTCTTCCACCATAGGTATCTTCTCAAACTTCTCATGTCTCATTATCTCATGAGGAATATGAATTCCTTCACCAAGATGCCCAATATTATGGGGATTCCCCTCCACAACAATATTACTGCTTCTACCAATTCAGATTTGGCAAGTCTGTGATTTACCAACTGCCACTTTTCTACCCACCTAGACACCGCTTCTCAAGTAACTTTAGGGCATCCATGCTTGCTTCCAATTGTAATTGGATTATGGATTTAAGTGCAACTTAGCATATGACAGGTATGCCCCATCTTCTAACCACATTTGATTTGTTTATCCCTCACTCCTCTATCATCATAGTAGATGTATACCTTAAATGAGTAACTTGGTGTGGCATGGTTCATATTTCTTCAAAAGTCAAGTTGACTATTGTCCACTTTGTTCTAGACATTCTATACAATTTGACGTCTGTAGCAAAAAATGTTGATTCTCTCAAATATCTTGTAACTTTTGGTCCATCTGGTTTTGTTTTATAGGATTGGAGGAATTTGATGATGATTGGGGAAGGGGTGCACTCTGGTGATCACTACTACTTCTCCACCCCACCCTCCAGCCAACAACAAGCCCTTCTTGCCTCCACACCACTTCAGATGAACGTACACCATTGCCATTTACCTTTAGAAAAGGTTAAACTATTAGATAGTTCTTTATCTTCTTATTCTTCCATTCAGTGTTATGCATGTCAACTAGGGAAACACCATCATGTCTCCTTCTCAGGTCATATCTGTGAACAATCATCTCGTATGTTTGATTTAGTTCACACTAATATGTTTGTGTTCCATTTAGGACTACTAGTTACAATAACTATAGAGTTTTTTTTACATTTGTGGATAATTTTCTAGAATGACATGGATTTACTTACTTTACACTTGTGATGAAGTTTTTACATTAATTCACGAGTTTTAAAAGTTGATTTTGGTTCAATTTTTAACGTCTATTAATATTCTTCAAACTAACATTGTACTTGAATATACCCAAAAGGATATCACCCACTTTGTCATGACGTAAGAATGATTCATCAACGTTCATGCGTGTAATCTCTACAACAAAATGGCATTTAAAGCGTAAAAATTGTCATTTACTTGACATTACATGCTCCCTTTTCATTCATGCCAACTCACCTAAGTCTTTTTGGTCTGATGTAGTCCTCACCGCTTGCTTTCTTATTAGTCACCAACCTTCCTTTGTTATCAGGAAGCGTACTCCTTTTCCCACTATTTACCCTCAATCCACATTGTTCCCTCTACCACCTTAGGTTTCCAGCTGTGTTGCCTTTGTTCGTAATTTTGATCCCAATGATAACAAGCTTTCCCCCAAAGCTAGCAGAATGGTATTTATCAGTTATCCTTGCTCTAAAAAAGGATAAAAATGTTTTGAACATGACTCTAGAAGAATTTATATCTCTAAGAATGTTACCTTTTATGAGGATGAATTGTTCTTTTTATCCAACTCAACCCCCATTGATCATATGGATACTATCATCCCATTTCCTAATCCATTCATTCCACTAACACCACCACCATTTCCACCATCCACAACACCAAACTGATGCATGGAAGTTGAGGTTTCAGTTGCATCATCATCGTAAGTTCTAGATTGAACCAATCTACTGGTGGCACTATGAACATGTATATTCTCTTACACTATCAAGCATCCCATTTCCAAAACTTGTTGTTTTGCATGTGTTTCTCCTTCTTCCTCATCCTTTGCTACTATCCTAGATACAACAAATGCCCTAAGTGTCTAGTAGATGCTCTGCACAATCTTGGATGGAAAGCTACCTTGATGGAAGAAATATGGGCTCTAAATGTAAAAAGACATGGGATCTTCTGATTCCACCAATAGGAAAAATATTACAAGTTGTTGAGGGGTTTTCTCTTTAAGAACTAAATCAAATGGTTCATTTGAGAAACTCAAGGTGCACCTAGTTGCCAAAGTATTCACGGATACCTTTGGTGTGGATTACTTTGGAACATTCTCTCCATTGATAAGGATTGCATTTGTCTACATCCTTATCTCCCTTATAGCTCACCTTTACTAGCTTCTTGACCAGCTCAACATCAAGAATGCATTTCTTCACAGAGATCTCCTAGAGGAGGTATACATGTAGCAACCACCCTGGGGCGTTGCTGAGCGGGCGTATTCTCAAAAAGTATGCCATCCTTGATGATCTCTCTACAACCTCAAGCGGTCTCCAATGACATGGTTCAACAACTTAAGTGATGCTCTAACTCAGCTTAACATTCAGAGATCAACCATAGAACAATCCTTGGTTTTCTCCAAGTCCTCCAAAGGCCAATTTCTTGTTGTTGTCTATGTGGATGATATCGTCATCACATGCGATTAAATGATGGTGATATCCAAACTCCAGAAGTCTTGCATGCACATTTTCATAAAAAAGGCTTTGACACCCTACTATAATTCCTCGAGATCAAAGTCCTCCACTCATCCTCAGGGATAAGTCTGTTACAAGGACACTATGTCTTACACCTACTTCAATAGGCCAACATGACATAAGCCAAACCAACATCTACCCCCATGAACTCTCATACAAGCCTATGCATGAAGGAGAACTCTTTGGTGATCTAGAGAAGTATCATTATATAGTTGGGAAGTTGATTACTTAACTATTACTCGACCAGATATTACCTATGTTGTTGGGGGTACTCATCTGACACATCAGTGCACCACTCTAGGTCCACTAGTCTAGTATTCAATGCATTCTTCTATATCTAAAGAGTACTCAAAGAGGGGGATTGATCTACAAACATCCTAAGTCTAAGGTAGTATCCATCTCTAGATATGCAGTTGTAGATTGGGTTGGTTATTCTAAAGGTGATGGTCCACATCCAATTATTGTGTCAGGATTTGACACTCAGTTAGTTTCCCAGAGGAGTAAGAAATATCATGTGGTAGCTCCCTCCAACACTGAGGTAGAATATTAGGCCATGTCTCATGCATGCTATGATCTACAGTGGGTCTGTTCTAGCCTGACTGAGTTTAGAATTCTTCTTTAAACTCCGACTACTCTATACTATGACAATTAGGCGGCTATACACATAGCTAATCCATTCCTCCACTACAACACAAAACACATTGAAGTTGACTGCCATTTTGTGTAAGACCTAGTCAAAGACAAGCAGAGCATCACTCCTCACATTAGTACAGGTGATCAAGTTGTAGACATCATTAACAAACCTCTACCTCCTACTTTATTCATGTATATGGGCATCAACTTTGGACTTCATAATATTTACTCTCCAACTTGAGGGGATGTGTTAGTATATTTTATTAGTTGGGCTTGGGCCAAGTGTATCTTCCCTTTTCTCTATTTAGCCCATGTACTCCATAGTTCCTACATATAGGACACCCAACACTCTTTTTTTTCTTCTGAAAGATACTCCTTTCTACCAGAGGCTCCATCATATCTTTGTCCTCTAAGTCCAAACATGATAAAGCCATGACAAGCAAACAAATTAACTAAAGTTGTCTTTAATGAATAAGTTGAGGTTTTCTTAACATGTTCAACATCAATAAACCTTTTGATAATTTTTCCTTTTTTATTCACAAACCTATTTGAGAAAATTTATATGAATTATGAATGATATTATAATCATGGAAGTTCAAACTTTAAATTAAATAGCATGGAAAAGGTACTAACCTCACAATAAAACCACATGTTCTTTTATTGATGTATCTCATGATTCATAAACAAGTAGAGAGAAATAACTAATGCCAAGATCTTCAATAATATTTAGTATTGTATACTCTGCACAAGTCTTTACCAAGTCCTTTGGAATGACTACAAATGTCATTTTCTTATTTCTAGGAGCAATTTCATTAAGAAAACATACAACTTCACAATTATTATCTTTGGGATACTCCATTAATGCCAGATGGTTTCCTCTATTTCTTGAACTAAAATATTTATCATTACCAGGAAAAGTCAGACATTGCAGTAGGAGAAATATAACTACATGTGATATTGTCATCCAACAAGATCTATATGAAATCTCCATTTCTCAATGTGAGTAGATAACGAGTGTGACACACTTTATCTTTGATTCTTGAAATCCTCACAATGCACCCTATCCGTACAATGAGCATCGCTAGCTGCACCCACATGTTCATCAAAAATTTCAATTGGTTTCTTCCTGTTCTTGTAGCTTGTTTTTGTGAAGGCGTCATTCATAAAAATGTTGTCCCATGATTGATTAAATAGATTGTGATAGAAACAATAAGTAACATGTATTTATACACTATATTCCAACCAATCAAACTTCCTAAACCATGTTTATTGGAAGCTCCTCCTTTGCTCTCCATTGTGTTTTCTAGGAAATTTATGACCAACCGACTAATTTGGACCCCGGAATAAATACTCCCTCCTTACTTGGTCTTGAATTTATATGTTGTACTACTCAATAGGCTTTCAAAGTCCAAGATCAATTACAATATCATTTGGATTGAACTCAACATCCATATGAGCTTTCTTTGGTGTAGATGTATTCATATTAGATGTTAAACTTAACGCTTGCTCATCATTTGGTGTGACAGGTTTACAGAACTTCTTCATTTTCTATATATCATGAAATGGTATGTCAAATACTAAATTTTATAAAGCCATATAAAAGTCACTATCTAATATAACTTAAAATTAATATGATTATGGATATCCCCCTTCCAGTCAGGATTTGTTCTAGGGTGCAAAATTATAGATAACATCATCATAGAAAAAGAACTTATCTAGTCCATGAAAATCAATAAAGGGAGAAATAAAATGATGCTAATGAAGATAGACCTATCAAAATCCTATGATTGTTTGAGCTCGGCATTTATACAAGATACCCTAAACCGACTGCACATTCCTATGAACTTAGTGAATGTTCAACTTCAGCACCTTCAAATGGTAGAGAACATGATTCTAGTGAATGGAGAATTAGTACATCTAGTTAGACTTGATCAGGGAGCGAACCAAGATGATCCAATGTCACCTTATCTTTTTGTCTTATGTTTTCACATGTTATGCCAACACATCACAAAACTAGTGAATGAAGGATCATCAAAACCCACTCAGCAGCTGGAGGCAGAATTCCTTTATCCCACCTATGCTTTGTAGATTATATGGGGGAAGCGTCCACTTCCTAAGACAAAATGATGAACAATAGCCTTAACAAATTTAGTAAAGCTTTAGGGTTGCAACTTGCTAGGGAGAAATCAGTTATGTTCTTCTCAGGAAACACAAAATGAAGACTTCAAAGGCGCATCAGTAGGAGAATTGACATTACGTACATGGCCAACCAGGGGAGGTATCTTGGAGTGCCAACATTTCATGGAAGGAATAATAAGGGCCTCTATGAGTCCATTATCTCATAAGTGAAAGAACAACTATCAGATTGGAACGGTAAGCATCTTAACCTGGAGGGAAGAGTCACTCTTACCAATTCTACTTTGTTGACGATACCTTCTTATACAATGCAATTCACAAGATACCAGAAAGTACCTACAAGGAGATTGACTCAGTTGTAAGAAGATTCATCTGGGTAGGCCATGCGACAGGAGTATCTTCCCACATGGTGGCATGGACAAATCTCATTGCATGTAAACATGAAGCGGGGGCTGGCAATCAGAACTCCTTGGAACTAAATGAAGCTTTCCTAATGAAATTAGCATGAGACTTCATGCAAGACACCCCCAAACCTTGGTGTCAAATTTTAAAACAAAAGTACCATTTCAAGCCTTTAAAATTCAGGTTAGGCTCAGTCATGTGGAAAACCATCTATAGACCGGTTCCAAGAATCAAGGAGAATTTTACACGACATGCTATGAACAGTGAAAAAACATCGATGTTGGAGAAATGTGTCCGTATTGGAGATGAAGTAGCTCATCAGACAACAAATCCTATACCTGAAGACATTCTTGATCTAAAAGTGGCACACGCCAGAAAAGATGACAATTTGTGGGATCTTGAGTTCATGAATGTCTAGTTTGATACGTCAACAATCCAGGCAATTAAAAATACTACTATCCCACATCCATCAGCTGTGTTGGATTATTGGTTGTGGGAACCAGGGAAGAATGTCATTCTCACATTGAAATAGGCATATCTGACTCTCATCAAAAGAAAGAAGAGGATCACACTGAACATATGTGTTACACTATGGAGGCTTCATGTTGTAGAGAAGATTAAATTCTTCCTCTGGCTATGTATGCATATAGCCTCAATACCAATTTTAGGAGGAAGGGTATGAAGATGGTTGATGATGATACTTGCAATATTTTTATGAACACACTGAAAATTGTTCTACATACCCTACGAGATTGTCTAAGACCGATTGATATATGGAGTAGTATGTACCCCTCCATGCCTATAGGGTTCTACATTGTGAATGACTTCAGTACCCAGTTTAAATAGGTTACCAACACACACAATGGAATGTCGAGAGGAACTAAAGACTAGGCCATTACCTGCTGGCATATCTGAAAAAGGAAGTCCCTACCATTGACCCTAGTTATTAATATCATTGCACAAAGACTAAAAGACAACCATCTAGCCTATAATGAGATGATGACTCATGTAACTCCAAACAATACTATTGCAACTTGGAAGCAACTAGAACCTTTGGTGGTCTTCATCAATGTTGATGTAGCACAACAAAACACAACAACTGACAAAGTACTAGTGCTATTCTGAGGACTGATCGGGGGTAGTGGCTTTCTTCTTGTAACTCAACTCTGACATGAACAACTATGTTAGAAGATGAGCTTTGCACCATCCTAAAAGGATAATACATGGCTAAAAGCAATCGATTGCACAACTGCATAATCCTCTCTGACTCACAGATAGCTTGTCACCTGTTACAGGAAGATAAAGGCAAATGGGGCTTATATGGTTCGGTCTATTTCAGAATCACACAACTTTTGGAAAAGCTTTCAAATGCCACTATCACATATACCCCAAGGATATTCAATACTCTAGTGGATTCCCTATCTAAGCTACTTCTTAAACAACCACAAACATTTATTCATGACCAATGTCCACCTCCCTTCAAAGATACCTATGAGGAGGATATTAAAAGAATGAGTGACCCTTCCTTTCAAGTGACAAAGTTAATGAATGATTAAGAAAAGAAATTATCATGATGTCCTAAATTAAGTTTAGAATAGAAAGCACGAGTCAAGAGCTAAATTTTAGACAAGGCAATACATAGTATCAATACATATGTAACATCCCAGGATTTGAGGCCTTAGCTAAATGATCTTAAAATAAATAATGGACTACCCATATCACCAAAGGTGCACCTCCTTTTCAGGGATCCAATCACTAAGAACTCCATAGTTAAGCATGCTCAGCTTGGAATAGTACTAGGATGGGTGACCAGTCAAGAAGTTGATCTTGGCTTGCATGTGAGTGAGGAAAAAGCGTGCAGTTAGGGCTAGTGGTGGTCTGTGGGACCAATCCTCATTCCTAAAACTCTACTAGAGCCTTGGGAAGTGGGCTCGGGTGTTACAAATGGTATCATAGCCGATTCCCCTCCAGTAGGTAGAGCCCACTTGGGTCTCTGGCATGCCAATCTTTGAGACATGAGGTCCAGACATGTTGGAAAGGGCTATCCTATTGATAGAGCAACCGTTCCACTGGTATTCATGGTCAAGATCTGGGTATACATGGGCCATTTGGGTCTGCACTAAAATGGGGATATATTATGAGGCCATACAATTGATCCTTGATGAGGATGTCAAGAGTCTAAGTAGGGGAGTTTGTAAGGTCCCATGATTTGAGGCCTTAGATAAAATGTTCTTAAAAGGAATGATTGGACCCACCCATATCACCAACGTGCACCTCCTTTTCAGGTATCCCATCACTAATGACTCCATAGTTAAGCATGTTCATTTTGGAGTAGTACTACGATGGGTGACCAGTCGAGATGTTGATCCTGACTTGTGCATGAGTGAGGACAAAGAGTGTAGTTAAATGTAGTGGTGGTCTGTGGGGTCAATCTTCATTCCTAAAACTCTACTAGAGCCTTGGGCGGTGGGCCCAGGTGTTACAACATATCAGATGGAAACTCATACAAGTGTAGTAGTTGCTTTATTACCTTAGTAATTGTGATCACACACTTGGTTTTCTTAAAAATATACATACATCGGTATAAGAATCGATTCAATATTAACATCTGAATCACAAAAATTACAAGAATGTGAAATAATTTTTATTAGGTTGCATAGCTTTAGTCAATAGGAAGATGATAGGCGAGAAAAAGACTTAGAATGAAGATCAAAATTTAAAGTCTTGGATTAATTATCAATTCAAAGGGTAGAAGTCCAGTTTGGTGTTCCTAATCCCCAGAAGTCAAGTGTCATAGCATTGTTCTTATATATGTGATGAAGAACTTCCTTTACATTTTTGCACTTTGTGGCAAATGAAGAGTATAAATAATTTTTGTGTTTTCGTGTACAATGTACTAGGAAACACTAGTTAACTTTGGGTGTCATCATTACTAATTTGTGAAAATGACAGCAAAAACATCTCAGAGCGGCCGACAGACACATGAAGTGAAGACCAATATTCAATCTCCTAGAATTGAGATCCTTGGCTATCCTTTACTCTACATTTGGAGAGAAAACACTACTACAGAAATGGCTTATAAAGCCACTTTTCAAGGTGTCGGTTTTATACAAAAACTGACACCTAAAGTCTACAATGTCGGTTGATAACATAAACCGACATCCAATCTACGAAGGTCGACTAGACACGAGTACCACTTTTATTAAGTGTCGGTTAATTAATAAACTACCGACACCTAAACTCAACCGCCAAACCCAAAATTCTAGCGAAAAAATTGGCTCCAAAATTTTACATATGGTGTCGGTCATAACTAAATAACTGACGACTAAAGCGAACAGGAATAGTTGTCAGTTGTCTTTTACTTAAAAACCGACGACTATAATGTAGTATAGGTGTCGGTTTTTTGTAAAGAACCGACACTGTAGGTTTAGTTGTCGGTTTTTTTAAATAACCGACACTTATTGTCAACTTAATAGCTGACCAGCCCGACCAATTCTTCCCCTTTCCCTGTTTCATTCCCGATTTCCCTAGCTCTGGTGATTTCCAGTGCTCCCTTCTCCGCTGCCGTGCTCCTGCTGCAGTGCTCCTGCTCACCGGCAGCCGTGCTCCTGCTCACCGGCTCACCGGAGGCCGTGCTCCTGCTGCCGTGCTCCTACTCACCGGCGGTCGTCCGTCCCCTAGCTGCTGCTACGTCCGCCGTTGCTCTTCCGGCTCCACACTGCTTCGTTCTTCTTCCTTCTTCTTTCTCCGGTAGGCCTTCCGTTCTTCTTCTTCTTCCTTCTCCTGCTCTTCTTCTTCCTTCTCCCTCTCCTTACCAATAGAAACCACGACCGTGCTAACCAACACGGCCGTGTGGTTGGCCAACACAGCCACGGCCGTGCCAGCCCACACGACCGTGGTTGCTGTTGGTAAGGAGGGAGAAGGAAGAACAAGAATATATATATACTAAAATGAAATCAATTATGAGTTTGTGATTAAATCAATTATATGATGAAATCCTTATTGCATGATGAAACCCTAACATCTGGCCGAGTTGCATGATGAAACCCTAACATCTACATGAATCCCTGTTGCATAATGAAACCCTAACATCTACATACTCTATATGATACCTAAAATTGTGATGAAACCCTAACATCAATTGTGATGAAAGTTGGATTGTAGGTATTGGAATGATAATATACATGTATTGGGACTGTTATTGAACACCTAATCTGACTTAGGATATTTTGTTTGATTTAAACATGATTGGGCATTATTGCATGTTTGAAACTATTGAATTCTTGATTTATTATATAATAATGCTCTAATTGTGAGTGATGCAATGTAAGTGAGAAAATACATGTAGTGGATATGTACTCATTAGCCTAGAACCCCGTCCAAGATTTACTCATTAGGAGTAAATCTTGGATATTCCCCGGTTTGGGACTGTTCTTGAACACCTAATCTCACTTAGGATGTAAGTGTATAATGTGTATTGGGTTTTTAAGAAAATTTTGGTATCATTTCCCCGTTTGTTCTCTAAGTACATATGTACTTGGAGAACAGTGGGGAAATGCTGCCGAAATTTTCTCGAAAACCCAATACACATTATACACTTACTAGTGAGATTAGGTGTTCATGAACAGGATAGGTGGTACACATTTATTATATATAAGAATGACATCACATGTATTTGTTGGCCTAAAGTTTTAACCATGCAAAAACTCTAATCTGTTAACCCTAGACCCTAATCTTGTCCTAATATATACTTGTTTTCTCTTTGATCATAGAATGGATAGATCATGGATGTCCATTCGCAATCGCTACACCCCAGAGTTTATTTCTGGTCTTGACCAGTTTATTAGATTTGCCGAGGAGATCACAATGAAGGATTGTTAATTGATAAAATGTGAACTTTACAATGTGAATGTGAACTTTACAATGTGAGCTTTAGAATTTGAATTACTTTACAATGTGAAATTTAGAATTTGAATTACTTTACAATGTGATCTTTACAATTTGAATTACTTTACAATGTGAGCTTTACAATTTGAATTACTTTACAATGTGAGCTTTACACTTTGAATTACTACTTTACAATGTGAACTTTACAATTTGAATGTGAATTTGCAGATGGCTGACCATTCTCCTGATGACCGTGCTGATGACTACCGTGAGGGTGAGGACATCAATGCACCGCCTCACAATGTAAGTTTTAAAAATATATCATATATTTATATCTATATGTCCATTTATAGTTATATCTTGTAAATGTGAATTATTTTGTCAAATTTTAGGTTGATGATGCACAGGTACCATCTGAAGCACTTGAGGCACTTGATCAACAACACTAAAAAGTTGACAAGAGAAGGGGCATCACTATGATGAAGAACTTAATTGCGCAAAAGGGCAATGGACCCAAACTTGTTGTGGATTTCGATAATGCAGGAAATGCATGTGGTGTGAATCGCAATTCATTTATTTCATATCTTGGGTTTGTTACTCGTAGCCATTACGGTTGTCGCTTAGATTCTTGGCATAAAGTTTCTAAGGAGAAGAAAGATTTAATATGGAGGGATTTATGCGTGAGTTATTATTAATTTGCAATTCTATTTTGTAGATGACTAAATTTTTGGATACTAGTTAATAGCAATTCTATTTTGCAGAGTATATTTGAATTAGATGAAAAGTTGCATCGTAAATGTGTGATGCAACGCTGTGGGAGAGTCCTAAGGAACTATAGGACAAATCTCACCAGAGAATACATAAAAGAAGCCGACAAGAGGAAGAAGACAGCCACTGAATAGTGGAACTTCCTGGACAAAGAAGAATGGGACGCGTTTGTCGCTTCAAGACAAACTGATGAATTCAAGGTATTAGGCGTTAGTCTCAATCTCATTAATTAATATATGTTGTATTCACTTATTCAAGATTAACATTTAGTGTTACTAACCAAATCATTAATTTGCATACTAACTAGGCCCTCAATGAGGCACAAAGATCAAGGCATGCACAGAATGTGCATGACCACAGAATGGGTCCAAAGGGGTATGCAGGCATTCGCCAAAGACTATAGGCTGAGGCTACTGCTACTCAGTCTGCTGCTACTCAGGAGTCCTATACCATAGGTAGCACACCTTTGCCTCGCCATGATGTCTGGATAGCTGGGAGGCAAAATAAGAAGGGAGAAATAACTAAGGCTGCAACTGCTGAGGCGGCTGCAAAAATGGTAAAATACAACTCTTACAGCAATCATTCGAATATTGATTATTTGTGTTGTTTACTTAAGTACAAATTTTTGCTTTGGCGATTAGCGGGAGCTGCACGAGCTGAGGAAACAAGGAAAGTTCATCCCTGAGGGAACAAAGGATGAATTGACAGTTGCTCTGGGTAACCCAGAGCATCCTGGACGTGTTAGGGCTGCAGGCGCTGGTGTGGGCATCGAATATTTTTTTGGGTCATCCCAGCGCAAACATGTCCTAAAAGCGGGACTTTCACAAGAAGAGGTAACATATTCTTTCTTTATAATGTTACTATAAAAGAGAATTCAAAAATTAGAATTTGACGTTTCTTTTATCCATGTATAGGTGGATAAGCTATTTGACAGGAAACTCGAAGAAGCAATGAAAAAGTGGCAGGCATCTCAGACTGCCACTTACCAGACAATACCTACTGCAAACTCTACTCCTACTCCTACTACAGAGGTTGGGAGTAATCCTGTAGAACCACCACCTAGCACATCCACTGTAAGTATTTTTATGACATATTAACTAGTTTTTTAATTCAAGATGATACGTATATATGAAATTGTAGTCGTTTCAAAAAAAGATGATATGTATATATGTATATAACATTCTTTACACAAAACGTTGTGGGGGTTGAAGCCATGTCATCTAAAAAGTAAAGAATATGTCATGGCAGAGGTGTCGGCTTACCCATCCCTACCACGGGAAACGTGTCACGGGTCTCCAGTACCAGCTGGTTGGATTCGGGTGAGCCCGATACATATATTCCCCAAGTGGATGGATCTTCCACTGCCATATGCCCACCCAGATTGTGAAACGCTTGGTGAGGTAGTAGGCGGAGTGATATTGTGGCTAAAAGAGGATGTCTTCTTTACTGATAAGGTATGGTAAATTTACATTACGTTCAATTGTAAGTGTGTGTATATGCTGGCAGTTGATCTGAAATTATATATATATATATACAGGTTAAAAAGAAGACACCCACAGCATCTAGGCCTCCACTTCCACCTCCTGCATTACCTAGTTGGGTTCCACATGACCTACCTGTCCCGTTAGGTCCTAATTGTAGGGGTATGGCAATATGGTTAGGGGAACATGATATAAACTCCCCTATAACTGTTTCTTCCGATTCAGATTCTACAGGTCAGTCATACGAAACAAAACTATTTATAGAAGATATTTTGGAGTTGTTTCGATATGATTGGCTAAATACATATGTGATAGAGCTATGGATAAGGTGAGATAGTCTTTATACATCCATATACCTTGTGTATGATCTGGTGATCTGGTTTCTTAATTATTAATGCATGCATAATTAATACATATTTTGCAGCTACTTAGACAACATATGTGCAGATTTTGGATTCGAACATGTAGGGTTTTTTCTTCCATCTTTGATTAGTCTAGTAGCTAAAGACCCTACATCAGTTCAACAATACTGCTGTGAGGCTTTTTCAAATTTTGCTGTAAAAAAGAAGACAGTGATAATGGCTCCATTCAATGTAGAGTAAGTTTACTTTGCTTATTATAATTTGGACTTAAGAAAATTACATTTTATTGTGGATTTTGAGTTATTAATTTTTAACTTTTTTTCCTCTAGTGGTAGGCATTGGGAGTTACTGGTTATTGCCCCCGAGACGTTCACTGTGTATTATCTAGATCCTAAGGGGGGTAAATTGAATACAAGATTTGGACACATAATGAAAATGGCAATATTCTGGTGAGAAATATTTCATTTTTCATATCCATTAACATATGTTATTACATTACTATTTAATTTCAATGTTCTGTGTTACATTAACATGTAGGGGTTTTGAGGAGTACAAAAAGGCTGGAGGAAAGGTCCCCATGAAAAAGAACCAGCCAATAATTTGAAAGAACGTGAAAGTAAGTTCCCGACTGCAATATATGTATATATTATTTATGTGAACAATGCTTAATTAGTTGTATTTTTTAATATTTTATATGTTTGAATTTATAGTGTGCTACACAAGACAACAGATGGGCATGTGGATACTATGTCATGCGATATATGCACATGATTATCAAACATGCCACACTGGATATCGAGTGTATTGCTCAGGTATTATATAGTCTCATTAGATAATATGATCGAAATATATCAATCTTATTTATAGCTCATTAATTATATATATACATCATTCTCTTTACATGTGTTTAAAGCTGACCCCATTACAGGAAAGGACTTACCAAATGTTAATGCTCCCTATACAATGGGAGAATTAAATGAAGTAAGAGAAGAATGGGCAACAACCATACAATTAGTGGGGGCTTTAAAATATAATTGGGATCCTGATAGAGAATAATGACTAAACAATGATACTTTGTAAATGAATTTATGAATTATAATATATGTGTGAATGTTTCTACATGTCTGGATGTTTCTACATGTGTCTGAGTGAAAATGAATGAAAGTGTTGGTTGCTATATGAATGTTTCTACAAGTGTGAATGTGAATGAATGGAACTACAGATTGCTAGCAAGTGTGAATGTTTATAAATGTGTGAAAATAAAATGGAACTGCATGTTGCATTGCTAAATGCATGTGCTACTTTTTTATTGTTAATTTTGCAGGTTTGCGGCCTAATGTCGGATGATATCAATGGATGTCGTAAAACCTGCAGTTCATAACTGAACTGAATAGGTTTCTCATCCTGTGACCAGCCACAGCAGGTCTGCAGACTGACAGGAAAAAAAACCAATAGGCGTCGGTTATTTGTAAATAACCAACACATAATGATATAGTGTCGGTGTTCCTACAATAAACTGATGTCTATGTCCTTAACACCACGGCCGTGCTGGACAGCACGGCCGTGGGGCGAAGATATATGGTGTCGGTTTTTTACTTATAACTGACACTGATAGTGCCCAAGATGGCACCCTTTCTGTGGCGCGAAGGGTTTGGGCATCGGTTTTTAACTAATAACCGACGCCTATAGTCCCATGATGGCGCGTTTTCGGTGGCGCGCGAAGAGTTTGGGTGTCGGTTTCTTATCTAATAACCGACGCCTATAGTCCCTTGATGGTGCGCTTTCGGTGGCACACGAAGAGTTTGGGCGTCGGTTTTGGAACCGACGCCTAATGGGTGGACTTTTAATGTCACCCACATAGGTGTCGCTTAGAAACAGACACTAAAGGCTTTAAATAACTGACACTAAAGGTAGGTTCTGTAGTAGTGAAAATATGTGTTGAAGGCATGACAACAATTATCTTAATAAGTCATTGGATGGAGATGGCAAGTCACTAATCTCCCTCACGAACACCGAACGTGGGATGCACAAAACGAAATATGAAACTATGTGTTGCGACTCTCCAGTCTCCCCTATCAGACAGTTAACCACATGGCCTAAATGCTAAAACATCCCATAGTACTATTATGTTTAAATATTATACTCCTCTATTGCATCTTTGGTCATACATTGGGATCTGATTCTGACCAAGAATTGTTGGCTAATTACTGTATGATTTTATTAACTTATCAATGTTGCATTGTTGTATAAGAAAATTTGTACATAAAATATGCTCAGTTGACTATTTATGCTTTAGTTCAATATTTTCTAACATGCATTGTATTTTCTAACCTACCTAAAGTTCACCACATGTACTTCAAGATAGAGCATATATTAAATACTCATTTTGGTAAGTTTGGGTGGGATTTTTAGCCCTGGTAGCCCCCTAGCTATACCCCTTGTTTTATATACTACTTTTCCACATAATATGTCATGCACGCCTTTTGTGATTCTGAATGTTTCATATGGAAGGTGTTAGTGATAGTGTGATTCCATTATAAATAGTGCATCATGCTATCTTATTCAAAAGGTACCCGATATACTCATTAAACCAACACTTAAATAACTAACTTTGGTTGTGGTGAAACTGTAGATCTATTTATGAAATATAAAAAAAGAATTATAAAACTAACTTATAAAATCATTATCTATTATTTTATTTATTTTTCTTGATCATTATATTACATAGAAGCTTTTTTTATAGTTAAATAGGACACTATCACTTGGGCCCAGAGTCTCACGAAACACATATAAAAAAACAATTTGAACTCTAGAACTTGACAAGGCATTAATTAGATACTATCATGGTATATCACATGATAGGATGGCATATAATCAACACCCAACCAATGACACTGAATAAAATTAATAATGGATAACTCATACACTAGAGGGTTACTCTTTGTAGGCTCCAATATATAGGTTCCTTCTTCTTAATCCAATGTTGGACTTAATCCCTAATCACATCTATCATCTTTTTGTAACCACTCAAGTACTATCCTTCTAGTTACCCAAAATTGATCAATATGCAGATACTTTATTTTGAATTTTTGCACACCGAAGTATGTAATCACATCTATCTAGTCGATCACCTAGGTCTGTCCAACAATGACATAAGAGACAGCATGTGTGTCCTTACATAGACTGTATAAAACCACATTGATTTGGCTAGCAAAGAGTCAACTAAACTATCTGACCTTTATCCATAGAATTAACTACAAACTAAAACTCTAAGGAGTGAGACTCGATTGGAGAGACCCTCACTAAAATAATTATGGAAATCATCATCATGTCATGCATCAAATACAATTTGTTCAAGGCATGAGACACTAAAATAGAAGTATGAGATTATACAATAAATTAAAAATATAGTAGTGGAAATAAATCTATGCATCAGAATTCTCAATTCTAATATAATTATTTACCTACAAAGAGAAGATGCATGTGAAAATATAAATGTAACTATTCTTATGATAACAAGCCCAGGAGGGTAACCTATTTATTCCAGTCTACTCCAAGAATCAACTACTCTTTTGAAGGGTACAAGTCTAAGTTAGCTATACCAATGTCGTGGTCACCTAAAGGGACTGGGAGCACCAACCCATTAAAGAAGAAAATTACGAGTTTATTAACAAAAACCAATTATTTGCATTACTTATGGATTAACCAATATATGAATGAAGAACACAAAAGTTTAGAAGTCCTCAAAGATGGAGGTTAGTTATCAATATCTAAAGGGTTGTTAGGATGACTTCATATTGTATGATTTCTGATTATATCAAAAAACAATTATGGGTGTACCAAATGCATACCATATCAAGAAAACAACATATACCACATAAGAATACTTAGTTACTTACCAAATGATCATGTGAACCTTGGGGTTGTTAGATTAGAACCTCAAGGACCTAACATTCAACCCTAAGTAGAGAATATGATCTAGTTAGAAGAATGACCTATGTGTTTTATAAAAACACCTATTTGATTGATCTATAACCCTAATATCTTTGGAGTTGTTTAGTTTTACTTATTAGGTTAAACATTTATAAGGGTTGTATAGTAGTTAGTTGGTAGTATAAGGATGGTTGGATTTTGAGGATGAAATCATCTTTAAGGTGTGGTGTTGTAACAAACCCAAACCTACCTTCCTGATCCAAAAAACTCCAATCCCTGAATTAGGTACCTGAGGCCTTAATCTAGCTATAAACTAGAATAAGGTGTTGTAATTACCCTAGCATGGGCATATGATTGATTCAGATTGACCTAGATGTATTTTTGGACTTAATGGCAATGTTAAGAATTATATATTTTAGAAGACTGGTCCATTTTCACACTAGACATCAACAAGATGGGAAAAACTAGTGATTAGTGATAAGATATTTAATGTTGACAAATAATAAATAGTTTTAACTTTGTGAAAAAAAATTCTAGATTATATAATATAAACATCTCAGACACTTAAAGGGAACAAATAATATTTAATTCAAAAATCCAAGTAACATTATATGGAAAGATTCATATAATGAATAATACATGCATGTAAATATATTTTATGTGTCCCCAAACCACAATAAGGTAAATAGTTCAATTAATATGTTTAGCATTGTTGAAATGAGATTGAACATATTCATATAGTAGGAATGAATGGAAATGCATCGATAATCACAAAAGGCATAAAATGTATAATGTATATCGTTGGTTTGTTAAAGATAATATCATCTTTAAAAGGAATTTTAATATAAATAATGGGTATGGTTGTATATAAGAGTTAAGGAAAGTAATCCAAGTGAAGAGAATCCTAAGAACAAATCTAATGTAAATATATTATCCATAAATATATATTTTATGAATATATCAAAAAACCCACCTTTTAACCCTAACCCGCTGGACCACCTAACAAATTATAGAAAAATAATATACTAAACCTACACCAGAAATCCTCATATGCCTGAATTGGCTTACGGATCAAGTTTCACATTAACTAAATAATCCTAGATATCTTAATTTCACTAACGAAAGAAAATACAAGTTTAATTCATAATTATGAATTAACATAATGGGTTTCCAAAAAAAGGTGAATTTTTTTTCTTCATATTCCATAGGTCAAAAATAGCCTAGGTGTCAAATTTCATAACATCAGACATCCTTTGACCCCTAAAACAAATTTTGAAATAAATCTTATAGTTTGAACATAACATGGCATTAATTTAATTTAAATGAGTCAAATTCCTAATATTTTTATCATTTAATATGTGTCACATGTTTCTTTGTTCCTTTTATTTTTAGGTTGAGCTAATTTTGGCCATTGACTAGATATCAGATGATTCATATATCATCTCTTACTTTTAGTAGGAGATTGTACCCTAATACTTTCCCTCATGTTGTCACTTTCTTTTTCTCCAATTTATCTACTTTTATTTTCCTCTCTCTTCTTTCATCACCCTTTCGCAGTTATTTCACCATTACACTCGTCTCAAATTTGATCTTTTTGGTCCTTGGTTTCCTTTTTCCCACATTCCATGTCTCCCAAGAGAAACCTAAATGATTCCTTCTCTTAGATAAGACCACCATCTAAGCCCTATTATATAGAACCCTTCCCACCTATAGTTTTTATATATATTATCACCAAGGCACCCTTCACTACATTTGCCAACCTTCATTCTTGTTGGTTTCCATCTCAATGTGCCTCCTGAACTCCACCTTATGATAAGAGATTAACAAGCATTGTCATCAGATGAAGGACCCATGAGATCATGTTTTTCTTTACAGAGAACTTGTTGGAGACCCTATGAATCTTCCTTGCACATCAAGTCATCCAACCATATTAGTTACCTCATTCACCCTTCCTTCCACCCATGTTGTCTTTCTCTACAAATGAAATTGGTTCTTCACATCTTTACCCAGAATCTATTTAGTTTCCAAGCCTCTATCTTTGTGTGAAGGTTAAGAACTAATTTTGGGCTTTTCACTTGGAAACAACTAGCTCCTCCTCAAGTTAGATTCAACTTTATGTACCTTAGTTTCTAGATTTTTGGTTCCTTGGGCTTCTAGTGATGAGTTGGGGGTGGTTTTGGTTGTGTTTTGTATGCTTTTGTCTATTTTTCTTCACATGACCAACTTGAGTCAATGCATCACTCGATATATGCTTCATCTTATTTGTCCATTAGAGGAAAATAGTAGTGAACTATCTGACCTCCTTCTATGAAGCATCCTTGGAAGATGATGGTCCTAAGATCTATGGATGTCTCATGACCTATCTTCTGGTTTGTTGAGATGACCTTGATAGTAATACCAAGGCTACCCTTGTCTTTCTATCTTAAAAAGATTGTTTCTTTGAATCTAGTTGCACCCAACATGTTAGTTCTCCATGTTTGTTTGGAGCAATGTATTTTCTAATGATGTTGTAGGATCATAGGCCTACTAGGCATGGAAGCAAGGCCAATGTGGTACTTAATGCACCCAATGACCCACATTTTGGTTTCTACTCTTCATCTTGACCTAAGGAGTGAGCATGCATCCTTAGTTTCCTTTAAAAACAAATAAAGCTTCACCTTAATCAAATGTTGGAGTAGTTGTAGAGGCCCTGACATCTTTTGGGCTGAATAAGATGACCGTCTATGTTTTCATTTGTCTACTCTTGCCTCTGTATTCTGGATCTCATGTTGGAGATGCATTATTGTCTTTTTTGTGTTTTACTCATCTGTTTATGTGCACAAATCTTGAGTTGAGTATTTCTCAAAAAGCCATGTCACATATCAAGCTTGTGATGTATGATGCAAGGATATGAACGAGTGGTAAGCATAGGAGGCATCCTCATATGGAAGTCATGTAATATGAAAGAGATCTCCATATGAAATAGGCTTCTTTTAAAGAATAATCAGTATCCAAAAATCACTAAGTACTGGACTAAGATGGGTGACTCTTGATAATATGTGTATTTAATAAGAGTTGATTCATTAAAAAACCATCCAAAATGAATAAATAAGTTTCTCTTTTTATTGGATGACATCCTCCTAATGTTTAAGGTAGAAAGCCTCATTTTTCTTGTTCTTGGGACATGAGTGAGATCTCCCATTTTTTTCTTGTTCCACTTAATAAGATTTTGTGATTCTGAATGTACGTACAAGATCAAAAGTTGAACCATATGTTATTTACCTTCTTGCTATTTTCAAATTTGAATGAATACTTAGTTCATGCCACTATTATGAGAGAAAAATACAGACATTCCAGAACCTACACTTATGACAATCACAAACAATTTTTCTTACACAGTAAACGTTTCTTTCCGACACTAATATTCAGATATGAAAGTAAGAGTAAGAAAATTAAAAAAATATTCGTTTTCTTTATTTTGATCAAAATAGAGAAAACCTAGGAATTTCTATCAGTAAAATACATATATATGTATGTATATATATAGTAAGAGAACCATAAGAATAGTAATTTTAACCTTGAAAATGGGTTACAATTTATGGATTTCATATTTGATTCAATAGGATGAAAGGGAGAAAAGTTTTTCATGGATTTGTATTTTTCACAACATGTAAGTTAATATTGAACTAAAGAACCTAGTTGGTTAATAAAGTATTATGTGATATTTAATGGATGATAATATAATAAAAACATGTGGGAAATAGAAATAATGATAATATAATCATAACCTAATGTTGGTTATTATTGGCAGAGTGTGAAATAGGTATTATTTTATTAAGATTAGACCTTATTTAACTAGATATCATAGAAGAAAATAGGAAAAGTTAAATCTAACTAAAAAACAAAATATACATGGTTAACCTTCTTACAAGACATGTTGCCATCTTAATTGAAGATCAATAGATACCCTAATTTATTTAAGCAAGTTAATATTTGATAATTTAATTTCTAGTTGTATTGGAACTATGATTTAATTAGAGATACTATTGTTTTCCCTGATTTAACCATATAGTTGTTGATATGCATCTATCCCACTAACTAAGACCTTCTCCTAGTCTTTGTTTAGTGTTAATAAAACTCACCTAATTGTAGAAGATTCACCCCCCTTGCTCGGTTTTGATTATTTTAAGAACTCAATGATTTCCACTCCTACTCCCCATTTTCCCTCTTCCTTCCTTCTCAAGTAGAAACATTTTCTCCTCCACCTTCCCCACATGATCCTGGTCTTGCTGATGTTAAACGGGCCTAGAAATAGTGGTGCCAATAACCCAACAAATAATGGTTGTATTATGCATTAGTTTTTTTCTAAATTAGGTTCCTAGTCACTGACACCCTCCTCCTTTTTAGTTTTCCAACGTCCTCCTTTTATTTGTTGGTCCCATTATAGACACCATGCATACAATGATTCCAATTGTTTCATTTGTCAAAATTGTATCCAAATATGCCTCCCCAACTCAATTTACCTCTGACATCCTTATCGACATCAGTGGTGAGGTAGAGAGCTCTTAACACTCATCTCAAAGTGTAAGTTCCTTACGGTTTGGTGAAGTATTCTATGATGTTGATTTCTCCTATTTAAGTATATCCATGATTTGAATCTCTTTTGACCTCAATTCAACCATTCTATTGCTTGTGATGAGGTCTTGCACCTTGGGGAAGAAGTATCTTGTTTATAGGAGAATTACAAGAACTATTCACATCTTACTAACATAATATGATGCATTGTGGTTGACTTGTTCCTATCTCATGTGTTCATTTCATCTTCTTTCTAGAACTAGTAACTGAAAAAGGTTAATAAGGTGAATAGCACTACCTCACAAACCAAATTTGGGTCAATCAAAATTGAATATTGAGAAAGAATATTTTATTACTATCTCAAATATTTAGAGAAGTAATTTCATGATATCAATCACTCAGTTCCATACTTTACGAACACTACATGGTGATTCACATTCTACTAGTGTTGGTCGATACAACAATCACCTGCATTTATAATTTTTTGTGTTTTGACTAATTAGGTTCATACTACCATGAATATTGTCAACGCCCCCACCCTAAAATTCTTCTTTGTCTCTGTTTGTTCTTAAGGGTGTAGATTTACACTTTTACCCTATGATGCAAGGGTAGGATGGTATTTTGAAACAAGTTTCTATGTAATCATTTAGAGGACATGTTTAATTGTAAAATTCATAGTAGTTCACACAGTGTTTGGAAAAATATTCTTAAATATTTTTGAGAATAAAGAACTTAAGATGTAATATTTGATATGGTTTTTGGGGTCAAATTTGATTTCTTGTGAAAGTTGATTTTTAGGTTTAATATGTATTTAACAAAAGTTATCCAAAATATATAATATATTATTTGAAACTTTAAACCTTGGACCTGGGATTTCTCAATGTAAAATGTTCATGAATTGATGTATGTAGAATCTCTGGTTGAGTCATAATGGTCAATTAAATTCTATTCTCTCTGTCTTTGACCTAACTATGACACATTAATTTAAATTTCACTTGACCTATTTGGGTCCAATTCTAAATATAAAGTATTTTTGGCATTTCTAATTTCAATCTCAATCAATATCTTGCATAACGATTGTATTCATTCATATTACATCCATGCTTGCATTATTGCACTATGTTGTTCTTTTTTTATGGAAACCGTTAAATGTTTTTATGATATGACTAAACTTAATTTTCTTCTACATCATTACATGTTTTAATATAGTAGTCCTAAAGTTATATAATATATATAGTTCTTTTTATATCATTAAAGATGGTGGTTTATGCATTCAATATATGGGTTACATGCACCCAATATTAATCATTATAAAAATGGGTTATTAGCTTCTTTGTGGGGAGTTTTGTTATCCCCTTTGCTATATTAGGTTTCTGGTTATGCACATTATTAGCCATATGTTCTTTTACTTTCACTAGTTTTGTGATTATATCAAATCAGGATGATTGATAATTGGTAATTCTATCAGATAATGAGCCTTCATCTAATTTTATTATGCTTATATGAAATATGTTCAATTTTTGATATGGAAAGTATTTGGTACACCCATAACTATTTATTCATATAATTATGAATCATACTATATGAAGTTCTTTTGACATCCATCTAGATATTGACAAACTCTCCTTGTTTGTGAATTTTATACTTGTCATTGTTGTTTTTTATCCATGTATTCTCCAATCCCTATTCAATGCACATACCAACTTTCATACTGATGAACTGACACTAATCTTCTTTTATATTTGGTGGGTGTAACCAACCCCTTTAGGTTACAATGAAATTTATATTGTTGAGCCTGACTAGTATCTTACATAACATGAGTTGTAGCTTGGAGATAGAGGTGTTCGTGTCTCTTATGATCTTTACACTTCTTATGGGACTCAGTAATGGAGTAAGGCCAATCTGCTAAGAACCACTATCTAGTTACCCTAACTCAAATTCTCAGTGAATGGAGTGTGGGGGAGGATTGAATGGAATCTTTCCTAAATATTAGGATTAGGGATTTTGTGAGATGAGTCTCATGATTCTAAGAATTACCAGCACTGTGGGGTGTCACATTTTTCTTTTGTTGGATGATCCAACAATTGACAGTTTAATGATTTTTTAGTTCTTTGATTTTATTTTTGTAACAATATCATTGGTAATGTTGACATTTCATTCTTTGATTTTTTTTTTTATAATTGTGTGTGGTCTATGGGAAAATATGTAAACTTTTATCCTATCAAACATAATCATCCAAAAATATGACGTGAGGTCACGATTTCTCTCTTTCCACAAATTTATATTTAATAATTAGAAAATATTCTATCTTGTAATATTCATCATAACTAATTTTGGTAGACATATATTAAATATATTTTATAATATTAAATTTATGATATATCATTTAATATAGGTTTTAGGGCCTGATTCAATCATTGTAATGGTTGATTTTTAGTGTTTCAAATATAATTTAGATTTTATTTGATGCTCTAAAACTTGTACCATGGATAGTTTAAAGTTATAGGTCCATCAATTAAGGTATGTTGCTTCCATTTTTTAAACATATTGGACAAGTTATATGATCTCTATCTCTCTTTGATGTGGCTGTGACATGTTATATTGAATATCACTTGCTCATATCTATTTTACATGATTGGGTATGATTCCTAGTAGATTTGTCTTAAGGAATGTTTTAATTTCATTTGAATCTATTTTTTGGATTTTGTTTATATTGATTTGATTTACAGTCATGTTTGAATTTATGATGGAAACTGATTTGGTTTTGGGTAGGAATGAGCTTGACTTTCCTCTACACTAATGCATGTTGTGATACAATAGTGCTAGAGTAATATTACTTTTCACGCTCTTTAAATTTCTTTTCAGATAGAGGTTATGTGAAAAGTGCCCTGATTATGTGACCATGAAATTAATCAATACCATGAGGGCTTATAAGATTATATTTGGGGAGTTAGGTTATCCCCCTTGATCTATCATCTCAAACTTAAGGAGTTGTCAGGAGTATGTTTGTTAGATCCTCAAATACGAAAAGCCAATGACATGTGGAAACCACATATTTATTTTGAAGTATTAGCTCATTTATTGTGTGAACTACATAATTATGGTTCTCAACTAGTTTTAAAGATTCAAAAATTGTTGACTAGATGTTTTACCTATATTCTATTTTGTAGTAAAATATCAACTGGAAAACATGCAAAGAAACTATATGTCATTCTTTTTGTGAGATAGATTAGCAAGTTGGACTTTCATGTGATCTTTCTCCTATGATAATTGAATACCCTCAATGCTTTACAGAACACATCTTTGCATAAGCTACAATAAACACATACAGATATAAATTAGAGATTACACTAAAGTATCATAGATTATTATTTGAACGGAAAATAGAGAGAGTGATTGGGGAATCATAGCTTCAATCATGCACTAATAAATATGGATAACAACAAACAAGAGACGAGATTATAAGAATCAAATCTTTAAATATAAATTGCCAGAAAGCCTCTCTCTCTCTCATATAGATCTGAGCTTGGGAGTTGGAACTTGGGTCCTGTGTGAGAGCAATGGATTATCAAGGAGGATGCCAAAATAGGACCGCGAGATGACATTTTCTTCGAGATGTGAGAAGTAGGGAGTTTGTGTACTATAGTGTAGTGTAATCAAGAAGTGATGGTCCAAAATTGATAGATGTTTGTGATCCTCCTAGAGGTGAGAGGTCGCAAGCCCAGAGGTTGAAGAGGGAGCCTAAAAAGATGATCTTCACTAGGGAAAGCAAATTGCACAAATGATGTGGGGTTTCAATTGGCTAGTCGAATTATTACTATAACCAACTAATAGGGTAAGGGTAGCTGATTGATCAATATTAGCCAATGGATGGTTGATCCTATGATGGAAAAAGAAGTTTTAAAAATGTTAATATTATGTGGTATGTATTATTGATATGGGACATGTTACATGCTTTTGGGTTTGGGTTTATGGTATCCAAAGCCTAGGGAATGCAACAAAATGGTCCTAAAACACAAGCCCGATCGACCCACTTAGATCACCATGACCACATTTTGGTCGGATTTGACTGGCTGGCTATCAGGATATGTTGGGTTGTTTATCCAATGCTCAATCGTAATGCCAAAGTATGATGCTAGAAGGAGTTGTAAGATGAGAAAGGAGGCCATTGTGGAAGCTATCATAGTAAATGTGTTTTGTGTGGAATAGGATGACTTATGCACCTTATATAGGGAAAATTTGGAGGGAACTAGTTTTAGAAAGTGTGATGTGTATGATTGTGGTCTCACCTAAATCTGTAAAGTCATATTAGGTTCTATTTTGCATTGTATTTTGGCCTGGGATAGGGGACGCACAAGTCAAGGATATTCCTTGAGAAGAAACTTTGAGTTGGTCATGGATGTTGTCCCTTACCACATGGCCCTGACCCTTGTCTAATCTTTTTGTAGTACTATACTTCAACATTTGATTGTTTTACCACTTCTATCATGTTCTAACATGATTTATTTTTCATTTGTCTTTTCTTAATGTTCCTAATGTGTCTTGTATTTGTTGAGAAAGGATATCAATTATGAGAGGTTCATATATAGTTAGATGTGAATTACCCATGACCATTGTATCACCTATTAATGGAAGTTATAGGGAAACTAGAAAGGGTGCAAAATCTGAGAACACAACACCCATGAGGTGTGTTTGACCCACCATACAACTTACTTATCGTAGCACTATCAAATCAAACACCCTTAAAATTCATCATCCCCAAAAAGCCTCCTTCCATATGTTAGTCCATTCCCAAATGTAATAAAAAAATTCTCTTAGGGAATGGTTGGTAGGTTGTAGTAGGAGAGATTTGTGTGTTTTAAATGTAGTTTTATTTGGTACAATGTGCTTTTTTTTCTTCTACGGGTTCAATTTATGATGTTTGGTGTAGGCCTAGCTTGTATAACTATACAATTGTCAATGCAATTGTTGTTGCTATACTCATCCATTACAACAACATAGAGAGAGAGAGAGAGAGAGAGAGAGAGAGAGAGAGAGAGAGAAAGTATTCTACTATCATGCAACATGCATGAGGCAGAGATGTGCAGGGTGAGAGGTACCAAGTTATTTTAGTTATTTTTAATCAAATATTATTTCATTCCTTTTCATAGTACCAAGTTCTTAGAATCTTAGACATACAAATTTCTATAACAAAACACCACTAACTTGACTTGGACAACCTTATTTTAGGTGTAGTATGTTTTCATTGATTTAGGTGGGGATCAAGTTGTCTGGTGTACTTGTCATTCAATCAACTATACTCCATTATACCCTACAAAACAAATCTTAGGTTTTGGTGGTATTTTTGGTTATTGATTTCCCTTGTATTAGCTAATTGGGCTTACTCTCTTCAGATGCATTAACATTCGTATAGATTATTTTATGTTGAGTCTCTGGTACATTATACCTTGAGACAAGGCTATATATACACTTCTCTATAATCTTAATTCTCATAATAAGAATATTTCTCCACACGGTATCAAGAGTAGATGTCTAGTTTCCAATAATGAGCCTCCTTTTCTCTCCTAGTGTTATATTTCCTTTCTTCTTCTTTTCTTCTCTTCTCCTCCCTTCCCCCCACCCTCACCACTGCCCACCCTTGCCACCCACTATCGACCAGCTGCCATATCCAAATGATGGGCATCTGGTTGGCAGCCATGCGCTATCACGCCGTCGTGCTACTACCAGTGGGGTGGCTTCCTGGGATGGAAACCTCCATCCTACTATTTCATCTGGGTTGATTCCTATGTCAGTTTGCTTGATCTTAGGTAGGGGAGACTTATGTGATTGACTCCATTGGAGTTGCACTTGTGGCCCCTTGATTGGGTGTTTTTTTGGCATAATAACCTGCATAGAAATCTGAATGGTACTCCTCCCTTTCAACATCACACACCAAATCTGATTGGTGGCATGTTGATCTCGGCATAGTAGGGGTCTATTTTTAAAAACAAGGTAGTGACAACCTCGATCTACACTCAATTGTCAATTTACTCCACATGTATTTTCCCTATGGACATCGATGAGTGTCAATAATTGTTAGATACCTACTATCTTCTTCGTATCATAGTGCTTCTTTCCTATGATTGTGATTATAGTCACACTTCATTCAGGCTTTCTCCTCTCAATGTGCATATTACTAGTTATTACTCTTATGTCACTGTCTTATTGGTATGCTACTATACTCACAAGAAAGGTAATCAAGTAGCTAATAATCCAATTTTTTATGAGTGCATCAAGAACATTGAGGTTTGACTGCCATTTTGTGCGAGATATTATTTTTGTCAAGAAGATCATTTACACCATATGTAAAGACTGGAGAACAGACTTTTGATATCCTCACCAAGCCTCTTCCTCCTTCATCCTTCACCTATATGTGTGGCAAGGTGGGAATACACAATGTATACTCGTTATCTTGAGGGGGAGTGTTGGTGGTTTTTTGATGATTTATTTTCTCTTGTATTAGCCAATTAAGATTACTCCCATCAGGCCCATTAGTATTAAACTAGATTATGTTATGTTGAGTTTGCAGTACATCATACCTTCAGACAAGGCTACATATATGACTTTCTACAATCCTCATTCTCATAAGAAGAATTTTTCTTCACATTAGACTGGAAGTTGTCACAATGAAACTCCATAATTCCATTCTACACCTTCCAACATGGCACTTATTCTATACATCAGACACTACTTTTCAATTTTGAGCCAAGCCAGAATGATTTTTTTTCATTTATAATAGAAAAAAATATTTGACCCATTTATAATGTTGGAAATAAATTAGCGTCTTCTTTTTTAATAACCTTGGGATCACAAATGATCTGTGAAAATTGGATAAAACACCCTCCTAAGAATTCATTTTATCTTAGCATTGTTCCATTTCTTCCTTTGGGTATCATAAATTGTTGTGAATCGAATTTTAAGTTCTTGTTGGTGTCAACTGATTTATGTACTCTTCTAGTTATTCTACTGGATTTTGAACATATGCTACTGGACATAGGATTCCTTATTGGATTTAGTTGAATCATACATATTGTCATTTTTACAAGGGGTGCGCATGTGTTTTGATGTTTGTATGCCAGTTTCCCCTATACATATATTCTTGATATATATAAAACTTTATGAAAATAATATATGATGAACGTGTGTTTGATGCGTAGGCTGGAGCAGTTTTAGGAGGGGAAGGTGGTTTAGGGTGGGTAAAGGTGGTCGAGGAAGGAGAAAAGGTGGGGGACATGTGGGGAATTTATTAGATGGTAGGTGCAGGCATGAGATGAACCATGATCATATTATTGGGGAGGGGTTGGTTGACTTTGATGGGTCACTTCAAAAATATAATAAAGGACATTATTAGTTTTTGCATCCCTTTTGTGTGATTTTATGTGCTCAAACATGTACAAATTATGTGTAGTATTTGATAATAACGTTTTAATGAGATGTGGCTAAGAGATCACCTAATTAAATATATTATTATTATTATTATTATTATTATTATTATTATTAGTAGTAGTAGTAGTAGTAGTAGTAGTAGTAATAATCTCCAATGATGCACAAAATGAAATTTGGAGAAGTGTAATAGGGATAACTATTTATTTTTAATAATGAGATAGATGTGTGTGTGCATGTGTGCATGCGGATATGTATGTGTATGTGCAGTCATGTGTGTGCAGTATATACATATCTCATCTAATTCAGGTTGCGTATGATTGGGGCATGTGGTTGAACACACAAATAAGGATACATATTTAGGTGGAACTGTAATCTGAATAGGGTAGTCAAAACTATAAAGGGGTCTTTTGCACCTATATAAATATACAAATGATTCCATATTTTCTTTCTTAAAAGGAAAGAACTTCAGAACCATCAATTATTGTTAATACATCCATAAGAGGTGAATGTTAAGACCAAAACATGTGTGTGTACATTTGTTTGTTTATGTGAGGAAGTGTGTATGGGTTTGTGTTGGAAACTTACATGTACCAACCATAAAACGTAATATAAATATATTTATTGAATCTGACCACATGGATTGAATCAAAATAATCAAAATTATGTATATTTAAAACATCACAATCATATGCCATGTATGTCATGATATATAGATATATACAATTTGATAGTTTTTATAATCTCAATGGCTTATCATTGATAAAGATATATAGATTTTTACTTTTAGGATTACCTCTTAATAGAAGATTGAGTTGACTTTTGATACATATATAATCTAAAAGATATATCATATTTATAATATTGGATTATTTTGTATAGTTTTTCAATTACTTTAAGTTAATTTAGGTACATATAAGTTACACGTACTAAGATGCACAATAAATTTAACCCTTTACATATTTGTTTACATAACATCATGGAATATTAATGAACTAAAAAAACAAAGTTTTTAGATGTGCAAATTTATAATCCAATGAAATGATATCTTAAATCAAATCCACTTATAGTTAAATAAGTTAAACTTATTTCTCATTCTTCAATTTATAACCATATAAATGAGAAGCTTGGATAGTAGATTATAATTTATAATGTAATGTATGAATGAAAAATTGGATGATTAGGAGCAAAAACCTTAACTAGATTATTTTTAAAGAACATAATTTTGTGGTTTAGATCTTAAAAATGACACAAGCTACTATTTTTTATTTTCATACATAACAATCTAATTTATTAACTTGACATTTAAAGTATAACTTTTCAATAGCCAATATAATAACTCAATACTTGTAATATTTAAATATTGAATACATAAAATCCCATGACTAGGAAACTCACAATCTATTATGAATGAGCAACACCCCCTTTTTATGACAAAAAATGAGGAAAACAAGTAGCTAACAACTCATATTTTGAAAACAATGTATTGAAAAAAGGACTATAAAATCGATAAAATAAAAACAATCAAAGACTTCATTTGAAGCCCTTCTTTTCCCTAAGTATTTGCTCTCTATAATTCTAACTACTTTAATAAAAAATGTGAATTATTTTATACTTTGATGTAATAAAATAAATCATTTTTATACATACTAATAGATATGCTTAAAAGTTTGTATGGGCAGGGACTAGTCCAGAATTTCCTAAACTCTATGAACCTATCATTAAATATGTAAAAATAAAGAGATTTGTAATGTAAATGTGGAAAATTTAACAACTCTTGCTAGGGAGAGATTTGAGCCTAAGTCTATATTGCACAAATATAGCAACTGACCACACAAACTACATTTTTGTTATGACTATGTTCAACATACATAATACTTATAACAGTATGTTAAATAAAGAATAATATGTATATATATATGTATATATATAATGTTTGTGGAGATTTATGACCTATACCACCCCCCTTCAAGTTTTGGCACTAGATGGAGGTGATATGATGAAAAAAGAAATTTATTTTTCTTACAACGTTTAATCTATAATGAATTTTTGATAAAAATATGAACCACCAAATTCCTTACAAAAAATTGCTATAACAAGATTGATATCGACACACTTTTGCAAAAATTAATATGTAATACAAAAATGAGATTATATATTGGAGGTAATACCCATATTCTCATTAACACATGTCCATTAAAATGTGAAATAACCCAATTTTACTATTAGCGTACAATGCAACCACATTTTAACGGAATGAGCTAAATTTTACTAGTAATGCATTCAAACTTTTATGCATTATAATTGAGTATTTATTTGTAGAAGGATACATTCTACTAGAATGTAGGTCTATTATTAGTAAAAGTGGACACATTCTACATTTTAACGGAATGTGAACACTTCCACTAGCAACGAATTCTTATTTCATGAAATGATCTACTATCAATGTGTCGACTTCTACTAGTAATGTACTCACATCTAAATGCATTATAATGTAGGTGCACTACTAACAGCGATGGGTGAATTCCACTGAGATGTGGACTCATTACTAGTAGAAGTGGGTGCATCCGACTCTTAATGAAATGCACCCACTTCTACTAATAACAATCAAAATTTTAGTTGAATGAGCTCAATTCTACTTGTAATACTTACATTTTTATGAATAAAATGTGGGTGTATTACTAGAATAAGTGAGTGTAATCTACTAAAATTTAGGTAAGTTATAAGTAGAAGTGAGCTCATTCTACTAGACTGTATGCTCATTACTAGTAGTAGCGGGAACATTTCATATTTTAATGGAATGTGCCCACTTCTACTAGTAACGAGCTCATATTTTCATGGAATGAGCCAACTTCTATTTGTATTGAGTCCAGTTCTACTAATAATCCATGCACTAAGGTCTGTTGTTACACAATATTGTTCCAAATGATGTGGCATAGAATCTTAGCTTTAGATTCATCGCAAAATCGCACTCCTAAAAAACTAAAAAGGGATTTTAACGACATAGATTAATTGTAATAGCCTAGAAGAGCAATTTCAGAACCACAAATTTAGACTAGTAATGCTCTCATATTTCAATGCAGTGGATTTTAGATGCATGACTAGTCGAAGTGGTTGTATATTTACTAATCGTTGGCACATTACTTGTACAAGTGGGTGCACTTCACTAGAATGTAGGCCCATGATCGGCCTAAATTGCATGTCAGAAAGGAGGCAGACTCAAAAGGAATCAAACTTTAAATTTATAATCTGAAACTTTCAAGGACCCCCACAACTTTATTACGGGGTCGAACATAGGGATGTGTGGATGCTTAGGACGCTTAAGATCTCTCTCTTAAGTCAGATAAGCCAATCCGATAGTCGATAAAAGTATGGAGCTAGAACTAGTCTAGCAGATTGTCATGAAACAAAACAAAACAAAGAAAAGAAAACAAAATAGAGTATGTAGAATTCTACTGATTAGAAAGAAGGAGTTCCTGTCTATGTAACCACAAGTTGGGTAGTCTATACACCCGTTCCCAGGCATAGACAACCCTTGAACACCCGAGCAAGAAACCTACATCCAAACATGGAACACACTGTGGTATCTGTTCCTGTAGGGTCATCCCACTCGTGCTCGCGTAGCGTGACTAAAACCCATCAACGATATGAAACCTCTCTTCAGGATGACAAATCAACATCCTACAACATTCTAGATACCCTCTTAGGTCTAGAGCATTATGAGATATCAGGAACAAATGCGATCCACATAGAACCAGGTAGTGGGCTCAGCACGAGTCTATGATTCTGTACGGATCACCTTGAACCGTCCTCCTTTTGGATTCCGATCCAAACTATCTTCTCTTGTCTATTCCTATAATAAATCTCTCGATATAGGCAGAAATAGAAGTTCAAGCAAGAAAGAGATCAACCAAACTAGCAATCATAACTAGAAAGAGAAAATAGAACAACAAACATATTAGATCTAGGATAAAACTAGTTGTTTAAGGTAAAAGTACATAAACATGCCCAAAACGGGCTACATAGCCAAGAAGGAGCTCAACTAGCCATGGACAAGCATAGTTGACACCAAACAAAGATGGAAGAATATCATTAATACAGAAATAAATGAGAACAGTAGAAGAAAGGAGAAGAAGAAGAGATTTAACCAGTAGAGGAGAAGTGGCTCTCACTCCTTGGCCTCATTATAGGTCGGATCTCGTCCTTTGGGTCTTCCTCTTTGATCTTTTGGACTCCTTGGCCTCCTTTCTCTTCTAGATCCACCCCAAAAAGCAAATTGGTGAGTGGATGGAGGTGTAAAATGATAGTGGATGGTAGAAAATGGGTGGAAATGAGAGGATGATGGTGGAAAATGATGGAGGATGGAAGCACACTGAAGAAACGATCATAGGGTGAGTACTTTGACCTTCTCAGACCTCTGGACCCTCCCACGGGGCTCTGGGAACCTCCAAAAGTCAAGAACCAATATCTAGAACCTCCAAAAATTTAGAACTCCTCTTTAGGTGGAGAGGGGTGGGTATTTATAGGCCAAATGGTTGAGGTGTTGATCCAGGTCGCGGTCCTGCTCGCCACAGTTGCAGTCATGGGGTTGCCGTGGTCGCGGTAGATCCTGCAGTCGTGTTGGATCCTACAGTCGCGGTAGCGGTAGATCCCACGGCCGCGGTCGAGATCGTGCTGCAATCGCGGTAGATCCTGCGGTCATGGTGGATTCCACAGTCCCAATCGTGGTAGGTCCATGGTCGAGGTAGATCCCGTGGTCACGGTGTTGTAGCATCCTCCTTGGTCACGGTCGCGGTGTCATGGCCCAAACCCACCCCCACAAGAGGGGGGCTATTACCGGTGGTTAAGTGGCCCACGTCGATGAACCTTTTGATTGGCGAGGATGTATTCTGATAAAGGACTGGCCATCAAAAATAGGGTCCAAGAAATAAAAGCACGGGATCACCGGTGCACATAGCGCGATGCTTAGTCCACCGTGGTCATGATGGATGGAAGCCTAGCTACTGCAAAAACTATGTGTTGGGGAGAAATCTTAGAGAATAGATGTCCTCTTAGGTCATGTGCCTACAAGTCCCAAAATAGGCTAGTTGAGCAACTTTATCGATGAAAAGATATAAATTACTAAAAGATAAGAATCTAGGGTTATTTTGGGCATATTAAGACTATAATGGCACAAAACTATAAATAAATGCATAGCATAAACACATGAATTTGGGTGTTATCATCCCATTCCAAGTAGACATAGATGCATTCCACATTTCAATGTTGTTGGTCCAATTCTACTATTAATGAGTAAAATTTTAGTAGAAATAGTCAACTTCTACCAGTAATGCATCCACATTTCTCTCTCCACACTACTTTTCTCTTTGTTTCAATCATTTCTCATTACTTCCTTCTTCTTCTGTCATTACTTTTCTCCTCTATCTTTTTATTCACTTCTTACTTCCCTCCTCTCTCCTTTTATACCCTCCTTACTTTTTTCCTCATTTATTTTTCACTCCTAAAAGAAACCAAATAATAAATATTTTTATATCATGTAATATTTTTTCACAAAAGTATGTCGACATAGTGTAATTGAGATGTATTTTTTATAGTTAATTTAACAATTTTTATTTCATCAAAATATTCATTATGGACTTAAAATTATAAGTAAAATAATATATTTCCTCCTTACTTCCCTCCTTTTTAATTTTTTATTCTAAGTTGAACACATGTAAAAAAGTAAAAATGGAACCGCAGCTGGCAGGGGCGGTTTGAGAGCGTGTCAAAGTAGGACTATCAATGGGAAGGGTATTACTCGTTTACCCTTTATACAGACCTTGTAGGGTAAGGGTAAGGGTAAAGATTCTTTCTACCCGTTCCCCATTTATCATTTCTCTATTTCTCCGACTCATTAAAAGGGGAGGGTATAAGGTATGGACATTATGCATACCCTTTACCCTTTTATCCACACTTATTTAACAAAGATATATAACTATATAGAAGCTCTAATTCAATTTCCACCCTATTTTTTCTAATATGAAAGCTTGTGGGATACAACTTGCTGCCCACCCCCACTCACACTCAAATGCTTGTACTATATTATTATTAAATGTTGAACCAGTTAATAGGATCACAAAAAAATGAGAAAGGATGACCACGTCACATTAAAATAAGTTAGTTTTAGACCAATATGTAAGTATATCATTGTCTTTTTTATATCTAAATTTATAAAAATGCAAGTCGATAAAGATGTGAGTTAATATATATCACCCTACGCACCACCTTAAGATAAGTTACCTTTTAACAAAATCCTTTTTTATATCAAAGTTACTCATTTACCTTTTATTCTTTCCGTTTACCTTGTGAGGAAGAGGATAAGGCTAAGAGAAGGGTAAGAGGATTACTAAGAAGAATAATTACCTTTACATTTACCCGCTATCCTATGAAGGATAAGGGTAAAAGTAAAGCCTTACCCTCCCCACATCTTCTCCGTTGACAGCCCTAAAAAGACACGCCCCACCTCGTACGTTCCCAAAATGAAGTCGAATACGCTACTAGAATTCTTAGTAGTAGTTGGGGTCAAGCCCAGTATTGTCACAATAACCCTCCAAAACAATTAGGATTCCTCAGGATTATTGTAAACAGTTACCATGTCGACCGCATTATAGAACAGAGATGACCATCTGGGCACTAGAGTAGAGCTGCAGAATATTGCATTGTGGAGACTTTAAGATCACTCGATAATACCTTTTCGTACCTTAACATATCCTATGTTTACTCGTGTTCGCACCAGGTTCTGTGTATACACATAGCCGACATCTTCAGAGCACCATAATCAACCTTTTAGCACGATGACTCCGATCCACTTCACACCTTATCGAAGTCGGAATTAGTGACGCTATTATTCAAAGAGACCCATTGAAGTTGCTTCCTCTTTAGTTGACATGACCTCCCACTTTCGCGCCTGCTTTAAGAACTTAAGCTTAAACAATCGTTCGGTGAATGTTACTTTAAGGCAAATCCGAGGTTACAATTAAACCATTAGTGCCTCATTCTAAACTAATGGGCTAATAGCGAGTAGGAAGCAAACCCCCGACAAAAGCATGAGGGCTATAATGACGCGAATTGAAGAATTTGAAAAAGCAAGGGCCACGACATATAGTGGTTTGCATCTCTGGAGGTGGTTGCATGTCAAGTTTTTGATCATGAGTCACTTCACATCAACAGCTTTAATGGTGACGCCATGAAGGGTATACAGAACAAGACAAGAAACAGAGCTATTGCGATGGCTAAGGGACCGGACAGCCATAGGCTTTGCTATGTCCACTGAAACGGGGAATCCAGTACAGCAGTCGTCGTTTTCTTGAAGCTTCTTGTTGGTAACTAGGTATGAACACTCACGTGGCAGGCTGGTTGGTTGCCTGATTGCCATATGCATATCAATTTCATGTCTCCAAGCTATTTATTAGACAATAAAGTCGTCATTACTTGGCAAAGCGTCGCTGAGACTCCAGTCAAAGAATTGATTTGCATAGTGAGTACTGCGGCGACGACGCCTGAGCTATACAATTCGACGATAAAGACATTCACACCAACACCCCGTCCCTTCGAAAATTAACGGGATGCTACATTTTATGAATTCTTCTATTGAAAGTAAAATAAAATCTGCCGGTATGAAGCTAATTTCATGATCTTTAGAATATGACAAATAATGTGCATTGATCCATCTTAAATTCGTAGGACGTCAAAATCTGTTGCTAGCTTCTTAATGGACAAACAAAGATACAAATGCGGGACATGTCGTATCCAACAAATTAAATATAAAATTAAACTCGCAAGCTTTCAACAATAAAGAATATTATCAACATATGATGAACTGAATATGAGATTTTAGAAGATGTTTCTTGGACTATATTTTGCATACCATGTAGTACCAATCAAGGAATCTCAGTACAAAGTGTAAATTTTTTAGAAATGACTAAACATGTATACATGTAATATTTTCATGGCAATTATCTTGCTCTCCACTTTCCTTTTATTAATTTTAACTTTTTTTCCAATGATTTCATAGTGCATTTCAGTTTAAATCGACACAACTTATGCAACGTCATTACTAAAATACTAATATAGATACTTTCAACAAGTTGTTCTTTTGTAGACTAATCAAGCTAGGGTTAGTACTTTAAGTAGTTATGCAGAATCAACGGTTTATGTTCTTGGAAAATGATGCTTCAATAGATAATAAACTGCTAGAGGGAGGTAAGCCTATCCTAGAACCAAGATATCCTTTCAAATGTAATTTTCAAATATATAGGAAAAATTTGATTCGTATCGTTCGTTCAAGATGCCCTACATATAAGGAAGTAGAGAATTCTTCACTCTGGAGAAAATCCTATTGCTGAAAATGCATATTGTATAACATGAACATTTGATTATGACAATGTACGAAGTTAAGATGATGGCTCCAGAATGTAAAGGTCCAACATAAAACATTATTCCAAATAATACAATTATCAAAAGACAGACAATTATGATTAAAAAATATATTGAATGAGTCTTCTATAAGTGGGTAGCCTTGGAGAGAGAATTGTCTTATAGGTGCAATTGATGAGCTTTTTCTTCCAAGATAGAACATTGACACATTTAATAGTAACACATTGTAGAGAATGAACTTCGAAAACACATCAGATTCCTAAATTGAGTTCATGAGCATGAAACAATAATTGTAGAGTGTAACAAGAAGAGAGGGAGACAAAGTTCTGCTCCCATAAAATCGTCACAGCTCAATAAATAGGGCTATTCAAAATTATGTTTGTCCTATTCAATGTAGAGGTTTATTCCATCAGCATTTGTAAACAATTTCTTTCTCTCAGGCAACCCAAATAGGAAATGATAAAATAACTAATTTCTTATTTACTAGTTTTAACGTATGACAGAATTAAATATCAATATTTCACTAGATGTAGTCAATCAAACAATTATTTTGTTGCATCAAATTTGATAGATGTCCCATATAAGCCAAGTACGGGATCTATTGGATCACATATCCAATGAAGTCCTAACACATACAACATATTATTTGACACAAGTAACTGGAGAATATCCAATCATTGCAACTGTTACTACATGAAGAAATAAAAAAAAATATCAAATACAATTCATGTTAGTGCAAAATGTCATTTATTAGAAATCAGAGGTAATTCTTTGCAGGGGAACCTGACCCATCCAGACTCAGATTGGCCAGTACGGGTGTGTGTGTGTGTTGTCTCCATACCCTACTCTAGTCCTTATATACTAATCTCTAATAGCCATCCAAAATATGGGTCGATTCCAACTTTGATGTACGCTTAACGAGACTGAATGTCCCCCATACCACACATTAAGGCAGCGTTTGGCAACGTGTTGCTTGGACGCATCGCTTGTTGTTTCGCCGCAAACGCTGTCCAGAACTGTTTGGATGAGCGCTCCCAAGCGTCTGGTAGAATCCGATTTTCAGCTGAGGTTTTTCACGCGGTGGAATCGAGCGTTCGGCTTTTCCCGGGCGTTTGGTTCTGGCAGAGCACGAGACCGTTTCGCGCGTATATAACAACTGCCCTAGCCGTCTTTTTTCAAGCGCTGGCGTGCTTTTTCACGTCTCGTACCCTAGCGAGGTCTGTTGTACATGTTGCGTCTTGTTCATTGCCTGCACAGAATGAAAGCCTGCTACTTTTTTCCACGATCCAGTCGGTAAAGTGCTCTTCAGTATTTTGTTGTGCACAGTCTTCTTCAAGCCATCAAATACGAGTTCCAATGGTCGTATCTTGCTTTGTGACGGGTCTGTTCTTTTCTCGTGGCCCAACGAACTGTGCTATCAGAACCACCGTGGTGCAGAATAATATCTTCGTCAAAGGTGACTCTTTCTCACTCGAATACCATCTATTTATGTAGTATCTCAATATTTCAATCAAAATAATGGACAAGCCTGTCGGCCCTAGCACATGCGACCTATTTTCTACATGAAAAACCTAAACTTGCTACATGTTAAAATGTACGTATATATCTGCTTAGTTCTTTGCAACATCATCATGATTATATAATGTTGATCTTATGTGTTTTGTAACCATATGTTTTGTACATACGAATATATATGTTGAATAGTTTAACAATGTATACTCGTATGCATCATATATTCAAACATGTATCAAAATTGTGTATCCGAAATAGATGTATTTGTACAAACTTGTACTTGAACCATACGTTCCGTAACGTTAATACTAGGAATTATAAGACTTGGTCATGTAAGCCTTATATAGTTATAAATACATCGACTTTGCAGCCATATTAATATTTTATCTTACCAAATTTCCTATGTCACATGTTTAGATTGTCAATGATGATAAAGTTAAATGGACGGAGATAGTTTTTGGTATTTTTCAAAAGTTGTGTGTTGAACAAGTACAATTAGACAATCGATCTTGAACTACTTTATCCTCAAAAGCATGGGAAGAAATTGGTGAAGCTTTCCATCAACAAACCGGCCTTCAACTTACAAGGGACAAATTTAAAAATAAAAATAAATGGGATGTTATGAGAAAGGAGTATAAGGAGTGGATCGCAATTAAAAGGAACTACAGTGGACATGGATGGGACCCGGTTATAAAATCAGTGAAGGCATCTAATGAGTGGCGGATTGAGTACTTCAATGTTTGACTTTGTTAATTTTTCAATGTTACACAAACAACATTGATAGAATACTTAATAAGTTTTTTAATATGTACTGCAGACACATCCTTATGCATCTCGATTTAGAAGACAAGGTTTAGAACACGAGGAAGACTATGAAGTTCTTTTCTCAATTATTGTGGGAACTGGTAAAAATGTGGTCAATCATGTTCCAGTTGATCCACCCTCCCAACCTGTTACACCCGGTGAAAATATGGACGCACCTATAGATCTAGACGGCCACAATTCATGGACGTCATTTATCTATGAAGGTGGAGAAGATGCAACATAAAATAGTTCCACGAATTTTATAAATTTTGAAGAGGATACAACATACCTATAGATAAGTTTACCCAACAACTAAAATTTAAGGAAGGGAAAAGGAAAAGGAACGCGGGAGCATCTCAACTAGCAGAAAGAATTGGTGAAGTTGTCCAGGAGTATCGAGAAACTAGGAGAGCTCGTCTAGAAACAAAGCAACCTAGTTCAATGGAGAATGAGATCCTAGAAGTACAAAAGATAATAAAAGACACTACCACTTGGCATCACCGATGATTTTCATTTTTTGGCAATATCAAGTATGGTAGAACCAATGAAGAGGGTGTTACTAAAGACAACCAGTGAGGATATGCAGTTAGGATGGTTGCAATTTGAGTACAATCAATGGAAAAATAAGGGGAAATAACAATATCATGTTGACAAGTAGTTTCATTTAAGTTATTTTGCATTCTTGTTAGACTTTATGCTGTTATGTCTCTTTCTTATTACTTATGATACACTATGTAGGATTTATGATGAAGTGATTGATTTCATTTTTATTTTCAGTTGATTTGCTAGTGATTGCCATGTTTATGGTTCTTTTACTTGTTTTGATGTTAAATGACGTGTGCATATTTTCTAGAGCATTTAAATGGATCGCGATGATACAGATTCAGACATGGACATTGAATGTGAACAAGAAGACCTATTATTGTTATTAACTATAGCTACATGTTATTATACATATAACTACTTGTTGAAAGAACCTCAACATACTTGCAATTTTAAAGGTTATCACCGGGTAGTTGAGTGGTTAACTGATCATCTTGATCGTTGTAAAAACAATCTTAGAATGGAGGCAAACACATTTTCATATTTATGTTCTCAGTTACGTACTAAGTTGCTCCTTTCTGATTCAAGATTCATATCGGTAGAAGAGGCAGTCACTATATTTGTATATATGTTGGCTCATACTCAAAGGGTTAGAGTTATGTGTGAATTTTGACAAATGTCCTCTTGGACGATATCTACAATATTTCATAAATTGATGTAAGAAATACGTTCATATGTTGTTGAACTCATTAAGTCGGGTGCATTTGAAGATGCAGATAAACCTCTTAGAGGAAATTCCAAATATTGGTCATTCTTACAAGCTTGTGTGGGAGCTATAGATGGAACTCACGAAAAAGTAGACCCACTCAAAATGTTCTTGCAGTTTGTGATCATGATATGCGCTTTACTTTTATTTCTGCTGGACATGAGGGAATTACACATGATTATCGTATTGTAATGGATACAATCTCTGATCCACTTCAAAAATTTCCCATTCCTCCTCTAGGTAAATAAAGAGTTTAGTTTTGTTTCCTCAATTAAACTCTACTTCTGTAGTACTTGTAGCTCGCAATCGTCCTTTTTATTCAATTATTATTTCATTGCAGGTAAATTTTATCTAGTAGATGCAAGCTATGCAAATTTTCTTGGGTTTCTTGCTCCGTATAAAAACTATAGATATCATATACAAAGAAACCAAAATATGACACCAACATGTATGCAAGAAGCTTTCAATTTTGTGCATTCATCATGCCGCACTATGATTGAACGTGCATTTGGTATCTTAAAGAAAAGATTCTCCATCCTTTATAAAATACGTAACCATGACTTGAAGACACAAGGACAGATCGTAGCATGTGCAACATTACATAATTTTATTCGTGAAAACAACCGCAATGACGAGTTGTGGAAGCAATGTGAAAATGATCAAAAATGCACAAAATGCACGTGATGGTTTGAGGACATCTCAAAGGGTGTTTGGCGATGTTCACATTCAACAAGCTGAGAAAGAGAGTATGAATTTGTTTAGAGATTAAATTTCCCTTGCAATAGCTAACCATGTAGGAGTTAATACTGATTAAAATGTGTGAATTTTTTTCTTGGGGTCAACTTTTCTATTTCAGCCAACATGCTTTGATTACGTGACATTGTTGTCCATAATTGTTAATGTTTGTATTAGTTAAATATAACATTGACATTTTTATGGTACATCCACGTACCCATACCCATACCGAAGGCATTTGTGTTTTGATATTTTAAAAGTTGTTACTTTTTCTACCCACCGATTACCCACCATGCAACTGAAATGTCTGATTGATGACCAAGTGATTACCCAACGCTTTGCCAAACCTTAATGCGACGGTGAACCACCGAGCGATGGTTAATCTATGGTTGTCCACCATCACAATCACTTTGCCAAACGGAGCCTACACCAATACTACAACATGAATTCTACTTAATCATATTTTTGTAGGGGTGATCAGATGGCTTATTATCAAGCAATCCCTCATAAAGTTCAAAAGTAATATTTCTCAATGAAAATAATATCATATGTTAAAAAGTAATATATTATAGCAAATACACCCATTAGTAGCACTTGATAAATGATAGTAGAAATATATAAAAACTATCAAAGTATTTAGTGACATATTTTGACACTTGTATCTGGTACCAATGCCACTAGACAGATAGTGACACAAGCTATAAATGGCACTAAACATTTAGTTTTAATGAGTTTCCATAAATGTCTCTATAACATCATTTGGCTTTTATATAAATGTACTATTACACCAGTTGGCTTTTATAGAAATGCCACTATTGTGTATTAGGATTTATTATTAATTTGTTCTTTTTAAGTATATTGGTGTATTCGAACTACCACTATAATGGTATATTGATTGTGTATGATGTCATTTTCATGGTTTTTAAATCTTAAGTTTTCAATCCATTATTTACATTTCTAGTTGAATTTGTAATTTGAACTCAAATTTTTGAAAGTATAATTTTTAAAATTAATTATTTTATGTATAAAAAATGTGAATAACATAGGGAGGATATTTTACCTTGTTACATTTAATAAATACAACACACATGAGACACTCTTTCATACAATACTTTTCTAATTGCAACAATAGTTTGCACATGTTTTGGAATCTTATTTGATATAATGAAAAGGTATATATATGTATATAGAGAGAGAGTGAGAGAGAGAGAAAATGTTTTCAAGTTTGTATGATGTAATGAGTGTTGACTTAGTAGAAATCATCCACAAAAATATTTCATCACTTGAGAATCTTGGTTGAGGATCTCAGTGAACTAAACAATTTTAGTGATCAAGGACTAGTACATATCCATTTCTAATTTTTCCAAAGTGGTTCATTAACATGGATAGTGAAGTTGGAATCTTCCTTTATTAGGCTATCCTTGGACATTAAAGTAACATATCCACTCATGAGATCCTTGATAGCAACATTATTCATATTAAATCCCAAATTGTCACCAAGATGCGCCTATAGGAAGGAACTGTTATGCATCCCAATTGACTTGACTTTATTGGGAAGGCTATAGGGTCGAATGTAATAGGAACCCTAAGTTTTGGCACAAGAAAAACACAAATTAAGATTAACACTAACTTGATATTAGTCACATATAACTAATATGTGTAAATGAATGAGATGCAAAACATTAATATAAATGATAAATTGTACATGATTTCTCATATTTGTGATGACAATCATACATAAATAATATCTACTTTGTACTTCTCTAAGCGATTTTTAAGTCTTTTCATTCTCAGCAACTCCCAAAATGAGTCACCATCTGCACAATAAAAGTAATAGGAAAGATCAAGAATGTCGTAACATAAAAATATCAACCATGATGCTTTTGTCTATCTAGAGAGGCATGCGAGACAATTCTTGATCAAAATTCATATTCATTTCCTTCTCTTCAGTCATCTTTACTATCTGAAACATATAAGTGAAACATTCCACAATTTATTGAATACATGCAACATTAATATGATGCTTCCTAAAATAAAAAATAGAATGAAAATAAAACACTTATAGTAGGTACCATTTAAATCCCATGACATCTTAACTCGTTGAAATTTACGCAGGCCATAGTATCACAATGGATCGACTATTACCATAGAAACACTAAAACTTGATTAGTACTTTGACATGTATTTAACACTATTGCAACCACCTATCTATCCTTCCAATTATTCTGCACATTTTTATGCATGTGAAATGTTATTTAAGAAAATGGATGCAATGGGTTCATGGAGCTTGTTCTTTGAAAAATTGTGTCACTTCAAACAAGCATGAAGTGTTTCCATGTATAAAAATATATGGATGGACATATATATGTACTAAAGACATGATAACATGCCAACAGTTTACACATTTTATATATTAAGATGGCATATACATGCTTATGATTTTTATTACTAATCCTAAGTCTATATCATAAATTTTGTAGTGATAATAAACATGGGACTACTTACTAGGAATTTGTCTATACACATAATGGTTTATAATATATCTCTTTGGTTTGCATATTAAAAATGTTCAGTCATTAGTTTTTAATTTTTATTTGGTGAGAGATTATTGTACTCATTAATTTTTTATCTTTCATTTTCAAATTCCATGACTATATTATAAAAATATCATATTATATTACTAGATTATCTTTTAGTTGCTATGAATGATAGTCTATTCTTACTTGATATTAGTATGTAATATCCAAAATATTTCAAAAATTTTATATTGTTCTTTAATATTACTATTTTATAGCTTAACCATTTGATATTATGTGAAGCAAATATAAGGTATGAGTACTACTAAATACTAACATGTAAGAGTTAAGTGCTAATATCCTAGTTGGTGAAACAATACTACACTCTAAATCTAAGTGCTAATTCTACTTTGCATACCCTCTTGTATACATGTTTTTTATTGCTATATTCATACAACAATACCCATAAAATATTTTAACGATATATATAGATATCACATATATTTTGTTGAATAACACTTTCACATTTCTAGAAATGTGCAATAAAATTTTTGGAATAGATATGTGGTTGCAAATATGTAGTTAAAAATAGAATCACATTAGTATGTGCAACTAGAAGCCTATGGGAAAAATGAGTAAATGGCATATACTCCCTATAAATTGTAGGCCAAGGTAGGCTAAAAACACTCTTACAAAAAAGATACTTGCCAACGAAAAATAGAATATCACTTTAACCTATTTCTTCGGTAAGATTACACATCTATATTGATCATGTTCCCTACTATCAATGTATGCAAAAAGATACAGTGAGAACCAACACCCACATACCAAAATCAAATATTATAAATAAATAGTTTGGGCTTTATTATAATATAAAATTAAACATCAGCCATTCACAACTATAATGCTATTGAAATCCGGTTATTAAAAATATAGAATCATTACTAGTAAAACAAACACCCATAATGATATACCTAGACTAACACGAGTTGATATCTATCCTCTTATACACACCTTTTTCCTTGAGGTATACCCAAGACACTACTACATAAATAGCGTTCAGTGTCGCTTTCCTGGGCATCAGTTATTTAGGACAACCGACGCCTATAATATTGGGCGTCGGTTATTTATGCAAACCGACGTCTATATTCGAAGACCAGCCAGACACAGGTACCGCTTTGTATTCAGTGTCGGCTGAGTATAACCAACCGACGCCTAAAGGCGCCCGCGAAATCCAATTTTTGAGCGAAAAAAATCTGGGTTACATACAACGTCAGTTGTTTAACGATTCACCGACGTCTATGTAAAATGAAATTTTGCGCGAAAAGTTCCACTTTCGGTGTCGGTTATCCTTGGATAACCGACGCTGATAATAGTTCCCGGCAATTAATTTGGGGTAAAGATTATCTAATTGGACGTCGGTTTTTTACGATCAACCGACGCTGAAGATAATAGGCGTCGGTTGTCATAGATAACCGACACCGTTGACCAACTTAATAGAGGCCCGATCACCCGACTCTTCCCCCTTTCTTCCTGTTTCATCGATTCTCCTGTGCGCTGCTCGTCGCCGCTCTCCCAAAATCGCCGCCTGGTGCCTGGTGCCTGCTGCTTCTCACTTGCCACCGACGATCCCTGCTGCTGCTCTGCGTCGCCGCCGCCGCCCGCCGCCTTCCTCCTTGCGCCGCCGCCGCCCGCCACCTTCCTCCTTACGCCGCCGCCGTCCGCTCCTTCCTCCTTGCTCACGCCCTACTACGACGTTGTCTTCTTCCTTGCCTCCGCTGCTCATAAGGTATTAGTCGTAGCACCTTCTTCCTTGTCTTCTTCCTTGCCGCCCGCTGCTCTGCTCTGCTTGCTGCTCTGACTTCAAAACCTAAGACTAGTTAGTGTTATACTTCTTTCACTGAGAACTGAGAAGAATGGCCTACCACGGCCGTGCTGCCCAGCACGGCCGTGGTAGGCCAACACAGCCACAGCCGTGTTTGATTTGATTTAAACCCTAATTTGATTTAAACTTGTCCATTCTAGCATCCTAATTTGATTTGATTAAACCCTAACATTGATGAAACCCTAACATCAATTGTGATGAAACCCTAACATGTACATATATATTATTGTGTTTGTTGGCCTAGAAACCCGTCCAAGATTGACTCATTAGGAGTAAATCTTGGATAGTCCCCAGTTTTGGACTGTTCTTGAACACCTAATCTCACTTAGGATGTAAGTGTATAATGTGTATTGGGTTTTTGAGAAAATTTTGGTAGCATTTCCCCGTTTGTTCTCTAAGTACATATGTACTTAGAGAACAGTGGGGAAATGCTGCCGAAATTTTCTTGAAAACCCAATACACATTATACACTTACTAGTGAGATTAGGTGTTCAAGGATGGGATAGGTGGTACACATTTATTATATATAAGAATGACATCACATGTGTTTGTTGGCCTAGAAAGTGAACAATCATTGTTCCTTATATAACTTGTACATTGGTATAAATTAGAATGAACAATCACTAAATTATATACTGTTTGTATGGAGTCCGGCTTCATTGTAGATATCTATTATTGTGTTTGTTGGCCTAGAAACCCATCCAAGATTGACTCATTAGGAGTAAATCTTGGATAGTCCCTAGTTTGAGACTGTTCTTGAACACCTAATCTCACTTAGGATGTAAGTGTATAATGTGTATTGGGTTTTCGAGAAAATTTCAGCAGCATTTCCCCATTTGTTCTCTAAGTACATATCTACTTAGAGAACAACGGGGAAATGCTGCCGAAATTTTCTCGAAAACCCAATACACATTATACACTTACTAGTTAGATTAGGTGTTCAAGGATGGGATAGGTGGTATACATTTATTATATATAAGAATGACAGTTCATTGAAGATCCTATAGATGAAGAAGAGTACTATGATAAGTATGATGACTCCAGTCCATTCTCAGTTGGGCTGCCAACTCCACAAAATATTGAAGCTAATGATGACTTATATGTGCACGGAGATCACAATGAAGGATTGTTAATTGATAAAAGATCACAATTTTAGAGACATGTATGTTTATACAAATGCTAAATGTTTGCCTTTTTCTATTTAATACAAATGCTAAATGTTTGCCTTTTTTCTAGTTAATACAAATGCTAAATGTTTGCCTTTTTAATGACATTTTCAGATGGCTGACCATGATGAGCATGATGTCCATGATGAGCATGAAGTCCATGATGATCATGTTGTCCATGACGAGCATGGCGAGGATACCAATGTAAGTTCTAAAAACATATCCTGTATTTCTATAAAATTCATTATCTTCTAGTTATGTCATATATCCTATATTTCTATATTGGGAAAATTCAGTGTGTTTATTTTTGTCAAATTTTAGGTTGATGATGCACATGTACCCACTGAAGCACTGGAGAAACTTGATGCGCAACACCAAACACTTAACAAGAAAAGGGGCATCACTTTGTTGAAGAAGTTAATAGCGCTAAGTGGCAGTGGATCCAAATTGGTTGTGGAGTTTGATAATGGAGGAAATGCAATTGGAGTGAACCACAATAATTTTGTAAACTATCTTGGGTGTACCACTCGGAGCCATTGTGGTGTTAAGTATGATAATTGGCATAAAGTTCCTCAGGGGAAAAAATACTTGATATGGAAGGATTTATGCGTGAGTTATTATTATTTGCAATTCTATTTTGTAGATTACAAATTCTATTATTTGCAATTCTATTTTGGATACTAGTTAATAACATTTCTATTTTATAGAATCTGTTTGCATTGGATGAGAAGTTGCATCGTAAAAGTGTGATGCAACGCGCTGGAAAGATGCTTAGGAATTATAGGACAAATCTGAACAGAGAATACATAAAAGAGGGTGATAAGAAGAAGAAGTCAGCCCTTGAACAATGGAACTTCTTGGACAAAGAAGATTGGGACAATTTTGTTGCTTCAAGAAAATCTAAAGAATTCAAGGTATTAGGCGTCACTCCCAATTTAATTAATATACATTGTATTCACCTATTCAATATTAACATTTAGTGCTACTAACCAAATCATTAATGTGCATACTAACTAGGCCCTCAGTGACGCACAAAAAGCAAGGCGTGCACTGAATGTGCATGACCACACTATGGGTCCAAAAGGCTATGCAAGCGTTCGCCAAAGACTACAGACAGAGTCTGCGACTACTCAGGAGTCTGCTCCTACTCAGGAGTCTGCCACACCCATGCCTCGCCATGATATCTGGATAGCTGGGAGGCAAAACAAGAAGGGTGAAATAAAGAAGCCCGTAACTGCTGAGGCGGCTGCGAAAATGGTAAAATACAACTCTTAGAGCAATCGTTTGAATATTAATTATTTGTGGTGTTAACTTACCAATTTCTGTTGATGGTGATTAGCGGGAGCTGCACGAGCAGAGGAAACAAGGCACGTTCATCCCTCAGGGCACAAGGGATGAATTGACAATTACTCTGGGTAACCCAGAGCATCCTGGACGTGTTAGGGGTGCAGGCACTGGTGTGGGCATCAAAGCATTCTTTGGGCCATCCCAGCGCAAACCCAGAGCGGGATTTTCTCAAGAAGAGGTAACCTATTCTTTTTTTAGAATGTTACTGCAAAAGGAAATTCAATAATAAGAAGCTAATGTTTCTTTTATCCATGTATAGGAGAATAAGAGAGTCGAGGATATAGTTGCTAAGAAGGTCAATGATATAGTTGCTGAGAAGGTCAAGGAAGAAATAGTGCGGTGGCAGGCATCTCAGGCTTCCAATCAGCCGATGACGACCCACTCTTCTCCTGATGCACAGACTGCGAATAATCCTAGAGACCCATCGCCTAGCACGTCTCCTGTAAGTAGTATTGTTTATGACATTGTAGCTAGTCTTTTCAAGATGATATGTTTTCAAGATGATATGTATATATGTATAACATTCTTTACGTAAATTTGTAGGCATTGAAGCCATGCCGCTTAAGAATGCAACACTATGTTGTTGCAGAGGCGCGAGCTTACCCATCCCTTCCTGGGCAAACGTTTCATGAGACTCCACTGCTGTAGGGCTACGTTCGTGTGAGTCCGATATGTGTATTACCCGATTGGAGGGAAGCTGCATTACCATATTCCCACCCAGATATTGATACACTTGGTGAGGAAGATGGCAGGGTGATATTGTGGCCCAAAGCAGATGTCGTCTACACTACTGAAATTGTAAGATAAATTTACATTACTTTAGATTGTTAATGTGTATATATGAGGTCAACTGATCTGAAATTATATATACAGGTTAAAAAGAAGACACCCGGAGCACCTAGGCCTCCACCTCCACTTCCTGCATTACCAAGTTGGGTTCCAACTGACCTAAAATACCCGTTAGGTCCAGCTTGTAGGGGAATGACATGTTGGCTACAGGCACATAATATACATTGCCCTATAGTTGTTTCTTTAGAAGCAGATTATGCAGGTCAATCATACGATAGCTCTTTATTTATACAAGATATTATTGAGCTGTTTATGTATGCTTGGTTGAATACATCAATGATAGAGACATGGATAAGGTGAGATCTTGTTTATACATCCATATACCTTGTGTAAGATCCGGTGATCTGGTTTCTTATATATTAATGCATACGTAATACATGTTTTGTAGCTACTTAGTCGAAGATCAATGCAAACAATTTGCATTTGATCATGTGGGATTTTTGATTCCATCATTGATTAGTATGGTAGCTAAAGACCCTGATAGTGTTCAACAATACTGTATAGATGCTTTTACAGTTTTTGGTCAGCAAAAGAAGACGATAATAATAGCTTCATTCAATGTCAAGTAAGTTTACTTTATTTATAATTTGGACTTAAGAAAATTCCATTTTTATTATGCATTTTGAGTTATTAATTTTTAACTTTTTTACCTCTAGCGATAGACATTGGGAGTTACTAGTTATTGTCCCCGGGACGTTCACTGTTTATTATCTAGATCCTACGGGAAGTACATTGAACACTAAAATTGGACACACATTGAGAATGCCATTATTCTGGTGAGAAATATTTCATTTGTATATCCGTTAATATCTGTTATTACATTACTATTTAATTATGCAATTTATTGTGTTACATTAACATGTAGGGGTTTAGATGCATTCAAAAATGCTAGAGGAAATATCTCAAGGAGAAAGAACCAGCCAATAATTTGGGAGAACGTAAAAGTAAGTTCCCGACTCCAATGTATATATTAATTATGTGAACTGTACTTAGTTGTATTTTTTAATATTTTGTATGTTTCAATTTATAGTGCACTACACAAGACAACGGCTGGGCATGCGCATACTATATGATGCGATTTATGCAGATGATTATCCGACATGCCGCATTGGATATTAACACCATAGATGAGGTATTATATATAGTCTCATTAGTTAGTATGAAATATATCAATCTTATTTTTATATTATTACTTATATATATACATCATTCTCTTTGCAGGCGTTTAAAATCTACCACACTATAGGTAAACACTTGAAAAATGTACATGCTCCATATACGATGGAAGCATTAAATGAAGTAAGAGAAGAATGGGCAAAAGCCATACAAGTAGTGGCAATTGTAAGATATAATTGGGATGCTGATAGCGATCCTGAATGATATTTTGTAAATGAATATTTTTGAATGTTTATACATGTATTTGAATGTTTCTACATGTGTGAATGTGAGAATTGAATTGATGTCTGAATGTATCTACTTGTGTGAAAAAATATTTGTTGATTTTGCAGGTTTGTGGCCTGTTTGTAGGCTGATATCAATGGATGTCGTAAACCAGCAGTTCAGAAAACTGAACTGTAGGTTCTCCTCCTGCTGACCAGCCACAGCAGACCTGCAAACTGATAATAAAAAAAAAATTAAAGTATAGGCGTCGGTTATTTATAAAACACCGTCATCAAAGGCCTATAGCGTCGGTTATTTGATAAAAATCGACGCCTAATAGGACAAACAACCCGACCGTGTAGGAAAGCACGGCCGTGGTGGAAACGGCGTCGCTTATTTGTATACAACCAATGCCTATAGTACTAAACACGGCTGTGCAGCGAAGCACAGCCGTGCTTCTCCGTGTCGTCTGGGCTTATGGTGTCGGTTGTTCAGTTGTTAACCGACGCAGAAAGTGTCCTAGGTGGTGCCCTTTTTTGTGGCACCAACCCTATAGACGTCGGCTAACTATATATAACTGACACCTATAGGTCATATAGGCGTCGGTTAGAAAACCGACGCCGAAGAGTTCGACCTTTAGCGGCGCCCACATAGGCGTCGCTTGAAAACTGTTGCCAAAGGGTGTTAAACGACCGATGCCAAAGGCCTATTCTGTAGTAGTGAGACGGGATGCATCATCTGAATCATTCCTTTATCATCCATTAATAGTAAGAATAAGACCAAGTAACCTAAACCATAACCAACAAAATGTTGTTTGTATCATCCACAAAGGATTTAACACCTATTTTTATAAAGTATGATATTAATATATATATATATATATATATATATATATATATATATATATACAGGGATGAAAATTCCATTAATAATGCCTTTGACATAATTTTCAAAGGATTATTCACATTCATGAGCTAGATGCAAAGATAAATTAAAATCTCTAACTTATGCTAAAAACATACATCGCCATATGCACTAGAGTCAGCTGGAAAATTTTTCCCATCACATAGGTTCATAAGTATTATCTGAAGACAACACGACATGATCAAGTTTTGAAGTGAGAAACTATGTAGTTTGTATTATCTAAAATCTCTTTTGTAAGTGCCTCTTCCACACTATTCTAGCCGACTCTTTAGTGTCCATTACATGTGGGGATATCATCACAACATCATTAGTAGATATCATGTTCCATGGATCTTCCCTAGATATAATAAGGAAACAAACTCATTTTGTCACTTTATCCAGAATTTTTGGTTGACAACAATAATTTTTTTGAGAAACTTATCACCAATGCATGAGAAATAACAAGAACCGTACTGACCCTTATGTTTTAGCCCTCGTGATAATCCTCTTGCATTGGTAATAATTTTTTCAATTTGTGGTCATTTGATTAGGGGACAAATGAACCATAAATATATACAACTAATCTAGATACCCCAACATTTTAAAAAATAATTCATCACCAAGTAAAAGTGCAGTACACAGTGGAATTGCATCTATCTCTTCACTATCGTGGTTCACAAAATCAAAATATGGTTGTCTAAAAGATAGGAAAACAACCAAATTGGGATTTGTAAGAATTTAGGATGACTACTAAATTCTTTTACAAAGATTGCTTTTTAGATACTCAACATATCTTGAACCCCATTATAAACTAAATGACAAACTTTGAACCACATGAGAACAAATGTTTATTGGTATGTATTCCCATAGATCCAATCATGTAATGATTTTAATGGGGCATCATATACTTGATTTGATAATTATAAAGGTAATTCCATTTGTTATGTTTGTCTCAATCATGAGATGATGACACAAACATAATAGATATCTAAAGAATGATGTCACTTGATGATATATCTCTTCAGGTTGAGGATATGAATACTGAGATCATATATATGATAAGACTACATACATTCTTGTTATGTCCTTAGTCGGATATTACTATGGAAGAAAAATAGACCATAATAATACATAATACTAGAGTGTGTGTTGATTGATGACATAGTCTCATGAGTTGTGAAATGTGATATAAAGTCAAACACATAGGTACATTTTAGACAACAATGAATTAGACAGACCCACCTCGAGAGTGATAGATGTAGACCATGTGATGGTAGTCAGAATCATCTCTCATAGTTATAGTGTTGATTGTGGTTCTTAGACCTGAAGTCACTACACTCATCACATGTCGTTCAGTGTATTTTGACATCATCCAATGTGGCATTGAATAAGGGTTTACATAAAGGTGGTGCTAGTATACGTTGTGACACATGGGGACTAAGTGTGAGTGATGTAGATGGGATTTGTTTTTCTTATAGGAGATTGATATCCAAAACACTTGATAAGTGAGACTGAGAAACGTATGGCCATACTCATGTGAATCAATATATGATATGTGAGCTCACATGCATATCATACATTTTTCTCAAGTTCAAGGAACATGGATTGAACATTAAGAGGATGATGATTCCATGCCTTGATCTCAATTAGGATATCAGAGAAAAATGAACTATATAATCACTATGACACTAATCATAGATTATAAGTTGAATTTGTTCTCCAACTTTCCATTTACTTGGGTAGCAATGATGTGTTGCTAGATACCTCTCATTTCTTATGATGTCATAAGTTAGTTATGGACATTCACTACCAACGTATCTTGGGACCTATAGTATCAAACACATAGGATGCACCAGGAATAGAGTTTAAACGTGAATGATATTTAACTTGGTTACTAAAGTGTTTAGGCATTCAATTTAAACAATAGTGGCTGAAAGTTGACTGACTGGACTGTGAACTGACTAGTCCAGGTGTTGAATCGATCATTCCATTGTCAAGTCAATTTGAACAAAATTGGTGAAACATTGCCTAAACTAGGACATGAACTTTCCGTTTCAGTTGGTGAACCGACCACTTTAAGGTCTAAAATGATAGGTTCAACTTGTGAATCGCCTATTTCAATTATCAATATGATTGGATCAAGGATTGATGCTAACACCATATTATGAATTAATCAAATATTAGAAGACAATGTGATTGAGAATAGGAAAGCAAGTGAACCAACCGGTTGAAGTGTTGAACTGATAATTTCACATGTCAACATACCGGTTCAGTAGAGAACCGACCGGTTCAACATTTGTAACTTTCAAAAAATTCATGAAATTCTATCTGTTCTACTCTTAGATGATCTGGAAACTCTAAAAGTGGTCATCTGATATAAAGGGGGTAGTCTAGGCTTTCAAAAGACACAATAATAAGCTCTGACAATTATTTTCATCTCTAGTTGTGATAACTAGAGAGTCTAAACAAGTCCTACCCATAAAGGAAAGGGAAAGAAAGGGAGATACAACACGGGAGAGTGAATCATCCCTAGAAGGTTGATGCTTGAGGGGCAACTCCTTCTGGTTGGCTTTAGTAGCACAAAATAGAGTTCCCATTTTTCTAGGTGGACAGTGTCGAGGTGAGGAGGCATTTTCTATACCAGCTAGGAGGACATCATCAACCACTATTTGCAGTGCTACACTAGGAGATCACCGCTGACAATCATCTGGGTGAAGCTTGCAAAAGAAGCACGTTCCTATAACGATAGTAGCTAGACTTGCCCAGGATCAGGTATATGTCTTGTAACCTTCCTTCCCAATCTATAGTTGTTGATAGATCTTCTATTTAAGGGGAATATGGCACTAATTTTTTTATTTCTACTATCATATCTAATGCCATATTTCCCTACAAAGGTATCAGACTCATGTCAATTTATTATGTTTTGGGGTTTAATCGATATGATCAGATTCTAGTTTTATCATTTTTGAATTTCATTGGATGTGGATATTTAAATGATTCATGTGCACATCCGATCAAATACCACATACAATCCCTATATATATACATATATATATATATATATATATATATATATATATATATATATACAAACATACAATCCCAATATAGATGTATATATATATATATATTTGCAATTTATATGAGTCGCCCTAAAAATTGTTTTGATGGTGAATGTAAGCATGGTTATGGCCAATAACCCCCTATATAATTGTGTTGGGTTGGATGATTTTTATTCTTATTTTATATCTCCGTATGCATGTCTAGTCTCTCTCTTCTTTTCCATATGTAAAAGTATTAATGCCTTCCTTCCCATTCTCCCCTCAAATGTAACCCGAGGTTCCCCAAATACAATGTAATAAGTTAAATAGGAATAGAATAGTTTATTTGTCTATTATGGAAAAGAAGGAGATCTGTTCTAAATGGATGATTGACTCAGAAGGCAAATCAATCAACTAGTGGGTCAAGGAGGCCAAACGACACGAGGAGCTGACTGATCGGTTGGTGGTCCAATTGATTGACAGGAGGAGTCCGGACGTCGCTTGGACTAGAGACCAGTTGGCCAATCCAAGAGACCAACCGACTGACCAGGAGGTCAACTGATCAGTTCAAGAGTTAAATCCATTGACCCAAACTAGTTCCAACATAGATCTTCTTTAACAATAGGTTTCTACATATGATGTGGACCTGAGGTGGTAGCAATTCCTTTTATCTCCCTGGAATCGCATTAGCATAGCCAAAACCATCACTCATATTTTTAATTGAATTTTTATTTGTGGATATAGTATTTGTATGATACATATTATTAGTATGTAGAGACCGGATATATATATGTATTTATATAAATATAATACCCCTCAATCAAATAATAAGTCTTAGATATTTTCCATAATAAAAACACATGAAAAACTTGATCAACTAAGTGTGGGCATGCCAAGCATGGTGTGTCATCCATCTCATGGAAGTGTGATGGTAGTCATGTATGCCTGCCATGCATAGTCCATTACATGCGTGTTGGCTTTTGGGTCAGACTTAACTAGGTATTTTTTAATGAGATTAAGTTCCTAAAAGCATACAGATGACTATGGCAAAGAGTTGCTCATACCATCTATCCAAGAATTGTCGTAGATGCAATTGACAAGAGTTGCCTACCTTAATAATTGGTTATGGATGTTGGCATTGGCTGGGTAATAATTCAATTATTTTGGGTCTTAGTTCCCTAGAAGGTTGTGTGTTGTAATATTCCGAATTAATATGTGAGGGCTATCAATTTATAAAAAATCGTGGGAATGATAATTAATTAAAATACTTGATAATATTGTCAAACTTATCATGTCAACCAAAACAAAATGTTTTGACAAAGGTTGTAAATTTTCTTTTGTAAAATCTAATGGCAAACACAAATACATTTTTTTTGTGATTGATCCTTGAGAAGGACAAGATGAATGCGAATAACTTCCACAACTGGTTCACGATATTGAGAATTGTTGTCACTCATGAGCTCAAGCTCTATGTCTTGGAGACACCAGAGCCAGATGAACCCGCTTCCAACACACCTAAGGCTGACATGGATGCTTATTGGAAGAACTCTGAAGATGTTGTGGATCTCAAGTTCCAGATGCTATGCTCAATGAACTATGAGTTATCGAGACAATGTTACAACATGGATATTGAGATGGTTACACATCTTAAGAACATGTACCGAGATCAGGAAAGATGAGAGACATGACGTCTCTAAGGCATAGTTCAAATGCAATATGGCTGGAGGGGATCCAATAGGTCTCCATACAATCAAGTTGATTGGGTATGTGAAGAACCTTTCTAGACTAGGATTTCCATTGGGTCAAGAGTTGGCCACATATGTGATTCTGTAGTCAATGCTAGAATCATACAACCAGTTTGTCATGAACTACAACATGAATTATTTTGACAAGCCATTGTCAGAATTACTTGGCGTGTTGAGGACAAATGAAGTGTAGATGAAGAAGGACAAATTCAAAAATGTTATGACGATCAACATAGGGAAGTTCAAGGGAAAAAGCAAAGCTAAGAATATTTTTAAAGCTAGTCAAAAACCCATAGATACAATCCTATGATAATTTTAATTGGGAACCATATACTTGATTTGATAATTATAAAGATAATTCCATCTATTATGTTTGTATCAATCATGAAATAATTACATAGACATGGTATATGTCTAAAGAATGATGTTACTTGATGACATACATCTTCAGGTTGAGGACATGAACAATGAGATCATATGTATGATAAGAGTATATACATTCTTGTTATGTCCCTAGTTAGATATTACTGTGGAAGGAAAATAGACAATAGTAATACATAAGATAAGAGTGTGTGTTGACCAATTATAGAGTCTCATTACTCATGATATATGATATCAAGTCAAACACATATGTACATGTAAGACAATAGGTATCAGATAGACCCACATTGACAAGTGGTACATGGAAAGATGGTAGTCAGAATCCACTCTTATAGTGATAGTGGTGATTGTGGTTCTTAGACCTGAAGTCACTACACTCATTACATGTCATTTGATTTATTTTGACATCATCCAATGTGACCTTGAATAAGGGTTTCCAAAAAGGTTGTGTTTGGATACATTGTGACATATGGGGATTGAGTGTGAGTGATGTAGATGGGATTTGTCTATCCTAAAAGAGATTAATATCCATGCCACTTGATAAGAAAGATTGAGAAACATATGTCCATACTCATGTGAATGGATATATGATATGTGAGCTCACATGCATCTCAAACAATATGTTCTAGTTTAATGAATATGGATTGAACATTGAGAGAATGACAATTCAATGCCTCGAGTTCAATCCATATATCCAAGACAAAGGAACTATATGATCATTATAACACTAATCACAGATTGTAGGTTGAAGTTGTTCTCAACTTTCCAATTATTTGCATTGCAATGATGTGTTTCTAGATAATTCTCATTTCTTGTGATGTCATAAGTTAGTTATAGACATTCATCGCCACTGTAACTTGGGACCTACATGGTCACACACATAGGATGCACTAGGAATAGAATTTTATTCATAAATGATGCTTAACTTGATAATTAAAGTGTTTCAGTATTCAATTTAAACAACAATGGCTGAAAATTGACTGACTGGACTATGAACTGACTAATTCAAATGTTGAACTGATCTATTCAAGTGTCAGGTCAATTTGAGAAACATTAACTAAACATTGCTTGAACTCTGACATGAATAGACCAGTTCAAGATATGCAATGAATGGTTCAACTTATGAATCACTCGATTCAACAATCAATATGTTTGGATTAAACAATGATGTTGGAATCATGTTGTTCTTTGATTGAATATTGAAAGGCAATGTGATTGATAATAGAAAACCAAGTGAACTAATTGGTTCAAGTGTTGAATTGATCATTTTCAGATGGGAACCGGCTGGTTCATCAATGAACTGATAGGTTCAACATTCACAATTTCTAGAAAATTCATGAAATTATGTTTCTTCAACTACCAGATGATCTGGAAGATGTGACCCTAGCCATCCTATATAAAGGGGGGTAGTCTAGATTTTCATAAGACAAAAATAATCTCTAAAAATTGTTGTCCTCTCTATTTGTGGTAAATAGAGATCCCGATCAAGTCCTACCCAGAAAAGGGAGGGACATCAAGGGAGCGACAACACAAGAAAGATAACCAACCCTATTAGGTTGACATGTAAAGGGACAACTCTTTCATATTTCCTATAGTAGTGCACTGTGGAGTTCCCAGTGGTTTGAGTGGACTAGGTAGAGGCAAGGAGTCCTTTCCCATCTGCTAGGAGGACTTCATTAGCTTCCACCCATGCTGCTACACTACAAGCTTGTAACTGACAATTGTATGGGTGCAGCTTGCAAAAGAAGCATGTTTCTGTAAGGATAGTCACTGGACATGCTCTAGGACCAGGGATTTGCCTTACAGCCTTCCTTCCCAATCTATAATTGTTGACGTGATCTGCTGTTTAAGGAAAATATGGTAGTAAATTTTTTGTTTCCGCTGCTGTATTTACTTTCATATATCCCTACAATGTTCCATATCCCAGTCTCAAGAAAGGCATTCATTGTTTATCATTTTTCTTTAAAACTACATTAATAGTAGCTTATACAATCATGTTTTTATCCTGAAGGAAATCTAAGTAGTTGGGGAGATGTTGATGAGGTGAAGATTAAGATATTGGTGCATATTTGTTCTTGTTAAAGGAGTTAGGCACCTTCTGCCTTCCCTTCCCTTATATTCCTGATCTTTCCCATGGCTCAACGGTCATGGGAGATGAGTAACATATCTGATCAAAAGAAAAGATTGGCTTCAATGGTAGACCAACAAACATATTGGACTCTTGCACTGATCCTAAGATTAATAGGAATGAGTGAATACAGAGAAATGGTGCTGACTTTCAGCAATCAACCATCTTTGTGGCATATGTTTGACACATAGAAGGAGGGAGAAGGTATTCTAGAGTCTCAGAAAAGGTTTTCATTCTGACCTCGTGAACTTGGTTTTGCTTAGGTTTTTAATATTGATTTGTTTTGGGATGCGACATTTATAGATTGCTGCTACAAAATCTATTAAATGCCTAAATTATCAGATCATATATGTAACACTTACATTCAGTTATTTAAAGGCAAATAAATAAATATTTCCAGTAAAATTAGTGTATAATGGCAATTTTAGAAAATGCAACTATATCAAATGCGACTAATGAGTATATTTGTTGTAGTGCTACCTTCTTGTTTGAACAATTACCTATATTATTGAATATTATCCTTACATGAATTAGATGAACATATGTATTTAAAATTAATCTGGGTATAAATATCTCTATTGATAATTATTTAACAAATAGATCTGGAGGTAATTTGTAGGAATGTTCATATAATATTTTAGTACATCCTTATCATTTATGATGACTATTTGAGAAAATAAAATAGCTATTGTATCAATCCTCATAAAATCATTCATCTAGCATGATATCCCAAGGATATACTACTAACATCCTATATTAAGACATTATCACATTCATAGAAAGATTTTTTTGCTACTTTACTCTCAATGACACTTATGGGATTTTAGGTATTCAATACAAATTTGTGTATTATCTTTTCCTAACTATTATGATTTTACCAAATAATTTTTTATGACCTCATGTATGTTATTTTGGGATATCTACTCATTTAGGTTGGGTTATTGGAATAAAAATTAATTCACAATTTGAGTCACATTTCTATATTGGATCTATCTCCTATGCCTATGGTAGTCACTTAGGGAAATGTTTTTAATATTCTTTTTTTTTCTTGTGTGATCAATGTTGTTAATCGTATTACACACAAGATCCTTTATATATTACATTGACTTTGATATGTCTCCTTTGTTTCTTATGCTACTTCAAACTTCTAGTTTTGTTAATACTAATCAGTCCTTTAATTAGTTATCACTCCCATCATTTTATTCAAATTGATAGTCCTCACTTCTAAATTCAAAAGATTGTAGAGTACAACCTTCTAGTGATTCAAGATAAAAAAAAATAAGTTATTACCCACAAATGTCAACATCTAAAACTATTTATTAAGGTACGCAATATTTTCCAATTGCGTCTCATGCAATTTTTGGATAGATGATATCCAAAAAAAACAAGTCATTACCCACAAATGTTAGCATCTTAGAATTAATATTTAATTGAGGTATTTTATTCATATATAAATACATATACATATCTAATAACCACATACTAACAATATATATCGTACATATATTATAGCCACAAACGCGACATGCAATAATAACATACAAGCAATGGTTATGGCCACAATAATGGAATTATTTATAACAACCAAGAATTGCTATCCACCTAAGTCAAACATCACATGTTATAACTTGTTAAAGAAAAAGCTATGTTGTAAATAGGTAGGTCGGTTGATTGGATTCTTCATTCGATTGGTTCATCCACCAGTCATTCGATTGGCCTCTGTCACTCAATCGACTTGATCCTAGCTCGAGCAGCTATCTGGACTCCTTCATTCATTCAGTTTGGCCTCCTATGGATCGATTCACTCCTTCAATATGTAGCCTCTTTGGTCCTTCATTTGATCGACTCACCTAGTACAGAACGTCTTGTATTTTTCCAAAATAGAATTTAAAACTATCCTATTAAAGTATTATATTGTACAAGTGATACCTCGAGTTACATTTTAGGAGAGTATAGGATGATATTATAAATTTGCATATGGAGAAAGAGGGAGAGGCGTAGTATGAAAATTGAATTTAAAAGAGAAAAAAAACTATTCGACCGTATACATATTTAGGGGTATTGGCTATAACCACGCTTACAGCCTACATCAAAACCAATTTTAGGGTGACGTGTATAAATTGCATTTATATCATGTCATTTATATATATATAGGATCTATGGAACATTCTCTATTGTATGTGGTATTTAGTCGTATATGCATATTAATCATTTAAATATTCTAATCGCATGTAGTAAATAAATGATGAAATTTTAAATTGATCATAATGATTAGATCCTCAAATATAGTAAAATGATGTGGCTTTGATACCACTATAGGGAAAAATGGCATCAGAGATGGTAGTGGAGATAAAAATTTCTTGCCATATGTCCCATATACCAATGTATCAAGCAACAACTATGAATGATAAGGAACGTTCCACGGAATACACCTGGTCCTGGATCAAGTCCAACGACTAACCTTGCAGTGACATGCTTCCTTCTCAAGAAGCACCTAGATAGTTGTTGGCAACGACCTCCTGGTGTAACGCCACAAATGACTGTTGATGACATCCTCCTAGTGTGGTAGCAATGGACTCCATGCCTCTATGTAGTCTACATGGAACACCAGAAACTCATGCCTTTTTCTAAGACTAAAGGGAAGGAGTTGTCTCTCATGTTGTCAACATACTAGAGTCAACTTTCTCCCTTTGTCTATCTCTCTCATTTATTGGTAAGATGCCCATTGCTCTTAATTAACCATGATGTTGAGTTTGGAAGATGTGTACTCAGAGCCTTAAACACCCCTCCTTTATATAGGAGTGGATGAGTAAGGGTTTCCTAAAACCCAGGGACACTCCAGTCAGTCAACTGTCAGCCAATGTTGTTTAAGTTGATATCAAAACATTTCAATAATCAAGTCAACCCTAATTCATGAGTAAACTCCTAGTCCAGGTCCATCCTATGTGTGTGACCCTACATGTTCCAAATTACATTGGCAGTGAATGTCTATAACTAGATTATGACATCACAAATAATGAGCGGTATATAGCAAAATGTCATTTCTACCCAAATAATAGGAAAGTAGTGGAATAACTTCAACCTACAATCTGTGATCGGTGTTATCATTATCATGTAGTTCCTTTGTCTCTGATATCCAGATTGAACTCGAGGCATGTAATTGTTATCCTTTTAGTACTGAATCCATGTTCCTTGAACTAGAGATGATTGTCTAAGATGCATGCGATCTCACATATCACATTGTGATTCACATGAGTATGGCATTAATCAATTCATAGTCATTGTAAAACCTCAAAATGGATGACCTAATGGTGCACATAAACAACTATGTTGAAGGTTGTAAACTATTGAAATTGGATAGGGTTCTGGACATGGTGATATATCTAAAGTTTTTATCATATTCTTTGTCAAATAAAGACAAGGCACGGTTCCTCAATCTACTTCCATAGTCTATAGAAACCTAGGACAAAATGATAGATGCATTATTTGAGCACTATATTCCATAATATTAATTATATTCTTAGATGATTACTCAAGAGATTTATTTAGAGTAATGAACCAATTATATTCTTAGATGATTACACAAGAGATTTCTTTAGTGATATTTATTATCCACTTAGTATATACAATGTACATATTTGATTAAACACCAGAAAAGATCTCCATATATATGTTATGATATATATGCAATTTATATGTGTCGCCTTAAAATCATTTTATTGGTGATTGGTAGTAGGGTTATGGTCTATACCCCTAGACCTTTTGTTCACAGTGGACGATTGCTATTTCCTTTTATATCTTAATTTGTGTATTGAGCCTCTCTCTTCTTTTCAATATATAAAAATATTAATTCTTTCCTTCCTATGCTTCTCTCAAATATAACTTGAGGATTCACCTTACAATGTAATTTGATAAAGGAGCATTAGGATAGATTTTAATTCTTGTTATGGTAAAGAAGACGTTCGACACCAAGTGAGACGAACGGCTCACTAGGAGAACCGACCAATTCTAGAGCCAAACTGATCGGTTGGAGGACCAAAGATGCAATGACTAGGAGGAGCCCACTGACTGGATGGTGGCCCAACTAACCGACTGAAGTAGTCCAGATGTCATGAGAACAGGAGGCTAGACGACCGGTTCGAGTAAGCATCTGACTGACTACGAGGCTAGATACCAATTTCTAATGGAATTCATCAATGACCAGGAGGCCATGATTCATAAATTTTACTTGGTGATGTCTTGCGAATGTATTATCCTATTTCAAAAGTTGTCTAACGTGAAGTCTAACGAAATTTGTTATTTCTCCTAAATGTTTGGAAATGACTCAATCATCCCCTAAAAGTAGTATGCTTACATATATCTATATACAACAATATATATATAAACTTATATGTGTAGGTATATTTATATATAGCTATATACATATACAGTTTATACACACACACATATATATGTCTATATGGACATATATGTGTACATATGTATGCTTATAAATATGGTTTTAAGTTATTAACTATACTAGTATCACCTCATGTTTAATACATTACATATCCTTCATTTTAAATCAAATGAATCATGGTATTTAGGATATGTTGTAAATTGCTCAGAGCTTGTTGTTTAAAAATATGCATAAATTTGTGTATTTACTATTATGACACATAGTAAATTGACTATATACTCTAGATAGCTTGTAACATCCTGAAATGTTGTATATGTAGAATTTTGGATTTAATATTAATTCATTGAGCTTTATTTTTAGATAAAAAGATCAATAATATAATGATGAGATCAATAATATGACTGTGATTGAATAGAGATGATGAATATAAGACCTAGATTGAGATTTAGTCTTCAATTTAAGTAAGCAATGTAAAGTTGAACAAATATTTTAATTCAAGAAAGCTGACCCGATGATTCAAGGTTTTTAGAAAACTTATTTTATCTCAATAATCAAATTGGCCTGTATCAAAAGATCTGAGAGGTAACATGGATGAAAGTTTGAATTATACTAACTCCTTACTCTATCTATAATGGAGTAACAATTGAATTTCTTGAGGCAATTCAATTCGGTATGCCAATTTTGTCTCTGTACAATCCAAAACCTTTTATTAAATAGTTTCAATTGGGTCATCAACTTTATGTCCTGCAGCGTCGACATTAAAATCACATTGCCAAATTGAAATGTGTGTGAATTTTTATCACAGAATTGAATTATAGATGTCGTCCTCATTTGAGATATAGGAAGATATACCAAATCCATCAAGAATTTCTCCATGTTGTAACTTTGCATGTTCATCCTATTGGTAATCTCCATATCAACTATCCATTCACACACAATTTCGAAGTTGTCACAACCCTTCTTCAACTCTAGAACTTGACGGAGGATTTTCATTATCATGAATAGTTGACATAGACTGGTGTAAATGCTTGATACAGACTGACACAGATGGTTGATACTGATTGGCGCAGATGGTTGACACAGACTTGTGCATATTTTTCTAAAACAAACTAGTGTAGCTTGCTTTGAGACAAACATGTGCAAATCCCTTTGACACAGATAAGTGCCGATCCCTTTGACACAAAAATAGCAAGCAATTGTTTCCAAGCATTAAACATGCATTTAGATGAAATGTTATGATGTATGAATTAGCTAACCCCGCTAGAGATGCATTTCTACTTTAAATAAGCAATACATACTCAACTGGGATGCATTGCCCCTCTGGGGCAACACATCCCTTGTGGGGACACACCATTTTTTTAGTTTATTTAAAAATTATATCATGTAATTTGTATTGTATTTATTTAGGTTTGAATAAGTAAAATAGTTAGAAAATATCTAATTTTATTATGATAATTTAAAATAAATAACAAAATAAATATAATACTAATAAATAATATTTAAAATTATAAATGATAGTATATAAAATTAATTGATACAATAGTAAAAATTGTAGTTTTAATATTAGGTCAATATATACAAATATACAATACTTTATATAAAACAAAATAATAGAATTAAAAGAAATAATACAATCATGATATCATAAACAAAAGTTATAAGGAAAATAATAAAATGACTCAGGTCAGTGTATCCCGCACGACCTGGTTATCTAGGAATTTTTTGGTAAAACCTATAGCAAATCATTGTCCTAATTGTAGGGATGGTCACCCATAGTCGCTGGTCTAGGGTTATGTTAAACCGGGAAGCCAAAGAGGAGTCGCGTCTTGAACTCCCAAAAGATGACATTAGAATAGCATAGATGACCAAACATAGCCTAGGAGCTATAAGCAACGCATAGGCAGAGCATTAGTTGTGTCAATCAAGCATTACAAAAACGTTAATAATGGAATAACACAGATCAGCCAATCTAAAAAGTTTGTGTTACTCGAACTGAACACCTGAAGATGTAATACCCTTCCCCATTTAGGGAAACCATGCCAATCATCCTAATTAACTAAATGACATTTTTGTTACTTTTATTACCAATATTGTATGATTTCTACCTTAATCCTTAAAATGGCATTTTTCTAGACAAATAAGGATCCAAAGAAGATATACTCTAGACTGTATGACGGGGGGATGCGATGCGATGGGCGATTCATAGGGAACCCTAGAATACGATGGAGGGGCAACAAAAAACAAGGACAGTCGAGCCATACCAGCCCCTCATTTGGCAAGTTCTGGGAGTCAGGTGAGTCTGTAGAGGGTTGGCATTATTCTCATGTACAAGGGGATGAGAGGGGGAGAACCCACTGCAAAGGCTGACGACCCTAACCAAATGGAATTAGATCAAAGTGCTTACGGAGACGGCAGCCCACTCCTAGCAAAAGATGCATCATCACCCACAACAAAATCCTTCAAGCAAGCGGTGACCGGTAACAGCGGGGGCACAACAATGAATTTGTTCTTCATAGATGATGAACCGTAAGAGATAGTCAATCCTGAAGATATTGAACTCATCTATGAATGAGGTTTCCCTGAGATCTATGTAGCCCCAGAACCAGAAGAAATAATGAGTAAACCATTTAAATACGCAGTCATAGTTAAGCTTATTGATAGGCATGTCGGCTTCCTCACCATGGCTGAAAGACTAAAGCTTCTTTGGCAACCGGCGGGTCGATTCAAACTCTACAAACTTACCGAGCAACATTATGTGTTGCAGTTCTATAGTAGAATGGATCAAGAAAACATCCTAACAAAGGGTTCGTGGTCATTATTTGACAGTTGTCTTATTTTCTGGCCTAGGGATGGCTTCTTTGAACCCTCCAAGGGCCTTCTGAGTCACATAGTAACATGGATTCGAGTCATGGGTTTACCTATCCATTACTACAATAAAGAGATGTTTCACAAGATAGGTGAAACAATCAAGTGGCTAGTGAGAGTCGATGATCACTCCACTAATCATACTAGAAGTAGATTTGCTAGATTAGCAGTCAAAATTGAAACAAAAAAGCCTACCCAACCTATAATCATAATTAACGGCCGCGAGTACAAGATTGAATATGAATCCTTGGCAAACATGTGCCTCAAGTGTGGGAGACTTGGGCATGATGCAGATGATTGTAAGGGAGCAGACAAAGAACCATCAAAACCCAATGTTGGCCCTAATGAAGAAGAGATCAACGTTAGATGGATGGAGGAGGAAGAGAAATAGAAAGTCTGCTATGGAAAAAATGTCATAGCCCGAAGGCCACAGTGCAACAAGGATCCAAAGATAAACCAGACTAAGGGTTCGAAAAATAAATTCCAATATTTAGAGGGAGAAGAGGAAGACAATATCATCATTGTTGAGGAAAAGAATGATGACCAATCAGTTCAGCCCGCTCCTGAGGATACGTGCGGAACCAAAATCCGGAGGAAAAAACAAAGAAGAAATGAGGACGTTGAGGTCTCATCTAAAAAGACCTCAAAAGCTCCATCAGTTACTAAAGATGTCCAAGACCTGCCAGAGAGATTGATTCATCATAGACCTATCCCCAAACACATTGTAGTTATACCAGTTGGTAATGAAGTCATTGACGGCAGACCAGATGACACCACAACAACAATAATAAATACAACTACACCTAATGCTAATGAGTAAGTTGTTATCTCTACTGACAATAGGAAATCCAATGATGGGGCGAAGAAACCAGTGCTCCCGAGAAGGAAAGCAAAAGAAATGACAACCCAACTGGGTTTAGGCAGACCACAAAAGGATCATCCATATGTTACATGAAATAGAATGAGGAGAGGATCTGACGCCAATGAAGGAGGTACTCCTTCATCCAAATAAACCCCTGAGTTTCTTATGATCAATAATATATCTTGGAATATAAGGGGTTCTGGCAAGAAGAAGGCCAGACACTTCATCAAACACCTTATTACTAAACACAAAGTGAAGCTTGTCTCCATCTATGAGCCTCGTATCTCAGGTAAGGAGGTGCAAACTGCTATTAATGAAATTGGCTTTTCTAGCTCACACAAAGTAGAGGCTAATGGGTTCTCTGGAGGAATTTGGATTCTGTGGAATGAAGATGAATGTGATATTCATATCCTTGAAAGCCACAAATATTTCATCCACTGCTGTATTGATGGAAAGACAATGTGTACCTTCATCTATGCGTCCCCCAGCCCTGGGGGCCATGCTATCCTCTGGCATCACTTAATAAGGCTGAGTTAGACTATAAATATGTCATGGGTTACCATGGGTGACTTCATCTATATGTTAAATCCAGATGAGAAACTAGGCAACAAGAGATTCAATGTGTCTGAGGTTGCAAGTTTCAGTAGTGCTATTCTTCAGGAGGGGCTAGTTGATCTAGGCAGCACAGGCTATGCCTTCACTTATAAGAAAGGTCTACTTCATGAAAGAATTGACCGAGCTTTGGCCAATAGGGAGTGGATACAACATTAAACCAATTTTCTCTGCGAGAACTTACCTCAAATTGGTTCGGATCACAACCCTATTGCATTGGTTAACTCATCCCCCTGACTTAGGCTGCAAGGTTCATAACTCGAGCGTTGTGGAATATCAACCCAAACTTTTGCAACGTTCTGGAACTCCACTAGAATCCTGACATCCAATTTCATATTGCTCTTCAACAGGATAAAGCTCCTATAACCAAGTGGGATACCATGTCCAGGAACCTCCAAGGAAAAGCCAACCAACAAGTTATCTCTCAAATAACTCGCCTTCAACGAATGCTAGAAAAGAATTATAGCGAAGCGAAAGATCGGGACTGCCTTACCCTCGAAAGCAAGCTTGAAGATATCCTTATGAAAGAAGAAGAAGATTGGAAGAAGAAAAGTCATATCAGCTGGCTCGTGGATGGTGACAACAATACTGGATTCTATCATACCTATGTTAACAGCAGGAGAAGAATTACAACATCATAAGTCTCCAAAATGGCCAAGGCACCTGGGTGTCGAACAACGTTGAGCTTAAGTCTCTTGTATCCAACCACTTTAAAAGCATGTTAACAGAAACACAACTGCCAACAGCAGTAATGATGGATAGTATCCCTGCAAACTTCAAGCCTCTACATTCGAGCCATATTAGAAGTCTGGGCACATCAACTACTATGAAAGAAGTATGGAAAATTGTCAAAGCATCTGATCCCTTAAAAGCAACCGGTCCGGATGGCACAAGTATGCATTTCATTAAAACAAATTGGAAATGTATCAAAAAATCTATTCTCCTCCTCACCAAAAGCATGCTAAATGGCAATGATATTCCGAGTATTGTGGCAGACACAAGCATTGTCCTAATTCCCAAAGTTAAACACCCTACTAGCTGTAGCCAGCTCAGACCTATCACTCCGAAAAATGTTTGCCTTAAATTGGCTTCTAAGGTCATCGTGGGAAGAGTCAAAAAACATATATCTCAATGGGTGTCACCTGTACAAGCCAACTTCATACCAGTCAGATGTATTGCCGACAATATTATCATCATCCAGGAAATAATCCACAACCTTAGGCACAAATCCAATGCACCCTATATGGCCATAAAGGTAGACCTCTCTAAAGCTTACGACTGTATGTATTGGAAATTCATTAAGAACACTCTCAGCAAGATGACTTGGCCTCCTAACATCAAATCCTACATTCTGAATTCCCTATCTATGGGCATTACGAGCATCATCTTCAATGGCGAATCCCACTTTCCCTTAAAGACGTCCAGAGGTCTCCAGAAGGGTGATCCGTTATCTCTGTACTTATTTGTCCTATGCATGGAGCGCCTAACTCAACTCATCAATCACTATGTTGATACTAAGCAGTGGCCTCCTATCAGAGTCTCTCAACAAGGCCCACACATATCTCACATCAACTTTGCATATGATACAGTCATCTTTGTCAAAGCTTCTCTAGAACATATCGTAGCCATCAACCATTGTTTTAAGAACTTTGAAGAAGCTTCGGGACAAAAAATTTCTATTGAAAAATAAAAAATTCTCTTCGCTACTTCTGTCAACAGAGCTACACGATTGACTATTTGCAGATCCAGCGGCATCATGGAAACCGATGATTTAGGTAAATACTTGGGAGTACCTCTGTTAAACAAAAGGGTCAATAAACAAACTTATTCATTCCTAACCAACAATATGGAAGCAAAAATCAATGGTTGGACAGTGAAATCTCTCTCCCTGGCAGGGTGCATATGTCTAGCCAAGTCAGTCCTAGCCTCTCTCCCTACATATGTAATGCAAACTGCTAGAATCCCTATCTCCACATGCACAAAGTTGGATAGAATCATTCAGAATATCATTTGGGGAATCTTTCATTAAGAGAATCATGTGTCCTTAGTGGCTTGGAGCAAAGTTACCACTAGCACTAACAATGGAGGCCTGGGTATTAAATCTATGTCAGATTGGAACAAAGCTCTTATCTGGAAAAATTCTTGGAAGCTGCTCAACAATAAACAAGTGTTGTGGGCTAAGGGACTGAACTATAAGTACAAGAACTTCAACGCACACCCTGGAAGCAGGGCAACTCCTTTTTGGAGAATTGTTCACTCTGGGCTGGACTTCATCAAAGAGAACTGCATCAAGACTGTAAATAATGGGGAAATGACGCTAGTCTGGATTGACCACTGGGTCCCAAGCTTTAGAGATATGCACTCTTTGTGTACCAAACCAATCTGCAATGAAGTTTCTGACCTCACAGTTGGGTGTCTTCGTAACCTTAATGGAAATTGGGATAATGATTTTCTACTAAACTACCTCCCTGACCACTGCATTAGCCGCATTACTGATCTCCTAGTCCCAGCTAAGAGAAAAGGCAACGATGCTTGGAGCTAGATGCACAATGACAGTGGGATGTACACCACCTCCTCATCCTATGACCTTATCCATATTGATAACCAATATCTAGTGAACACACTATGGTTGATTATATGGAAACTGTAGGTGCCTAGCAAAATCAAAGTCTTCATCTGGCTTGTTGCTCACAAAGAAATCATGACAAATGGTTGATGCAAGCAATGTAATTTCACCGATTATGCCATCTACCCCAGGTGTGACATGAGGAGGATGCACTACATGCTTTATGGTCCTGCCCTCACGCACATGATGTATGGTTAAAGCTCAACATCAATACTACAGTTGACTCTCTCAATACTTCCATTCATCAATGGCTAATGCACCATCTACAAGTCAAGGGTGAAGACATAACCCGCTTCTGTACTACCTCCTGGGTCATTTGGAAAGCGAGAAATACTATGGTTTTTGATAAAACTTATGTCAGTACTGTAAAGCAAATTGTGCAAATTGATAACCTCTGCAGCAAGCTTACTAATGGAAGATATATGAAGTCTAAGACCGAGCACCAACACCCTAAGTAGGACAACGAAGACACATGTATCCCTAATGAACACAAGCTCATCTACGTAGATGCTGTTGTCAAGGACAAAGAGGCTGCTATTGCTATGATCACACTCGATGAGAACAAATTCTGGACTGGAGGGGTAGCTATGTACACTCAAGTTGAATATGTTACTGAAGTTGAACTACGAGCTATAGACTTATCTCTGAGGATTGAAGAAGCTACTACGAGAGGTCCTACATCCATTGTAACAGATAGTGCCAGAGACATCAAATCCATCGAGGGACCTCCTGAGAATTTCCCAGCTTTCAAAACCTGGATCCGATCTATTAATGACAACATCAAAAAGAACCCTGGTTACAGATTGTTAATCTCCCTAGAGAACACAATACCCTGGACGACGCCTTGGCCAAACATCACCTAAAAAACTTTGAGGAAGGCTGCACTTATACAGACCCTCCCCTCGACCTTGTGGGTCTCCCTACCCCCTTTCCCCTTTGTAATGGTAGGAGTCCTACTAAATTTAATTTTACAGCTGATAATGTACTAAACTTTCAGTTTATGCCTGCAAGAGGAGAGCAGGTTGAATAAAATGGTCTCCTGGCTTTCTAAAAAAAGGTTCCAAAGAAGATGTGTTATTCTTTATGGGGACAATACAGCCCCACAGGAGACAAATTGTTACTTTAAAGAAGCAATACATTCTCAACTGAGATGGATCATCTCCACATGAATAATGCTTCCCTAACAGGGACACATTGCTTTATTTTTAAATATCTTTTTGCTATTTTTTCAATAATGTTACCATGTATGTTATTAATTATATATATTTAATTTATTAATGACCATTACATACATCAACTCATATACATATTAAGTATAAATACACGATATTTATAAGTATAAATAAGTGTCTCTAAACTTAGTAGATATAATAGTAAAATTATAAGATAAAATATGAATATTAAATTAATACACCCAATCTTCAAAACATGGGAACAAAAACAACAAATTTAATATAAAAACACATGCAATAAATAAAAAGATTTTTGTAAAAAATTGATACAATAAGTTTAATTTCCATCTCAACTCAAAAAATAAATGATATTGATTTATATTTCCATTTTATTAAGTTTTCTTGACAAATATATAATATTGTTGTCTTTTATAAAATATTGTACATTATATCTTTTGATTTAGTATATATTCTCTATTTTATAATTTAGTATTGTATGTTTAAATATTATACATTAATATTTTTATTTAGAAACATTATGTATTTGTGAAAAATTATATTTATTAATCTTACTTTATTTTGAATTATAATAAATATGTACATATATTTACTACGTATTGAACTTGTTAAAAAATATATAAATACAATCTCATTTAATTGTATATTGTAACTTAAAATAAAATGAATAATATCTTTATTTGAATAATGTATTATAATTTACTTTTATGGACTTTATTTATATGAGTATTATTGTGGTTGTATTATTTATATAAATATTATATATTTGTATTATATAAAGTATTATATATTTTGTATATTTAAATTCAATATTTTATCTCTATTTTTTATTATAGTATTGTATCCATTGGATAAGGTTTTAAATAAAATAAATACAATCTCATTTTATCATATGGTGTAGTTTAAATGATATGTATAATCTATTGTACAAGGTTAGAAATAAAATAAATACAATGTCATTTTAATATATGGTGTAGATTAAGTAATATGTATCATCTATTGGATAATATTAGAAGTGAAATAAATATAATATCATTTTATTATATGGTGTAGTTTAAATAATATGTATCATCCATTTTATAAGTTCAGAAATAAAATATCATTGTAACTTTTAGGGTGGTCCCCAACACCTCTTGGATCGCCGAGACCCGAGTTCCTCTACTTTTCCTCAACTCGGGTCTCTATGTTAGAGTGATTTTAGCACTACCTGTTCATGGTCAGTGTAGAGAGATCCACAGAGAAGGTTGGCTAGGGTATCCATTCCAAACACAACCGATGACATTTGTGTTAACTGGAGTGTTGCACGAGCTCAGAGACAAGATCTACAATCCATTATAGTGCACGATATATGTAACTTGGTAGGACTTTCCTACCACTCACTACAACATAATTATATCATGTACACCTCATTTGAGGTTGGTGAGATCACGATGATTAGGAACCATGTACGCCTCATTTGATAGTATTTAAAAGAAACTATATAAATACTTAATTTTTTATTGTAATCTCTATGTCATTTTGTTATATGTTGTAACTTAAAACATTATGAATCATATCTTTTGTTTCAATTATGTATTACATTTTTTCTTCTATATTATATTATATATGTATATTATTGTGGTTCAACTATGTATTTAAATATTATATTTTTTGTTTTATATAAAGTATTATATATTTTGTATAAGTAGACTTAGTATTTTAACTTTATTTTTTGTTTTAGTATTGTATCCATTGGATTAACTTAGAAAACTTAATAAATATAATGTCATTGTATTGTAAGCTATAATTTAATAATATTCATCATTCATTTTATTTTCAATTATGTGTTATATTTTCCTAATAAATTTTAATTTTATATGTGTATTATGATGATTGTATTATTTTTTAATATTATATAGTTTGATTTATATGAAATATTATATATTTTTCATCTATTGACTTTATATTTTAACTCATTTTTACTACATTATCAATTTATTTTATATGCTATTATATATAATTGTAAATATTATGTATTAATAAATATTATATTTTATTAACGTTACTAATCAACAAATCTACATATTTTTTGAATTATTTTAGTTATTAAAAAACTAAATAAATATGATATAAAAATGATTACATGATATAATATTTTTGGAAAAAAACAATTCATCCTCATTGAAGACGCATTGCTCATGTAATGGTGGGGTTCGAACTGTTGGTACATATGCCCAGAGAGCCAATCATATGACTACTGTGATGACATATTATGTAAACAATTTAATTAATAATAAAGGCAATCTTTTGATATTTTTTCTCAGTAATGAAATAATGAGAAAACATAATAAATATCTAAAGAATGACATTACTCAATGTCGTATGTCTTCGGGTTGATGACCTAAACAATGTGATCATACAGATGTCAAGAGTATGTATATTCTTAGTATGTCCCTACTCAGATGTTATTGTGGAAGGCTGATAGACAACAATAACATGTAAGCTAGAGTGTGTGTTGGTTGATGATAGAATCTCATCAGTCATGATATATGATATCAAACCAAACACATAAATACTTGTTAGGGAATAGTGTATCAGAGAGACCCACCTTGAGAGTAATACATGGAAACCATAGTTGGTGGTCATAATCATCTCTCATAGTGAAAGGTGGTGATTATGGTTCTTAAACTTGAAATCACTACACTCCTCACATGTCATTTAGTGTACTTTGACATCATCCACTATGACCTTGAATAAGGGTTGTCATAAGGGTGACAATAGGATGAACTATAACACATGAGGTTGACAGTGAGTAAAGTAGATGAGATTTGACCTCCTATAGGAGTGTGATATCCCGGCCACTTGATAAGTGAGACTGAGAAAAGTATACACATGTACATGTGAATAAATATATGATATTGAGGTCACATATATCTCAGACAGTTTGCTCTAATTCAAGGAATGTGAATTGAATATTGGAAGGATGATGATTTCATGCCTCGAGTTCAATCTGGATATCAGAGAAAAAGGAATTATACAATCATTGTAACACCAACTACCAATTCTAGGTTGAAGTTATTCTCCAACTTTCAGATTACTTGGATAAGAATGAAGTGTTACTAGACGCCGCTCTATGCTTGTGATGTCATAAATGAGTTATGGACATTCACTACCAACATAAGTTGGAACCTATACGATCACACACATAGGATATACTTGGAATAGGAGTTCATTCATGAATATGGTTTAAACTTGATTACTAAAGAGTTAGGCATTCAATTTAAATAACATTGATTGAAAATTGACTGACTGAACAGTGAACCGACCATTTTAGTGTGTCAAGTCAATTGAACCAACTTTGGCAATTCTGCATAGTGAACGGATCGGTTGAGGAAGTAAACCAATTGACTTAGGTCCATGAACCAACCAGCTCAGATTGTGAACCAAGCAGTTGGTGGATCCATTTTATTAATTCAAGGATTTGTGTTGACGTCATGTTGTTCATTAAACTGGATATTAATTGCCCATAAAATTTTGATTGGGAAACATAATGAAACAACCAGTTCAAAGGTTGTGCCGATCGACTCAGATGCCAACCGACCGGTTGACTTGTTAATCGACTATTTTTCCGCTTGCAGGTTGTGAAAATTCATGAACTTTTGGTCCCTTTCACTGCCACTCATACTGGGAATCTTGACCCAGACCCTCCTATAAATAGATGGATATTGGGGGTTTCTCAGGAACAACTCAATTTTCTCTAACAATTGTTAGTTTTGTATGGTTGTGATAATGGAGAGAACTCAGAGCAAGTCCTACCCACTTAAGGTAGGGATAGAAAGGAAAAATACTTGTGGGGGATCAAGTTGGTGCTAGTACTCTAATGTGAGGGAACAACTCCTTCTTGTCTACTTTCTAAATGGATAAAAGTTCCTGGTGCTTCATGTGGACTACTCTAGAGGCATGGAGTTTTTCCCACCAGGAGGATAATGTCAAACTCATGTCGATGGTATCAGCCATGAGCTATTGTAGATCCAAACTGAGTAAAAATTGAAGAAAGATGCATACTACAATGATGGAATTGTCGCCGGACTTGCGTCATGACAATGTATGACCCCATAAACTATCCTTCTCATTATATAGTTGTTGACGTGATTGTCTGTTTAAGGGGAATATGACAATTAAATTTTAGTTTCTACTGCCTATACAATTGCTATATTTCCCTATAGTGGTATCAGAGCCATGTCAATCTACTATTTTTTGGATAATTAATATGATTGAATATTTTAGTTTTCATTGTTGATTTATTACATACAATGCACATACTTAAATTAATTAATTTGCATATCTGATTAAAGACCACATACAACCCAAAACTTATTTGTATATATAATATATATATATATATATATATATATATATATATATATATATATATATATATATATATAGAGAGAGAGAGAGAGAGAGATAGAGAGATAGAGAGAGATAGATAGATAGATACATACATACACACACATACAATTTGCACGCATTGCCCTAAAACTGGTTTAGGTGGTGGATGTGTAGCATGGTTATGGCCAATAACCCAGATATCTATGTATTTTAGAATGGTTAGTTTATTCCTATTATCTGTCAATTTGCATACCGAACATCTACCTTCTTCTTCCCCATGTAAAAGTATTAATCTTTCCTACTTATTCTTCCGTCAAATGTAACTCAAGGTTTCTCATTACCTTATAATAAGTTTAATAGTGACATGATATTTTCTTTTCCTACAAAAACGAAGAAGATGATCAACGTCAGGCGATTTGACCAACTAGAGGACCAAGGAGGATAGGTTGCAGGAGGAGTGAATCGATCGGTTGGTAGACCCAACCAATCATTTGCATGCATTGCCCTAAAACTGGTTTTCATGGTGGATGTGTAGCATGGTTATGGCCAATAACCCAGATATCTGTATATTTTAGAATGGTTTGTTTATTCCTATTATCTGTCAATTTGAATACCGAACCTCTACCTTCTTCTTCCCCATGTAAAAGTATTAATCTGTCCTACTTATTGTCCCGTCGAATGTAACTCAAGGTTTCTCATTACCTTATAATAAGTTTAATAGAGACATTATAGTTTCTTTTCCTACAACAACGAAGAAGATGATCAACGTCAGGCGATTTGACCAACTGGAGGACCGAGGAGGACAGGTTGCAGGAGGAGTGAATCGACCGGTTGGTGGACCCAACCAATCCTTTGGATGTGTCCAAACATCGTTTAGACTGGAGTCCAGACAATGTTTTTAGATGACCAACCGATCGGACAGGAGGCAAGCCGATCGGTTTGAGGGTTGAACCGATCAACCCTAATTGGAAAGCATAGATCTACACCAACAATAGGTTCATGCATGAGATGTAGACCTAAGTGGTAGTAATTCCTTGTGGCTCCAAGAAATTACAGTAGTATGACCATAATCATTGGTAATGTTTTATATTGCATATCTTCATTATAGGATATATCATGTATATGATACATATTGTATATGTGGTGATTGAATAATGTATATGTATTTATAAATATATAAAATCCCTCAATGAAATATACTAAGTCTAAGAAGCTTTTAATTAGAGACACACATGAAAAGTTTTATCAATTAAGCGTGGGTTATGCTAAAGTGTGGTGCGCTATCTATCTCACGAAAGTGTGAAGGTAGCTATGTGGGCCTGCCGAACAGGATAATTATTTCCTTCATTTTGTCTAAAGTTGAGGTTTGATGTTGGAATGTTAACCCATATAATAATATAAATTGAGAATAGTCATATTTTGTTCCTTTGCAATACTTTGTTCTTTATAATATCCATTTATTAAAGATTAAATAAAGGTTATTCATCCAATACGAAAAATTTGTGCATGTTTTTTATGTGGATGATGACTCTTATTGGATTTACCAAGGAGTGAATATCTCTCGGTTCCCACTCCTTAAAGACATGTAGGTATATCTTGACCCATTTACAACCCTAACGTCACAACATACAAAAGAGAAACAACACGAGACTACCATACACGGGTGGGTGTAAATACAAAAACCAAATAAACTAGTGGCGCTTTAGTGCCTCAAGTTATGTATGATGTATTGATCTCTTTAGGTAGTAACATTAATTCCATCCACATGGACAACTCGATAGTGACACATGTCTACGTAGTATTAGAAGAATAATATTTCATGATTTTTTTTCTAGTCAGATAGAAGAATGATATTTTAGATCCCTATTAGTTCCTAAAAAACTTGACAACTTTTCTAATAAAAAATGACATTTGGATTTCTAGGCCACATGGGGCAATTTTAAGCATTGATTTGTTTAATGAATCGGTCATTATGGGGCTTTTCTTTGAGAAAGGGGATATAATTGATGGAACATGTATGGATTCAAAAATTTGAATTAAACCTTGCTAGATATGGATTTGATCACTCTAGAAAAGAAAACAAAATGAAAAATTAAAGCTAAATGCAATGCATAAATCTAGTGATGAGTTCGTAAATCACAAATAGATAGGTTTGGCTAGAGGATAGAATAAGTACCACCTACCCTCCTCCTCTAACTTAAGTATTTTCTCATCCTTGAGCAAACACTAAATCCAACATGGAGGGGAAGAATTGTGCTGGTTGGACCATTCTTCACCTAGTTCACATCACCTAGGGTTGCTTATTAGGGGTCCTACAGAAAAAAAGATTACATCAAATATACGATATAATTTCTTCATCTTGGATGAATTGTTGCTGGAAAGTGAAGGTGGATTATGTAAAGATAGGTTGGGCGTATTTTCTTTAGAGATGGAGAAATGGAGGTGGATAAGGATTGGAATAGGGACTTGGAGGTAGGGGAAGACCATTTGGAGCTTGAGGATGCTTCAACGGAGCTTGGGAGTGGAGTTTGAGATGATTTGGGGGATTTGGGAGTCTCACTAAGTCACCCTCTCTACGGAAAGGCCATTCTGCATCAACTAGAATGGGATGGAGTCATGTTGTATCGAAAAGAAATCATCTACTTAAGTAATGGGGTCGGGTCAACATGGTCGTGCTACAAAGCTTGTCCCTTTAGATGTCCCAAATGAGTAAAAATTGGAGAAGTATGGTATCCTAGAATGAAATAGTCTTGAAGAGTCCTTGGAGGTGGTGGAGGATCTTTTCCAAAAGAATTTTTCTCCTCATGGTTTGCTACTTAATTTTCATCTCAGAGTGGTGGTCTTCCATCATGGCTTGCCATCTTTTCTTATTACTTGTCCCAATTGTGTCGGTTTCTTCTCCTACCCCAACCTTTCACAAGATACACAAAGAATGTATCAATAGATAATGAATGGTGTCCACGCATACACTATCACCATCATATTGAAAAGAGAATAAGAAAGAGAATATTTTTTGGGGATAGGAAGCACAGTTTCCAGTACTTGATTGAAATCTAGCACGCAAGCCTTGCATTGACGTGTTTCATCAATAATGGACCCTGATGGCGATCTAATGGAACCTAGAACACATGTGGTTTCAAAGATTAGGTTCAATATTTAATAAGATTTCCCATATTTGTTGTGGCCCACTACAAATGACCCACTACAAATGACTTAAACCAAAGAGGCTACCTTAACATGATATCGATGACCTAAGATCTAAGTCATGAAGGTTGATGCCTCCATGTAGAGAAAGAGCATCTACTAGAGTGTTATATAAATGGGACCTCAGCCCCGAGCACAAAGGTCGACACCCATAATTTCCTTGTATTGTAGCCATCATAAAAGACTATTCGAATACAACTATGATAATTGTTCCCTTGACATTGCCTTAATTTTTTCAAGAGGTCAACGACGATGACCAGGAAGAATATCTTGGGATTGCAAGAAATATAGGGGAGATCAACCTCATCACAGATGAAGAGTAGGGTGTCTAGACTGCCAAAAACAATCAGTAGTCTAAGAAGAAATTCATCCCTCTAAATGTGGATTTGCTTCCTTGGTTGTTAACTGGAGTGATGTCTATGGTCACACTAATCCATGATTGGGATGCTTCTTTCTTTGATGTTAATTGGAGGTTTGAAGGTTCTTTCCCCATGATGATAAGTGTCTCCATGGGACATACATTGAGGGATGCACCATAGTTGACGAAGCATGAGGGTATCTTGAGGCTATTGTATATGAGGTGACCAATAAGGCTTATTATGATTCCCACCTATCGAAATCTCATCCTTGGAGAATGAGATCAAATGTTAGTACTTATTAATCTAATAGTGCCTTCTAGAGCTTCCGATTGTTTCTCGAAATATGATCTAGAGATACCTACTTGTTGATGTCTGATAGATGGTGCTCGGATATATTCATTGTCTTACATCAAAACATTTTATACAAATCTTAATAACAAAAGACACTAGAAATTGAGTCATGATCATATATTTGATGTAATCTTTTTTTTTTGGCCCACGTGAGGAGTGTGGGGTGAATAGAAATGACTCCTGGCTTCCTATAAAAATCTTATCAATTCTTAGATTCTTTTTATCGAATAAATCATGAATGCTTTTAGTAGAGTATTTTCTTATTAATAATTTTATCAAAAACTTGTTACAACCTTCCAAACAAAGGCTAAAAGAAAAGTAGAGGTATGACGAGCATAGTGTCTATAATTGAACTTGAAAGGGCATAAGCCTCGACCAATTTTGCGAAGAAAAAACTACTCAAATAAGGGGAAGAATCAAGACATATACATATTAGATTAAAAATATTTAGCATAACAAATCATTTTTGCATATAATTTTATTGAGATAGGGAGAAAATGAAGAAGAGGGATTAAAAGTCCTTCTCATTTGTAAAATTTCCAAAAAAATCCTTACATTTTCATCTGCAAATATAAGGAATTATACTTTCATACAATATTTTAATTGAATTCTATATAATGATCAATGAATTTTTTTTTGATTCAATATCCACATTTGTCTAATCCCAACAACAAAAATAAGAACTCCAACCAATAACTAATACCAAATAAATAGTTAATTAACAAATTACAACTAATTATAATATTAACTAAATCTATTATTATATATTATCTATAGGTATATAATATGCTTTCTATTTATAATTCCATTTTCCAATAGAAAAATTGAATATAGATGCAATTTCTAAATTTATCTAATCTAATATATATTATCATACTAATATAGATTATTATAAATGTAGAGAATAAATCCTTAGTAAACTGATATACTAAATGAGATATTGTTTTTATTCTAAAATTATTTGAATTTCTTTTGAGTTTGTTATTGTTTATATGGGATTAAGTCTATGATTTATGAACAACCTATAATTACTAAAATTATGCCCATGTTTCTTGGTCTAGTATTGAATATGAATAAGAATGGGGTGTGGCCAAGTGGTAAGGCAAATGGTTTTGTTATTCGGATCTGAATCCTTCTGACCCAAGTTGATTCCATTATGGAATGGATCACATTGTACTGAAAATAACATTTTAATTAAATACAATGTTTAAAGAAAAGAACCTCTTTCATTTTGAACTTTTATGATTATTTGAAAAAGAAAAAACATATTTTTTGTTCATTTGGCTTATCATAAATAAAGGTAATCCAGTGTCAAATGTGTAAGAAATAGACATATATATATATATATATATATATATATATATATATATATATATATATATATATATATATACATCATGTTCAGTACCCGCTCTCTATTTTTGTTAATTTTTTGGAGTTTCTTACTTTTGACATGTTGAGGGTTACGCAAACTATTACTTTTCATGTGTAGATAGTTACATTTACAACAACTATAACAAATATACAGTTATATATATAAATTTGTTGTGCATTCTACTCGGAATTACTTTTTTAGTTGTATAATTACTTTTTAATCTAGTATAGTTATTTTTTTGTCCAACAAGTTATTTTTCTAACCATATAGTTACTTTTTGGGCTGACGGGTAGTAAAAATCCAGGCTACCGATCAGGTATTGAATGAACACCCTATATATATATATATCATTTCATTCGTTACTGGGTGGGTAGCCTAGATTTTCACTACCCGAACATCCCGAAAAGTAACTATATGGTCAGAAAAGTAACTCTCTGGGCAAAAAAGGAACTTTGTTGATATAAAAGTAGTTATATGATTAAAAAAGTAAAAGTAGGTAAAATATACATCAAATATATGATATATAAATGTAATTGTGTATTTTACTACCCGTCATTTAGTTCAGCTAATATAATAATATGTATCCGGTTTATGATCGGAAAGAAATGATGACCCGCGTATTTCACCTCATGATTTGAAATTTGCTAAGTACAACCCTGGTGAGCTGATGCTACAACTCATTTTATTACATTGGAGCTGACACATAGTCTGGGGCAGCCACATTCTTTGCTCACGATCTATGACAAATATTATTTCGGAACCAATATATTAATCAAATACATCTCGTCCGATCTCTATTGTCGTTTGCCACTTCAAATATTCTCAATTAATCTTCTCTATAATACACCATCTCATTTCTTTTTTATTAATGTGACTCAGTCACATGGAATTTTCTCTTTTGGTCGGGTTCCTTTGGTGCCGTTTCCTGACCAAGTGTTGTCTTTTTGTGTCATATATGCGTTAATCATGACTAACTAGACCAATTCTATTCTTATTTTATTTGGCAGAAACCAGACTGACGGGTCCGTTTTGGATTATGTATCTTCTAATTCAGACCAAGTCAATCATGCTCTTAGCAAGATTTCATATCTCAATTCAGATTTGACTCTGTCTTTTGTGTTATTTTATTTTATATGTCAGATTGAAAACATAAGTTATGAGGTCGGTCCAATCTGACGTATGCTTGAGATGGGATGAGTTGTCAAACGAAAAGAAGACCAAGTCTAGATAAATTAATCTTAATCTATCGACTATCCCAACTCGGATTTCATAATCTCGATCTCAAACCAAACATGGGCTTTATATTTTTGAACTTGTTGGCAGTTGTTGATTCTAAATTGTACGATGGAGGCAATGTCTTCAACCTCAATTCCCATAAAAGAAAGTGATGTACATCGTGCCTTTACCTCTGATGGACTTTCTAGCTCACCATTACACATCTCTCTCCAGTTTTATCTCCCTCGCCTTCATCACTACATTATGCCTGGATTTAACCCTAGTTTGATAGGGTTTCGTTGCTTATAAATCATTAACCGTGTCTTGTCTCCTCTCCCACCTATTCCTACTCTAGTTATTGATTAGTTCCCGATCCCTCACAACCCTGGGTCATTGGACCCTATGTAACTACCCTATTACCACCAAAGGCACATGAATGATTGTTTCCCTTCTTCTGTTTAGTCTCCTTCTGTATGGATCCTCCTCCCGACTTCCAACCAGACTAGCCAACATCCTCAACTTCGCCAATAGGTTTGAGCTCTTTAGGGTGGCCTCCAACTCTCTGGTTGCTTTCAGTCTATGCTCGTGATGCTTCCTGGATCAACAATTTGATCATCAAAGGTAGCACCTTCATTTCCCCTTTTTTCTATTGTTGCAGTTCCAAAATTGTGATTTTTCATTTTAGTCTACCTTCCAAAATAGTTTTTGTGCTTGAAGCTTCTCCACTTCATGGAGAACTCGTCCGTAGTCTTTTTTCCAACTTGTTTTATCATTTCTCGAGTTTCCTATGTCTCTTCCTCCTGCCCTCCATGGCAGAGAATCCCTTCTGGTTTCATGTGCATCACAAGATTCAATCTTGGGTTTGCTAGAATCGTGGGATCCCGGGCAACATGGTCCTGAGGCGTGTTTCTCAACTTTTGTCATCAACTTTCGAGTTTTCCATATCAAATTTGTGATTGGAGGTATAGCTTTGTCGCACATTTGATTCAGAACTACCATGGTGCCAAAATACTTTATTATCCCTCCTGTTCATTATATATTGTCATTTCTTATGTCATTGCATCGGTTCATGTTTGTTGTTTTGATGTTTTCATGTAGGAGGATTTAGGTCATGTGGCTAGGCGCTATAGGGCCAACACAGTGGGATCCATCTCCCTAAGGGGATATGATATTATAGACATGGCTTGTTCAGATATTCTAATTGGTCAAGAACTAGGAAATATGAAGTAATTTATTTATTGGTAAAAAAAATTAAATGAAATATGTTCCAGATACGTGGTTTTTTCTCTATAGAATGGTATTAATACCACTAACTAATTCTAAAAAAATAAATATGTTATTTCATGGATTTTCTTAAAAAGATAAAGTTTCCAAAATTCATAACTAATAATCCATATGTCAGAAAAATAAACTAAAATATGTTATGAATTCGAAAAAATATAATCTACAAGATAGCATGATTTTTCATAACCTCATTCAACAATATAAAAAAATATTATATATAGGGTTTCTACAATTAATGTAAACCTTACCCTAATCTATATACATGCCTTTAATAGGTTACTTGTAGACTTATGTGAAAAGCACTAGAGGGGGGTGAATCGGGTTTTATGATATTTTTAAAATTAATTCAACAAACAACCGCAAAAATATTTGAGAAGGAGATAAGGTGTTTAGAGTGGTTCCATCCTTAGCAAATACTAAGGGAGTCAGTCCACTATCCAATTGTTTCCAATTGGGATTTTGAAAGAAATTGTATTTTATTACCCCACAAGGATGTTACATAAGATACAACTACCTTCACAACCCTTTGGACAACCTTCACCCCGAAGTCATCTCACCAACCTTGAAGCAGCCTTCACTTGAAGTAACTTCAAGCTCCCCCTTGAAGTAGCCTTCCTCTTTGAAGTAGCTTCCTATTGAGACCTTCTAGAAGTAGTCCAAAGTCACGCCGAGCTACCTTCACCGCCGAAGAAGCTCCTCTAACCTCCTTTCCGCAACCTCCAACCTACGAGTAGCAAAGGAGAAAACAAGAAATAAAAGGAACAAGAAGGGAAGAAGGAAAATACACATTACCACTTTAGCACAAGGCTTGAATCCTATATCAAGCATTTTGATCTCCTATCCAATGTGTATGAACATGAAAGTGTAGTGGGTAGGAGATGCTAGCCTATAGGACATGAAATCTTAGCTTATGGAAATGATCTGCAAGTGAAGGATTACTCAATTTCTCATAAGAGTTCATTCTCAATTGCAAGTATGTGTACTCTAGTGAGTTTAGGTGTCCTAAGGCATGTCCTATTTATAGAAATGGCCTACTAGTACTTAGGGACATTCTAGACACTTTCTAGCGGGTTCTTAGTGCTCAACTAGCCTTTAGTTATCCATTAATTACATTTGTAACGACTAGTTAATTAACTCTGAAAAGTGCAGATAGAACCTTTCTCGGTCGAGAAGTTTGTCGACCGAGTGTCTCTCGATCGAGCATTTCATCGATCGAGGGTAAGTCTGGAGTAAGTGTTTTGCAATGTTCAACTCAACTCCCAACCACTTTTTCCAACGAAGTCTAACGACTATAGAACCAGCTCGAAGAATAGACATAGGCGATTCTCGGTCGAGAAGATTGTCGACCGAGTGTGTCTCGGTCGAGAAGTTGTTTGACTGAGAAAGTCCCTACTTTAGTGTGTCTAGAATTTTACTAAATGTATGTATTAAAGTGCTATTGTGATGCTATCATAGGGGATGACCTATCTAAGTGTTGTGTGTGGATAGGAAGATCTAACCACTTGATTTTCATGATATCTAAGTACTTGTACTTTATATACTTGTACAAGTTTTTACATTTGATTACAATCATGAAAATAAAGCAATTTAAGCATATAGATCTTCCAAAGCTTTGTCATCCACCACCTTGTATTCTTGTTCCTAAAATACTCAAGTAGCACATTAGATCCACAAGAATGAAATGTTTGTCATTTTCAAAATAAAGGGATTTTAATGATGTCCATTTAGCCAAAAATCTCCCCATTTTTGAAGATGACAAACATTTATAAATATAAATCAAATAAGCTTAAATTATATTGAGTTTCATACCTGAAGTTTGCCTTGTGTATTCCTACTCTTGTGTATGGAATGTGTGCTTATTATTCCCAAAGAAGTGTGGAACTTAAAATCCAACTCTTTAGGGAATATATCAGCATTTGATGTGAAGCTAAGAGAGTATGTATGAAACTCATTGATTTGAGTATTTAATATTTATATTATTTCTCCCCCTTTGTCATTTCAAAAACATAACCATTAAAAACATGTTGTAAGACTCCCCCTTAATTAGTGCTCCCCTATAATATGATGGTTAAAAGAGCTAAAAGGTGTCCATTTCAGCCAAAATGTAAGTGTTGGGAAAACAAACCAATTTTAAGAAGGAGAAGAACAAATGTCAAAGAAAATATCTTTTAAAGGAGTGATAAGTAGTTTATTTCTTATATAATTAAATTTATCCAATGGAAATGGTTTTGTGAAAATATCATCCAATTGATCTTCCATATCAACATGATGAAGACATATATGTTTTTTGGAAATATGATCCCTTAGAAAATGATGACATATTTCAATATGTTTGGCACGACTGTGTAAAATAGGATTATGTGCCAACTTTATAGCACTAGTATTATCACGATAGATAGGCATAGATGAAAATGTAAAACCATAATCATTTAAAACTTGTTGTATATAAAGCACTTGAGCACAACAAGACCCAGCTTCCATATATTCATCTTCAGTGGTAGAAAGAGCAACCGAATTTTATTTCTTACTAAACCATGATACTAAAGCTCGTCCTAATAAGAAATAACTTCCGCTTGTTCTCTTTCGATAAATTCGACAGCCAGCGTAGTCGACATCGGTATAAGCTGTCAAATCTAAAGATTGTCTTTTAGGATACCATAAACCTTAGTTTAAAGTGTCATCTAAGTATCTTAGAATCCTTTCAAGAGCTTGAAAATGAGTTTGCATGGGATTTGATTGAAATCTAGCACAAAGTCTGACGGAAAGCATGATATCTAGTCTAGAGGTGGTTAAGTAAAGCATACTACCAGTCATGACCCTATACAAAGAATCATCAATGGGTTCCCCATTTTCATCTTTGTCAATTTTTGTAGAAGTGGCCATTGGTGTGGCAGCATGTTTGCAATGCTCCATTCTAAAATGTTTTAAAAGTTCATTTGTATACTTCTCTTGGCTTATAAAAATCCTGGCAGACATTTTCTTTATTTGAAATCCAAGAAGAAAGTCAATTCTCCCATGAGACTCATTTCAAATTCTTTTTGCATAATATCACTAAATTGTTTACATAAGAATTCATTTGATGCACCAAAGATAATATCATCAACATAAATTTGAACAACTAGAAAGTTGGATTCATATGTTTTGAAAATTAAAGTCAAATATGAATTTCCAATTGAAAAATATTATCAAAGAGATAATTTTTAAGCCTTTCATACCAATTTCTAGTTACTTGTTTTAACCCATAAAGTGCTTTCTTAAGTTTATATACATGATCATCATTACAGGAATTTCAAAACTAGGTGGTTGGGCAACATATACTTCCTCTTGTATTATTCGATTTAGAAATGCACTTTTTACATCCATTTGGAATAGTTTGATGCCTTTCTGGGAAGCTATAGCTAGTAGCATTCTAATGGCTTCAAGTCTTGCTACGGGTACATAAGTTTCATCAAAGTCTATTCCTTGTTGTTGATTGTACCCTTGTGCTACCAACCTGGCCTTATTTCTCACTACTTCTCGGACTTCATTCAATTTGTTATGAAAAACCCACTTAGTTCAAATAATGGTTTTATCTTGAGGTTTAGGAACTAAGTCCCATACATCATTCATAGTAAATTGATTTAATTCTTCTTGCATGGCCATTATCCAATAATCATCTTTTAGAACTTCAGTTACCTTTTTGGGTTCAATTATAGATACAAATGCCATATTTGCAACATATCTAAAAAAGGAATGATTTTTTACTTTATTATTAGGATTCCCAATGATTAGTTCTTGAGGATGATCTTTAATTAGTCTAGGAATGGGTTGTTGTGCCTCAATTTGTTGATCATTTTCCGCATTTTGATCATCTTGAGTTGATATGATAAGATCTTCAATTTGATGAGTAATATCAACTATGTCATTATCTTTGAAATTTTGTTTTAGTTCTTCTTGAAAAGTAATGTGAATGGATTCTTCAACTTTTCTAGAGATGGTGTTGTATATTCTAAATGCTTTGCTAGAAGTTGAATATCCCAAGAAAAAGGCTTTTTGTGATTTAGAGTCAAATTTGTCTCTATCATCCTTTGTATTTAAGATATAGCAAGTTGAGCCAAATGAATGAAAATAATCAACCCTTGGTTTCTTATTATAGATGAGTTCATATGGAGTTTTCTTCAAATAAGGATGTACGATTGTTCTATTTAGTACATAGCAAGTTGTGTTTACTGCTTCAGCCCAAAATGTTTTAGATGTATTATGTTCAAGCATCATAGTCCTAGCCATTTCTTGTAAAGACCTATTCTTTCTTTCAACTATGCCATTTTGTTGTGGAGTATGTGGAGATGAAAAATTATGTGTAGCTCTGAGATGTGCATAATTCTTCAAATATATGATTCTCAAATTTTCCACCATGATCACTTCTAATTGTGCATATTTTATTTTGTAATTGATTTTCAATCTTTGAGCAAAATTCTATGAACACTTGAATGGTATCATCTTTATTTGCAAGAAAATGAACCCATGTATGTCTACTGTAATCATCAATAAGAACAAATCAATATCTTTTTCCACCAATAGATTGTGTCCTCATAGGTCCAAATAAATCCATATGAATGAGTTCTAGTGATCTACTGGTGCTAAGCATGTTTTTGAGTTTAAAAGAAGTTTTAGTTTGTTTACCCAAAGTACATGGTTCACAATTTTCAGATTGATCAAAAGATAGCTTAGGTAAACCACGCACAAGATCATATTTAACTAACTTTTTAATGACATGTGAACTAGCATGACCTAATTTTCTATTCCATAATTATAGAGAAATATCTTTTACAAGCAAGCATTTTCCAACTACAAATTGCATAGAGTTAGGTCTAAGAATATATAGATTTCCAATTATTTTTCCTTCATACATAACATTTGTAGTTTTTTCTACTAGCAACTTGCAACAATTTTTATTAAATAAAACATCATATCCACTATCACATAGTTGACTGACACTTATCAAGTTATGGTGCAAACCATCAACAAGTAAACCATTCTTAATTTCAAGGTTTGTACCAATATTACCTATTCCAACAATTTTACCTTTACCATTGTCTCCAAAGGTGACTGTTCTGGTTTTCTTTTCTTCAAAAGTTTGAAAGGCATCCTTGTTTCCAGTCAAGTGTTTAGAACATCCACTATCAACCACCCAATCCTACAATATAGGTTTTGGTACCCATGTGATGGTCCATTATGGTTAGGTACATTTAATAACAAACTTGACATGATTGAATAAATTAAGCTGAACAAAACTTCATTCGGTCGACAAATACTTCGAGTGAATGTGTATCGGTCGAAAAATTTGTCGACCGATAATGTTGCTATTTTACAGATTGAAATAAGATATTTCTTGGTCGACAATCTTTCGGCTGAAGTTGTCTCAATCAACGTTTTTCTCGATCGGAATTATTATTGTTTTTATAGTAGATTTCATATTTGATACAGGTATTCCCTCGATCTAATACTTTCTCAACCAAAAAGTGTCTCAGTCGAACTATTTTTCGACCGAGATTGTTTTTGTTTGTTTCCAGCAATCTGTTTATGTCAGTTTGAGCTTAAATCTTTGTAGTATGCTAAGGTACCATTCTATTTAGTTGAGATAAGACATTCAGATGTTCAAATAAGGTTTTAGGTCAAATCTCAACTTAATCATATTAAATTTGCTATGTTTGGGGTCTTGGAACCCATACTAACTCAATATCCTTTTTCTTGTAAGGACATGAGAAGGAATAATGTTGAAGAAGCAAGCAATAGTGAAAACAAATGGAGTCAATTTCATTTCTCTTTCAAGTATTTTGAGTTGTGTTCTTGGGTAAAAATATGATCTTGGTCTTGGATGCTTGAGTTCTCATAGGTTTAGGTTGATAAGAGTTTTCTTTTGGAACATATCCTAAACCTCTTCTTCTACTATAACCAGAAGAATTCTTTAGGATCTTATCAAGAATACCATTATTTCTCAAGCTACTAACTTCTTTTTGTAACTTAGCAAACTCATCCATTTTCTTTTTGATATCTAACTTTGCTTGATCGAGATCAGATGATAAAGCATCTCTTTCTTTAACAATAGCATCATAGTCTAGATGAGTACATCGGATAGGTTGAGTATGAAAATTATTTAGTTTGGCAAGCAATTAAACCTTTTCTTGAGAAAGAAGACCATAGTTTGTTTCTAAAGTAAGCAACTTCATATTACAATCATTTAAAGATGATTTCAAGGTAAAGTTTTCAAAAACATTATTGTCCTTTTAAAAAGAAAGATTATTTAATTTAGCATACAAATCCTCATTAGTTTTAGTAACTTTCTTTAGTTTCTTTTTACAATCAACATATTTGTCATGTGTATCTTGAAGACTAGCAATTAAATCTTCATTTGGAAAATAAAAAAGGCTTACCTCTTGAGAATCATCACTATCATCTTCTTTGGCCAGGAGACACTCCATGTTCTCCTCTCCACTCTTACTATCACTTGACTCATCCCATGAAGCTTTGTATGTTTTTTCTCACTTCTTGTTGGATGAGCTTTTCTTACTCTTATTTGCTTTAGGACATTCATTCTTAAGATGTCCCTTCTTTCCACATTCAAAACACCTAGGAGGGGAAGAATAAGAAGAACCAAAAACTTTGTTAGATTTAAATCTTATATATTTCTTACCATTTACAATTAGAACTTCTGCTCCTTCATCTCCGTCACTTGTCTCATCACATTCTTGAGTGATGACCTTTGTAGCCTTTAGAGCCATGTCCTTCTTTCTCCCTTGTTGAAGTTCATGCTCTCGTCTTTCTTCCTCCTCCAAGGTTGCCTCATGTTCTTCTAAGTTTCCAATGAGTTGCTCCATCCTTAGTCGAGTGAGGTCATTGGCTTCTTCTATTACAGTCACCTTAGGCTTGTACTTGGGAGGAAGTGACCTAAGAATTTTTGACACTTGATCCTCTTCACTAATGGCTTTACCTAATTCATTCAAATCATTAACAATAGAAGGGAACTTTGCATACATTTCACTAATAGACTCATTTGGTTCCATACGAAACTGTTCAAACTTTTGTTTAAGCATACCAATTTTGGAATTCTTTACTTGAACAATTCCTTCATAAGTAATAGAGAGTCTATGTCATATTTCATATGCAGTTTCACAATTTGAAATTCTATTAAACTCACCTATGGAAATTGAACAATACAGAATACTTACAGATTTTATATTCAATTGGGCTAATCTCACCGTATTAGCATCCCATGTAACATATTCTGTTTGAGGAAGATCATATGCAATTGAAACCATTCTCCAAAGATCCCAACTGATTCCTTGAAAATAGAATTGCATCCTCCTCTTCCAATAGGTGTAGTTGGTGCCATCAAATGGTGGAGGCCGAGCTACAAGAGTTCCTTCCAAGTTGAGGTTATTTAGAACTCCATCCCCCATCTTCTTCAAGACTCGATTAGAACTACTTGAAGCTTTCTATGATACCAATTGAAAAACACTAGAGGGGGGTGAATAGGGTTTTATGATATTTTTAAAATCAATTCAATAAACAACCACAAAAATATTTGAGGAGACAAGACATTTAGAGTGGTTCCACCCTTAGCAAATACTAAGGGAGTCAGTCCACTACCCAATTGTTTCTAATTGGGATTTTGAAAGCAATTGTATTTTATTACCTCACAAGGATGTTACATAAGATACATCTACATTCACAACCCTTTGGACAACCTTCACCCTGAAGTCTTCTCACCAACCTTGAAGCAGCCTTCACTTGAAGTAACTTCAAGCTCCCCTTTAAAGTAGCCTTCCTCCTTGAAGTAGCTTCCCGTTGAGACCTTCTAGAAGTAGTCCAAAGTCATATCGAGCTACCTACACCACTGAAGAAGCTCCTACAACCTCTGTGACAAAGTGAGTTTGTATAATATTTTTCTCTCTCTTAAAAGTTTATTATCAAATTTGTTGACCAAAATACCCTCGTATATTTCCCTCACTCAATTGAACAAATATGTGTCACAAATTGCAAAAATATGCAAACCCTAATATGCTATGATGATAGAATGCATGTGATAATCTATTTAGTAAATAAATATATAAAACCTTCAAATTTGAACCCCATAATTATACCATAGTCACTCAATAAGGTCATGAAGCTCTCCTTAAATTTCAAGTTAATTGGAGTAACCGTTTAGGAGATATAAGCAATTGAAAACTATGTATATATTAGCTATTACATCTTGTTGGACCCTGGCCCGGGTCCAGATCCAGATCCAGTGGAAGAGACGACTGAGTCTTTCTCCTCACCCGTTTCTCACAGGGCACAGCCTACTCAGTAGCGCCATTTTCAAATCCTCGTCTCTCTCTCTCACCTCTCGATCAGACCTTGTCAAAGTGAGCTCCTAAGCTCCGGTTTCTCCTCGTCTTTCCAACGAGCCAAAGAAACATCCCCAACGATCAGGGATTCGAAAACGCCCAAATGGCGGCGCCATGGAGCCGTTGGCCACTTCAGGGGAGGCAACCCTAGGCCTCGCGGTGCCTATTTAAGGCTTCTAAAAGCTACGCCAACCCTCCTTTTCTCATCCCCCAACATCGATTGCATGCTATGTTATCTGAACTCCCTCCCCAACCAGTCATCTTCAACCTCCAGACCTCCTACCACCTCGCTACCACAGCCCTTCTCGAGCCAAATCCATCATCCTAACACCTTCCCCTAGACACCGCAAGCACCTGTGGCCTCTCTCACCTGACCGTGATCTCCTCCCCCCCCTCAAACACATCCTCCACCGGTGAGCTCTCCCCCCTGCTGTAGCGGTGCACCAAATAATAGGGAGCCACAATCAGTGGCTTGGCTGTCTGCGTTCGGAACCAGCACGCGAATGCACTCTCCCCTTTACCTGCCCTCCAACGACACTCAGGAGTGAAAGGGACCTCGCCGAAGATCCTACCCTGTCGTTCGATCGAGCAACAAAAAAGAAGGAGGGGAAGGCGTGAAGCTAACAAGGTGCCAACGTGGACCCAGCTAGACCTATCAGTGGACACCCCTTCAGCAGACCTCAACGCAAAACAACTGAAGCACAAGCAGCCTCAAGTTGCTCAGACCAATCATTGAACACCATCTCAGCAATCCACAAATCTCCTGCAAATCCTTGGATCAATCTGAGCCGTAGATCCAGTCGGATCTGACCATTGATCAAGGTAAATTCCTTTCCTTATTTATCTTTATATATAGAAAATTGATTTTCTTAGAAAAATCCTAGAAAATGCTAGGAATGTCGGAATATAGCGAACATATATACCTTTTTGATCAGAAAAATATTCTCTATCCTAATAAAATCTGATCAGGACCTAGATCCGTTTTATATTTAAAAAATAACTATCTAAAGCCTTAAGGACTTCCTTGATCGTAATTAATTATTAAAAATAGCTTTCTTGACAATATATGACTTCTAAAATGTTTGTAACCATTAGATGAAACCCTGATTTCAAAATAACTCAAAATCCTATTCTAAGTTGATAAGTGATCAAAGGATTAGAAGAAACCCTAATTTCAGCTTTCTCTTTCTACATGAAATTGTAGGTATATCTTTATACGAAATCTGATATCACTAGATGACGATTAGTGATCATAATTTTGCCCTGAATCCTGATTCGAAACCTGATCTTATGGAACCATTAATATCTTAAGGGTTGTATTTCCCCTTTTATTCCAATCATCTTAGAAACCCTAGTTTTTGGAAATCTGCTAATTGAAGAATTAAATGCTATCTTTTAAGTAAACAAAGTAATGATGGATCAAACATGATAACATCTATAAACTCAAATAAAATAGGGGAAATCCCTGGTCTAAATTAGATAACATAAAATGAATTATAAGTAATAGCATATCTTAGTTTTGGTCACATGGACCAATAGTAATGTTGTACCCTTGCTTTCTTTGCAGGGTGACTAAATTCCTGATTGAATCTAAATCTGTGGACTTTTGATTGAACAAGCAGGTACGTGGTCGTATAAGTATATGACTAGATTTCTGGTTGCCTATGATATGTATACCTTGAATTCTCATATTTGAATATTATTGCTTGGTTGACTAGTATGAGTTATACTTCGCCAAACCTAATGAAACATAAATGGTTACGATGGGTTGTAGCTACTAGAGCACATAGCCTGGTGTGGATGTATGTTGCCTAACATGGATGTATGTTTTCCTTGGCCCATGTTAGATGTACGATGATATTATGTTTCCCACACTAGATGTAAGTTAAGTGCAATATGTGTAGTACAACTGCATCAAAATGATTGTAATAAAAAGGATGTTTACCTGATTTTCGCCTTAAGAAATGGTTTTATCTCTCCTTTCTTCTTGTTCAAATATTTTCCTTTATGCAACCTTATTAAATGTAACTTTTACCACGTACCAGCCCTGCTGATGTTTTGTTTCTTGTATTTTGTAGATGCAAGGAACAATTGACAACAAAACGAATTGCATGCTCAAAGTACCTGAAGGCATAAAATAATGAACATGGCGGATGTAATAGATAGATCTTTTCCTCTTATCTCATTTCTTTCTAGATGTTAGTTTATTTTCTTTCCTTAGTGATCTTGAGGATGATTGAAATCCTATGTAATAAAGTTAACTTTCTCCAGAACAATATTTTTCCCTCCATATGTAATGACTTTATTATCCTTATGAATGAATGTTTGTGTGGCATTATCCGATGATGTGGACTAGATCTTGGCTTAATCTCTGTTTTAGTTGACTACCTTAATCTCTTATATTTTCCCTTTTGACATCTATAGATATGAGTGCACACATATCTATGAATGTCACTATGGAAAGTATATAGAAATTGGGGGACGTCACAGTTGGTATCAGAGCCAATGTCCACATATCAAGTCACATGAACTTCATTCACCCTATTTTGAGTCTAGGGTAGTCCGTGAGTTTGGGATCTGAAGGGTCGAGGTGTCTAGGATAGCATCTGCCATGGGTCTGACTAAAGTCTCCGAGCCACTTAGCTTGGCAATCACGAGGCTACCTTTATGGCAGTATAAGTCTACCTGGCCGATATCCTAACTGTCGCCTACTCTTGGGCATACCTTAATTTAGGAATCTTTTCCTCTATAGATTTTCCCTCTCACCTCTTCTATAGGAAAATTTCTCCCTCTCATCTATGTTTTAAAATAAATTAAAATTTCCCTCTTATCTTTGTTATAAGGTTAGGAAGGAGTCTCTCTATTTAGTAAAGTCCTAAGGATCAACTAATAATGATTTTAGGATATCCTCCATAAATCATAACATACAAAACATTAATTATTGATAAATGAGAATAATGAAATATCATGTGATAATAATAATGATAATGACGAGAATAATTGTTGAAGTAATAAATCTAATGCGTTCAAATTAATTACAGGATGCCTCCTAAGACTCACAGCTCAGGGGAATCAACCTCTAAGAAAAGAAAAGAACCTGAAACCTCCGAAGTACCTGATCCTGATGCTGAGGCCAAGGAAAGATGGGAGGAACAGAAGAAAATCCTTCTAGACTTTATGGAAACCCTCGCCACCAAAGGAACCCCTGAACCTAGCTCCTCTAGGAAAAAGGAAGTGACGGTGATAGACTTCATTAAGCTCAACCCTGATAGCTTTTGGGGGGAAGACCAACCCGAAGTCATGGACAAGGCTGAGGCATGGGTCCTTTCCATAGAGAATGCCTTCCGTACCCTAGAAGTGCCTGAAGAAAAGAAGGTTAAATTCGCCACCCATTTGCTTAAGGGAGGGGCGAAGATCTGGTGGGAGAATTATGGTGGAAATCGGGGAGAGGAAGTAGACAACTTGGGATGGGAAGCCTTCAAGACCCTCTTCACCGACCGTTTCATGCCCATAGAAGAGAGGAAGAGGATAGAGAAGATGTACATGGAGCTTAGGAAGGGTAGTCTCTCAGTGGTCGATTATACTCAGAAGTTTAGGCTTCTAGAATGCTATTCCCCTATCCGGACTGAGGACCGCCTCACTGAGCACTATGTAGACTGTCTCTCTGCACACCTGAAAACCCTAGTTATAGCCTCTCATCCTGAAGCATTGATGAAGCCCTAGACATGGCCCTTAAGTAGGAAAGGGAGCAGGGATTACAAAAGCCTTCTAGAATGGGATATTTAGGGTTGACCACCACCAAGGAAGAGAAGTTCAAAAAGTTCCACCCCAGCCATAATAAAGGATCAGGGAAAGGAGGAGGTTCAGGGAAGAAAGGACCAAAGAATAGCAAGCTAATGGATTACCGCTGCAAATGCAAGACTTGTGGATGAGGACATGACGGGCCTTGTCGCTACACCAAGCCGGTCTACTACAACTGCAAGAAGGAGGGACATTTCCTTGCCAAGTGCCCCAATGCATCTATCCTTGGCAAACCTCCAGTAGGTGCTCCACCCCCTCAGGGACACCGTAATGCCAGGGTGTTCGCAGTAACAACAGAGGAGGCTAGGGCAAATCCGAACCAGCTTGTCGAAGGTAACCTTAAATCTTTTTCATATATCTAATATCTTGTTCAATGCCTTCAATTATTTACAATGTAATTATCATGTGTAGGCATTGTTTTCTTGAATGGACATCCTGTTAAAGCATTGTTTGATTCTGGATCCACAAATACATTTATTTCTCGAAATCTGGCCTCAATGTTGCACTTACATATAAGGGACTTGGGATACATTCTGGATGTGTCAACTCCTAGTGGAAAAATATTCACTACATTGCAGAAACCCGATGTTCTCCCTCTAAAATTTTAAAATCATGACATATATTTTGAATTCATTCTCTTAACCATGGAAGAATTTGATGTTATTCTTGGCATGGATTGGCTGGACACATATCATGCTTACATTGACTGTAGAAACAAGATGGTAGTTCTCTCTCAACCTCATTCCTCTCCTGTAGTGATCCCTCGGGGAAGCAGATTCTGTAATAATATAATAATTTCCTCTCTTAAAGCTAAAAAGCTCATATCTAAAGGATGTAAAGTCTTCCTCGCATTCGTCTCAGAGTCCAGTCCTGACAACGGTCCTGTAGAAAGACTGGAGGTCGTATGTGATTTTCTTGACATATTTCCAGAGGAGCTTCCTGGGCTGCCTCCAAACCGAGACATTGAGTTCTCCATAGATCTTCTTCCTGGAACCACTCTGATTTCTAGGGCACCGTATAGGATGGCACCTGCTGAGCTTATGGAGCTGAAGAAACAATTACAAGAACTTCTTTATAAGAGTTTTATACGCCCTAGCATTTCCCCTTGGGGTGCACATGTCCTTTTTGTTAAAAAGAAAGATGGTTCAATGTGGATGTGTATTGACTATCGCATGTTGAACCAAGCTACCATTAAAAACAAGTATCCTCTTCCTCGTATTGATGACCTCTTTGATCAGCTTCGTACTGCTAAAGTTTTCTCAAAAATTGATCTTCGTTCTGGCTACCATCAACTTAAGGTCAAAGATTCTGATATATCTAAGACTACTTTTTGGACTCGTTACGGGCACTACGAATTTCTGGTAATGCCGTTCAGGTTGACCAACGCACCTGGTGTATTCATGAACTTGATGAACAAAGTCTTCCAACCTTATCTTGATGAGTTTGTGGTCATTTTCATTGATGATATTCTGATCTATTCTGATTCCATGGAGAAGCATCGAGAGCATTTGAAGTCTATCCTTGAGATTCTTTGAGCCCAGAAATTCTATGGCAAGCTTTCTAAATGTGAATTCTAGATTGAAAAAGTTATGTTTCTTGGTCATGTCATTTCTGGGGATAACATATCTGTTGATCCCACTAAAGTATCTGTTGTACTTGATTGGCAACCTCCTCGTAATCCTTCTGTGGCTGGATATTATTGTCATTTTATTCTGAATTTCTCCAAAGTGGCACTTCCTCTCACTAAGCTTACTCAGAAGGATGAGCATTTCATCTTGTCAGCTACTTGTGAGTCTAGCTTTCAAGAGCTCAAACAGAAGTTGACGTCAGCACCTGTCCTTGTTCTACCCTCTGGTAATGAAGGATTTGTGATATTCACTGATGCTTCCCGACATGGTCTAGGTTGTTTCCTACAGCAGAACGGGAAAGTAGTGGCCTTCGCTTCTAGACAACTGAAACCCAATGAGTTGAATTACCCTACGCATGATTTGGAGTTAGCTTCCATCATCCATGCTCTCAAAATATGGAGGCACTACTTGTACGGGGCAACGTTCGATATCTTCACCGACCATAAAAGCCTCAAGTACATTATGACGTAGAAGGATTTGAATCTCCGACAACGACGGTGGATTGAGTACTTGAAGGACTACGACTTCACAATTGGCTACCATCCAGGTAAGGCTAATGTGGTTGCAGACACCCTTAGTAGGAAAAGAGCTGTTTGTGCATCCCTGTCTGTACCCGAATGGAGGAACATGGAGGACCTACCCAACTGGAGACCACAATTCCTGGTTGATCGTATGCTTGTCAAAAACATCTCTATCACATCCAACCTACATTCTGAACTTCTGGAGGCACAAAAAGCTAGTCCCGAGCTTGCAGAGATCTCCTCTCTCCTGGCTAAACCTCATACACATCTGTCTGTGGGTCTTGATGGTGGTCTTCGATACAAGAACCGTATGTGGGTCCCTGAGCACTCAGCTGTAAAGACAACTATTCTTAGCGAGGCACATGGGTCCAAGTACACAGTTCATCCCGGCATGACAAAGATGTACAAAGACCTACAACGACAGTTCTGGTGGAGAGGCATGAAGCACGACATTGCAGATTTTGTATCCAGGTGTCTGACATGTCAGAGAATCAAGGCCGAGCATCAAAGACCAGGTGGTCTACTGCAACCCCTCGAGATTCCGGAATGGAAATGGGAACATATCACTATGGATTTCGTAGTGGGATTACCCAGGACCAGGAAGGGGTACGATGCTGCATGGGTCATTGTGGATCGTCTCACCAAGTTAGCTCATTTTCTACCTGTGAAGACTACTGTGAAAGTTTCTGAGTTGGCCGACCTTTATATACGGGAGATTGTACGTCTGCATGGAGTTCTAGCATCCATTGTCTCGGACCGGGACCCAAAGTTCACTTCAAAGCTATGGAAATAGGTTCAAGAAGAATTGGGCACCAAGTTGAATTTTAGTACAACTTATCATCCGCAGACAGATGGACAGTCAGAACGAACAGTACATATTCTGGAGGATCTTCTATGAGCTTGTGTGCTTGACTGGGAAGGCTCGTGGGACCATTACCTACCTTGAGCTGAGTTCGCCTATAATAATGGTTATCAGGCGAGTATTGGGATGCCACCATACGAAGCTCTCTATGGCCGACTGTGCGATCTCCATTACATTGGGAGGATGTCGGGGAGCACACCTTGATGAAATCTGAGGAGATGCAGTTGTATACAGATAAAGTTGCACTGATCAGGAAGAGAATGAAGTGAGCACAGGATAGGCAGAAATCATATGCAGATGCTCACCGGTAGGAACGTCAGTTCAAGGAAGGTGATCATGTTTTTTTGAAGATCCGACCAATTCGAGCTTTGGCCAAGAATCAGGGAAAGCTCAGTCCTCGTTATGTGGGACCCTTTGAGATTCTTGAAAGGGTTGGAGAATGTGCCTATCGTCTTCCTCTGCCACCTCAGTATAGTGCCATGCATAATGTCTTTCATGTATCTAATACGAAGCCTTATGTCAAAGACCCCAGTCACATTCTGAATCATGAGCCTCTTGAGCTGAAAGATGATTTGACGTATGCTGAGTCACCAGTCAGAATCCTTGATTTCAAGACAAAGGAGCTTCGCAATAATCATCATATAGATATGGTGAAAGTTCTCTGGAGCCACCATGATCAAACTGATGCTACATGGGAGCTCAAGTCCGATGTCGAGCGGAAATATCCACATCTCTTTCAGGCTGCTTGAATTTTGAGGGCAAAATTCTTAAAAGGAGGGGAGAATGTGACAAAGTGAGTTTTTATAATATTTTTCTCTCTCTTAAAAGTTTATTATTAAATTTGTTGACCAAAATACCCTCATATATTTCCCTCACTCAATTGAACAAATATATGTCACAAATTACAAAAATATGCAAACCCTAATAGGCTATGATGATAGAATGCATGTGATAATATATTTAGTAAATAAACATATAAAACCTTCGAATTTTAACCCCATAATTATACCATAGTCACTCAATAAGGTCATGAAGCTCTCCTCAAAATTTCAAGTTAATTGGAGTAACCGTTTAGGAGATATAAGCAATTGAAAACTATGTATATATTAGCTATCACATCTTGTTGGACCCTGGCCCGGGTCCAGATCCGGATCCAGTGGAAGAGACGACTGAGTCGTCCTCCTCACCCATTTCTCGCGGGGCACAGCCTACTCAGTAGTTCCATTTTCAAATCCTCATCTCTCTCTCTCTCACCTCTCGATCATACCTCGTCAAAGTTAGCTCCTCAGCTCCGGTTTCTCCTCGTCTTTCCAACGAGCCAAAGAAACATCCCTAACGATCAGGGATTCGAAAATGCCCAAATGGCGGTGCCATGGAGCTGTTAGCCACTTCAGGGGAGGCAACCCTAGGCCTCGAGGTGCCTATTTAAGGCTTCCAAAAGCTACGCCAACCTCCTTTTCTCATCCCCCAACATCGATTTCATGCTATGTTATCTGAACTCCCTCCCCAACCGGTCATCTTCAACCTCCAGACCTCCTACCACCTCGCTACCACAGCCCTTCTCGAGCCAAGTCCATCATCCTAACACCTTCCCCTGGACACCGCAAGCACCTACGGCCTCTCTCACCTGACCGTGATCTCCTCCCCCCCTTGAACACATCCTCCACTAGTGAGCTCTACCCCCTGCTACAGCGGCGCACCAAATAACAGGGAGCCACAATTAGTGGCTTGGCTGTCTGTGTTCAGAACGAGCATGCAAATGCACTCTCCCCTTTACCTGCCCTCCAGCGACACTCAGGAGTGAAAGGGACCTCGCCGAAGATCCTACCCTTTCGTTCGATCGAGCAATAGCAAAGGAGGAGAGGAAGGTGTGAAGCTAACAAGGTGCCAACGTGGACCCAGCTGGACCTATCAGTGGACACCCCTTCAGCAGACCTCAGCACAAAACAACTGAAGAACAAGCAGCCTCAAGTTGCTCAGACCAATCATTGAACGCCATCTCAGCAATCCGCAAATCACCTGCAAATCCTTGGATCAATCTAAGCCGTAGATCCAGTCGGATCCGGCCATTGATCAAGGTAAATTCCTTTCCTTATTTATCTTTATCTATAGAAAATTGATTTTCTTAGAAAAATCCTAGAAAATGCTAGGAATGTCGGAATATAGTGAACCTATATACCTTTTTGACCAGAAAAATATTCTCTATCTAAATAAAATCTGATCAGGTTTCTCTACCTTAAGGGCCCCCTTGATCATAATTAATTATTAAAAAATGGCTTTCTTGATGATATATGACTTCTAAAATGTTTGTAACCATTAGATGAAACCCTGATTTCAAAATAACTCAAAATCCTATTCTAAGTTGATAAGTGATCAAAGGATTAGAAGAAACCCTAATTTCAGCTTTCTCTTTCTACATGAAATTGTAGGTATATCTTTATACAAAATCTGATATCACTAGATGACGATTAGTGATCATAATTTTGCCCTGAATCGTAATTCGAAACCTGATCTTATGGAACCATTAATATCTTAAGGGTTGTATTTCCCCTTTTATTCCAATCATCTTAGAAACCCTAGTTTTTGGAAATCTGCTAATTGAAGAATTAAATGCTATCTTTTAAGTAAACAAAGTAATGATGGATCAAACATGATAACATCTCTAAACTCAAATAAAATAGGGGAAATCCCTGGTCTGAATTAGATAACATAAAATGAATTAAAAGTAATAGCATATCTTAGTTTTGGTCACATGGACCAATAGTAATGTTGTACCCTTGCTTTCCTTGCAGGGTGACTAAATTCCTGATTGAATCTAAATCTGTGGACTTTTGATTGAACAAGCATGTACATGGTCGTATAAGTATATGACTAGATTTCTGGTTGCCTATGCTATGTATACCTTGAATGCTCATATTTGAATATTATTGCTTGGTTGACTAGTATGAGTTATACTTCGCCAAACCTAATGAAACATAAATGGTTATGATGGGTTGTAGCTACTAGAGCACATAGCCTGGTGTGGATGTATGTTTCCTAACATGGATGTATGTTTTCCTTGGCCCATGTTAGATGTACGATGATATTATGTTGTCCACACTAGATGTAAGTTAAGTGCAATATGTTTAGTACAACTGCATCAAAATGATTGTAATAAAAAGTATGTTTACCTAATTTTTGCCTTAAGAAATGGTTTTATCTCTCCTTTCTTCTTGTTCAAATATTTTCCTTTATGCAACCTTATTAAATGTAACTTTTACCACATACCAACCCTGCTAATGTTTTGTTTCTCGTATTTTCTAGGTGCAAGGAACAGTTGACAACAAAACGAATTGCATGCTCAAAGTACCTGAAGGCATAAAATAATGAACATGGAGGATGTAATAGATAGATCTTTTCCTCTTATCTCATTTCTTGCTAGATGTTAGTTTATTTTCTTTCCTTAGTGATCTTGAGGATGATTGAAATCCTATGTAATAAAGTTAACTTTCTCCAGAACAATATTTTTCCCTCCATATGTAATGACTTTATTATCCTTATGAATGAATGTTTGTGTGGCATTATCCGATGATGTGGACTAGATATTGGCTTAATATCTATTTTAGTTGACTACCTTAATCTCTTATATTTTCCCTTTTGACATCTATAGATATGAGTGCACCCATATCTATGAATGTCACTATGGAAAGTATATAGAAATTGGGGGACGTCACAACCTCTGTTCTGTAGCCTCCAACCTAGGAGTAACAAAGGAGAAAATAAGCAATAAGAGGAACAAGAAGGGAAGAAGGAAAAATACATTTTACCACTTTAGCACAAGGCTCGAATCCTATATCAAGCATTTTGATCTCCTATCCAATGTGTATGAACGTGAAAGTATAGTGGGTAGGAGATGCTAGCCTATAGGACACGAAATCTTAGCTTATGGAAATGATCTTCAAGTGAAGGATTGCTCAATTGCTCACAAGAGTTGATTCTCAATTTCAAGTATGTGTACTCAAGTGAGTTTAGGTGTCCTAAGGCATGCCCTATTTATAAGAATGGCATACTAGTACTTAGGGAAGTTCTAGACACTTTCTAGGGGGGTGTTAGTGCTCAACTAGCTGTTAGTTATCCACTAAATACATTTGTAACAACTAGTTAATTATCTCTGAAAAGTGCAAACAGAACCTTTCTCGGTCGAGAAGTTTGTCGACCGAGTGTCTCTCAGTCGAGCATTTCGTTGACCGAGGGTAAGTCTGTAGTAAGTGTATTGCAATGTTCAACTCAACTCCCAACCACTTTTTCTCACCAAGTCTAACGACTATAGAACCAGCTCAAAGAATAGACTTAGGTGATTCTCAATCGAGAAGATTGTCGACTTGAGTGTGTCTCAGTCGAGAAGTTGTTTGACCGAGAAAGTCCCTATTTTAGTGTGTCTAGACTTTTACTAAATGTATGTATTAAAGTGCTATTGTGATGTTATCATAGCGGATGACCTATCTTAGTGTTGTGTGTGGATAGGAAGATCTAACCTCTTGATTTACATGATATGTAAGTACTTGTACATTATATACTTGTACAAGTTTTTACATTTGATTACAATCATGAAAATAAAGAAATTTAAGCATATAGATCTTACAAAGCTTTGTCATCAACTACCACCATGTATTCTTGTTCCTGAAATACTCAAGTAGCACATTAGATCCACAAGAATGAAATGTTTGTCTTTTTCAAAACAAAGGGATTTTAATGATGTTCATTTAGCCAACATTATGCATTGAATATTATCCGCTTTTCACGGGCTATTTTACTATACATTTTATACACATTTTCTAAGTTTGATACTACTTGTGCATGGTTTATCATTATTAGCCTGCGACACATATTTATATCAAATATTTTTCAATTTTTAGTATTTTATATTGATTTCTCATAATTTATGGAACTTATGTTCTATATTTCTAAATTTTACGTAATTTGAGAAGTCTTGATTTAGCTCGGTGCTACCAAATACTTTGTCAGTGGTACCAATCATAGAAGAAAAAATAGGGCATGAGTCTAAGACGCTAGGTGGTACCCACAGATGATTCAATACTACCGACTTGTAGGATAGTAACACACCCAAAGCAACTCGGTGCCATTGACTTACTATTGGTGGTAGCGACACCTATATGAGGAATTCAACAGAGAAGACATAAATGAACTAGGTGATATCGACACCATTGTCGGTAGTACCGACACTTACACGAAGTCGGGAAGGCTCGGTGCCAGCGACTTCCTATCGGTGGTACTGATTTGGTGTGATCATATGACATTAATGATTGTGATTAATCTGACGACCACAACTTAATGACACCCTAAGTCTCTCTTATGAATAGGGAGGATTTTGGCCAGACCTAATAATCACATGATAGTTCATTGCACGATAGGGGAGATCTGAGAGAAGAGAAAAGAGAGGAGAAAGCTATACTTTGGAGAATTCAAGCACCTCTAGTGGACAAATTTGTATCTAGAAGACAACAAATCATCACGTTCTTTATAGGGAATTGTCTGGATCATCATCTCCAGGGATTTCTATTAGTCTTTATTTTTTTCCTCTTCTTCTCTTATTATCTCTGTGCATGACAACTGAAAAAGGGAACTCCGTCGCAGAGCAAGGGAGTTCAGTGATTCTGTGGGAGGACTCCTCCAAACTCCACCACCACGAGCAACACAATCAGAACAGATACAAGTGGGAGATGATAATGTGGACGATGAGGAGGAAACTGTCTGGGAGAAGATTAGGGCTTCATCGCCTACAACGCAGTTGGGACCCATTGTGAAGTAAGAAGTCAATCTGAGCAGCTACAAAATTGATCTACAAATAGTGACACTCATAAAATCATAGACATTTCATAGACACAGTATGAAGGACCCCATGTCTCATATTAAGAATTTCATGAAAAGTTGTGATATGTTGAAGAAAGATAGGGTGGGAAAGGAAACAAGAAATGGTTAACGTTTTATAACCAAAGAAACCCTATCAAATTAGGGTTAGATCTAGGCGAAAAGAAGGCACGAAGGTGAGTGAGATAAAATTAGAGTGAGATGTGTAATGGTGAGAGAGAGAAAGCCCATCAGACGTAAAGGCATGATGTACACCATTTTCCATTTTGGAAACTGAGCTTGAAGACACAGTTTGGGCCTAAAGATTCAAAATCAACAGCTACGAACAAGTTTGAAAATATAAAGCCCCTATTTGGTTCAAGATCGAGATTATGAAATCTGGGTTGGGTTAGTCGATAGATCTGGATTAGTTTATCCAACTTTGGTCTTATTTTTGTATGGAAACTCCTCCCATTGCAAGCATTCATCAGATTAGACTAGCCTCATAACTTGTTTTTTCATTTTGTAATAAAAAATAAAACAATATAAAAGACAGAGTCAAATTTGAACTCAGATTTGAAATTCTACCAAGTGTAGGATTGACTTGGTCTGGATTAGAAGATAAAGGAATCTGAATCGGACCCCGTCAGTTTGGTTATCACCAAAAAAAAGAATAGAACTGCTTTGGATTAGTCAAGATTAGCACCTATGTCGGACAAAAAGACAACGGTTGGTCAGAATCAGACCTGAACCCAACTGTACCAAAAGAGCCTTCCAATAGGGAAAATTATGTTGTGTTAGCTCCAATGTAATTAAATGAGTGGTAACATCAGATCACCAGAGTTGTGCTTCACAAATGTAGAATCATGAGCTGAAATGTGTTGGTCGTCATTTTATTAAGATCATAAACCAGATGCATATTATTCTATTAAACTGAACTAAATGAGTGGTGGACATCAAGTCCATGTATGCTCACACCAACTAATGCCTCACATAGGATCATTCCACTCTCTCTCTCTCTCTATATATATATATATTACACCTATTTCTATATGAGTTAGTTACTTAGGGACAATTTATGTTTCATATTTATCATACACAATATTTGAATTATTAGATAATCATGGTCATAAGGTATTTTGAGTCATAATGCAAAATAAAAGGTGAACCTCCATAACACACAAAACACCTAAATAAACTAAAGAGAATAGGAAAATTTCCACAAAGTAATCTAATTTAGTACTAATTTCATCATTGGTCTTGTATTGAATTTACAAAAAGAAAAAAAGTTAGGGTCCAAATGAGAAAAACAAATGAGTTTGGACCCATTTGTTTTTGTAACTATTCTATATTGATAGTATATGATCCCATAATAAGATAGGATCACATATTTTTTCATTTTATTTTATTTCATTAGGTTTTACTATGATTCATGATATCGATATCACTTGTATGGGTAGGATTTAATCAACAAAGTAACATAAGCTATCAATTGAAACATTAGTTTATGTATGGATCTTATTAACAAAGAAAGTTCAATGGATAATGTATGTTTTTTTGACCAATTTTTTTATTTTGTATCTGGCTCAAATGAATACCCTTAAAATAATCTTAAAATTAATGTAGGATGGTTGTAGAGGGAATTTATGTATTCTATTTATTTTATCATTTAATGGAATACATTTGATTAATGAATCAAAATCTTGACTTGAATTTTAGGCCATGAATGACCTGTATAAAATGATCGAAGCTTTTTCCCATACTCATTGTATTATGTGTTATGTTGTTTTATTTACATTATGTTATCATGGTCATTTGGATGGGTGTAATGGATCTACATATATTACAATATTATGTTTAGTAGTTGGAATACTTACTCATTCTATATCATTGATATGCGAACATCCCACTTTCCAGATCATTATTATTTTATTCTTTTGATTAAAATCAAAATACATATAAATATCAAATATATAAATAAAGATATATACATATATATATATACAAATGTATTACTTATATTTCTACTTGAGACAGTTACTTATGGACACTTAATGTTTCATATCTATCATACAAAATATTTGAATTATTAGATAATCATGATCATGATGCATTTTGAGTAAAAATGCAAATAGAAAGGCAAACCTTCATTACACATAAAACACCTAAAGAAAGTAAAGGGAATAGGGAAAATTGCATAGTCTATGTAGAGACCTAAATGGGTAATCTAATTTAGTACTAATTTCATTATGGGTCTCGTATTAAAATAGTAATAAAAAAAATTAGGGTCAAGAACTGGAAAACAAATCAGTTTGGACCCATTTGTTTTTGTAGCTATACTATATCGATAGTATATAATCACCTAATAAGATAGAATCATGCAAATGTTTTTATTTTTACTTAATTTAATTAGGTTTTTGTATGATATTCGTATAACTTGTATGGGTATGAGTTAAATTGCAAACCAAGATAAGATATCAATTGAATATTAGTTTATGTATGGATCTTATTAAAGAAGAAAGTTCAATGGACAATATATGATTTTTTAACCAATTTTTTTTTATATCTAGTTCAAATGAACGATATTAAAATAATCTTAGAATTAATGTAGATTAATGTAGAATTAATTTATATATTCCATTTATTTTATTATTTTAATGGAATAGAATTAATTGATGAGAGTGACAATTCTTTACTTGAATCTAGTGTCAAGAAAGACATGTATAAAATGATTTAGGCCTATGCAAATACTCATTAAATTATGTCTTATTGTTGTTCTATGCATTTTACACAATCATAGTCTTTTCATTGGGTGTAATTGATCCACATATATTGAAATATCTATGATTATTAGTTGGAATATTTTTTCATTCTATATCATTGATATGTGAAAAAAACACTTTCCAAATTATTATTATTTTAACTTTTTTATTATTAATTCAATGTATGATAAGTGAATTGTAAATTACAATAACAGTTATATTTATAATTTTTTGGAACTAGATTTGTATAGCAAACATTTGCGAGTATACAATGTCTAAGGGTCAACGATGATCAAAGAGGTTACCTTAACATGGGGGTAGTGTTTCCAATATATCCTTCCCCATGCTTTCTATTTAAACCCTTCTCACACACTTCCATCTACCTAGACTCCACCACAACGGTGCCTAGACTAGGAGGCAAGGAGTTAGGGGACATGGGTGCTCCGATGCTGCATGAGGGACCCAGGTGGACAAGGGAAGAGAACCCAACCCCCAAGATGGTGGTAGCGCCACTAGGGATGGTGGGGGAAGATGAACCATGGGTGAAGCTAGGACCTCTGAGAGGTTAATAAAGGAGAGGGGAAAAGTATGGAAAGAAGAAAGGAAGGCAAATATAAGCTCCATTGGTTAAAATGATGTGAAATGGGGGTGTATTGGTGGGTTCCATGGGGTGGTTTGGCTGTTGTAGTGCCATTGACACTGAAGACGTATGGAGCTTGAAGAAAGTCTCTTGGACACAAGATTAGGGGAAAATCTACTGGATATGGATCTAAGGGCCAGTATCCCTAGCTCAAAGTTTTGAGCTTCATGATTGGTCCACCAAAAGAGGGTGTGGATCATTGGGTCAAATAGGCAAAGAAAGGGGGAGCCTCCCCTAATTGGGGTGCACACCCACAGGACCTAATAGAGTCAAAACAAGCTAGAATCATCATAAAAATAACAGTTAAGTAGATAGTTTTAAGAGGCCATACCTTGGGCTATGATAACCCGATTGATTCGATACATATCATGTATACAACAAATTTGTTGAGCAAAAGATGTCATGTATTCGAAGGAGTTCACATATGATTCGGTCAGTGATGATAATTGAAAGAGACAATTTGGGGGAGATTGTCTAGGTTTAATACATCAGACATGTAAATCCTCTTCATTTTCTTTGCACAAGCAATGATATGATCACAATCATCATATCTACTTGTATTCTAGGTTTCAACTTAAGAACTATATATATATATATATATATATATATATATATATATATATATATATATTAGTCAAAACTTACCACACAAGCTATGTATCACTTTTATGAATAAGTAGGATAAAAAAACAAGTGTCTGAAGTAGAAAGCAGTAAAAACTCTCAAAGATGAACAGCAATAGTAGAAAAGCATGAAGCTCCATCATACATGTGTAAGTCAACAAAAGTATCATCATATATATTCATCCTTGTAGCAAATGTCAAAGTCCAGAGAGTGTTCGGTCATAGTCATGGAAGATGTGTGTAAGGCACTTACAAAGAGTCAATGTGTAAGTAAAACACAAACAATAATAGTGCAAACTCAAAAAGCAACAAGTAAGATGTTCTAGTCATAGAACATGTAGCAACAATGACATCAGCAGAAAGAAAATCAACAATAGATGGCACAAGTAAAGTAGTAGTAGTAATAAGGTGAGTTGATCACAAATAAGTGATAATGGAAGCATAAAAATCCTGATAGCAACAACAAAATTAGCATGTAGGATTCACATAGCAATGAAAGGATCCACACAGAAGCAAAGAAATAACACTTAGTAGCACTAAAAATTAGTATGAAGCTCCATCTAGTATTCAAAAGCACATCACATAGTATCCAAGTTATTTGAAAAGAATCCTACTCCCAATAGCATTCAAAAGAACATCAGATAGTATCCATGTTCTAATCAAGTTTCTTTATAAGTCTATCCACCTGAGCCTTAGGTTTTGTGATCTCTCCTTATTCTGTAACACTCTTGATTGTTGTTGGTGCTTCTCTTTCTTCTCTCTAGGCCTAGTTCTTGGTCATTTTCTTAAATATCTCATGACATTTTGTATCCTTGTTATTTAAAAAGAATCATACTCATTTATCCTCTCCCCTTTGTGTAGGCCATAACTGAATGTCTTCACCTACACGTACAGATCAATCCCATGATAGGGACCTCACTGAAAATATTCTAAATTCTCTCTTGAGCTTTTGAATATCACTCCCTTGTATGTTCCTTGAACTAGCTTCCACTTCAGATTGAGTAACAATCCTATACAAGAAATAATATTCAAAGGTAGCGTAGATCACCTATGGGAGCCGTGAGTCAAGAGAGAACTATTTTGGTGTCAGGTTGCCTATCAAAGGTGATCACCCTCTTGATGGATGAAGATCTGAGTCCTAAACGAAGAAGGGGCTTTCTAGAGTCTGATCAGGGAGGGTCAAGTGTACAAATGAAAGAGGAGGAGGCCAACATGGTGCCATGTAGGATCCAGTTAGGCTAAAATTGGCTTAGTAGAGGGTGCCACCTCAGCTGTAAAGCAGCGGGTCATCAAGGAATAACAAGGAAGTCATCTCCTGGTTGGACCAATCATATTTCTTCTTTAAAGTTTTGTAATTGGATATGCACATTATATATACTAACTTCCCCTAACCCTATGTGGAAGTCAGTATACAGGGCATGCAATTCTATCATTTATGAATCAACTAACAAGGGGGGTAGTGTTTTCAATATACTTCAATGATAGAATTTCTTATAAATGATTAATAAGGTAATAAAAAAATTTAAATGCCTTTGGAATTGTACTTGTATAGGGTATCATGTAACAACATAATCAAACTTCACATGTATGCCAATCCTTATTCAAGGTCACATTGGATGGTGCCAAACTATATAGAACAACATCTGATAAGTATAGTGACTTTAGGTCTAATAGCCACAATCACCACTATCACTATGAAAGATGATTCTGACTACCATTCCATGGTGTGTCTAGTAAACTATTATGTAAGAAGGACCTATGTGTTTGGCTTGATATCACATACCATGTAAAATCATATTATGTCATAAGTCAACACACATTCTAGTCTTATACCTTATTGTTTTATATATACCGTTTCCACAATAATATCCAACTAGGGACAAAAGTAAGAATGTATATACTCTTATCATACATAAGATCTCATTGTTAGGTCCTCAACTTGAAGATATATGTCATCAAGTAATATATTTTAATAGACATCTATCATGTTATACCATCAACTCACAATCAAACAAACATATATTTGAAAGATTACCAAAATTATTAATTAAATATACTACATGATGCCTCATTACAATCATCATATGATTGTCTCTCTGGGCATACATACCAATAGACTCCCACTTGGACTTAAAGCCAACAACCCATGACTTTAATCCCAAGTGATCTTGTAAGGAGGCGAGATCACCCCCTCACTAAAATTTAATGGAAAATACAAAACATCCCTCAATTGTGTAAAACTTTGATGAGGAAGGATGCTTGCATTATAATTTCATTTCAATAAGCATGAACCAAATACATAAGTGTCAATAGAAGCAATGGAAGAAAAAGATGAGAATCCTATGCTATTACATGGATCTATATCAAAAATTTATAACATAGCCTGAACAACAAACTAAATGATCTAGCAATAGCAACCTATTCATGATGGAAGCTCTACTCCTGTCCCGGTATTCCTTACCCTTGATCTAGTCCTTGCCCTAGTTCTAGGTGGTTGGGGGTCACCCAACAAAAGGAGAGAACATGTATGTGTCAAAACATGATTAAGGACAAGTAGCACTTTTATCATATGGCAAAGTAAAGATTCACTACACTAAGAGATTTCAAGAGTATGAGGCATGTCAACAATTTATATTTCTTCCAAGCAAAATAATAAGTAGTGAGCAAGCATGATTCGTTATGACTACATTAAGCTAACATAGGGATGAAGCACCTGCCTAACCTCAACCTATAGGAGGGGGGAATTTTAACATCCACTAACCTCCAATATATGTATAAAATGTGGGGTGAGTTTTAACATTCCCCTGGTCGAATTTTAACATGCCCACTATGGGTGGTTTGTACTCATGTACACTACATTAGTTAATTAGTCATTTACATCATCATCATGCTTAAAATAATCAAATGGCAGACATAGGAGATTTGCAACATTGCAGGTGGGGTCCAAGACCCAATAAACATTAAAGTACTCACAATAAGCAAGTTATGTATGATGAGTGTATAAGCTCAATTCACAATAAGAAAGATATGGTGTAGAGGGTATATAGGCTCATGGCGCATTGGGAAAATAGGATTGAATTAAAATGATACCCAACTTAGGTGTTAGAATGCACATACCTGATATTAGATCCCTAAATGTGATTTTTCCCACCAAGTGATTAGTTCCAAGTCCTTTTAACACCTACGTACAAAATTCATTACATATATTAGATATTTGAAAGTGATTAAGTGTAAAGTGCCCAAAGTTTGGACCTTGAAACAAACCATCAATTTTGGGCTTGAAAACCTAACCAATCGATTCCTAATATTTTTCTAGTTAAGAAAACATATTTATCAAAATTAGACTTAGGATGCATTTTTTATCATTTTTAGAATATTTAATATGATTAAGATGGTACAAACATTAAATATCGAAATAAAACTTAGATTCCGTCATCAAAAACACCAAATTCGAATTCTACTAAAAATTATCTTTCCAATGAGTATTTATTTATATTTTTCCGATAAAGCATCGATTTTCTACGAATTAAATGACTTGGACCAATAAGAAAAATAAAAAATGCCACGTGGGCCTCATAGTCAGTGAGGGAGCAGATGACCGAAATGCCCCTTGTACTAAAGAATAAAGGGATGGGCGTGTGGGGGCAAAATCATAAAAAACCCACAGGTCATCTCCTTCCTCTCGCGCCAGCCATGGCTGCGGAGAAGGAGCTCCCCCATTTGGGCGTTTCCACATTTCTTGACCAAAACAGACGTACAGGTACTCGAAGCGAAGAGGGAGATGAGACGAACTCACCAGAAGACTTAATTTTATTGCTGCTATCACTGAGGAGGCGGGAGGAGGTCCACAAGGCAGGGAGAAAGTGGAGGTTTTGGGGCTAAACGAGGGAGCTTCAGGCCAAATTAGCGTTAGGGAGAAGTTGTTAAGGGACCGACAGAGGTGTGGAGATGGCTTTTTATAGGTGCGGCGGTGTGAAGAGATGAAGTGTCAAGGGAGAGGAGAAGCCATGGCCAGCATTCTTAGGCAGTTCATCCATGATGCATGAGGGTAGGTGTGTAATGGATTAAATAAAATGGCGTGAAGCGGCAGACCTTTTGGGGAGGAAATCTCATGAAACGATGAAGAGGAGAGGGAGAACGGGGTCTCAGACCGAGGAGGCGTGGCCTGTTCGTCGGCTGGAGGAAGAAGACAACACCACGACTGTCCAATCAAATATGGAGCACCCGCTGACCTTCGGATTGTGCGTGACACATGAATCGAACCAACATTGGCTTAAGTGTCATTTAAATGATATTCATTCAATGCAAAGTCACACTTAATTAAAAATTGTAAAATCCATTTTAATGGTCAAACGAAGTCCAAATGGCCTCAAATTTTAACCATAGGTTTATTACAACACTTAGAATGATTCTATACATCAATATAAGGTCTGTAATAAATGTATTTCCCATTAACATATATATTAGTGTATAAATTCAGTAAATTAATGTGAAGAGGCATTATGATAATTTTTCTTGTTGTATTTTCAAAATAGGCCAACCATGAGTCTTTCCCCACTCTAATAATTAAATTTCATAATTTTATTCACTCATAAGGAGAGAGAAAAAAATAAGAGGGTTATTAATTCCTTAACATTAATTATTTTTCACCCACTATTGATGAGATTTGTATAATAACAATATCCATAGATAAAATATTATTTATGCAACACTTGTTTAATTTTTTGGAACATTTGCATCATTCCTCTTACTAAAAATAATAATGGAGGTAATTTGTGCAGTAAACCTTGTGTTATAACCCCAATTTTGCATGTGTTTTCATAATTTAAATATAATGATTTTGTGAATTTGGATCTAATTGTAAAGGTTGTACGCTTTGCTTCAAAGTAGGGATTTCTTTGCAAATCTCCCTTACAGTAGGAATTTCGTGGTTCCTATTATTATATTAACTCATTAATGGATATAAAAGAGAAGAAAAGAGGAAAAGTCCAAATTATGGAAAAAGATAAAAGATAATGGATATTAAGCAAAGTATTTATGAGAAATACTTGGAAATATCTAGAAAGTAGCATTAATGACCACAAATGAGTAAGATTCGTTTACATATGATTTCTAATGAAAGAAATAGGAAAAGTGGAAAGGAAATAAAAGATAAAGAGAAAATCCTTGAAAAGAGTTATCTTAATAAAGAAATAAGTAAGATAATGCAAAATGAAGAATGTAGGATAATAAGTATCCTTAAAAAGTATTTTTAAATCTTAAGGTTCCTTGGGTTCCAAGGAATCTAAGTTGCAAAGATAATAGGCAAAGAAAGAGATAAGATTAATTAAATATTGATTTAGTAAGAAGAAAATATGAGATAATAATCAAATACAAGAAACATATGGAAATATGGATAATGGAATCATAATGGGTGAGATTTCGAATCCACAATGTTTCTAATGGTAAAAGGAATCCAAATAAGTGATATAAAAGAATAAGAGAGAGAAAATATGCCTTATTAAGATATAACTTGCATATGAAAGAAAGTCGCTCATACTTTTGATTTTGAGTCCCAAACTTGGCACACAAGTAGTTTAAGACATTATAGACTTTTATCTAAAATTTGGGATCAAACAGATAATAGGTTTTAGAGATATGATTTTTGAGAGTTTTCATAATGTTTGGAGGAAATCATAAATGTCACGATTTTATGCATATTGAAAATATAATTAGCGTGTGCTAGCAACCGTTGGATCAAAATCAGATGTCTCTCATTCATTTTCTACCTCCAGATCAATTTAGGAAAGGAGGTACAATAACCCCGAGGATCCCTGGACTCTACCCCTTTCCTCGATGTGTTTCGGTTCTTGGAAACTTTCCCATTAGAACCGAGAGATCAATTCAGACTCTTCCATCCTCTTTATGCTTATCTTTTGTGAGGAACTGGGATTTCCCCAAATTCCTATTAGTTTAAGAGACCGTAAGGAAAGACTTCCTTGCCATCCATCCCACCTATATATAGTGTGCTAAACCCAACCGAGGGGCAAGAGAAGGGATTGTGACCATCCTCCCAACTCGCTAGAGGGTGCTACCCTGCCTGCGTTCACTTTTCCCACCCACCGGCTGCCGCAGGTTGTGCTTTCAGGCACCATGGAAGGTGGTATGGCATGGAGGGGAACTGGGCTTCAAGGAGAGTGCACGGCACTGATTTACACCATCATTACTACTACCAGGGAAGATGAACTCCCAACCAAGTCCTTGACGCCATGTGAGCCCCGGGTGAAGGGGGGAGGGTTGTCGTGAAGAGACCTCTATTTCAAAGAGGAAACAGGGGGGGATCAGACCCCATCCGCGCATGCCTATGAGGATGATGGAGGGGCCGGACCTGGGTTTCACATTTATCTGAATCCAAGGAAGGGTCTGCAAGCTAAAGGAGGACAAGTACGAAAAAGAAAATGAATAAAAGGACACATGGCGCTCTACTATTGGCCAAAGGTAAGTGATTTTGCTAAAATCATAGAAATTGATAGGATTCTCAGAATAAGCATGTCATATATGAAAATTGAGCAGGAGAACACGAAGATTCCAATAAAAATACAATCAGTATTTGAATATGCTTATAATTTAAAAAATGTATAAAGTTATCATCTTAAATGGTTTAATTAATGAAAAACCCTTAGATTTGATGATAGTTGGATGTAATGTTCTCTATATGTTTTGAGTGAATATTAACCTGTTGTTAATAAAAAGGGATGATTTAGATACAAAATAATGATATTTATACATAATTAGCTTAATTTAGGGTTCCATGTACATAAATAAGCTTTAATGGGCCTTGAAACCCTAATGTTAGTAATTATGATTCTTAATGGCTTTAATTGTACAGATCCATGAATAAGACAGAGATATGATGTTCTAAGCTATTTTAAGTATAAAAGTTCCTAATTGTGGATAAATACCCTTAATATGGTAATTAGGGTTTTCTATTGGATAAATGTGGAATTAGGGATAAATAGAGTTCCTTTATGAATTCAACTATAAATATGAGTTGTCAATTTGAAAAACAAAGGCGACAATTGTGCCTATAATGTTGAAATTAGGGTTTGTGAACTAAGAAGGCATTAAAAGTAATAAATGCATTATGGAGGCTAAAATCCTAAAGTTTGCCTAGAAATCCTAAGGTGGAATCCAAGTCGATCTTGAGAATATTTTGAATAAAATAATGACACTTGGATGTTATGCATTAATTTTAGGATATTGTTGATTTCTTGATTGATTGTTCTTCAATATTCTTTCTTGGACATCAAGTTACTCTGGATCAGGTATGTGGTTATGCTTATGGTTAAATCACTTTAGTTTTACGGTGATTCCAGAAGTTTTGTCAGTTTCTTGGAAATAACTGCTTGGATGACTTTTACTTCATGCAACTATAAAGTGACTATGGCTATGACCATAAGTATGTGTACATGACTATCTCAGATCTTAGTCCTCCTCTGTGGCTTTGCTAATGATGAAAAGGGTAACCTGGTAAAGGGTCTACTTGTTAAGTGGGACCATGTGATGGAGTGTACTTTTGGAATCATTAAAGGTCAAGGACATAAGTGAATTAATATGTTTAGTTTTTATATTGGAAGTTACAAGCTTTTTGATAAAGTCAGATTATTGATTGATGTTGATATCATGTTTAAGATCCATAAATTTATGCCTATTTAAGGAATTTAATTTATTGGCCATATAGTTGAGTTTTAGCACCAAAGTTGGATGTGAGATATCTTGGATGATGATTAAATTTTGATGTATGTTTGACCCATGTTAACATATATAAGCTTGGGCTTTGATAAAATACTATGTCACACTCATGTGTTATTTGTGTGCTGCTCGGAGAAGATTTGAGCTAGGTAGTCTCGATCCTATAGACAAAGCCTTGACATGAGCAGCCACGGATCAGGTTTTGTTAAGCACTTATCAGGACCCTTAGATAGAATCGAATGGCTAAGGAGTTAGGAAGTTGTCTTCATCACAGTGGTTACATGAGCAAAGGTGCCAGCTTCGTTGGACTCCCACGTCTAGGTCGTGGCCTGAGGAAGTGAGAGTGGTGAGCGGTTTGTTCGTGTGAAAATAATGGGGAACCAGTCTTTTTTCCTTGGGTTGCCAATAGAATAGTTCAAGCACTCGTATAAGGCAGCTGGTCAGGGAGAGTGAGACCCTGCCCCTTGGTTCTTCTCCATCGTGGTGAGCAGGTTGCGGCTAGCAGTTAGCAACTCAAGCTTTAGAGGCTGAGGAGGAGGATCTCTGAGCTTGCCTTGCTGAAGGTCCAGCAGCGGCGACACCTGTTCATGGAGGAGCCACGTTGGAACAAGGACCAAATCGGCAATGCGTTGAACAAGCTATACAAGGAGAAAGGGAGCGCCCTCTACTGCTCGTGAGGGATGCAGGCTAGTGGAAGCAGAGGATCCTGTGCACAGAAGAACATGGGTCTCCCTCTCACTGTCAGCGACTGTTTCCTCGAAACGATGCACGCAGGCATCAACTGAGAAGCAGGGGGGGATGCCGATCCCCCATGGGTGCCATGTTCCACGGTGGATCTCTGACGAAGAAGTAGAGTGGAGGAAGAGCATCACATCATGTCCCTCACTGACGTTTTGTGATACAGCGGTAGAATGAGAACAGTTGGGCCTCGTGGTAGCGGCGCCTAGTTGGGATTAGAAGAGAGTCGTGCTTTGGCGTCGAGGTGATGCGGCCGGACAATGCAGTAGGAGGTATGGGGGAAACCTAGGGTGGCCAGCCTCGCCGGACTCCCAAGCAGCAGAAGGAGGCCGCGGTGCCCGCTTCGTCACCATTAGGTTCAAGCACGGCGGCATTTCGGAAGAGGCGGTGCTCCCCTTGACCTCCGTCACAGCGTTCCAGGCGGTGCTGCTGTAGCCCGTCCATCATGGCATGCTGCCCGCATTGACGCTGAGGATTGCGATCGCCAGAGGTCGTGGTGAGGAGCACAGGCTCCTGCCGATGTGAGGAAGGGAGAAGCTGCATGACGGCGGGCGGCGACTCTATTTCAGGTTCACGCAGATGGATCTTGTGAGAACAAGATCGCGAAGAAAAAGAAAAGAGAAGAGCCTGAACCGGGATCAAACCCAGCCCAGAACCGGTCGAACCAGCAGACCAAACCCAGCTCACAGCAAACCAACCAAGAACCATCCGCAGCAAGTAGAGGAGCTGCGCCAACCTTAATGGCCACATGGCGCGATCCAATTGGCTGGATGAGGTAAATAATCAGAAAATGCTCAGTTCTTCAATAATTCATAGAAAATAGTCTGATTATCAGAAAAATGCAAATGAGATACCAAAATTCTCAGAAAAATGCGTAGAACAACATGGAACCTTTATATCAGTCTTTTGATGCATTAATAATAGTGATATAACGGAAGATGTGAAATTCTCTTATGATGGATAATAAATATCAAACGATTCCCTAAAATTATGAGAAAATACATGTAAATCATATTTCATGTTTATAATGCACCTGATGTCAAGGATGATCATGTTGATGTAAGAAATCATGTAATTTGTTTAATATGTCTAATTAGGGCTTTTAATCCTAAATATGATGCAATTAATGCATACATGCTCAATAAATGGTGAAATTTACAGAGTAATCTCATATCAGTATCTTGAACCTCAGTTTTAATTATGAGATCATAATCACGAGCAAAATCCATGTTATATGAAGATGAATATTAATACATGTTATAAAACCCTAATCTAGGTTAATGATGTAACTTAGGGTTAATATATATGTGCACAAAATGACATGGAAGTTAATGATTCAGATATGAACCATAATCTAGAAAGTGACATCAGTGAGATAATCATAAGATAAGAATACAAGTAATGATACACATATCCTAATGAGATAAGAGAAACCCTATAATGAACACGCTTAGGGTTAAGATGAGATGTAATACGATGAGAACCTGATGGTGACATGTAATCTTATCTTAATCAGGTTTGACCAAGTTATAGTTGACATGAAGAATATATGTGGTGATTAGGATGTCTCTTTGGAAGGTACGCCATTACCTCTTACTTGGCTTATTATACAATATGCTTGTGTTATACGGTAGTAAAGACTTGGCATATGATATTGATTGAAATGATTGTTCTGGTATGATATGTTGCATGATTTTCTATGCTTATTGCTATGAACACATGAAACATAAGATATCTGGTCCATCATATGATAGCACTAAACTCTTTGGTAGTACAGTGCATTGAAGTGATCTCAAACGCTTTGGTAGTAGATCACATGTGTTAGATCTTAAACTCTTTGGTAGTAGATCACACGTAAAATGATCTCAAACTCTTTGGTAGTAGATCATAAGGCCTAAAAAGCATCAAAGCCCTAGGGGCATATGTACGAGATAATGATGGAAATATGATTAAAATATGTGTTCTCTTTTGTTAATGAATATCTTTGTGCAAGTATACACTTTTCTTATATTCTTTTGTTACTGCCAAGTATTAGTTTTATCTTATTGCCAAGATATGATGAGAGGTAAATAAAAGACACGTAGGCGTACTCAGTACAATATTCATGAAATATTGTGCTGACGTGTACCGCATGTAATCTTTTGTTTAGGTTGTGGCTTGTTCTCTTGAAGATCCAGGATAGTGAGAGTTGTGTGGCGAGCAGATGTACAGGTGGACCTGTTGTCTTAAGATCCTGTAGTTTAGTTGTAGTACATGTATATGTATAGTTTGCTGTTCAATATGTAATATCAAATCATGTAACAATTCATGTTGTAATTATATGTTGAATGGTGAACATGTGTGTATGGTTTTATTATTGTTCATGTACATGTGCTACTGATTGTTTCCTTTTGACTTCCTCTGATTTTCTTCTTCTTAGCCTAGTGTGGGATGTTTAAATTGGGATTCTCGCTGAGGTGAGGGTTTCAATTTGGACGTCACACATCAGATTAAGTTTTAGAAAATCCGGGGACGTCACAGGTGGTATCAGAGCATGAACAATAGCAAAGCCTGACATTTGCTCATTATGCAACTCAAAACAAAAGAACCTTGAACCTAATAATATCTTAGGGTTAGATTAGTCATCTTTTAGAGACTAGATCTGACCTAGCCTCTAGGTTAGCACCTAGATGTCTGAGAACTAGGCCTAGACTAGTGCTTGTTGTATAGCAAGTCCTTAGATGTCGTTCTTTCCTTGTAGTGCAGCGGTATGGGACGTTGCACTATTTGGAAATGACGTGCATCAAGGGAAGAGAAACCCTAGACATATTGCGCACGTTGTCTAGAGTAGCTACACTAGTCTACACCATGTTCTCACCCTTTTCACTAGTTTTCATGACACTGGACTCTCTACTATGTGTGGGACACTCGTTTTCAGGATTTGGTTTTTGATTCCAAACGAATCGAATCTCGATAGTTTTCTCTGACGCTTGTTTTATCAGAGAAAAACTATATAATATTTTATTATGTATATGTATTACAAAAAATGTGTCCCCACACATGTACGAGTAGGAGGTGGTCATGCAACCTAAGTGAAAGTGAATGACATCAGTCTAGAAGAGAGTGTAGTTCTAGATTAGATGTCTAGAGCCCTGTTGGAATATATGTGATAGATGGAATAGATAGAATAAGTTTGATGATACGATCTAAGTCTTATTTAGATGACATAAGATGGTTATGATGATATATGTTTGTCTTTGAGGACCTAAGTTCATATTTGAGGATTTGAGATAAGTTTTGATGATGTAAGTAAATAGGCTTTTATGAGATAAGATATGTTAAGTTGAGACAGGTTGTGAGTCAGCATGAGCCTCAAGCTCTTTTACAAAGGAGGACCTCTAGTGTTAGGACCAGTTTTGGGGTTAGCTCAAGAGAGAGCGAGACCCACAGGGAGAAGGTCAGAGAACCTAGACTCCATGATATGAGAAATATGAGATATGTGATATGATATGTCCTAAACTAGACTACTCCTGAGTGATTGAGTTGAGTTGCATTATGTATGATTCCTATAGTTTTGTTGATCCCTAGATGTCCTTGGGAGGACCAAACCCTAGAGATAGAGAGAGGCCCATTATATGTGCATATGAACATGAATATGAGTGCCTGCCATCTGGGTGAGGGAGAGAGCCCAAGACCCTGGAGGAGGTAGCTATGTCAGTTTCTGAGAAGTCTCATGCTCGGGTTGGTGGTTTCCCACATAGGAATCTAGTGGTGTATATAAGAGAGTTTTGGGTAAGCATGTCTCATGGGTAGAAACCTATGAAGAGTATGTTGTAGCATGTTTTGGTTTGTGCTCATGCGGCTAGAGTTAATGAAGCTATTAGCTAGTGCCAATGAGGTAATCCGGAAACCCTAGACAAAGAGAGGGAAGATATAGTATGTGCATATGAGATACTCATAGAGTTGAGTCTGCTCAGAGAGACTGAGCATGGCACTGCCTTCATGATATGGGTTAGGAGAACCTCAATTGGGCTAGATAAATCTTTGTTATATGTTTAATAAGCCACTCACAATTGTTTGTGCAGCACAACCATGATATAATATATGTAAGATGGTGATCTAATCGTGAGGTGATGGAAACTTGAGATGGTTTAATAAATATCAACGTATATATGGTTAACCATACACATGAATAATGATGATAATGTGAATAGTTGTCTAATCTCATGAGGAATCTCTAAAAGAGTTTATAACCCAATATGAGAAAGTATAATGAGACGACACTAATGATACATATCATATGAATCGTGATGTAATATGGTTGGTGAATCTAGTGATGAATTCACTAATAAAGTTGTAACTTAATAGGAAAGTGAAATGAGATCATCTTAATGCCAAATAGTGATAATGACAATGCTTAATAAATATGATGAATATGATGTAAAAATTTTGCACTATGTAATGATGTTGACAAAAAAAAATGTTATGTTGGAATTTTGATGCTTGGCTATTATGAGGATGAAAATCCTAAAATATGAGATATGTAATGACATAACCTATGTTTCTAAACCTTAAGTTTGATCTTGAATGAAGTGTTTGTGCACCCAAGATGGTTGTAAACCTCCTAATAGTGCTTTGGATACATGGTTCTAGGTAACCTTTTAGGATATGTTACGCATAGAAGGGTGCCTACATGTGGATGAAGACATGGTAGTTTTCCTTGGAGTACGAGTATGGTTGACTTTCGAGGACGAAAGTTCTTTTAAGATGTATATGATGTGACAAAGTGGTTTTTCTGGTTTACTTTCGAGGACGAAATATCTTTTAAGGTGTGAAGGATGTGATGGAGTGTACTTTTGGAATCATTAAAGGTCAAGGACATAAGTGAATTAATATGTTTAGTTTATATATTGGAAGTTACAAGCTTTTTGATAAAGTCAGATTATTGATTGATGTTGATATCATGTTTAAGATCCATAAATTTATGCCTATTTAAGGAATTTAATTTATTGGCCATATAGTTGAGTTTTAGCACCAAAGTTGGATGTGAGATATCTTGGATGATGATTAACTTTTGATGTATGTTTGACCCATGTTAACATATATAAGCTTGGGCTTTGATAAAATACTATGTCACGCTCATGTGTTATTTGTGTGCTGCTCGGAGAAGATTTGAGCTAGGTAGTCTCGATCCTATAGACAAAGCCTTGACATGAGCAGGCACGGATCAGGTTTTGTTAAGCACTTATTAGGACCCTTAGATAGAATCGAATGGCTAAGGAGTTAGGAAGTTGTCTTCATCGCAGTGGTTACATGAGAAAAGGTGCCAGCTTCGTTGGACTCCCACGTCTAGGTCGTGGCCTGAGGAAGTGAGAGTGGTGAGCGGTTTGTTCGTGTGAAAATAATGGGGAACCAGTCCTTTTTCCTTGGGTTGTCGATAGAATAGTTCAAGCACTCGTATAAGGCAGCTGGTCAGGGAGAGTGAGACCCTGCCCCTCGGTTCTTCTCCATCGTGGTGAGCAGGTTGCGGCTAGCAGTTAGAAACTCAAGCTTTAGAGGTTGAGGAGGAGGATCTCTGAGCTTGCCTTGTTGAAGGTCCAGCAGCGGCGACACCTGTTCATGGAGGAGCCACGCTGGAACAAGGACCAAATCGGCAATGCGCTGAACAAGCTATACAAGGAGAAAGGGAGTGCCCTCTACTGCTCATGAGGGATGCAGGTTGGTGGAAGCAGAGTATCCTGTCCACAGAAGAACATGGGTCTCCCACTCACTGTCAGTGACTGTTTCCTCGAAACGATGCACGCAGGCATCAACTGAGAAGCAGGGGGGATGCCGATCCCCCATGGGTGCCATGTTCCACGGTGGATCTCTGACGAAGAAGTAGAGTGGAGGAAGAGCATCACATCCTGTCCCTCACTGACGTTTTGTGATACAGCGGTAGAATGAGAACAGTTGGGCCTCGTGGTAGCGGTGCCCAGTTGGGATTAGAAGAGAGTCGTGCTTTGGCGTCGAGGTGATGCGGCCGGACAATGCAGTAGGAGGTATGGGGGAAACCTAGGGTGGCCAGCCTCGCCGGACTCCCAAGCAGCAGCAGGAGGCCGCGGTGCCCGCTTCGTCACCATCAGGTTCAAGCACGGCGGCATTTCAGAAGAGGCGGCGCTCCCCTTGACCTCCGTCACAATGTTCCAGGCGGTGCTGCTGTAGCCCGTCCATCATGGCATGCTGCCCGCATTGACGCTGAGGATTGCGATCGCCAGAGGTCGTGGTGAGGAGCACAGGCTCCTGCCGATGCGAGGAAGGGAGAAGCTGCACGACGGCGGGCGGCGACTCTATTTCAGGTTCACGCAGATGGATCTTGTGAGAACAAGATCACGAAGAAAAAGAAAAGAGAAGAGCCTGAACCGGGATCAAACCCAGCCCAGAACCGGTCAAACCAGCAGACCAAACCCAGCTCACAGCAAACCAACCAAGAACCATCCGCAGCAAGTAGAGGAGCTGCGCCAACCTTAATGGCCACATGGCGCAATCTAATTGGCCGGATGAGGTAAATAATCAGAAAATGCTCAGTTCTTCAATAATTCGTAGAAAATAGTCTGATTATAAGAAAAATGCAAATAAGATACCAAAATTCTCAGAAAAATTCGTAGAACAACATGGAACCTTTATATCAGTCTTTTGATGCATTAATAACAGTGATATAACAGAAGATGTGAAATGCTCTTATGATGGATAATAAATATCAAATGATTCCCTAAAATTATGAGAAAATACCTGTAAATCATATTTCATGTTTATAATGCACCTGATGTCAAGGATGATCATGTTGATGTAAGAAATCATGTAATTTGTTTAATATGTCTAATTAGGGCTTTTAATCCTAAATACGATGCAATTAATGCATACATGCTCAATAAATGGTGAAATTTACAGAGTAATCTCATATCAGTATCTTGAACCTCAGTTTTAATTATGAGATCATAATGACGAGAAAAATCCATGTTATATGAAGATGAATATTAATACATGTTATAAAACCCTAATCTAGGTTAATGATGTAACTTAGGGTTAATATATATGTGCACAAAATGACATGGAAGTTAATGATTCAGATATGAACCATAATCTAGAAAGTGACATCAGTGAGATAATCATAAGATAAGAATACAAGTAATGATACACATATCCTAATGAGATAAGAGAAACCCTATTATGAACACGCTTAGGGTTAAGATGAGATGTAATACGATGAGAACCTGATGGTGACATGTAATCTTATCTTAATCAGGTTTGACCAAGTTATAGTTGACATGAAGAATATATGTGGTGATTAGGATGTCTCTTTGGAAGGTACACCATTACCTCTTACTTGGCTTATTATACAATAAGCTTGTGTTATACGGTAGTAAAGACTTGGCATATGATATTGATTGAAATGATTGTTCTGGTATGATATGTTGCATGATTTTCTATACTTATTGCTATGAACACATGAAACATAAGATATTTGGTCCATCATATGATAGCACTAAACTCTTTGGTAGTACAGTGCATTGAAGTGATCTCAAACTCTTTGGTAGTAGATCACATGTGTTAGATCTCTAACTCTTTGGTAGTAGATCACACGTAAAATTATCTCAAACTCTTTGGTAGTAGATCATAAGGCCTAAAAAGCATCAAAGCCCTAGGGGCATATGTACGAGATAATGATGGAAATATGATTAAAATATGTGTTCTCTTTTGTTAATGAATATCTTTGTGCAAGTATACAATTTTCTTATATTCTTTTGTTACTGCCAAGTATTAGTTTTATCTTATTGCCAAGATATGATGAGAGGTAAATAAAAGACACGTAGGCGTACTCAGTACAATATTCATGAAATATTGTGCTGATGTGTACCGCATGTAATCTTTTGTTTAGGTTGTGGCTTGTTCTCTTGAAGATCCAGGATAGTGAGAGTTGTGTGGCAAGCAGATGTACAGGTGGACCTGTTGTCTTAAGATCCTGTAGTTTAGTTGTAGTACATGTATATGTATAGTTTGCTGTTCAATATGTAATATCAAATCATGTAACAATTCATGTTGTAATTATATGTTGAATGGTGAACATGTGTGTATGGTTTTATTATTGTTCATGTACATGTGCTACTGATTGTTTCCTTTTGACTTCCTCTGATTTTCTTCTTCTTAGCCTAGTGTGGGATGTTTAAATTGGGATTCTCGCTGAGGTGAGGGTTTCAATTTGGACGTCACACATCAGATTAAGTTTTAGAAAATCCGGGGACGTCACAGACCATCAAGTTATTAAGAGTTAGGGATTGGGTTACCTATGGGTAGTGCCATGTGACTCTTAGCACACCATGAGTTTGGGATTGGGCTACCTATGGGTAGTGCCATGCGACTCAACCCTAGATATTGATCTACCTATTAGGTAGGATCATGCATGGTTTAATAGGGATCTACCATAAGGAAGGTAGCATCCAGGTCTACTGCAGGGACATCATAGAGGCTAAGATATGTATGGATTGAGTAGTTATGATTAAGATGTAAAGTTTGCTTGCTAAACCATAATTGCTTGCAATATGTTGTTATAGTTAATTGCACAATTATTGTTACCCCCACATACCGGCATATTCTTTTATGCTAACTGTCATTTTTTTGTCGACGTTTTAGGTACAGGCTTGAAAAGGATAAATAGTAAAGTGGCATATGTGGAATTAAATAAGAATTAAAGTACAAAGGAGGATTAGTTAGAATAGACTCCAGATGTGGATAGAAGTAGATATCCAAGTTTTTTTAAAAAGGTATGAAAAGTTTGATTTTATTCCAGCTTCAGTATAATCATGGTAGAATTTAATAATTATTACTGATTATTTGTCAAACCTATGATCTGAGAAATTGGGATAACGGATCTAACCTCTTGCTCTCCCTTATTTGTGGGTTATCGGGAGGTGGGGTCGTTACACCTTGTATTGGCATGCATATGTTATCTAGACCATTAAATTGTTGGGTTTTAGGGGAGACAGAGAAGACATCAGAAACAAAAAACTTTCTTCTCCTCAAACCCAAAATAAAGGATATGTGTCAACGTCTATACAGTAGAAAGGATGGTTTGTAGAGGCGTACCTTGTCCTGAGGCTTGCTCGGTGACATTACCTTGCGGCTTGCGCAGTCTTCACCTCTAGTCTAGGACAGTGTCTGTGCAGCACCTGGTCTCACCAGGACTGTCAGGATTGACAGTTGTCCTCTGAGCAGCAGAAGTCTCCCGCCTCTGAAGTAGTCCACACGAACCACCTGGAACTCCGATCTCCTTGTACCACAAGCAATCAAAAGGAGTCGCACCCTCCTATAGACATACTATTCACCGACACACTCTCCTTCCACCATTCACTTTCTGTAGTTGTCTTTCCCTTGTTGTGCCTCCCTTATCGGGTAGCACTTGCTCGGGCTCTCTCTCAGTTACCAAAACCAGAGAGAACGACAACTTTGCAGAGAAACTAGTACACTGAGTTGTTGTCCTGAGAAGCCCCCACTACCCCTATATATATAGGAGGGTCATGGAACAAGGTTCTCTACCCTAGGCAATGCGGGATTAATGCAGGAGTAGAAGGGTTCAAGATTTTCCACAAAACAACCAATTGTGCCACCTGAACCGATCGTTTCAAGCATGAAACGATCGGTTGGGGAGGTGAGCCGATCGGTTCACACCTCAACCGATCGGTTGGGGCACCTAAGCTGATCGATTCACTTCTGAGCTGATCAGTTTGTGGTCCTAATCCAACTCAAATTGACTTCCAAATTTGTTTTTGATTAATCAAATATTAATCCTTGTCCAAATCGAATTTGTACAAGTGAAACAAATTGTATTTGCAAAATAGTCTTCTCACTTTCCCAACGACCTCGGTTAGACCAATTGAGCCGATCGGTTCAACCCTTGAACTGGTCAGTTCATCCTGTCTTGAGTCGATCAATTCACCAACCTGAGCCGATCGGTTCAACTCTTGAGTCGATCGGTTGGGGAAGCAGACTTGTGCAAATCATTCAATCGTAGTTTTAATCAATCTGATACTCTAATCAATCAGTCCAACACCTTGAACACTATGATATTGAGCTATCAATTGATTGAGTGTTTAACAGAACTACTAAACTCCTTTAGTAATCAATCTAAACATTGGTTGTGGATAAACTCCTCTTCCAGGTTAAATCCTATGTGTGTGACCCTACAGGTCCATTTCACATTGGCATTGGAAGTCCATAACACTTATGACTTCACAAGCAAAGATCGGTGCCTAGTCGCACATCAGTGCTACCCAAGTGAAATAGAAAGTTGGAGAACAACTTTCAATCCTATAATCCATGAATGGTATTACATTGAATGTATAATTCCTTTGTCACTGATATCCCCAATGAACTCAAGGCATGGAACAGTCATCCTGTCTATGTTCATTCACTTTCTTGATCTCAGAGTAAATTGGAGGAGATATGTATGACATCAATATCACATATTGATTCACACATGCGTGTGCACACCTATCTCAATCCTACTCATCAAGTGGCCATGGATATCAAACTCCCTTAGGAGGGACAAATCCCATATCTATCACTCACCCCTCAAAAGCCCCATGTGTCAAAGCCACCCAATCATCACCTTTATAACAACGCATGTTTCAGGACTGTGTTTGATGATGTCAAAGTGTACCCAACGACATGTGTTGAGTGTAGTGATTTCAGGTCTAAGAATCACACTCACCACCATCACTGTGAGAACTGACTGTGACTACCATGTCATGGTTCCATGTGTCAAACTCACGGTGGGTCTGTCTGGCAAACTTGTTCTCCAACAAGTACCTATGTGTTTGGTTTGATATCTCCATATCATGACTAATGAGATTTTGTCATCAACCAACACCACAATCTAGTCTTGTGTGTCATTGTTGTCTATCTACCTTCCACAATGACATCCGACTAGGAACATAACAAGAATGTACAAACTCTTAGCATCCGTATGATTCCATCGTTCAGGTCCTGAACCTGAAGGCATACGTTAGTAAGCATTGTCATTCTCTAGACATTCAATTTGTTTTATCGTTATCTCATATGACTGAACAATAAAGAATTGGAAGCTTCCCTTTGATCTTTATCAAATCAATCTTAATGTATCCCACCAATCATCCCATGATTTTCTCTCATGGCATACATACCAATAGACTCCCACTTGCACTGCGAGCCAATCACCCTTGAATGATATTCATAGTGATCTTCAAACATGTCCCACATGTTACTATGCTCTAGTGCTTACACTGTGAGTTATGGCAACACCTTGCCAAAGTCGGTATTAATTGCATTTCTCTCATCTCTTCGTTGTACGTCATACGTATGAGATGGAGCTGCCGTAATATGTGATATAGTATTCCTTTGCTAACCTTTATCCTCATTGCATGACCAAGGGTACCTTACTTGTCTTCAATGACCGGAATAACTATAAGTTCATCTTATGAACTTCCAAATCCATATAGTATCCACTGTTGTTCTTTAATACACGAATACATGGCTTTTCCTTAAAATAACTTTATTGGAATGTTTCCAATTATCAACAAACATTCACTTTTATATATACCATATACATATATTGCGATTTATTTTCTCTCCTTTTCAGAAGTTCGCATCAGTGTAACTTTTACAGTGAACCCTTCCTTATTTCCATAGAACTAGTACTTCTCAAGTACTTATCAAGTTCTATTGGTATTCCAGTAACCCTTACTGGAACTAGACATACATCCACTCGTCATGTCCCACATATGAGTTATTAGGATGAGCATATCATATTGTCATGTCCTACATACAAGATGAATGCCTTTTATAATTGCCATTTCCATAAATGCAATATGAAGGGATGATTACATACATGATCGATCCATATATATTCTTAGTGTTCCCATTCTTCATAAAAATTAGACACTTGGTCTTGGGATACCAATTCCATGTAACATGGACAAGTTTTCTCCCACTGAATCTATGTACAGTGAACCTTTCAGTATAGATTTCCAATGTAAGCTCTCACTTTTCAGGTCAAGAGGTTTTCAAAAACTATCTATATAGTTCTCTATTCCTATCACATAGGAAATGTCTCTATCTTCCCTAAAGATAATTTCCACTTTGGATTTCCATTCTAGAACATTTCCATTTCACATCAACATGTGGAATGTGAATACACTCCCACTAAATCACAGATCCCTTGTTTATCTTTGACATATGAGTCAAAGCCTTTGACTATATCATTAAAGTAAATATCCAACTCTGAGTTGCTTGTACTCAATCAATCACATAGATTAGTCCATTGCAACTTATAGACTTCATTTGCATTAATGGGTTCATAAACCTTATAGATTGTGTCACGTACACATCCTTGTTTTATTCCTCATAGGAATGCGATTTTAGTATCCGTATGTCAAATCTCTTAGTCATTAAGTTGCAATTAATAAGCATCATCCTTCTCAAAATGTTATCCATGTGTCTTAACGCTTAAGACTCAATCGCACTTATGAATTTCATCCCAATGGGTGGTACCATCAAGGTCATACCTTATGGTTCAAATGGAAGTCATTTAGGATGTAATGATCATAAACCATAACTCAGAATTTGGTTCCTCATTTTTATCTAGATAGTTGACTCATCACATGACCAACTCATCACATAGATAATCGAGGTGTCTTTATCAAGGATATAAGAACTCACACTTCCTTGTGATTCTTAATGTCCTTTATTAGTGTGGGGTATTCTTTATTTAAAAAGAATTTACTTATTTGATAATCATCATCTAACTCCTTAGAGTATGACTCCCTTTTATTTAGACATCACCATGCCTTAATCATGAGTTCACTATGATACACTATCATAATCACTCACAAGGTTCTCAAACATTTGGTTCAAGTATTTCATTCATTGATCTCATCAAGAATTAACACTTTACCAAATTCATACTTCATCAATGATATTCTTGAACACTTCAAGATATTCATATTGGTGTTTCTCTAAACACCATTTGAGGTATTAGCATTAACTCTAATAGGTATGTAAATACATCTCATGTATCATACCTAATAGGACAATCTTTCTCCCACTACCATTAGTGAAGATTGGTTAATCATGTCCAAGAGATTCATGTATGTTACTGGTTCTCTAACCAAAAGAGTCTAGACTTATCCATCATATGGAAACTAGGAATGAATTTCTCATGATTTATGCTAATTTGATTGTTTGAGTTATCAATAACTTTTAGGTATTATTTTATCTTATGCATACCAAGTACCACAAGATAAACAAGGCATTGCCACAAAGAAACATCAACTTTATTAATTGACATCATTGTCATACAATATGCAAAAATTAAAGTGTTTCTATCCATTGGCAAATATAAAATAGTAGTTCTCAACTCTATTTCATGCCCTTTAGGCTGAAATAAACTGAAAGGTACTCCTATCTATGGCAGCAACACTTGCTCCAATGATGGGTACTCCTTTTTTGGTCCTTTCAAAAAGGCCATCACTTCTTTGTAGATCTTACATATCATATATGTTAGATCTTCATCTTGGTATCATATACCTCAGAAGCGGTTCATTTCATGATACCTTAGGTGGAGATTTCCATCCCCTCCTTCATATTCTTTTGTTCTTCCAGATATGGAGGGCACTTCCCTCATACACCCTTCCCCATATGCCTTGAGTCTGAAGACGGCTTGGGCTGCTGGCTAGCATCAGAACACTTCTTAGCTTTGCCCTTGACCTTGCCCTCAAGACTTACCCTTCATTGATCACATCAACCATTAGGGTGTGTCTTTCTTCGTAATTGCCTCTATTGTCCTCAACATGTCCAAAAACTTTATCAACGCTTTTCAAAGTTGCCCATGTCATAGTTCATCATGAACTGTATGATTCTCGCAACATTTGCAGTATCATACCAATAGCCAACTCTTAGCTCAGAGGGAATCCTCCTTAGTCAGGTTTTTCCACATAGCCAATAACATTGACTGTGTGAATACCTTATTGGATCTCCTTCTGTCATGACATACTAGGACAGTGTCTTGGAGACATCATATGTCTCATGTTGTCTCTGCAACTCATAGTTCAGAGAACACAACATCAAGCACTCCACATCAATGGCATCCTCGGTATACTTTCATAAGCATACTTTCAGCCATTGGTGTGGTGGGATCGAGTTCATCTGGTTCTAGTATAACTAGGACTAAGAGCTTTCACTCTTAGATTGAGAACACTTCTCAATGTCCTAACCAGTCATGGAAATTATTCCCATTTAATTTGTTGGTCTCAAGGACCAATCACAAATAAAGTGATTATTGTTGATTAGCCATTTATTGTACAAAAGGAAATATATATGCAATTTAGTCCAAAAACTCCTTTTGACTTGATTGATTTGAAAAGTTGATGATATAAATTAGGCCTTTCATTAATTATCACTCCCACTATTTTTGTTCCAATTGATAGCCCTCACCATCAATTCAGAAGATTGCAGCGTTCAATCTTCTAGTGGGTCAAGATCCTGAAATCCTCTGAATCATGGACCAGCTAGGGCTGTCATCCACAACTTAGATCTTCCAGGTAGGCAACTTTTGCCAATTGCATCATATGCAACTCCTTGCCATGATCACCTCCATGCCTCAAGGTGCTAGATCCTATCTAGGTCACCTTGTTAAGTCTGACCCAAAGCCAACACGATGAATCTGCACCCTGCTAGGGCAGACCCACACATTCATCCTTCACGTTTCCACGAGATAAACGGTGCACCACACTAGGGCGTGCCCACACTTGTCCGATCAAGCTTTTCATGTGTGTCGCATTTGGAAGGCATCTAAAACTTTAATATTTAATGAGGGATTTGGTTTTTATAGGTTCATATACATATCCAATCACAACAATACATAGTATGTATCATATACATGCTATATCCTACAGTAAACATGTGAAACGATAAAAGCAATGATTATAGCCATCCTAATGTGATTCCTAGAGCCAAGAGGAATCATGGTCATCTAGGGAATCGATGCGTAGACCGAGATGCGCGGACCGAGATGCAGAACCACATTCAACCAAGCACACATACATAGGGTTTATTGGCCATAACCACACTATACATCTACCACAAAACTCGAGTACATTCATATTACATATCATATATGTATATTGGGATTTGTGGATTTAGGATCGGACATGCATAAAACCAATTTTATTCGCATCATATACAATAAATAAAGGCAACAAACCAAAATCGAGCATATCGATAATCCTAAACCATAGAGCAGTTGACGTGGCTCTGATACCACTGTTGGGTTTTAGGGGAGACAGAGAAGGCAGCGGAAACAAAAAAATTTCTTCTCCCCAAACCCAAAACAAAGGAAACGCGTCAACGTGTATACAGTAGGAAGAATGGTTTGTAGATGCATACCTTGTCCCGAGGCTTACTCGAAAACATTACCTCACGACTTGTGCGGTCTTCACCTCCAGTCTTGGACGATGTCGGTGCAGCTCCTAGTCTCACCAGGACTATCGGGATTGACAACTGTCCTCTGAGCGGCAAAAGTCTCCCGCCTATAAAGTAGTCCACACGGACCACCTAGAACTCCAATCTCCTTGTCCCACAAAGAATCGGAAGGAGTCGCACCCTCTTGTTGGTGTACTAGTCACTGACACACTCTCCTGCCACTAGTCACTTTCTGCAGTTGTCTTTCCCTTTTTGTGCCTCCCTTATCGGGTAACACTTGCTCGAGCTCTCTCTTGGTTACCAAAACTAGAGAGAACGAGAACTTTGCAGAGCAACTGGTGCACTGAGTTGTTGTCCTGAGAAGCCCCCGCTACCCATATATATATAGGAGGGTCATGGGACAAGGTTCTCTACCCCGAGCAATGCGTGATTAATGCAAGAGTAGAAGGGTTTGAAATTTTCCACAAAACAACCAACTACACCACATGAACCGATCGTTTCAAGCATGAAACGGTCGGTTGGGGAGGTGAGTTGATCGGTTCACACCTCAACTGATCGGTTGGGGCATCTGAGCCGATTGGTTCACTTCTGAGATGATCGGTTCGTGGTCCTGATCCAACTCAAATTGACTTCTAAATTTGTTTCTAATTAATCAAATATTAATCCTTGTCCAAATCGAATTTGTACAAGTGAAAAAAAAATGTATTTGCAAAATAGCCTTCTCACTATCCCAACGATCTCGATTAGACTAATTGGATCGATCGGTTCAACCCTTGACTGGCCAGTTCATCCTGTCTTGAGCCGATCAGTTTATCACACGAGCCGATCAGTTCACCAACCTGAGCTGATCGGTTCAACTCTTGAGCCGATCAGTTGGGGCAGTAGACGTGCAAATCAGTCAATCACAATTTTAATCAATCTGATACTCTAATCAATCGGTCCAACACCTTGAACACTATGATATTGAGCTATCAGTTGATTGAGTGTTTAATTGAACTGCTAAACTCCTTTAATAATCAAGATAAACATTGTGTGTGGATAAACTCCTCTTCCAGGTTAAATCCTATGTGTGTGACCCTGCAAGTCCATTTCACGTTGGCAGTGAAAGTCCATAACACTTATGACTTCACAAGCAATGGGTGGTGCCTAGTCGCACATCAATGCTACCCAAGTGAAATATAAAGTTGGAGAACAACTTTCAATCCTACAATCCGTGAATGGTGTTATAGTGAATGTATAATTCCTTTGTCATTGATATCCCAAATGAACTCAAGGCATGGAATAGTCATCCTGTCAATGTTCATTCACTTTCTTGATCTCAGAGTATATTGGAGGAGATATGTATGACATCAATATCACATACTGATTCACACATGCGTGTGCACGCCTATCTCAATCCTACTCATCAAGTGGCCATGGATATCAAACTCCCTCAGGAGGGACAAATCCCATATCTATCACTCACCCCTCAAAAGCCCCATGTGCCAAAGCCACCCAATCATCACCTTTATAACAACCCGTGGTTCAGGACTGCATTTGATGATGAGAAAGTGTACCCAACGACATGTGTTGAGTGTAGTGATTTCAGGTCTAAGAATCACACTCACCACCATCAATGTGAGAACTGACTGTGACTACCATGTCATGGTTCCATGTGTCAAACTCAAAGTGGGTCTGTCCGGTAAACTTGTTCTCCAACAAGTACATATGTGTTTGGTTTGATATCTCCATATCATGACTAATGAGATTATGTCATCAACCAACACCACAATCTAGTTTGTGTGTCATTGTTGTCTATCTACCTTCCACAATGACATCCAACTAGGGACATAACAAGAATGTACAAACTCTTAGCATCAATATGATCCCATCGTTCAGGTCCTGAACCTAAAAGCATACGTCATTGAGTATTGTTATTCTCTAGACATTTAATCTGTTCTATCATTATCTCATATGACTGAACCAGAAAGAATTGGAAGCTTTCCTTTGATCTTTATCAAATCAATCTTAATGTATCCCACCAATCATCCCATTATTGGCTCTCAGGACATACATACCAACAGACTCCCACTTGCACTGCGAGCCAATCACCCTTGAATCATATTCATAGTGATATTCAAACATGTCCCACATGTTACTATGCTCTAGTGCTTACACTGTGAGTTATGGCAACACCTTGCCAAAGTCGGTATTAATTGCATGTCTCGCATCTCTTCATTGTACGTCATACGTATGAGATGGAGCTGCCTTAATATGTGATCTAGTATTCCTTTGCTAACCTTTAGACTCATTGCAAGACCAAGTGTACCTTACTTGTCATCAATGACCAGAATAACTATAAGTTCATCTTATGAACTTCCAGATCCATATAGTATCCACTGTTGTTCTTTAACACACGAAAACACAGTTTTTCCTTAAAACAACTTTATTGGAACATTTCCAATTATCAACAAACATTCACTTTTATATATCCCATATACATATATTGCGATTTATTTCCTGTCCTTTTCGGAAGTTCGCATCACTGTAACTTTTACAGTGAACCCTTCCTTATTTCCATAGAACAAGTACTTATCAAGTTATATTGGTATTCCAGTAACCCTTACTGGAACTAGGCAGACATCCACTTGTCATGTCCCACATATGAGTTATTAGGATGAGCATATCATATCGTCATGTCCTACATATAAGATGAATGTCTTTTATTCTTGCCATGTCCATACATGCAAGATGATGGGATGATTACATACATGAAAGATCCATATCGATTCTTAGTGTTCCCATTTTTCATAACAATTGGACACTTGGCCTTGGGATACCAATTCCATGTAACATGGAGAAGTTTTCTCCCACTAAATCTATGTACACTGAACCTTTCAGTATAGATTACCAATGAATGCTCTCTCTTTTTAGGTCAAGAGGTTTTCAAGAACTATCTATATAGATCTCTATTCCTATCACATAGGAAATGTCTCTATCTTCCCCAAAGATAATTTCCACTTTGGATTTCCATTCCTGAACATTTCCATTTCACATCAACATCTGGAATGTGAATACACTCCCACTAAATCACAGATCCCTTCTTTATCTTTGACATATGAGTCAAACCCTTTGACTATATCATCAAAGTAAAGATCCAACTCTGAGTTGCTTATACTCAATCAATCACATTGATTAGTCCATTGCAACTTATAGACTTCATTTACATTAATGGGTTCATAAACCTTATAGGTTGTGTCACGTACACATCCTTGTTTTATTCCTCACAGGAATGTAGTTTTAGTATTTGTATGCCAAATCTCTTAGTCACTAAGTTGCAATTACCAAGCATCATCCTTCTCAAAATGTTATCCATGTGTCTTAACGCTTAAGACTCATTCACACTTATGGATTTCATCCTAATGGGTGCTACCATCAAGCTCATACCTTATGGTTAACATGGAAGTCATATAGGATGTAATTGTCATAAACCATAACTCAGAATCTGTTCCTCATTTTCTTCTAGATAGTTGACTCATCACATGACCAACTCATTACATAGATAATCGAGGTGTCTCTGTCAAGGATATAAGAACTCACAACTCCTTGTGATTCATAATGTTCTTTATTAGTGTGGGGTATTCTTTATTTAAGAAGAATTTAGTTATTTGATAATTATCCTATAACTCCTTATAGTATGACTCCCTTTGATTTAGACATCACTATGCCTTAATCATGAGTTCACTATGATACACTATCATAGTCACTCACAAGGTTCCCAAACATTTGGTTCAAGTGTTTCATTCATTGATCTCATCAAGAATTAACACTTTACCAAATTCATACTTCATCTATGATATTCTTGAACACTTAAGATATTCATATTGGTGTTTCTATAAATACCATTTGAAGTATTAGCATTAACTCTAATAGGTATGTAAATACATCTCATGTATCATACCTAATAGGATAATCTTTCTCCCACTACCATTAGTGAAGATTGATTAATCATGTCTAAGAGATTCATGTCTCTTATTGGTTCTCTAACCAAAAGAGTTTAGACTTATCCATCATATGGAAACTAGAAATGAATTTCTCATGATTTATGCTAATTTGATTGTTTGAGTTATCAATAACTTTTAGGTATCATTTTATCTTATGCATACCAAGTACCACAAGATAAATAAGGCATTGCCACAAAGAAACACTGAGTTTATTAATTGCCATCATTGTCATACAATATGCAAAAATTAAAGTGTTTATATCCATTGGCAAATATTAAATAGTAGTTCTCAACTCTATTTCATGCCCTTTAGGATGAAATAAACTGAAAGGTACTCCTATCTATGGAAGAAACACTTGCTCCAATGATGGGTACTCCTTTCTTGGTCCTTTCATAAAGGCCATCACTTCTTTGTAGATCTTACACATCATATATGTTAGATCTTCATCTTGGTATCATATACCTCAGAAGTTGTTCATTTCATGATACCTTAGGTGGAGATATTGTTGGTATGTATGCCCTTAGAGCCAATCATGGGATGATTGGTGGGATACATTAAGATTAATTTGATAAACATCAAAGGCAAGCTTCCAATTCTTTCTGTCAATCATATGAGATAGTGATAGAACATATTGAATGTCTAGAGAATGACAATACTCAATGACGTATGCTTTCAGGTTAAGGACCTGAACGATGAGATCATACGGATGCTAAGAGTTTGTACATTCTCATTATGTCCCTAGTCGGATGTCATTGTGGAAGGTAGATAGACAACAATGACAAACAAGACTAGATTGTGGTGTTGGTTGATGACAAAATCTAATTAGTCATGATATAGAGATATCAAACCAAACACATAGTTACTAGTTAGAGCCGATCAGTCATGTGATGAGTTGATCAAACCCAGAAAGGCAAAGCATAGAGTTCATCTTGTATAGGTTGCATGTAATGTAGACCTAGATGACCGTGATTCCTCTTGGCTCGAGGAATCACATTAGGATGGCCATAATCATCGTTGTTATCGTTTTGCATGTTTTCTATGGGATATAGCATGTATATGATACGTACTATGTATTGTGGTGATTGGATATGTATATGTATATAAAACCAAATCCCTCATCAAAAATTTAGTTTTTGATGCCTTCCAAATGCGACACACGTGATAAGCTTGATCGACCAAGTGTGGGCATGCCCAAGCGTGGTGCACCGTCTATCTCGTGGAAGCATGAAGGATGGATATGTGGGCCTGCCTAAGCAGGGTACATATTCATCGTGTTGGCTTTGGGTCAGACTTAACAAGGTGACCTAGATTGGATCTAGCACCTTGAGGCATGGAGATGATCAAGGCAAAGAGTTGCATATGACATCTTATCAAGAGTTGCATATGATGCAATTGGAAAGAGTTGCCTACCTGAGAGATCTAAGTTGTGGGTGACAGCCCAAGCTGGTCCATGACTTAGAGGATTTTAGGATCTTTCCCACTAGAAGGTTGTACGCTGCAATGTTCCGAATTGATGGTGAGGGCTATCAATTTGAACTAAAATAGTGGGAGCCATAATTAATTAAAGGCCTAATTATATCGTAAACTTTTCAAATCAATCAAATAAGTCAAAAAATGAGTTTTTGGATTAAAATTGCATATTTCCTTTTGTAGTACAAATGACAACAAACAACAATCACTTTTATTTGTGATCGGTCCTAGAAAAGGACAAGTTAAATGGGAATAGCTTCTACGATTGGTTAGGACGTTGAGAAGCGTTCTCAATCAAAGAGAGAAATCTCTAAGTCCTAGTTATACCAGAACCAGATGAACTCGATCCCACCACATCAATGGCTGAAAGTAAGCTTATGGATGCATAATGAGGATGCCATTGATGAGGAGTGCTTGATGTTGTGTTCTCTGAACTATGAGTTGTAGAGACAACATGAGACATATGATGTCTCCAAGACATTGTCCTAGTATGTCATGACAGAAGGAGATCCAGTAAGGTATACACACACTCAATATGATTGGGTATGTGGAAAGACCTTACTAAGAAGGATTCCCTCTGAGCCAAGAGTTCGCTATTGGTATGATACTGTAAATGTTGCGAGAATCATACAGTTCATGATAAACTACAACATGAACAACTTTGACAAGCGTTGACAAAGTTGTTGGACATGTTGAGGACAGTAGAGGCAAATATGAAGAAAGACTAACCCTAATCTTTGATGAGATCAATAAAAGGTAAGTCTTAAGGGCAAGGGTAAGGGTAAAGCAAAGAAGTATTCTGATGCTAGCCAGCAGCCCAAGGCGTCTTCAACCTCAAGGCACATGGGGAAAGGGTGTATGAAGGAATTGTCCTCTCTATCTAGAAGAACAAAAGAAGAAGGAGGCGACAAACGTCTCTACTTAAAGGTGTCATGAAATAAACTTGTAACACTTTTTGAGGTATATGATACCAAGATGTAAAGTTTAAAGAACCCAATAAATGGGGCAAGTGTTGCCTCCATAGATAGGAGTACTTTAGTTTATTTTCATCCTAAAAGGCATGTAATACAATTATGAACTGCTATTTCATATTTTCCAATAAAGATGGAAACACTTTATTTTTGCATATTGTATGACAATGATGGCAATCAATAAAGAGATGTTTCAATTTCTAAAGATATGATCTTTGTGGAAATGCCTTGTTTATCTTGTGGTATTTGATATGCATAAGATAAAATGATACCTAAAAGTTATATATAACTCAAACAATCAAATTAGCATCAATCATGAGAAATTCATTTCTAGTTTCCATGTGATGGATAAATCTAGACTCTTTTGGTTAGAGAACCAGTAAGAGACATGAATATCTTGGACATGATTAATCAATCTTCACTAATGGTAGTGGGAGAATGATTATCCTATTAGGTATGATACACGTGATGGATTTACATACCTATTGGAACAAATGATAATACTTCAAATGGTGTTTAGAGAAATACCAATATGAATATCTTGAAGTGTTCAAGATTATCATAGAAGAAGTGCAAATTTGGTAAAGTGTTAATTCTTGATGAGATCAATGAATGAAATACTTGGACCAAATGTTTGAGATCCTTATGAGTGATTATGATAGTGTATCATAGTGAACTCATGATTAAGGCAGGGTGATGTCTAAATCAAGAAGGAATCATACTCTAAGGAGTTAGAGAATGATTATCAAATAACTGGATTCTTCTTAACAAAAGAATACCCCAGACTAATAAAGGACATTAAGAATCACAAGGAGTTGTAAGTTCCTATATCCTTGACAGATACACCTTGTTTATCCATGTGATGAGTCAACTATCTAGATGTATATGAGGAACCGAATTTTGAATTATGGTTTATGACCATTACATCCTAAATGACATCCATGTGAACCATAAGGTATGACCTTGATGGTAGAACCAATTGGAATGAAATCCATAAGTGCAAATGAGTCTTAAGTGTTAAGACACATGGATAACATTTCAAAAACCTCTTGACCTGAAAAGAGAAAACATACATTGGAAATATGTACTGAAGGGTTCAGTATGCACAGATTCAGTGGGAGAAAACTTTTTTTTTGGTTAAGTCAGGGGTCGCTTTTATTCATCCCACACCCCTCTTGTGGTCATAATCATCAAAAAACAATTACAACTCCTACTTATATCAGACGCAGGTACTAAAAAATAGACAAAACACACAACATGTTCCCCATCCTATTTCTCATTCTAGCTAGCTATTTTCTGCATCACGATGTATGGGACTTGACGCTTCTCCAAGGCCGCCATACCCCTTACTCTGCATGGTATATTCAGGATATCAGAAGAAACATAAGGCTCATCCAACATGCTGCCCCATTTTCCTAGTTCACGAGGTATCGAGTTGATGACCTTGTGAACAAGGGAACCATAAATCATAGCAGTGCTAACCTCCTCTCGCAGCACACGAATGAAAGGTGTCGACCTCCATGGTTCCTTTCCGTTGTTCCATATGATGTCATACACGTAAGCTTCATCAAGTTCAATACACGAGATGCCCAACGCATTATCTCTCTCTAATTTCAGGCAGATGGCACACGCTTGTATGTACACAAGGATGAAGTTTGTACTCCTGATCCACATTCTGAAAACCAAGAAAATATCAGCCTTGTGGTTCCTAATAATTCCATCCGCCCATCTTCTGGGAACTCCATGGTGGTCTCTATCTTTCCCGATCGTAAGGTTGAGCTTAAGATTATGTAGGTCGGGTGTCATCCATCTTAGCAGTTTAATCTGCCTCATCGTGACTTTAGGTTCCACCACATTTGCCTCCCTCATACGGTCATAAATATTGTTATCAGAATCAATCATAAAAGATCTTTCCTTCAGCTGAACATTCAATGTACTAGTAACAAACTCCCATTCATGACAAAGTGGCCTGTGTTTTCCTTCAAACCTTGCTTCACACCTCAACCGCCAAATACTGTATGGTATCAAAACCCCCAAATTTCCAGCTAACCATTCCTTAAGCTTCTTCCTTTTCCCCAAACCGCATGTGTCTATTAGATTTCTAACGTTGGTAGGTGGCACCATACCTGTCAAATCAGTAAATTTGCCCCAAAAAAACTCCGCATTTTGTCCTTGAAACAACAGATGCTCAATTCTCTCTTCATGTGGTTCCGCGCAACAATTACACTGAGATACTAACGGAATATTACATCTAGCTTTAATGTTGTCATTCGTTGACGTGGCTCTTCTAACAGCTCTCCAAATGAATGCAGCAGCCTTAGGGAAATTAGTATCCCAAATCGAACTAGTCCAACTGGACCTTCTATTCTATCAATCATCAATACCTGCTTAACCGATCTCATAGAAAAATCTCCTCACATCCCCAGACTCCATAGCATCCTATCACCCTCATTAGCGATCCATGTGTTAGAATCACGAATGAGATTCAACCCCTCATCATTGACAATCATCTTCAAAAGGTCCCAATCCCATCCATGCCTATCAATCCAAAAATATTTAATAAGAAATGGATGTCTTCTGTCACTAGAAAATCTCGCATGATCAGCCAATCACTGCTCACACCACCGCGAGTCTTAGAAAGAAATTTCACCTCTTCCTACCACCCATCTACACAAAGGGAACACCCGTGGCAACATATCCCAAATTGTTTTCCAGTACGGGGAAGGATAAGGCCCAAGCTTCAAGGATTCAGGGTACACATTATCACGACCTCCTGCCAAATTAGCATACTTCCCCCTACAAAACACAACCCATAATGAGTCCGACGTCAACACCTCCCAGCATGCCTTCCCAACAAATGCATCATTTATCAGTCGCAAAGGAGGGATCCCAAGTCCACCTTGAGAAAAAGGTCTTGCAACTCTGTGCCAACTGAGCCATGCCTTTCTGTGCTTTTCATCTCTGCCCGCCCACAAGAATTGAGAAAGTTTGTTCTCAATACGGTCTGCAATCCCCGCTGGAATACCAATCACAGCCGCCGTATATACTGGAATGGATGTCAGAACATGAGCAATCAATAATCTTCTACCCGCAAAGGATAAGAGCTTGGACCTCCAGGCTATGAATTTACCAACAATCTTGTTCATTAGGAACTCAAAATTATTGAGTCTCATCCTCCCTTTAGAAATAGGAATACCCAAGTAAGTTAAAGAATCCTTTGCTGCCCCCGTATCGAGACAATTCACCACTTTGTCAATCATCTCCAAATCATTCCCACCTACTACACAGGAGGATTTAGCCTTTTTTATACGCTGCCCCGTGGCCCTTTCATACGCCTCAAAGGTTTCCTTAACCTTCACAATCGATCTTTGATCAGTGGGAGAAAACTTGTCCATGTTATATGGAGTTAGTATCCCAAGGCCAAGTGTCTAATTCTTATGAAGAATGGAAACACTAAGAATAGATATGGTTCTATCATGTATGTAATCATCCCATTATCTTGCATGTATAGACATGGTAAGAACAAAATACATTCATCATCTTGTATGTATGACATGGAAATATGATGTGCTCATCCTGATAACTTGTATGTGAGACATGATGAGTGGATGTTTGTCTACTTCCAGTAAGGGTTACTGGAATACCATGAGAACTTGATAAGTACTTAATAAGTACTAGTTCTATGGAGATAAGGAAGAGTTCAATGTAAATAGTTACATTGATGCGAACTTCCGAAAGGACAAAAAATTAATCGCAAAATATATATAGGATATATAAAAGTGAAAGTTTGTCGATAATTGGAAGTGTTCCAATAAAACCATTTAAAAGGAAATGATGAGTATCTATGCGTTAGAGAAAAGCAGTGGATACTGTATGGATCTGGAAGTTCATGAGATGAACTTATAGATATTCCACTCATTGATGACAAGTACGGAATCCTTGATCATGCAATGTGGATAAAGGTTAGCAAAGGAATACCAGATCGCATTTTATGACAACTCCATCTCATACGTGTGACGTACAACAAAGAGATTTGAGACATGCAATTAATACTGACTTTGGCAAGGTGTTGCCATAACTCACTCTATTGGCACAAGAGCACAGTAACATGTGGGACATGTTTGAAGATCACTATGAATATGATTCAAGGGTGATTGGCTCGTAGTGCAAGTAAAGTTTATTGGTATGTATGCCCTGAGAGCCAATCATGGGATGATTGGTGGGGTACATTAATATTGACTTGATAAACATCAAATCCAAGCTTCCAATTCTTTCTAGTTCAGTCATATGAGATAGTGATAGAACAAATTGAATGTCTAGAGAATGACAATACTCAATGACGTATGCTTTCAGGTTAAGGACCTGAACGATGAGACCATACGAATGCTAAGAGTTTGTACATTCTCATTATGTAACTAGTCGGATGTCATTGGGGAAGGTATATAGACAACAATGACATACAAGACTAGATTGTGGTGTTGGTTGATGATAGAATCTCATTAGTCATGATATAGAGATATCAAACCAAACACATAGGTACTTGTTAGAGAACCAGTGTACCAGAAAAACCCACCGTGAGTTTGACACATGGAACCATGACATCGTAGTCACAGTCAATACTCACAGTGAAGGTGGTGAGTGTGATTCTTTGACATGAAATCACTACACTCAACACATGTCGTTGGGCACACTTTGACATCATCAAACGCAGTCCTGAAACATGGGTTGTTATAAAGGTGATGATTGGGTGGCTTTGACACATGGGGATTTTGAGGGGTGAGTGATAGATATGGGATTTATCAATCCTGAGGGAGTTTGATATCCATGGAAACTTGATGAGTAGGATTGAGAAAGGTGTGCACGCATGTGTGAATCAGTATGTGATATTGATGTCATACATATCTCTTCCAATCTACTGTGAGATCAAGAAAGTGAATGAACGTTGACAGGATGATTGTTCCATGCCTCGAGTTCATTCGGGATATCAGTGACAAAGTAATTATACATTCACTATAACAACATTCACAGATTGTAGGATTGAAAGTTGTTCTCCAACTTTCTATTTCACTTGGGTAGCATTGATGTGTGACTAGGAACCACTCTTTTCTTGTGAAGTCATAAGTGTTATGGAATTTCACTGCCAACGTGAAATGGACCTGCAGGGTCACACACATAGGATTTAACCTGGAAGAGGAGTTTTGTCCACAAACAATGTTTAGATTGATTACTAAAGGAGTTTAGTAGTTCAATTAAACACTCAATTAACTGATAGCTCAATGTCATTGTGGAAACACATCCCACTATCACACAAAAAGCGAGGTGTTATGCAAAAACGTGCGGAAATCACCATAACCACAGATTACCAAAAACACGGGTTAATTAAAACTGATTGCGGAAAACTGATAAACTATGAAGCTATTGCATTTCGATCCTCATCCTGCAAGGAAAACATGTCATATATATATATATATACATATACCAGATCTGATACGTGTCCACAGCTCAGGGACAGTTGTTCATCCATCACATGAGTTCACCACCTGTTCATACACATAAAGGCCCACATCCAGCCAATAGCAGGATATACAAACATCATCGATCGTTGATCGTGAAACAATGTCAAAACACTGCCAAGGACCTGAGAGTACAGGGATGACTCTAGAATCTACTACAAAACATCCAAAACAGCAGCATATCCATCGCTTGCCTTCTACTGCTCGTCAGGCTACTCGGCCGCAACACCATGACTACCACCACGTCTAGCTCGACCACCTAAAAAGGGTGGAAACCAGCAGGGTGAGACAATTGAACATTGTCCCAGCGAGAAACATAACTCCCCACCGCAATACAGAACCTCAACAAGATAAACTATAACAGCAGATAACTATCAACAGGTATAACAACAGTAGTCTATATAAAGCAAAGCATTTCTTACCGACAAGCTTACCATCTGTGCAAAAGCATATAACCAAGTATCTCTCAATGGAACATGATTGACAAGATAATATATATCACTATGTAACATGATTATCAGAACAAGATATAACATCACATAACCTGATTATCAAGATGAGACATATTACCACATACCTGATGAATATAGAAGTAACTGCAAGATATAACAGAATTAACTACATAAACAAGGCCTCATCCAATGTTTCGTGTTTGTCTTAAGCAGTAAATACTACACGGCTGAATTATGTATTATTATTATGCCATGAGGAAGTGAACTGTACCGTTCAAATCCAACCTTCGGTTACGAAACCCAAGCCGGTGCCATACAAGGTCAATGGAAGAGCCAGACTCGATGACCTCCCACCTGATGGTCAGTACACGAGTACAACACAAGCAGGACCGCAGTCTCATGCTGAAGTGGTCTTAGTCACAGGGTTAGCTCCATAGGCTACCCTCACTCTAGCCTGCCTTGGTACAGGTCTCGGCGCTAGTAAAACTGAGCCACGACCCTGTTCACCGTGCTCTGAGCCATGAACGCATTCATGCTCCTCACATCACATATCCTGAGCCATGGGCCTGTTCACCATGCTCTACACATACATATATCTGAGTCTGCAACCGAAGTTACACTCTCACCTCCTCATTTTCAGACTAGGAGCAACCTACACATATTCAACAATATGCACTTCTAGGTTAACTCGTAGGAGAACTTATTTCACCATCACCAAATCCTAACGATGATGGATCTATGGACAGGGCAACTACATGATATATTTCACTATGATTAGTTAGTGATTCAATCAAGTTGTATAACATGCAAGATATAACAGAAAGTAAATAACATAAACTCAACATTATATTATTATTGTAACCACATCCACCTGATCCACCTCACGGATCCAACATCACATGTTACCGCTTGGCCTCTTGCCAACCATCCAGATCCATCTCAAGGATCATCACATACTGTGGGATCTCATTCCCTCATCATGTATTGTCACTACCTCTTCAAGGCTCATATCAACATCATGGGACAAACACATCATACATACAATCTCATCAACCACAGTAATTATCAAAGTGATGTTACTTATCACATATGTCTCATAGCCTTTTCATGGCTAATCATCACCTTCATGGTTAGGATACACAATAATCACTGTTTCCACATAAGGACCATACTTATTATCACAAGATGATATTCGAGATGTTATACTTGTCATTCTTACACTATTTGATGATCAAGTGTATTAAGCACATCATTAACAAACCACATTCATGCTTACCCTTATCTCAAGGTTATGCAAATAGTCAAGGTGTTCATTTTATGCAAGTAGTCATGTTGAATATACAGAACCAGTACTATTGTTACTACTATCATTACTGTCACCATCCACTATTATTACTATTATCATCATTAAGCAACTACTAGTGTAACTACCACTTAGCATTATCATTAACAGATAAGCATAAGGATCACATCATGTATGTCATTACCACTACCTTCCTCATCATCATCATTACTACTATTAACATTATTACCATCACTACTATTATCAGCATCATTACTATCATTAACATTGTTATTGTTGCAAGGCATCACTATCGTTTAGAAGCAAGGTTATATGTGTACAACTGAATGACTCTATGGTATAAGGAACCGTCACTAAAAGATCATAAGACCCTCACTAAAACTCGTCACAACCCTCACCCAAACACAGCAACAACGGCTGGTACAAGGGAGTGCAACAACGCTGTGGTGCTACAACAGCAACCACCCCACGCGACACAGCGTCACAGCAAGGGGTAACGCGCGTCAGGGGGTGTCGGGCATCCCATGTCTATCGGGCAACGCCCGTCACACATCCCTGCCGGCCGACACTCATGGGGGTGTGTCGCCGGTCACAACACCCCAACCACAACGCCCAATACAACTATCAAAACGGCCAGGTCACCACCATCTCCAACAACCAAGAGAGAGAGGGAGAGAGAAGGAACACTCCACAAAATGTGCAACCACCAACCAAGGCCTATCGGCCGATACGCACCAAAGAGAGGGGTGTGATGCCCATCACTAGCCCAGCCTATCGGCCGTCACAACCCAAGATGTATCGCTCGCTACCAAACCTTCTTGCCCAACACAACCATATCGGCCAACACTCACACTAGCCTATCGTCCAACCTAAACAAGCTTGCCAAACAAGGCCCTATCGTTCAACTCAAGCAAACCATCATGCCACTTCCTGGTCTAACGTCCATCATAAGAACAAAGGTGTTGCTCATCACAAGAAGAACCATCATGTCATCCAACACCACCATATCAGCCAACACTCCTCTAGCTCAACCTATCGCCCATCATAAGAGCAAGGATATCACCCAACACCAAGAACACTCATGTTGTCCAACACAAAGACACTCATGTCGTCCAACACACTAAGACAAGAGAGGGTATTGCCCAACAGGGTCACCATCTACCTCCAGCACAAGGAAACTCCAAACCCTAGAGAGAAAGGTACACTAGATCACAAGGAAACCCTAAACCCTAAGGAGGATCGGCCACCAAAGGTACAAAAGCAAGTAACTAGCTACTAACATATGAACAAGAACATAACAAGGGGTAATGGTGCTAGGGTTAGAAGTTATGCAATCCGCCTTAAGCTCCAACCTCCAACGAAGAAGAAGAGCTCCAAGCTTCAAGGGTATCGTCCACCACAGCTCCTCCAAAGGAGTGTATCGGCCGACACAAGCAAAGAAGGAAGGAGTGTCATGCACTCAAGGTGGAGGAGAAACCAAAACATCAAAGGAAGCTAAGGCAAGGGAAAGAACCACCTATATAGAGGAAAGGGAGGAGAAAACAAGGTAGATCCATGCTATGTGTCGTCCACCCAAGGGACACTTGTCCTAGAGCTCAAGCCACCACTCTAGCAATCCATAAGACACTTGTCCAAGATGTGCACCAAGTGTCCACCAAACATGGTCAATGCTGGACCAAGCATCATGGGCGACACAACCAGCAGCTCCACTGGGCGACACACCAAGGTACCCTGGGCGACACACACTCACTTGGGCGGCACACTACTCACCTTGGGCGACACAAGCAAGTCTTGGTCGACACAAGGCAAGTCTTGGTCGACACAAGGCTCCACTAAGCCCAAACAAGGCACCTCAAGGCCCAAACAAACTCAACCAAGGCGCAAAGAACTCAAGCAACAAGCCCAAGCCTTCCTATCAACCCTAGAGGAAGCAAAGAGAGGGAAACACCTCAAAAATGGCAAACTTGCACACAAAACCCTAAACTTGGGTTATTTGCAAATAGCCCCTCCAACGCTCAACAAAGCACAACCAAACCCTAATCACCACTAAAGGGGATTAGCAAGCATCAAACCACCAAGGTTAAACAAAGTAATCAGGGTAAACCCTAAACGAAGGTCAGGGTCCTTAAAAAGCTAACCCCCTTTAAGGGATTTCATCCCTGAAATCTGAAGAGAAAAGTGAGGGATACTTCCTCCTCATCTCTTCCTCAAGCTCCCACGTGGCTTCCTCAATGCCACGCCACTGCCAAAGCACCTTCACAAGAATCATGTCCTTCCTCTTCAACTTCTTGATCCTTCTGTCAAGGATCGCCATAGGGTCTTCCTCGTAGGTCACATCTGCATCAAGCTCAACCTCAACTGGCTGTATCACTGTACCTGGATCTGAATGACTTTTCTTCAACATACTGACATGAAACACTGGATGCAACCTGTGCAACTCTGGAGGCAACTCTAACTCCTAAGCTACCTTGCCAACACGTACTATGACTGAGTAAGGCCCCATATACTTGGGAGCTAACTTACTCTTCCGTCCAAACCATAGCACACCCTTCCACGGCGATACCTTAAGATACACTTTGTCTCCTACCTGGAATTCCAAAGGTCGTCGGCGATTGTCTGCATAAGACTTCTTCCTGTCCTGTGCCACTTTCAACTGCTACTGTATCACCTTGATCTTTTCTGTTGTCTGCTGTACTAACTCAGGACCCAACAACTGATACTCACCAGACTCATACCAACATAAAGGAGATCTGCACTTCCTTCCATACAAGGCTTCATAAGGAGCCATGTCAATGCTCCGCTGATAATTGTTGTTGTAGGCAAACTCTATCAAACTTAGATGTACATCCCAGTTGCCTAGAAACTGCAAAGCACAAGCTCGAAGGAGATCTTCCAAAATGTGAATAGTCCTTTCAGAATGTCCATCTATTTGCGGGTGAAAGGTTGTACTGAACCTCAACTGCGTTCCCAACGCTCTGTGCAACTGTTCCCAAAATCGACTCATAAACTGAGGACCTCTGTCAGAAACTATCATTGCTAGCACACCATGCAGATGTACTATCTCATCGACACATACTCGAGCGAGTTTCTCGGATGTATACGTCGTCTTCACTGGTAGAAAATGGGCAGACTTTGTCAATCTGTCCACTATCACCCAAATGGAATCATGATTCCTAGTTGTCCGGGGTAGACCAACTACGAAATCCATGGTTATATGATCCCATTTCCACTGCAGTATCGGAAAAGGTTGCAACGTACCTATCGTCTTCTGATGCTCAGCCTTCACTTGCTAACAAACCGCACATCTCGCCACGAACTCAGCTACATCTTTCTTCAAACCGGGCCACCAATACAAGTCCTTCAGACTATGATACATCTTGGTGACACCAGGATGCATCGTATACATCGACGTGTGTGCTTCCTCAAGCACTAACTTCCTCAGATCATCGACATCTGGAACCACCATCCTATCACGATAGCAAACTAGTCCATCCTCGGACTCATGAAACCCATCACGCTTGTCACTGCCGAACTCTGATCTGATCAACTGTACCGTATCATCTATCTGTTGTGCATCCTTGATTTGCTGCCTCAATGTAGCCTTAACTCGCATCTATGCGAAAAGACCAGACAACAAAGAAACTTCTATCTGCACATTCATCTGTCACAGAGAAATAAACATATCTCGCGTATGGCATACCAGAGAACTCAACTGTGCCTTCTTTGAAGAAAGAGAAAAAGACTTTTTGCTAAGCGCATCAGCTACCACGTTCACCTTACTAGGATGATACTCGATAGTGCAATCGTAATCATTGATCAACTCCATCCATTGTCATTGTCGCATGTTCAACTCTTTCTACATAAAGATATACTTCAGATTCTTATGATCCGTAAAGATCTGACACACTTCCCCCATACAGATAGTGTCTCCAAATCTTTAACGCATGAACCACTGCCGCCAGCTCCAAGTCATGAGTCGGATAGTTCTCCTCATGTTTCTTGAGTTGTCGGGAGGCAAAAGAAACTACATGATCTTCTTGCATCAACACACAACCTAAACCCTTCTTGGAAGCATCACAGAAAACAACATAGCCTTTCCCAGGCTCGGGCAAGATCAACACTGGAGCACTAGTCAGCTTCTCCTTCAAACTCTGGAAAGCTTGCTGACATCAACCATCCCAAACAAAAGGTACATCCTTCCTGGTCAACTTCGTCATTGGCAACGCGATCACACTGAAGTCCTTGATAAACCTTCGGTAGTATCCTGCCAAACCAAGGAAACTACGAACTTCTGTCGGCGTCTTCGGTAGTTCCCAATCCGCAATAGATTCCACTTTCTTTGGATCTACTTTGACTCCTTCAGCAGATATCACGTGACCCAAGAAAGTCACTTCTTCCAACCAGAACTCACATTTACTGAACTTGGCATAGAACTGATGTTGACGAAGAAGAGTCAACGCTCGATGAAGATGTTGCTCATGTGCTAGCTTGTCCCGACTATAGATCAAGATGTCATATATAAAGACTACAACAAAATGATCTAAGAACGGACGAAACACTCTGTTCATTAGATCCATGAAAATAGCAGGTGCATTGGTTAACCCGAACGGCATAACCATGAACTCGAAGTGACCATACCTCATCCTGAAAGCTGACTTTGGTATGTCATCCGCCTTAATCCTCAACTGATGATATCCAGACCGTAGATCGATCTTCGAAAACATTGTAGCACCACGCAACTAATCAAACATATCATCTATCCTCAGCAACGGGTACTTATTCTTGATCGTGACCTTGTTCAACTGCCGGTAATCTATACACAACTGCATCGAACCATCCTTCTTCTTAACGAACAACATGGGAGCACCCCACGGCGATGTACTCGGTCGGATAAAACCTTTCTCCAACAACTCTTGCAACTGCTTCTTCAACTCTGCCATCTCGTTGGAGCCATCCTATATGGTGATTGTGCAACTGGCTGTGTTCCTGGAACCAGATTGATCTCGAAATCAATCTCTCGGGGTGGAGGAACACCAGGAAACTCCTCAGGAAACGCGTCTGCAAACTCTCGAACCACTGATACCTCCTCAAGACTAGGACCTTTCACCTTGATAGCCACAACGGCATCCACCACGTGAGCTAGGAATGCCTCACATCCTTGTCGTAACAACCTATCTGCCACCATAGTTGATACTAGACATGTCGGAAGAATCTTCCTATCTCCATGGAAGATCCACTTCTCTCCATCACCATCGAACATTGCCTGCTTGGAACCACAGTCCAAAACAACCTTATACTTCTCTAAGGTATCCATCCCAAGGATAACATCAAAACCATGCATATCAAGTGGTATAAGATCCACTTGGATGCGATGTCCCAAGAAAGACAAGACACAAGACGGACACTCTTCTCGAAGCAAAGAGGAACCATCAAGAGGGGTTTCTAACAAAAAGCTATCCTTCTTACACCTAACAGGTAAATGATAGATTTCAAGCATACTATAGGCGATAAAAGAGTGTGTAGCACCCGGGTCAACCAGAACGGATATAAAGCAAGAAGAAGACATATCAGAATGAAATAACTCCATCTGACATGTCACCGCTCGCGGATTGACTATCGCCTCCAGCTGACTCATGGCAAAGAATCGAGCTGTTGCTTGCTGTCCACGACCTCTCCTTCCTTGAGCAGACGATCCCGCTTGAGACGCCTGACCGCATCCTCATCCTCTGCTACCACTGGGCTGTGGTCTCTCTGACCTCTGAAAACTCTGTCTCGGCTGCTGCGTCACTTCAACATCTTTATTCGGGCAATTGAACTTCCAATGCCCGACTTATCCACACAGATGACATGAATTGTCCTCAAACCATGGCCTAGGTGGCCATGTCACTGCCACAGAAGCTGAACTGTGCGTCTTAGATGGTGAAGAAACATAACCTCTTCCCTTACTCGGAGACCACTGAGATGGTACACCAGAACTTCTCATCGCTGACGGTGCTAAAAACCTGGGCTTCTTAAAGCCACCAAACTTTCGACCTTGATACTGAGCAGGTCTTTTGTGAGACATAGACTCTCTTTTCTCCCTTACTGTCCTCTCGATCCTTCGAACAGATTCCACGAACGTAGCAAACCGTTCTCGGTTCACCAACGCAGACACCGGGGTTTTCAACTCAACACTCAAACCCTTCTCGAAACGTCTGAATAGCTCTTCATCTGCTCCGCCATGTGAGGACAAAACATCAACAGATCCATAAACTTGGCTTCGTACTCAGTGATGTTCATCGTTCCTTGTCTCAGGTTCTCAAACTGACTCACCTTCTCATCCAGATACGTCTTCGGGAAGTATCTGGTGACGAACTCCTGTCGAAACACTTCCCAACAGATCACCTCACCAGGCCGCTTCTCTTCTTCGATGGTCCACCAGTGACCAGCACTACCTTTCAGAAGGTAGACAACATGCTTTACCTTGTCTGCTTTGGGGATGTCAAGGATACGGAAAGCCTTCTCGAGACTTGTCAGCCACAGATCTGCATCCGCTGGATTAGTCGTTCCAGCATACTCCGAAGCTCCAACTCGGAGAAGCCGCTCGAAGGTCTTCCCAATACCTGATGCTTCTCCATGGGTAACATGTGCTCGCGGAGGAGGCACTGGTAATCGCTCGACCATGAGATTCATCGTAGCCATTAACTACCCCATAAGCTGTTGGTAAGCAGGATGTTCAAGTATGGCTGGGATAAATTGGGGACCCTCAGGCACCCAATCTTCATGTGCCTGTCCATCTGCTCCATCAACCGATGCAGCATCACTGACCTCAGTAGAGTGTTCTTCATGGTTTCCAGACATCTTGACTTTTCTTCCGCTGAGGGCAGAAGATATTGTAAGAAAGCTTGGAACACTCATAAGAACAAAAACAACCTAGTCATTGATCCATGTAGACTCAGCGAACCTAAAGCTCTGATACCAAAACTTGTGGCAACACATCCCACTATCACACAGACAGCGAGGTGTTACACGAAAACGTGCGGAAATCACCATAACCACAGATTACCAAAAACACGGGTTAATTAAAACTAATTGCGGAAAACTGATAAACTATGAAGCTATTGCATTCCGGTCCTCATCCTGCAAGGAAAACAGGTCATATATATATACATATACCAGATTTGATACGTGTCCACAACTCAGGGACAGCAGTTCATCCATCACATGAGTTCACCACCTGTTCATATACATAAAGGCCCACATCCGGCCAACAGCAAGATATACAAACATCATCGATCGTTCATCGTGAAACAACGTCAAAACACTGCCAAGGACCTGAGAGTACAGGGATGACTCTAGACACTACTACAAAACATCCAAAATGGCACCATCTCCATCGCTTGCCTTCTACTGCTCGTCAGGATGCTCAGTCGCAACACCACGACCACCACCACGTCTTGCTCGACCACCTAAAAAGGGTGGAAACCAGTGGGGTGAGACAATTGAACATTATCCCAGCGGGAAACATAACTCCCCACCGCAACTACAGAACCTCAGCAAGATAAACTATAACAACAGATAACTATCAATAGGTATAACAAAAGCAGTCTATATAAAGCAAAGCATTTCTTACCGACAAGTTTACCAGCTGTGCAAAAGCATATAACCAAGTATCTCTCAATGGAACATGATTCACAAGATAAGATATATCACTATGTAACATGATTATCAGAACAAGATATAACATCACATAACCTGATTATCAAGATGAGACATATTACCACATACCTGATGAATATAGAAGTAACTACAAGATATAACAGAATTAACTACACAAACAAGGCCTCATCCAATGTTTTGTGTTTGTCTTAAGTAGTAAATACTACACGGATGAATTACGTATTATTATTATGCCCTGAGGAAGTGAACTGTACCATTCAAATCCAACCTTCGGTTACGAAACCCAAGCCGGTGCCATACAAGGTCAATGGAAGAGCCAGACTCCACGACCTCCCACCTCGTGATCAATACACGAGTACAACACAAGCAGGACCGCAGTCTCATGCTGAAGTGGTCTTAGCCACAGGGTCAGCTCCATAGGCTACCCTCACTCTAGCCCGCCTTGGTACAGGTCTCGGCGCTAGTAAAACTGAGCCACGGGCCTATTCACCGTGCTCTGAGCCATGAACGCATTCATGCTCCTCACATCACATATCCTGAGCCATGGGCCTGTTCACCATGCTCTACACATACATATATCTGAGTCTGCAACCGAAGTTACACTCTTACCTCCTCATTTTCAGGCTAGGAGCAACCTACACATATTCAACAACATGCGCTTCCAGGTTAACTCATAGGAGAACCTGTTTCACCATCACCAAATCTTGACGATGATGGATCTATGGCCAGGGCAACTACATGATATATTTCACTGTGATTAGTTAGTGTCTTTTAGATGGATTGTAGGATTCAATCAAGTTGTATAACATGCAAGATATAACAGAAAGTAAATAACATAAACTCAACATTATATTATTATTGTAACCACATCCACCTGATCCACCTCACAGGTCCAACATCACATGTTACCTCTTGTCCTCTTTCCAACCATCCAGATCCATCTCAAGGATCATCATATACCATGGGATCTCAATCCCTCATCATGTATTGTCACTGCCTCTTCAAGGCTCATATCAACATCATGGGACAAACACATCATACATACAATCTCATCAACTAGAGTAATTTGCAAAGTGATGTTACTCATCACATATGTCTCATAGCCTTTTCATGGCTAATAATCACCTGCATGGTTAGGATACACAATAATCATCTTTTCCACATAAGGACCATACTTATTATCACAAGATGATATTCGAGATGCTATACTTGTCATTCTTACACTATTTGATGATCAAGTGTATTAAGCACATCATTAACAAACCACATTCATTCTTACCCTTATCTCAAGGTTATACAAATAGTCAAGGTGTTCACTTTATACAAGTAGTCATGTTGAATATACAGAACCAGTACTATTGTTACTACTATCATTACTGTCACCATCCACTATTGTTACTATTATCATCATTAAGCAACTACTAGTGTAACTACCACTTAGCATTATCATTAACAGATAAGCATAAGGATCACATCATGTATGTCATTACCACTACCTTCCTCATCATCATCATTACTACTATTAACATTATTACCATCACTACTATTATCAGCATCATTACTATTATTAACATTGTTATTGTTGCAAGGCATCACTATCGTTTAGAAGCAAGGTTATATGTGTACAACTGAACGACTCTATGGAAAAAAGAACCGTCACTAAAAGATCATAAGACCCTCACTAAAACTCATCACAACGCTCACCCAAACACAGCAACAACGGCTGGCACAAGGGAGTGCAGCAACGATGTGTTGCTACAACAACACCCACCCCACGCGACACAACGTCACAGCAAGGGGTAACGTGCGTCAGGGGGTGTCAGACATCCCATGTCTATCAGGCAACGCCCGTCACACATCCCTACCAGCCGACACTCATGGGGGTGTGTCGCCCGTCACAACACCCCAACCACAACGCCCGATACAGCTATCAAAATGGCCAGGTCATCACCATTTCCAACAACCAAGAGAGAGTGGGAGAGCGAAGGAACACTCCACAAAATGTGCAACCACCAACCAAGGCCTATCGGCCGATACACACCAAAGAGAGGGGTGTGACGCCCGTCACAAGCCCAGCCTATCGTCCATCACAACCCAAGACGTATCGCCTGCTACCAAACCTTCTTACCCAACACAAGCATATCGGACAACACTCACACTAGCCTATCGTCCAACCTAAACAAGCTTGCCAAACAAGGCCCTATCTTTCAACTCAAGCAAACCATCATACCACTTCCTGGTCTAACGTCCATCATAAGAACAAAGGTGTTGCTCATCACAAGAAGAACCATCATGTCATCCAACACCACCATATCGGCCAACACTCCTCTATCTCAACCTATCGCCCATCATAAGAGCAAGGATATCACCCAACACCAAGAACACTCATGTCGTCCAACACAAAGACACGCATGTCATCCAACACACCAAGACAAGAGAGGGTATCGCCCAACAGGGTCACCATCTACCTCCAGCACAAGGAAACTCCAAACCATAGAGAGCAAGGTACACTAGATCACAAGGAAACCCTAAACCCTAAGGAGGATCGGCCACCAAAGGTACAAAAGCAAGGAACTAGCTACTAACATATAAACAAGAACATAACAAGGGGTAATGGAGATAGGGTTAGAAGTTATGCAACCCGCCTTAAGCTCCAAGCTCCAAGGAAGAAGAAAAGCTCCAAGCTTCAAGGGTATCGTCCACCACAGCTCCTCCAAGGGAGTGTATCGGCCAACACAAGCAAAGAAGGAAGGAGTGTTGTGCACTCAAGGTGGAGGAGAGACCAAAAGATCAAATGAAGCTAAGGAAAGGGAAAGAACCACCTATATAGAGGAAAGGGAGGAGAAAACAAGGTAGATCCATGCTATGTGTCATCCACCCAAGGGACACTTGTCCTAGAGATCAAGCCACCACTCTAGCAAGCCATAAGACACTTGTCCAAGATGTGCACCAAGTTTCCACCAAACATGGTCAAGGCTGGACCAAGCATCATGGGCGACACAACCAGCAGCTCCACTGGGTGACACACCAAGGTACCCTGGGTGACACACACTCACTTGGGCGACACAAGCCACACTAGGTTGACACACTACTCACCTTGGGTGACACAAGCAAGTCTTGGTCGACACAAGGCAAGTCTTGGCCAACACAAGGCTCCACCAAGCCCAAACAAGGCACCTCAAGGCCCAAACAAACTAAACCAAGGCCCAAAGAACTCAAGCAACAAGCCCAAGCCTTCCTCTCAACCCTATAGGAAGCAAAGAGAGGGAAACACCTCACAAGATGACAAACTTCCACACAAAACCCTAAACTTGGGTTATTTGCAAGTAGCCCCTCCAACTCTCAACAAAGCACAACCAAACCCTAATCACCACTAAAGGTAATTAGCAAGCATCAAACCACCAAGGTTAAACAAAGCAAACTGGGTAAACCCTAAACGAAGGTCAGGTCCTTACAGTCATAATGTTCAAGGTGTTGGACACATTGATTGGAGTATCAGATTGATTGAGTCTACAGTTGATTGATTCTACACAATTTGCACTCCCAACCGATCGGCTCATGTGATGAACCGATCGGCTGAGCTTGGTTAACCGATCTGCTCAGATGGTGAGTCGATCAACTCATGGATAGGGTGAAACAATCGGTTCAAGTGTTGAAACGATCGGTTCAACTGGTCCAACCGATCAAGTTGGGAATGTAGGATTGGTGAGAAATTTCTTTTTGTTTTACTTGCCCAATTTGATTGGAACAAGGATTGGTATTTGGAACCAATTAGAAACAAAAGAGGAAAAGTCAATCGGGAACTAATCAGGACCACGAACTGACCGGTTCATAAATGAACCCATCATTTCATGGGTCCCAACCGATCGGTTGAGGTGTCAACTGACCGACTAAGGTCCCCAACTGACCATTTAAGAAATGAAACGATCGGTTCAGGTTACACAGTTGGTTGTTTTTGTGGAAAATCTCAAACCCTTGTACTCCTACTTTAGTCCCACATTGCCCGGGATAGAGAACCCTATCCTATGACCCTCCTATAAACAGGGGTATTGGGGGTTTCTCAAAGAACAACTAAGTGCAACCAGTTGCTCTATAAAGTTGTCGTTCTCTCTGGTTTTGGTAACTGAGAGAGCTTGAGCAAGTGCTACCCGATAAGGGAGGCACAGTAAGGGAAAGACAACTGCAGAAAGTGACTGGTGGTAGGAGAGTGTGTCAGTGACTAGTACGCGGACATGAGGGTGTGACTCCTTTTAATTCCTTGTGGGACAAGGAGATTGGAGTTCCAGGTGGTCCGTGTGGACTACTTCAGAGGCGGGAGATTTCTGCCGCTCGGAGGACTGTTGTCAATCCCGACAGTCCTGGTGAGACCAGTAGTCATCAGTCCTAGTGTGACCAGGAGTTGCACAGATACCATCCAAAACTGGAGGTGAAGACCACACAAGCCATGAGGTATTGTCGCCGAGCAAGCCTCGGGACAAGGTATGATTCCACAAACCATCCTTTCCTATTGTATAGACGTTGACGCATTTCCTTGTTCTGGGTTTGGGGAGGAGAATTTTTTAATTTCCGCTGCCTTCTCTGCCTCCCCTAAAACCCAACAGATATCCATCCCCTCCTTCATCTTCTTTTGTTCTTCCAGATATGGAGGGCACTTCCCTCATACACCCTTTCCCCATGTTCCTTGAGGTTGAAGATGGCTTGGGCTACTGGCTAGCATCAGAACACTTCTTAGTTTTTTCCTTGACATTCTTCATATTCTTCAACCAGAAACTACGTTGTAAGTCCTTGTACATCTTGGTCATGCTAGGATGTATAGTGTATTTGGACCCATGAGCTTCACTGAGAATCTTCTAACGCAGCTCTCTGACCTCATGAACCCACAATCGTTGTCAAAAATAGAGTCCACCATCAACTCCAATAGAGAAGTCGGATTGTAGTTTTAGGGTTAAGGTCTTCATTTCTTCCAGCTTGAGACTTTCTAACTAGTCAGCAACAATATCTAAAATCCAACTTGGAGTGATTGACAAGCTAGCCATGTGAACACATAGCTTGTATTCAGCTTCTTCATTTGAAATCTCCGTAGGTTGGGGTTTCCATCTAGAAACATACTCTAGATTCTTCCTGACGAAATAAGTTATAGCAGCACAAGTTTCGCCTTTCTTTCAGCTCAAGGCGTCAGCTACTACACTGACTTTATCAGGATGATAAGTGATGGTAAAGTCATAGTCCTTGAGATGTTCCATCCATCTATGATGCCTCAGGTTCACATCTTTTTGTGTCAAGAGGTATTTTAAGCTTTTGTAATCAGTGAATACCTCGAACTGAACCCCATAGATGTAGTGTCGCCAAATTTTCAGGGCTTGTACAATGGTTGCAAGCTCTAAATCATGAGTAAGCCAGTTCTCTTCATTCAACTTCAACTGGTGGGAGGCATAGGCAATCAGTTTCCTTTCTTGCATCAGAACACATCCCAATCCTTGCTTGAAGGAATCAATGTATATTGCATATGGTTTGCCTTCAATTGGTAATGCTAGCATAGGAGCGGATGTCAAGCACTTCCTCAGCTTCTGGAAACTATCCTCACATTTAGGTGACCAAACAAACTTGACTTCCTTTCGTGTCAACTTTGTCATAGGGAGGGCTAGTTCAGAGAAGTTCTTGATAAACTTTTGATAGTAACCTGCCAGACCAAGGAAACTACGGATTTCAGATGGATTCTTCGGTGCTTTGCATCTGGTCATAGCTTCAATTTTTGCGGGGTGAAAAGCAATGTGTCCACTAGAAATAGCATGACCCAATAACATGACTTCTTTGATCCAGAACTCACACTTCGAGAATTTGGCATAGAGTTGATTTTCTCGTAGTGTATTGAGTACCAGCCTCAGATTTTCACGATGCTGCTCTTCTGACTCAGAATATATCAAGACATCATCAATGAATACCACGACGAATCGATCAAGGTAAGGATAGAACACTTGATTCATCAGTTCCATGAAGGCAGCTGGGGCATTGGTCAACCTAAAAGGCATAACCAAGAACTCATAATGCCCATACCTAGTTCTGAAAGTCATCTTTGATACATCTTCATCCTTCACACGAATTTGATAATAACCACTTCACAAGTACATTTTTGGGAAACAGTAGCAGACTTGAGTTGGTTGAAGAGATCGTCAATACGAGGTAGTGGATAATGATTCTTCACTATGACTTGATTAAGCATGTGGTAGTCCATGAAAATACACATATACCCATCCTTCTTCTTTACGAACAAGATAAGGGCTCCCCAAGGTGAAACACTTGGGCAAATAAATCCCATGTCAACAAGTTCTTGAAGCTACTTCTTAAGCTTGGCAAGTTCAGCAGGTGCCAAGCAGTAAGGCATCTTCAAGATTGGTGAAGTCCCAAGTGCGAGTTCGATGGAGAATTCCACATCACGAGTTGGAGGTAACCCGGACAGTTCTTCGGGAAAGATACCAGGGAACTCCTTAACCACTTCTATATGATCGAGATAAGGGGGTGTGGTATCTATAACTATAGATGCAAGAAATGCCCAACACCCTTGCAAGATGAGTTTTTCAGCTTTGATGGTTGAAATGATGAATTTCTGTTCATCTCATTTCCTAGCCTTAGCACACATTCTACCTTCTTTAGGGTGCAACAAACTAACCTTCGAGTCTTCACATAAAAGGATTGCCTTATACTTCTTCAACCAATCCATAGCCAGGATAATGTCAAAGACTGACATATCGAGCAAGATAAAGTCAAAAGGAAACATATTCCCCGAGATGTAAAGGTCTAAGGTTGGAAGCTTGAGATAAGAGGAACATATTCTACTGCTAGGGGTTTTGACATCTAACACATGGTCCATGAACTTAGATTCTATGCCTTGCATAGCAGAAAACTATCTAGATATGAAGGTATTCGATGATCCGGAATCAAAAAGTTTCTTGACAGGATACATATTAAGATGTAAAGTAGCTTCAATCACATTATTGTCATCACCAACTTCCTCGACATCAAAAGCAAAGACCCTTTTGTTCTGCCTATCAACATGCGGGCAACATCCTTGCTGGTTATAGTTGTTGTTGTTGTTATTGTTCCATGGAAGCAAACTCTGACACTGTGGTGGCTACTGGGCTGGGGATTGACCTTGAAGCTTGGGATAGTACGGCTGAATATGACCGACTTGGCCACATTCATGACAGATAGGCGTAGTACGGCCATCCCTAAGATGCGGTGCATTGCCTGCTGGACATTTCCCAGGAGGATGAGATCATGAACATCTATTGCATCTTTCAGACCCTTGGAATCCACCAAAGTTCTACTATTTGTTGTTGTTGCTTGGTCTAGAAGATGGAAAGCCAGGGTAGGACTCGATAGCCAGGGCTTTGTCCAACATCTACTGAAATGTGAGCGGCAGTTGGGGTACAAGATGGCACACCACATTATAGTTGAATTCTTGTAGAAAGACGGTTGCCCTACGCTCTTCTCCCAGGTCCACAACATAACGATCCAACATAAGGAAGCATTGAACATATTCTGACACACTCATGTTTCCTTGCCACAGATTATAGAACTCGCCCTCCTTCTTGTTAAGATAGGCCGAACAGATGTACTTCACTCTGAACAGTTCGAGCAATTATTCCCAGGTCATGTCTACAGTGTCATGAGTGCGGGAAATCCCATTCCACCAGATCTGGGTTGGTCCATCCAGGACATAGGTTGCAAAGTAGACCTTTTAGTGTGGGGGAAACACCATGCCTTCAAAAGTACATTCTAGGGCTCACACCCAGTCATCTGCCTTGTCCACCATGTTGGACTCATTTTCCCCTTTAAAGTAAGGGGGTTGCATCTTGATGAAGTCAGATAGGTGGAACTCCTTGGGCTTGTTGGCATTGGCAACGACTATAGAAAGCTACCCCATAAGGGTGTCTGAGAGGAGTTAACGCAACATAGATAACTCCTGCTCAGGAGTCAAAGGAGTCTCGGGGGTCTCTAGGTTGTCAGTTTTGTTTTCAGAATTTTCACCGAACAGGCTACCCTTCTTGAATGGCAAGGTCACAGGGTAAGAATTCTAGGAGTACAAGACAGAAAAGATGAGGCTACTATTGCTTATAGGCATGCTATTTCGGGCACTCAGTATCAGATCAGGCCAGACCGGTGTCATATGAACCCAGGAGTCCTCGTTAACCAACTAGTGGGGCGGAGGAAAATATTTCTAGCCCCCAGGTTTTGACCTTTTCTAGACACCATCACTTTCAACTTTGTACCCAAGTACCTACCCTATAAGCTTTGATACCATGTTATAAGGAGGCAAGATCACCCCCTCACTAAAATTTAACAGAAAATACAAAACATCCCTCAATTTCATAAAACTTTGATGAGGAAGGATGCTTGCATAATAATTCCATTTAAATAATCATGAACCAAATACATAAATGTCAACAGTAGCAATGGAAGAAAAAGATGAGAAGCATATGCTATTACATGGATCTATATCAAAAGTTTATAACATATCCTGAACAAGAAACTACAGGATCTAACAATAGCAACCTATGCATGATGGCATATCTACTCCAGTCCTGGTACTCCTTGCCCTTGATCTAGTCCTTGCCCTTGTTATGGGTGGTTGGGGGTCACCCAGCAAAAGGAGATAAAAAGTATGTGTCAAAACATGATTTAAGGACAAGTAGCATTTTTATCATATAGAAAAGTAAAGATTCACTACTCTAAGAGATTTCAAGAGTATGAGGCATGTCAACAATTTAGATTTCTTCCTAGCAAAATAATAAGTAATGAGAAAGTGTGATTCATTAGGACTACATTAAGCTAACATAGGGCCGATGCACCACCTAACCTCAACCTAGAGGAGAGGAGGAATTTTAACATCCCCTAACCTCTAATATATGTTTAAAATGTGGGGAGAATTTTAACATTCCCGTGGGTGAATTTTAACATGCCCACTATGGGTGGTTTGTACTCATGTACACTACATTAGTTAATTAGTCATTTACATCATCATCATGCTTAAAATAATCAAATGGGAGACATAGGATATTTGCAACATTGCATGTGGGGTCCAACACCCAATAAACATTAAAGTACTCACAATAAGCAAGTTATGTATGATGAGTGTATAAGCTCAATTCAAAATAAAAAAGATATGTGTAGCAAGTATATAGGCTCATGCCTCATTGGGAAAATAGGATTGAATTAAAATGATGCCCAACTTAGGTGTTTGAATGCACATACCTAATATTAGATCCCTAAATGTGATTTTTCCCACCAAGTGATTAGTTCTGAGTCCTTTTAACCCCTAGGTACAAGATTCATTACATATATTTGATATTTGAAAGTGATTAAGTGTAAAGTGTCCAAAATTTGGACCTTGAAACAAACCATCAATTTTGGTCTTCAAAACCTGACTAATTGATTCCTAATATTTTTCTAGTTAAGAAAACATATTTATCAAAATTGGACTTAGGATGCATTAGTTATCATTTTTAGAATATTTAATATTATTAAGATGGTACACACATTAAATATCGAAATAAAATTGATATTCAATAATCAAAAATTCCAAATTCGAATTCTACTTGAAATTAGCTTTCCAATGAGTATTTATTCACATTTTTTCGATACAGCATGGCAATTTGGACCAATCAGAAAAATAGAAAATGCCACGTGGGCCTCATAGCCAGCGAGGGAGAAGATGACTAAAATTACCCTCATGCTAAAGAATAAAGGGATGGGTGCGTGGAGGAAAAACCATAAAAAAACTAGCGGGTCATCTCCTTCCTCTCGTGCCAGCCATGGCCGCAGAGAAGGAGCCCCTCCATTTGGGCGTTTCCACGTTTCTTGACCAAAACGGACGTACAGGTACTCGAAATAAAGAGGGAGATGAGACGAACTCACCGGAAGACTTAATTTTGTTGCTTCTATCACCAAGGAGGTGGGAAGAGGGCCACAAGGTAGGGAGGAAGTAGAGGTTTCAGGGATAAGTGAGGGAGCATCGGGCCAAATTAACGCTAGGGAGAAGTTGCTAGGGGACCGACAGAGGTGTGGACATGGCTTTTTATAGGTGCGGCGGTGCGAAGAGCCGAAGTGTCAAGGGAGAGGAGAAACCATGGTTGGTGCCCCTATGCATTTCGACCATGGTACACGAGGGCAGGTATGTAATGGATTAAATGAAATGGCGTGAATCGGTGGACCTTTTGGCGAAGAAATCTCATGAAATGGTGAAGAGGAGAGGGAGAATGGGGTCTCAGACCGAGGAGGCGCGGCCTATTCGTTGGCTGGAGGAAGAAAACAATACCACAACCATCCGATCTGATCTAGAGCGCACGTTGACCGATGGATCATGCATGACACATGAATCGAACCGACATTGGCTTAAGTGTCATCTAAATGATATTCATTCAATGCAAAGTCACACTTTATTGAAACTTGTAAAATCCATCTGAATGGTCAAATGAAGTCCAAATGACATCACATTTTCACCATAGGTTTATGAAAACACCTAGAACGATTATATGCATTTAATTTTTCATTTTACCCAATAGAATGCCCCTAATAAAATTATTTCTGATTAACATATATATTAGTGTATAAATTGAGTAAATTAATGTGAAGAGTCATTATGATAAATTTTCTTATTGGATTTTTTAGATAGGCCAACAAATAGGCTTTCCCGACTCTAATAATTACATTTCATAACTTTATTCACTCATAAGGAGAGAAAAAAATAAGGGGGTTATTAATTCCTTAACATTAATTATTTTTCACCCATTATTCATGAGATTTGTATAATAACATTATCCATAGATAAAATCTTATTTATGCAACACTTATTTCATTTTTTGGAACATTTGCATCATTTCCTTTACTAAAAATAATAATAGAGGTAATTTGCGCACTAACCCTTGTGTTGGAATGTATATGTTATCCAGACCATTAAATTTCGATAAATTCAATATTAAGGACAAAGCAAATGGAAAAATGAGGTAGCACAAACTATGGTGTGGAAATTGCAAATATTTTTTGAAACTTAGTTCATTACAGATCTAACATGACCTTCATGATTATTCTGCGAAAGTGCTTTTGTCAAGGGGTCAGCAACATTGCTTTCAATTGGTACTCTACAAATATTCACAACTCTTTAACGTACGACCTCTCGATTGAGATAGAACTGTTATTGTATGTCCTTAGAGATCTGATGGGACCTCAGTTCCTTAGATTGTAGAATAGCTCCATTGTTGTCACAATACAACTCTACTCCATAGCTAATGCTTGAAACCACCCCATGCTCAGTGATGAACTTCTTGATCCAAATAGCTCCCTGAAAACAATGTACTCCACCTCTGTTGTAGAATCAATAATTGTTCCTTGTTTGGAACTCTTGCAGCTCAAAACTCTTATTTTGAGGTAAAACACAACTAGATTGCAACCTAAAGTCATCTTTCTTAGTTTGGAAGCTTGCATCAGTGTAACCCTTTACCACCAACTCTTCCTCACCATTATTTACAAGGATCTGATCCTTAGTTCTTCACAAGTACTTAACGATGTTCTTTACGGAAATCCAGTGACTTTTACTAGAATCTAACTGATATTTTCTCATCATGCTCAAGGCATACAAGACATCTAGACAAGTACATAATATTGCATACATGATAGATTTGATTGTTATGCATATGGAATCTTAATCATGTGCTCCTATTCTTCAAAAGAACTAGAACATTGAGCTCCAGAGATACTAACACCATGAGACATGGTAAGATTCCTCTCTTCGAGTTCTCCACGTTGAACCTTTTTAGCACTTTGTCAATATATGTGCAATGACTTAGGCTAAGAATCCTTCTATATCTATATCTATAGAACTTGATTCCTAACATATATGATGCATCGCCTAAGTCCTTCATAGAGAATGTATTTTGCAACCAAGTTTGTACCTTTTGTAAACCCCTCGGGTTGTGTCATGTACACATCCTCAGGAAGATTCCTATTAAGGGATCCAACTTTAACATCCATCTGCTAAATCTCATTATCATATTAAGTTGCAATGGTAAGCATAATATTGATTGATTTAAGAATGGCAATTGGAGAAAAGGACTCGTCATAGTCAACACCTTGAACTTGTCTAAAACCTTTTACAATCAATCAAGCATTTTAAGTTTCTACATTACCATACATGTCACTCTTCTCCATGAAGAACCATTTTCACCCTATGGGTTTTACCCCATCAGGTGGATCCACCAAGGTTTGTACCTTGTTAGTATATATGGATTCCATCTCATATGTCATGACCTCATGCCACTTCTCTAACGCTGGTCTCTTAACAACTTCTATGTAGGTTGTTGGATCATCATCAATGACCAACTCATTTCCGTCTTAAGTCACAAGATAAACAAATCTTTCAGGCTCAAGGTGTGACCTAATAAATATGTAAGGTTCCTGTGTTACATGAGGCACTTGAGATTCCACAACATTTTTTTACTCTTCATGTTCCTTTTGTACCTTTATACGTTCAATATTTTCTTGTTAGTCTTGAACCTCTTTGAGTTCTACTTTTCTCCCAAGGATTCCTTTGAAAATAAAATTCTTTTCTAAGAATACAACATCCCTGGAAAAGAACACTTTTTTTATCATCATCACAGATTAGGGCATGTCCTTCTTCATTTTCACTTTAACAATTCTCAACATGCCAAGCAATTCTGAAAAACAATTTATGAAACATTTTTATGTTGTAGTTCATGAAGAATTGACTATATGATTCTAGTAGTGATTTCAGAACCATAATTGTGGCAAACTATTGGCCCAAGGGAAATCCAAGTCTTTCTAGGTTATCCACATACCCAATCAACTTGAGCGCATGGGGCCCCACTGGATCTCCTTCAACCATATTGTACTTGAACAACACCTTTGAGACATCTTATCTCTCTTGTCATTCCTAGTCTTGGTACATATTCGTAAGATGTGTAACCATCTCAAGAACATCCATGTTATCATATTATCTTTGGAACTCATAGTTCATTGAGCATAGAATCAGGCACTTGATATCTACAACATCTTTTGAGTGCTTCTTGTAAGCATCACTGTCAGCCTTAGGTGCGATGGGAGAGGGCTCATCTAGATCTTGTGTCTCTAAGGCATAGAGCTGGGATCTTGTGTGAGAATGATGCTCAATGTCCTGAACCAGTCATTCAAGTTATTCACATTCAACTTGTCCATCTCAAGGACCAGTTGCAGAGAAAATGGGATGTTGTTTGCCATTTGTTTGTACAAAAGAAATTTTCATTTCTTAAAATCCTTTTTGATTTGATTTGATGTACAATCATTGCCTTAGGTTGGATGTGTTCCATGTACATTCATTGCCATAGATTAGATCTTGGGGTGAGGGAAACCCCTAGTGGTTGGCCTCTAGCATAGGACCACTTGTCAATTGTGGTGACATCTCCTTCTTCTCTCAGCCTTATGTGCCAGATCCAGCTGTTTATGCACCATGTACCTTGAATCATACACGAGTCTACATTCTTGCATTTACTTAGAAGATTATTGAAATTCAGTTATCATGGACCCACATACCACTGAGTGGTATTAAAAACTGCCTCAAAATCAAAGTTCATGATATAAAATGGATGCAACAAAAAATGGCATGGATCGGTTTGGTTGGGTTTGGGTGGTGGGTGGCTAGTTAATTTTGTTGTTCCTAGTCCTTGATACTTTAGCTTAACTTTCACACACATGGGACACTTGGTCATGAACTCTGGTATGCCTTTCTTCAAGCTTGACCACCAATATAGGTCTGTAAGGCTATGCTACATCTTCGTGGTACCATGATGCATCACATTCATCAAAGTATGTGCCTCTTTAAGAACCATATTACTCAAACCTTTAACATCAGAGACTACCATCCTATTATGATAACACAGCCTCATATTCTTGGAATCATGACACCCATTCTCTTTCCCACTACCAAGTTTTAACCTGATATTTTACATCACAATGTCACTAAGTTTTGCATCCTTCATTTTTTGTATCAACCTTTGTTTAACTTGTAACTAAGATAATAGTCTCCCAAGCATGTCATCCATCTACATGTGAATCTGTTGTAGTGACACTAACACATCCCTCATTTCACAAGCTAGAGAGTACAATTAAGATAATCACGTTGAAGATGACAATAACATTAGTCTTATTCTCAAAGTATCTTACACTATGTTAGCCATCCTAGGGTGAAACATTATTTTGAATTCATACTCTTTCATCAACTCGAGCCATCTCCTCTCCCTCATATTTAACTTAAACTTAAAGAAAGATATTGAAGGTTTTTGGTCTATAAGATAGACACCTCTCTCCTTCAAGGTAATGCCTTCAAATCTTCAATGTGAAAACAACACTTGCTAACTCCTTACATGTGCCAGATAGTTCTCTACACGCTTCTTTAGATGTCTTGAGGCTAAAGATCTCACATGCTTGTCCTACATCAATACACATTTAAGACTCTCATTTGACATGTCATAGAAAATTATATAACACATCTTGAGTTCTAGCAATACCAGACTAGGTGTATATGTCACCTTATCCTTAACTAGTTGGAGCTTCATTCACATTTCTTAGTCCATACAAAGGGCACATATTTTTTAGTCACTATCGTCAATGGAAAAGTTATTTCTCTTATTTACTTGATGAAAAACCTATAATAACCAACAAAACCCGGCACATCAGTTGTCATCTTGGAATGTTCCCAAATAAACACCAAGTACGCATTATTGGGATATGCATAGATCCCTATATTGGATATAATATGACCAAAAAAGATATTTCTATCAACCAAAACTTGTACTTGCTGAAGTTCATATAAAAAGACGTCTCCTAAGAAATTTTAATGTCAAATAGAGATTTTCTCATTCTTCTCCCAATCCAAGAAGTAAACTAGGATGTCATTTATGAAGATAAAGATAAACCTAATCTAAATATTTTTTGAACACCATCTTCATCAGGTCCATAAAAACCATAGGTGCATTGGTTATTCCAAATGACAGTAGTACAAACTCATAAAATCCATATCTAGTCCTAAAGGATGTCTTAAGTATATCCTATGTACTACTCTCAAATGGAGGAGTCCTAATGTAGATCTATCTTTGAGAATATTGTATCTCCTTGAAAGTGATAAAACAAATCATTGTGTATGCATAGTCACATGCAACCATCTTTCTCCTTTATGAATAGACCATGTTCTATAAATCAAGAGGTGCTCAACAATATATAACCCTTTCCCACAACACTTGAAGTTGGTTCTTCGACACTTTCATATCTATTAGTGCCATCCTGTACGACGGAGGCTATGTCTTCAACCTCAGTTCCCATAAAAGAAAGTGATGTACATCACGCCTTTACCTCTGATGGACTTTCTCTCTCACCATTACACATCTCTCTCCATTTTTATCTCCCTCACCTTCATCACCACTTTTCGCATGGATTTAACCCTAGTTTGATAGGGTTTCATTGCTTATAAATCATTAACCATCTCTTGTCTCCTCTCCCACCTATTCCTACTCTAGTTCTCGATTAGTTATTGATCCCTCACAACCCTGGGTCATTGGACCCTATGTAACTATCCTATTACCACCAAAGGCACATGAATGATCGTTTCCCTTAATCTGTTCAGTCTCCTTCCATCTGGAACCTCCTCCCGACTTCCAACTAGTCTGGTCGACATCATCAACTTTGCCAATATCTTTGAGCTCTTCAGGGTCTTTGCCAACCCTCTGGTTTCTTTAAGTCTATTCTCACGATGCTTCTTGGATCAACAATTTGATCATCAAAGGTAGCACCTTCATTTCCCCTTTTTTCTGTTGTTGCGGTTCCAAAATTTTGATTTTTCATTTTAGTCTACCTTCTGTAGTAGTTTTTGTGCTTCAAGCTTCTCTACTTCATGGCGAACTCGTATGTAGTTTTTTTTCCAACTTGTTTTATCATTGCTCGAGTTTCCTATGTCTCCTCCTCCTACCCTGCATGATAGAGAATCCTTTCTGGTTTCATGTGCATCACAATATTTGATCTTGGGGTTGCTAGAATCGCGACATCCCAAAGAACATGGTCCTGAGGTGTGTGTCTTGAGTTTTTTCATTGCGTTTTGAGTTTTCCATATCAAATTTGTGATTGGAGGTATAACTTTCTCGCATGTTTGATTTAGAACTACCATGGTTCCAAAATACTTGTTTATCCCTCATGTTCATTATATATTGTCATTTCCTCCGTCATTGCATCGGTTCATGTATCAACCCCACCTCCCGGTAACCCCCAATTAAGGGAGACCAAAAGGTCAGAGTCATTATCCCAATTTTCACGATCAATGGTTTGACAAATAATCAATAATAATTATAAAATTCTACAAATACTATACTTAAATATGGAATAAATAAAACTTTGCATACCTTTTTCAAAAACTTGGATATCTACTTCTATCCACATGCGGAGTCTATTCTAACTAATCCTCCTCGCACTTTATTTATTATTTTCACAATGTGTCACTTTATTGTTTGTTCTTTTTAGGGTTGTACCTAAAATTTTGATAAACAAAACATCGGTCAACATAAATGAATATGTTGGTATGTGGGGATAACCAAAATTTCACAAATATGGCTAAAAATCTAAATATCACAATCAAGTTAGTTAATAAGCCAATTTACGCTTTCAATGTGATGTTCTCCACCGCTTTTGCCCTAACCCTGGAATACCCTCATTAGGCTTTCTCTTTTGCCATTGACTTAAGGCTACATTATCAATCTCAAGATTGGTGCCTGGGGTCACCTCTCACGGTGCCCATCAGTCATACAACAAAGACCACCTTCTCAATCCCGAGCTTGGTGTCTGGGGTCACCACTCATTGTACCCATGGGTCTTCCCTCTTGGGCTTGACCTCATTCCATCATCCATCAGGTTGGCATGTAGGTGCGAGAATACACACTTATATTATAATTGTGATAATCATAGTGATTTTATAATTTGCAAGTATGAACATCCAAATTGATAGATTGCATTCAATGCGATTAATCATCTGGAAAACCTTTGGGAAACTAGTGTGATTAACCATAATTAACCACATACCTGTCAGGCTGACTTTAGTGCAGAAATAATCCAACTACGCAAGAAATCCAGGAAACAAGCAAGCACACAAGATGATCCTGAAATATGCATCCAATTTTCCTATCATTGATCAGGCCATCAAGGTCTATTAAACCTAGCTCGCTTCCTAGGGTTTCTAGTCCACTTTTAGGGTTTCCATTGCAATTAGGGTTTTAGTCTCCATAACACATTTATTACTTCTAATGTTTTTTTAGTCCACAAACCCTAATTTCAAAATCATAGGCACAATTAAATTTCAATTAAGTCTATTATGCCTTTTTTACATTAAAACTACAACTTTTATCCTTTCAAGTCATTTCAAGATCATTAGACCCAATTATCATCTTTGACTTTTTTCAAATTGACAACTCATATTTCATTATAATCTAATATATGAACTCCATTTATTACTATGCCACATTTATCCATTAGAAAACCCTAATTACCATTTTAAGGGTATTTATCCACAATTAGGAACTTTTATACTCAAAATAGCTTAGAACCATCATATCTCAGCTTTATATATGAATTTGAACAATTAAGGCCATTAAGAATCTTAATTATTGACATTAGGGTTTCAAGGCCCATTAAAGCTTATTTATGTACATGGAACCCTAAATTAATCAACTTTTCATGTAAAATGGATTGCAACTTTACTTTAATATTCAATAGGTTAATACGTCCCAAGTTAACCCGTTAAAACTCAAAGATTCATCCTTTACCCTCAATTAGGGTTTCTAACCACACTTTTAATCAAATTAATGTACTTTTGCAAATAGGTACGAAATCTGGTTCTCAAACCAATTTTAATGTGTTCCTCGTATTTTTCTAAGAAAATTTCATGTATAAACTATTCTCATCAGAGCTTCCTAGCAGGTTCTATTAATTTTGCAAAGAAAAGTCATTTTCCTCATTTATTCGTTAATTCTAGAAAATCAGTGGCCGCCCGATCCATGGTCCCCCGGACCACGCAGGATCCAATGGCCTAGAATCCGTGCGCCTAACTTCATATTTTAAGTTACAAAAGATTGTTTTGCCCTTACCTAGAAAGAAGGAAAGGAAGGGCAGTTCTGTAATTTGCCCTGAGGCCTTCTTCTTCCTCGCGCGAGCAACCTGCAGCCTCCTCGCGGTCAACTTTGCCATTGACCTCACGATCCCGACCACCTGTGAGCATGCTAAAAGGTCAGGGAGCTTCATCTCCCTCCACCAAACACTACCAAGCCCTTAATTTCTTGTCCTTTCCGTGCTAGCACTGCCTCCAACTCGCCGGACTCTGATGAAGCAAACAAGGTGGACGAGGGGGAAGGTCAGGGTTACTCTTCGAATTGGTTGCACAGAAACACTCCTTGTCATTCTCTGAAGGTTGTGGGTTGATGAGCTTGCATGATGGAGCCCTCACAAACCCTCCCCTATATATAGAGTCAGAGGCAGATCCCTATTGGATTGGGGACTCTCCCAATCGGTGACCAAACCCCTAACAAGTAGGGTTGGTTCTCATTGGATTTCTCTCCCGAACCCAAAGGTGGTCTCCTCGTAGGCTGAGGTGCTTTCCTTTTCATGTTATGATCCGATCTTGGATCTTTGCAAGCCTGTTCTATGAAAACTCCTCGCACCACTGGGATTTAACCGCATTCATTGGATTGATGATCCAACGATCCTCATTCCTTGTGCTCAACCAAAAGGAAAATAAATTCCTTTATTTCAGATAATTCTATATGTTTTGGGAAAATTTGAGAAATTCATAACTCCTAATCCGTAGCTCCATTTTATCCCAAATTTTAAGGGAAACTTAATAATAACTTAATATACTTCTGTGCTAAATTTGGGGTCATTATCTAAACACTAGTACAGAAACAGCATTCAATGTCACTTTTCTGGGCGTCGGTTATTTAGGAAATCCGATGCCTATAACATTCAACGTCGGTGATGTAGGTAAACCGACGTCTATAGTCAAGACATGGGTACTGGTTTCTATTCAGTGTTGGCTTGGTAACAGAAAACCGACACCTAATATCGCCCGCAAAATCCAATTTTCGAGTGAAACAAAATTGGCCACAAAGTGTCACATACATCGTCGGTTTTTTAACATCTAACTGACGCCTATATAATATGAAAATTTGTGCAAAAAGTTCCAACTTAGGTGTCGGTTATCGTTTGATAACTGACGCCGATAATGGTTCCCACCAAATTTTTTAGGGCAAAATTTGTCTAATTGGACGTAAGTTTTTAAAGAACAACCGACGCTGAAGAGTTTAGGTGTCGTTTGTTTTAGATAACCGACGTCGTTTACCAACTTAACATACCCACGAACAGCAACTATTCCCCTTTCTTCTATTCATTGCGAAGCAACTGTTCCCCTTTCTTTGCTCTTACTGCGTCGCCACCCACCCGCCCGTTGCTGCTCGCCATCTGCTGCTTCTCGCTCGCCGCCGACGCTGCTTGCTACTTGCTCACCGTCGACGTCGTTGCTGCTGCTTTGCGTCGCCACCTCCATCCTCTGTGCCACTGCCCGCCATCCTCATTGTCGTCGCCGCTTCCTCTTCCGTGCTCGCTTTCGTCCTCCCTGCCGTGCCGCCTTCCTGCCTGCTGCCCGTCGTAGCCTCCACGTAGCCGTAGCCTCTTTTCTTCCTTCTCCCTAGCTCCTTACCTACAACAAACATGGCCGTGGCTGTGTTGGCCTACCACGGACGTGCTGCCCAGAACGTCCGTGTTGTCCAGCACGGCCGTGCTGCCCAGCACGGCCGTGGTAGGCCAACAAAGCTAAGGCCGTGTTTACTGTTGGTAAGGATATGAACAAATCTTTATGTAATGATTTATGTAAATTCTAGGATACGAACAAATCTTTTGCTTGCATATATTTGTGCTTCTAATCCTAATGCTTGACCTAATTTAGTAAATTTTGATGCATGTTGAAATAAGATTTAAACTTGTCCATTCTAGCAATCTAATTTGATTTGATTAAACCCTAACATTTATGAAACCCTAACATCAATTGTGATGAAACCCTAACATGTACATATATATTATTGTGTTTGTTGGCCTATAAACCCGTGCAAGATTTACTCATTAGGAGTAAATCTTGAATAGTCCCCGGTTTGGGACTGTTCTTGAACACCTAATATCACTTAGGATGTAAGTGTATAATCTGTATTGAGTTTTCGAGAAAATTTCGGTAGCATTTCCCCGTTTGTTCTCTAAGTACATATGTACTTAGAGAACAATGGGGAAATGCTGTCGAAATTTTTTTGAAAACCCAATACACATTATACACTTACTAGTGAGATTAGGTGTTCAAGGATGGGATAGGTGGTACACATTTATTATATATAAGAATGACATCACATGTGTTTGTTGGCCTAGAAAGTGAACAATCATTGTTCTTTATATTACTTATACATTGGTATAAATTAGAATGAACAATCACTAAATTATATACTATTTGTATGGAGTCCGACTTCATTGTACCTCCTAATCGGATGGGTCTAGATAATAGGAGATTAGGTGTTCCCCAGTTTGGGACTATTCTAGAACACCTAATCTCACTTAGGATGTAAGTGTATACCCTAATCTTGTCCAAATATATACTTGTTTTCTCTTTGATCATAGAATGGATAGATCATGGATGTCCATTCGCAATCGATGCACCCCAGAGTTTATATCTGGTCTTGATCAGTTTATTAGATTTGCCAAGGAACTTAGGAAAGAACCTGGAGATAGGTTCTACTGTCCATGTAGGCATTGCGGTAACAACTTGAAAGTCAGCACTAGTGAGGAAATCAAAAGTCATGTCATGTGCAACGGGATTGTACAAGGCTATACATAATGGCACTGGCATGGAGAGATTTCAAACTCAAAACCAGTAGATGTGGATAGCAGTGCTTGGGAGGAAGAAGAAATTGCCTCCGATGATGTAGATGTGAACGAACCAGTTCCAATAGACATCATTGATGTGATGCTGGATAGTTGTAGGGTAGAGCACACCGATCCACCTCCTCTCTTTAGAAACATTGTGCATGATGCTGAGATATCGTTATACACAGGCTGTGCTAAGTTTATGAAGCTTAGTGATGTGTTCAGATTGTATAAGTTGAAAGCTAACAATAGATGGAGCGACAAAAGCTTCACTTCATTATTGACTTTGTTGAAAGAAATGCTTCCTGAAGGAAACGAGCTGCCAATCTCAACATACTGGGTAAAGAAATTGTTGTGCCCAATGGGAATGGAGGCCAAGAAGATACACGCATGCCCGAATGATTGTGTATTATTTCAAAAGGACTATGTGGATTTGAAAGATTGTCCAAAATGTGGTGCGTCACGGTATAAATTGACGACTTCGGGGGAGTCCAAAACTGGTTCTCCTGCCAAGGTGATGTGGTATCTACCTATAATATCATGATTTCAACGCTTGTTTGCAAATCCAAAAGATGTGAAGAATTTGAGGTGGCATGCAGATGTTAAGAAAAATATTGATGGGATCCTACGACATGCGTCTGATTTCCCACAGTGGAAGAAGATTGATCTATTGTACCCCACATTTTGGTGAAAAAGATAGGAATCTAAGACTTGGGCTTTGTACAGATGGGATGAATCCGTATGGGACATTAAGCACTTGGCCAGTCATGCCTGTTATATACAATCTTCCTCCCTGGTTGTGTATGAAAAATAAGTAGGTTATGCTGTCGTTGTTGATATCAGGCCCTAAACAACCCGAAAATGATATCGATGTTTATCTTGAACCTCTAATTGATGACTTAAAGAAACTTTGGGCTGAAGGTGTGATGACCTATGATGCTTCAGGAAGGGAGACATTTCGTTTGCATGCTATGTTGTTTTGCACTATTAATGACTTTCCAACATATGGGAATTTGTCTGGATATAGTGTCAAAGGAGCTAAAGCGTATCCTATATGTGAATAAAACACTGATTCAATAAGACTAAAACATGGCGGCAAGACTGTATATCTTGGTCATTGAAGGTTTCTTTCAAAATTCCATCTGTATCGTAGGAAGCGCAAAGCATTCAATGGATGGAATGATGAATGAAGTGCACCTAAACCTATACCAGGGGATGTTGTTTATGAAAGAGTAAAAGACATTGTCAATGAATTTGGTAAGAAATCATAATGTAGTATGGCCACATGGAGTGACAATTCTTCATTCAAGAAGAAGTCAATATTTTGGGATCTTCCTTATTGGAGTTCTTTGACAGTCAGGCATTGTATCGATGTAATGCACGTTGAGAAAAATGTCTGTGATAGCATCATTGGTACTCTATTAAATATACCAGGTAAGACTAAAGATGGGATAAAATCCAGATTGGACCTACGTGAAATGGAAATAAGGTCAGAATTAATAGAATTACATGAAATGGGTAATAAAAGAACATGCCCTATAATTGTTTCTTTAGAAGCAGATTATGCAGGTCAATCATACGAAAGCTCTTTATTTATATAAGATATTATTGAGTTGTTTATGTATGATTGGTTGAATACATCAATGATAGAGACATGGATAAGGTGAGATCTTGTTTATACATCCATATACCTTGTGTCAGATCTGGTGATCTAGTTTCTTATATATTAATGCATACGTAATACATGTTTAGCAGCTACTTAGTCGAAAATCAATGCAAACAATTTGCCTTTGATCATGTGGGATTTTTGATTTCATCATTGATTAGTATGGTAGCTAAAGACCCTGATAGTGTTCACCAATACTATATAGATGCTTTTACAATTTTTGGTCAGCAAAAGAAGACGATAATAATAGCTCCATTCAATGTCAAGTAAGTTTACTTTATTTATAATTTGGACTTAAGAAAATTCCATTTTTATTGTGCATTTTGAGTTATTAATTTTTTACTTTTTTACCTCTAGCGGTAGGCATTGGGAGTTACTAGTTATTGTCCCTGGGATGTTCACTGTTTATTATCTAGATCCTGCGGGGAGTACATTGAACACTAAAATTGGACACATAATGAGAATGTCATTATTCTGGTGAGAAATATTTCATTTTTATATCCGTTAACATATGTTATTACATTACTATTTAATTATGCAATTTACTGTGTTACATTAATATGTAGGGGTTTAGATGCATTCAAAAATGTTGGAGGACAGGTCCCAAGGAAAAAGAACCAACCAATAATTTGGGAGAACGTGAAAGTAAGTTCCTGACTCCAATGTATATATTATTTATGTGAACTGTGCTTAGTTGTATTTTTTAATATTTTGTATGTTTCAATTTATAGTGCACTACACAAGACAACGGCTGGGCATGTGCATACTATGTGATGCGATTTATGCAGATGATTATCCGATATGCCCCATTGGACATCAATACCATGCATGAGGTATTATATATAGCTTCATTAGTTAGTATGAAATATATCAATCTTATTTTTATATTATTACTTATATATATACATCATTCTCTTTGCAGGTGTTTAAAACTGACCACACTATAGGTAAACGCTTAAAAAATGTACATGCTCCATATACGATGGAAGTATTAAATTAAGTAAGAGAAGAATGGGCAAGAGCCATACAAGTTGTGGCGATTATAAGATATAATTGGGATGTTGATAGCGATGTTGAATGATATTTTGTAAATGAATATTTCTGAATGTTTATACATGTCTGAATGTTTCTACATGTATTTGAATGTTTCTACATGTGTGAATGTGATAATTGAATTGATGTCTGAATGTATCTATTTGTGAGAAAAAATATTTGTTGATTTTGCAGGTTTGTGGTCGGTTTGTAGGCTGATATCAATGGATGTCATAAACCTGCAGTTCAGAAAACTAAACTGCACGTTCTCATCCTGTTGACCAGCCACAGTAGACCTACAAACTGATAAGAAAAAAAAAATAAATCATAGGTGTCGGTTATTTATGGAATATCGTCATCAAAGGCCTACAACGTCGGTTATTGGATAAAAACCGCCACCTAATATGACAAACAACCCGACCGTTTAGGAAAGCACGACCGTGGTGGAAAAGGCGTCGCTTATTCGTATAAAATTGATGCCTATAGTACTAAACACGGCCGTGCAGGGAAGCACGGCCGTGGCGTCTGTGAATATGGCATCGGTGTTTTAGGTGAAAACCGACGCATATAGTGTCCTAGATGGCTCCCTTTTTTGTGGCACGAACCCTATAGGCATCGCCCAACTATATATACCTGACGCCTATAGGTTATATAGGTGTCGGTTATAAAACTGACGCTGAAGAGTTTGAACTTTAGAGGCACCCACATAGGCGTCGCTTGAAAACCGTTGCTAAAAGGGGTTAAACAACCGAGGCCAAAGGCGTGTTATGTAGTAGTGAAAAGAAAATGTGCCTTTTCTTTAGGTGCAATATATTACTCAATTAGTCTTATTTATCACATCTTTTCTCTTTCTTCACTTATTATCTGGAAACTTGGACTCCTTGGAACCCAAGAAATCCTAATATTTCGAAATCCTTTTTGAAGGGTTCTTATTATACTTCTAGATGCATCCACATCCTTTATTTCTCATTATCTTACTTATTTCTTAATTAAGATATTTCTTTTCAATGATTTCTCTTTATCATTCATTTCCTTTTTCCTCTTTTCATATTTCTTTTATTAGAAATCACATAGAAATAAAATTTATTTAATTTTGGCCATTAATTCCACTTTATAGAGATTTCTATGTGTTTCTCAAGATTACTTTGCTTTATATCTATTATCTTGTATCTTTTCCTTTTATTTGGACTTTTCTTCTTTTCTTCTCTTTTATATCCATTATTGGATTAATCCAATAATAGAAATTATGAAATTCCTATCAAAAGGGAGATTTGTAAATAAATTTATCTTTTGAAGCAAAGCATACAACCTTTTCATTAAGACCATGTTCACAAAATATTTATAATTCAATTATGAAAACATATTCAAAATTGAGGTTGTCACAGTTCATGTTTGTTGTTTTGATGTTTTCCTCTAGGAGGATTTGGGTCACGTGGCTAGGCGCTATAGTGCCAGAACAGTGGGATCCATCTCCCTAAGGGGATATGATATTAAAGACGTGGCTTGTTCAGATATTATGATCGGTCAAGAACTACGAAATATGTCGTAAATTATTTATTGGTAAAAAATTAAATAAATTATGTTCCAGATATGTGGTTTTTTCTCTATAGAATGGTATTAATACCACTAACTAATTCTAAAAAAATAATTATGTTATTTCATGGATTTTCTTACTAAGATAAAGTTTCCAAAATTCATAACTAATAATCCATATGTCAGAAAAATAAACTAAAATATGCTATGAACTGAAAAAAAAATATAATCTATAAGATAGCATGATTTTTTATAACCTCATTCAACAATAGAAAAAATATTATTTATAGGGTTTCTACAATTAATGTAAACCTTACCATAATCTATATACATGCCTTTAATAGGTTGCTTGCGGACTTATGCACTGAATATTATCCACTTTTCACGGGCTATTTTATTATACATTTTATACACATTTTCTCATATTGATACTACTTGTGCATGGTTTATCATTATTAGACTATGACACATATTTTCATCAAATATTATCTATTTTTAGTATTTTATATTGATTTCTCATACTTTATGGAACTTATGTTCTATAATTTCTAAATTTTAGGTAATTTGGGAAGTCTTGATTCATCTTGGTGATACCAACTACTTTTTTGGTGGTACCAATCATAGAAGAAAAAGAAAAGGCATGTGTCGAAGACGCTAGGTGGTACCCATAAAAGATTCAATACTACTGACTTGTAGGATAGTAACACACCCAAAGAAACTTGGTTCCATTGACTTACTTTTGGTGGTACCGACTCCTATATGAGGAATTCAACAAGGAAGACATAAAAGGACTAGGTGCTATCGACTCCATTTTCGGTATTATCGACACTTACACGGAGTCCTAAAGGATCGGTGCCACTAACTTCCTATCGGTGATACTGATTTGGCATGATCATACGACATTAAAGATTGTGATTAATCTGACAACCATGACTTAATGACACCCTAAGTCTCTCTTATGACTAGGGAGGATTTTGGCCATACCTAATAATCACGTGAGAGTAGATTGTATGGTAGGGGAGATCCAGGAGAAGAGAAAAGTGAGGAGAAATCTATATTTTGGACAATTTGAGCATCTCTAGTGCACGGATGTGTATCTAGAAGACAAAGAATCATCATGTTTTTTATAGACAATTGGTAGAATCATCATCTCCAAGGTTTTCTATTAGTCTTTGTTGTTTTCCTCTTCTTCTCTTGTCACCTCTATGCATGACAACTGAAATCATGTAAGAAAATCCCCTAATTCCATAAGAACTTAGGAAATTCGTCGTAGAGCAAGGGAGTTCGGTGATTCTGTGGAAGGACTTCTCCAAACTCCACCACAACAAGCAACACAATCAGAACAGACAAAAGTAGGAGATGATAATGTGGAATATGAGGAGGAAACTATTTGGGAGAAGATTAAGGCTTCATCGCCTACAACGTAGTTGGGACCCATTGTGAAGTAAGTTGTAACATACCGAATTCTAAAATTTTGTCTTTTGACCCTCTTTCCCATCTTTTCCTTTCATTTCTATCCTTATTGGCTCTTCTATTTAATTAATGGTATTTATAGTGGTTTAGTGAACATTTATTCACTAATTATACCAATGGAAGGGTTTATGCACAAATATCTCAGTGAAAGTTTAATTACCATAATCAAGTGCTCTAAATCTTAATCTAACTTTTTGATGTCATTTGAAAACATAAAATATGCCACATAACTCATATTAGTAGTAATATGAAGAACAATTTAGATAATGTGTTGTTAATGGGCCATATGACATATCTCATAAAAAGAAGTCTCAAAAGAGGAAACAAACTTCAAATTCGAAATCTACATACCAAAATTAGCCTACATGTCAAATTTCATCTAATTTGGACTACCTTGAAATATTAGGATAAGTTTAGGTGAGAAAATCAATAAAAGGCATAAGTAATTAATAAAGTGATTTTATAAATTCAAAATATGGAAATAATGGAAAATTCATATTCTAGACATCAAAGATAACTGGTGGATGAAGTTTGGTTGGATTTGGATGTTGTTTATGAAAGTTATGCAATTTTAGGTACATTTTGGAGTTTACCCAATTGGGAGGCTTTCTTTGCAAATTAGCAACTGAATTTTAATCCTTAGATATTCCCTTACCATTAATGAGATTTTAAACCATTGTAGAACCTAGTTTCACCTTGGTTTGATGGTATTTCTTTCCAAGGGCATTATAGGGATTACCCTCTATATAAATATTCTTATCCTTAAAACCTATCAGCCAATGAGGTTATTTCTTTCTTGAAAAATGGTGGGGATGGCCTACAATAATCTATGGGCTCTTAGAACTGACTTTTGATATGCATGAAGCCTCTATGAGCTATGCTCTTGCATGGCCATCAATCCCTAGGCTAAAGACACATGGAAAGTCCCTTAAGACTCCTCATGCTTCACCTCTTTCTATATATAGCCATGTATACCCCTTCCCAACTCACAATTTGAAAACTCTTGCTCTCCTTTCCTTTCCTCTAGCTTAGATCATAGTTCCTTCTATATTTGTCCACGAAGTTGCTACCCCAAGGAAATAGAGGGAGCCTACCTTGGTGAAGAAGGCTCCTAGGGCTTCCAAATTGCTCTATTAGGGTTTCTAAAGCTCCTCCTTGGTAATTTCGACCAAAACTTACTAGTTTTGGTCGAATACCGAATTCTGAAATTTTGTCTTTTGACCCTCTTTCCCATCTTTTCCTTTCATTTCTATCCTTATTGGCCTTTCTATTTAATTAATGGAATTTATAGTGGTTTAGTGAACATGTATTCACTAATTATACCAATGGAAGGGTTTATTCACAAATACCTCAGTGAATGCTTAATTACCATAATTAAGTGCTCTAAACCTTAATCTAACTTTTTGATGTGATTTGAAAACATAAAATATGCCACATAACTCATTTTAGTGGTAATATGAAGATAAGAAACTTAATTGGAAGAATAATTTAGATAATGGGTTGTTAATGGGACATATGACATATCTCATAAAAAGAAGTCTCAAAAGAGGAAACAAACTTCAAATTCGAAATCTACATATCAAAGTTAGCCTACATGTCAAATTTCATCTAATTTGGGCAACCTTGAAATATTAGGATAAGTTTAGGAGAGAGAAAATCAATAAAAGGCATAAGTAATTAATAATATCATTTTATAAATTAAAAATATGGAAATAATGGAAAATTCATATTTTACACATTAAATATAACTTTTGGATGAAGTTTGGTTCGATTTGGATGTTGTTTGTGCAAGTTATGCAATTTTAGGTACATTCTGGACTTTTATGCAATTTACCCAATTGGGAGGTTTTCTTTGCAAATTATCTCCTGAATTTTAATCCTTAGATATTCCCTTACCATTAACGAGATTTTAAACCATTAGAGAACCTAGTTTCACCTTGGTTTGATGGTATTTCTTTCCAAGGGCATTATAGGGATTACCCTCTTTATAAAGATGCTTATCCTTAAAAGCTATCAACCAATGAGATTATTTCTTTCTTGCAAAATGGTGGGGATGGCCTAGAATAATCTATGGGCTCTTAGAACCGACTTTTGATATGCATGAACCTCTATGAGCTATCCTCTTGCATGGCCATCAATCCCTAAGCTAAAGACACATGGAAAGTCCCTTAAGACTCCTCATGCTTCCCAACTCACAATTCGAAAACTCTTGCTCTCCTTTTCTTTCATCTATCTTAGATAATAGTTCCTACTGTATTTGTCCACGAAGTTTCTGCCCCAAGGAAATAGAGGGAGCCTACCTTGGTAAAGAAGGCTCCTAGGGCTTCCAAATTTCTCTATTAGGGTTTCTAAAGCTCCTCCTTGGTAATTTCGACCAAAACTAGTAAGTTTCCTCCCTTAATTTCCTATTTTCATACTGATAGTCTTCCTTACACCTTTTTCTAGGTCGGAACCATGACCATACATGGTAAAACTCCACCTAAAACCCTAAAACATGTCATCTCCTTGCTCTTTTGCTAGGGTTTGCACCTCTAAAGTGGAGAATGTGATCTTTGCTCAAGAAAGGAGCTTGTCTTGGAGCAACCAGACCTTCTAATCTCGGAATCCTTTCTGTTTGAACCTTATTACCTTCCTAGAGGCAAGTTTGGTTAACACCCTTCTCATATATTGCTTAGTACATGCTTAAAACTCATGCTTTTATGTTGAAAATCGACGATTTCCATGTCTATTTACCATGTTCATCTAGGGTTTTGGTTTCTTACCGGGTTACCTTCTCTAGAAGATATAGTTTGGATAAATATTAATCTAAAACCATGGTATTAGGTTGAATGGTGTTTTCCCTCCCTCCCTCTCTCTCTTTGGTTATCTCGTTTGGTTTTATGATGTGTCAGTTTCCGATTGGCCGAATTTCAATAATTCATAACTTTTGATTCCTTTGTCCAAAAACTAAAGTAAAATACGTCCTAAACTCAAAAAAAAAATTATTTTCAATAATAATATTTCCAAGTATTGGTTTTGAGTTTTGTCGATGGTGGGTTTCTAGAAAATGATTTAATCACTTAAAAATCACCAAAAATACACTATAATCATCGTAACTCCAAAATATACAAAATTATATGTTTTCTTAATCAGAAGAACCTAACTAAGGCTATGGTGATGTTTTCATAGTCTAAATCAATGTTTTCCTATAAAAAGTTAAAATATGGGTTTTCTCTACCTTAATGCATATATATCATTCTAATACATGTATACGAATTGAAAATAGGAAAAATTGATCATGGACTCAATCAAGTGATGAAAGTGGGTAATATGAATCATAATGAAAGGTATGTGCTATGTATGTGCAATCCCTATTTATATATGTGCATTCCTTACACCCTATGTTGCGATAATTGCATCCAAATCCTATATTTCCCTAATGAGGCTTAAATGAACCCTAAATATTCTATTCTTGAATCCTAATGTTGTTCATGCCTCAAATTATATTATAATTTCTTCTTGTTTGGGTATTATACCCCACTGCCATGCTTATTGAATATTATGACTACTCTTACCATGACTACTTTTCTAGCATGTGGATTTATGTTCTATTTAATTTGAAGTAGCGGTAGTTATGTGCAACCACCCACAGAGGGCATGTAAATAATCGCCCTGGGGAATGTCTTATTCTCCCCATAATATTGTAGGTGATTGGGAATGTCTTATTCTCCCCTCACCTAAGGTTAGAGGTCGGTAGGTTCCACAACCCTACTTAGTTAGGTATACATAATTATCTTACATGCAAATCATTTTTGATATAATTGTTAATGGCAAGTTTCTTTTGAATATAGCCTCATACTCTTGTTATCTTAATCATATGAAGAACCCTAGCCTATTTTTATTTGTTGTACTTATCTTGATATCCCAGATTAGTTTTGTGACACATAATTTTCTTCCCTTTCCCTTTTTGTTTGGTGTCTTCCCAACCACCCAGGTGTTGAGCAATGTGATGGATAAGACAAGGAAGATCTTAGCTTTTGGCTTGGACTCGATTGATGGAGATGCTGCTTGGAGACAAGATTGTAGTAGTCTAGACTTCCCTCTATCTAGATCTTGATTGTGTGTTTGGATGTAAACCCTAATGGGAAAATGTGATGTATTTTTGTAAACCTTTTATGAAATTGAATATAGTCAGTTATTTTTTATTTCGCTGCTTTCTAATGGTCTTTCGTATACCAATGTTTAATAAGTTTGGAAAATTTATGCCCATTCCATCATACCTCTGAGAGTGTTTGTAATGGATGTCAATTCTTCAATTTTTTAGTAAAGGGGTGATCACACTCCCTTACAATAGTTATATGTTCTTTTGGATATAAACAAACATGTGGTTATATATTAATGAACCCTTCCCAACCACCCAGGTGTTGAGCAATGTGATGGATAAGATAAGGAAGATCTTAGCTTTTGTCTTGGACTCGGTTGATGGAGATGTTGCTTGGAGACAAGATTGTAGTAGTCTAGACTTCCCTCTATCTAGATCCTGATTGTGTGTCTTGATGTAAACCCTAATGGGAGAAATTGATGTATTTTTGTAAACCTTTTATGAAATTGAATATAGTCAGTTATTTTTTTATTGTGATACTTTCTAATGGTGTTTTTTTTACCATATTTTTAGTAAAGGGGTGATTTCACCTCCTTACAGCATGGTATTAGAGCCTGTGGTAGTCGGAATCTAACTATTTCAGTTTTGTCTCCCTAATTAGAATCCCTTCCTTACATAGTTCCTTTTTGTGACACGGTTTCCCTAGAGTTGATCTATAAATAATGAAAGGTTGATTTAGGACCCTATAGTTCCACATTAGTATCATGATGAATAAAACCCTAAAATACTAATAAATAATATATGCATAACTTAATGTTGTTTAGGTTTGTGTTTAGGTAATTATTAGGGCATGAAGTTGAAGAAAAGGTGTCTAGAAAGGATCAGGTTCTGGGGGCTGGCAATATTTTCCTATGTGCCACTTGCTTGGTTTACGAGGACTCCCAGATCTATATGATATACCGACCTGGCCTAAGCTGAAATGGATTGTCTGGAATAGTTTTCTTTTAGGCAATAATGACCTTATACATCTATATTGCATATCTTTGGGAACCCTAAGTTTTAGGTGTATGATGACTTGTTTGAGGATGGATACCAAGATAGTCTCCTTATGACCCATAGGACCACATGTTTGGATAGTTATCCCTAGAACCTAGACTTTGAAGTTTGGGGTTAAGTGAGCCATCAGAGTGCATAGTGGAAGTGTGATGGATCTTGTACATGCTTTAGTTAGACTCATCCTTTAACCCTAGTGTAGTTTGTCTTGATAGGTCGAACCCTTTAAGGAGTGGAGTATAGTTAGTTCGATGATGTTAGGTGGTTAGATTTCGAGGATGAAATCCTCTTTAGGGGGATGGAGCCCTATGACATCTTGAAATCTATCTACACTATCTTTAGAAACCCTAACCCCATACTTAGGAGGTTGTTGTTCTTGAAACCTTAGTGGGTCCAAACAAGTTATAGTTATAGCCTTACGTTCTTGTTTATATATTAATGAACATATAATGATCATATGAGGAATAATTTATATGTTCAAACCCTAATGAATACCTAATGCATATAATATGAGTAACTCACGTATTAATCCTAATGGATATGCCTAGTGTTTCCCATGTCATAAACCAATAAACCATAATGAAATGATAAGTAAGATATTTGTAACCTAATCTTAGACTTAATACATGCTAAGTAAAATTTAGTAATCACATTAACCTGAACCCTAAGTTGTAATCATCTAACCTTAACATATAAATCCTTAATGCCTTTCATGATACAATAATAACATTAGGTGTCATAATCAGTTAACATACTTTGATACACATAAATGATATATATAATCATCTAATCACATATTAATCAGGTCATCAATATGAAATGCATGGTATGTTACCTTGTTATCTAATACACACACGATTAGTCACTTAATGTGAATTAATTTGTAATATGCCTCGCCTTGATCATTAAAATACGTGGAATGACTTCAATATGAATATGAAGTGATTCGATTCACATAAATGTGCAAATCAATAATATAAATAAATATGATAAAATGATTAATGATGAAATAAATGTGAGCAATAAAGATAATGTGGTAATGAGATAACATTTAATATAAATATATGTAATTGATGTGACATAATTCGGATTGAATGAAGAATTAATGACAAATTGAATATTTCACACAAAATAATTCGTTATAACTTAATGTGGTTATAGTATAAGGATAATGAAGTCGAAGTTCAAAATATTAAGGATAATGATCAAGTATATTGAGGGAATTGAGTAACCCATAATTTTGCTAAAATTATTAGTAAGATAAATAAGAAATATATATGTATATATATGATGTTTCATGGATGATAATGAAATATAACTTCCTTGGTAATAAAGTGATTATGACATGCCATAATTAAAATAATGGTAAATATCCTAACAAGAATATCTAAATAATGGAACCTAGGTGATCCTTGAGAACCTAAACCTATGTCAAGATGTGTGTGGAGTATATGTTGATGAGTTGTTTGGTAGAAGTTAAGGTTGGAGAAATAACCTGAAGTTTTGTGATGAGATGTTGCACACTCACCCTTCCCTTCTTGCTTGTGATTTCAGGGACAAAATCCTCTTTAAGGGGTGGAGTTTTGTAACATACTGAATTCTGAAATTTTGTCTTTTGACCCTCTTTCCCATCTTTTCCTTTCATTTCTATCCTTATTGGCCCTTCTATTTAATTAATCGAATTTATAATGGTTTAGTGAACATTTATTCACTAATTATACCAATGGAAGGATTTATGCACAAATACCTCAGTGAAAGCTTAATTACCATAATTAAGTGCTCTAAACCTTAATCTAACTTTTTTATGTGATTTGAAAACATAAAATATGCCACATAACTCATTTTAGTGGTAATATGAAGAACAATTTAGATAATGGGTTGTTAATGGGCCATATGACATATATCATAAAAATAAGTCTCAAAAGAGGAAACAAACTTCAAATTCGAAATCTACATATCAAAATTAGCCTACATGTCAAATTTCATCTAATTTGGACCCCTAGAAATATTAGGATAACTTAGGAGAGAAAATCAATAAAAGGCATAAGTAATTAATAATGTGATTTTATAAATTCAAAATATGGAAATAATGGAAAATTCATATTCTACACATCAAATATAACTTGTGGATGAAGTTTGGTTCGATTTGGATGTTGTTTGTGCAAGTTATGCAATTCTAGGTACATTCTAGACTTTTATGCAATTTACCCAATTTGGAGGTTTTCTTTACAATTTATCAATTGAATTTTAATCCTTAGATATTCCCTTACCATTAAAGAGATTTTAAACCATTGGAGAACCTAGTTTCACCTTGGTTTGATGGTATTTCTTTCCAAGGGCATTATAGGGATTACCCTCTTTACAAAGATGTTTATCCTTAAAAGCTATCAACCAATGAGGTTATTTCTTTCTTGAAAAACGGTGGGGATGGCCTAGAATAATCTATGGGCTCTTAGAACCGACTTTTGATATGCATGAAGCCTCTATGAGCTATCCATTTGCATGTCCATCAATCCCTAGGCTAAAGACACATGGAAAGTCCCTTAAGACTCCTCATGCTTCACCTCTTTCTATATATAGCCATGTATACCCCTTCCCAACTCACAATTTGAAAACTCTTGCTCTCCTTTTATTTCCTCTAGCTTCGATCATAGTTCCTTCTGTATTTGTCCACAAATTTTCTGCCCCAAGGAATTAGAGGGAGCCTACCTTGGTGAAGAAGGCTCCTAGGGCTTCCAAATTGCTCTATTAGGGTTTCTAAAGCTCCTCCTTGGTACTTTTGACCAAAACTAGTTAGTTTCCTCCCTTAATTTCATATTTTCATACTGATAGTCTTCCTTACACCTTCTTCTAGGTCAGAACCATGACCATAAATGGTAAAACTCCACCTAAAACCCTAAAACATGTCATCTCCTTGCTCTTTTGCTAGGGTTTGCACCTCTAAAGTGGAGAAGGTGATCTTTTCTCAAGAAAGGAGCTTGTCTTGGAGCAACTAGACCTTCTAATTTTATAATCCTTTCTGTTTGAACCTTATTAACTTCCTAGAGGCAAGTTTGGTTAACACCATTCTCATATATTGCTTAGTACATGCTTAAAACTCATGCTTTTATGTTGAAAATCGACGATTTCCATCTCTTTTTACCATGCTCTTCTAAGGTTTTGATTTCTTACTATTTTACCTTCTCTAGAAGTTATAGTTTGGTTACCTATGCAACTTCAAATTTGATCTTGGTCGAATGGTATTTTCTCCCTCTCCCAATCTCTTTAATTATCTCGATCGGTTTGATGATGTGGCCATTTCCTATTGGTCAGTATTGTAAAACTCATATCTTCAAAACCGCTTATCCAAATTTGACAAATAAATATGTTTTGGAATTGGAAAATTAAAATCTATCTAATAAAAATATTTTCAAGGTCTTATTTCATGATTTGAGGAAGGGTGATTTTTGTAAAACGAATTTAATGCATAAAATCCATAAAAATTACATCTTAATCATCATAACTCCAAAATTAACATAAATATATGTTTTCTTGATCAGGAAAACCTAATAAATTTATTGGTGATGTTTTAAGAGTCTAAATCCGAATTTTGCTAAAAAGCTCTAAAAATAGGGTTTCTATATATTAATGTGCACTGTGTACTCTAATACATTTTAATACATTGAAAATAGGAAAAACTGGAACTTGGACTCAATTAAAGTGGTTAAAGTTAGTAATTGATATCAGTAAGAGAGGTATGTGCATTCCTTACACCCTATGTTGGGATAATTGCAGCCAAACCCTATATTTCCCTAATGAGGCTTAAATGAACCCTAAATATCCTATTCTTGAAACCTAATGTTGTTCATGCCTCAAATTAGATTATAATTTCTTCTTGTTTGGGTCTTATACCCCACTACCATACTTATTGAATATTATGACTACTCTTGCCATGACTACTTTTCTAGCATGTGGATTTATGTTCTATTTAATTTGAAGTAGTGGTACTTATTTACAACCACCCATAGAGGGCATGTAAATAATCACCCTGGGGAATGTCTTATTCTCCCCATAATATTGTAGGTGACTGGGAATGTCTTATTCTCCCCCCACCTAAGGTTAGAGGTCTGGTAGGTGCCTCAACCCTACTTAGTTAGGTAGGCATAATTATCTTACATGCAAATCCTTTTTGATATAATTGTTAATGGCAAGTTTCTTTTGAATATAGCCTCATACTCTTGTTATCTTCATCTTATGATGAACCATAGCCTGTTCTTATTTGCTTTATTATCTTGATATCCCAAATTGGTTTTGTGACACATACTTTTCTTCCCTTTCCCTTTTTGTTGGGTGCCTTCCCAACCACCCAAGTGTTGAGCAATGTGATGGATAAGATAAGGAAGATCTCAGCTTTTGGCTTTGACTCAGTTGATGGAGATGTTGCTTGGAGACAAGATTGTAGTAGTCTAGACTTCCCTCTATCTAGATCCTGATTGTGTGTCTTAATGTAAACCCTAATGGGAGAAATTGATGTATTTTTGTAAACCTTTTATGAAATTGAATATAGTCAGTTATTTTTTATTCCATTGCTTTCTAATGGTGTTTTTTTACTATATTATTAGTAAATGGGTGATTTCACCTCCTTACATAAGTGGTCAATCTGGGCAGCTATAAAAATTGATATACAAATAGTGGCACTTATAAAATCACAAACATTTCATAGACATAGTGTGCAGGACCCCATGTCTCGTATTAACAATTTCATGAAAAGTTGTGATATGTTGAAGATTGATAGTGTGGGAAAGGAGACAAGAAACTGTTAACGTTTTATAAGAAACGAAACCCTATCAAACTAAGGTTAAATCTAGGAAAAAAGTAGGGACGAAGGTGAGAGAGATAAAATCAGAGTGAGATGTGTAATGGTGAGAGAGAGAAAGCCCATCAGAGGTAAAGGCATGATGTACATCATTTTCCTTTCTGGAAACCGAGCTTGAAGACATAGCCTGCGCCGAATGATTCAAAATCCACAGCTACCAACAAGTTTGAAAATATAAAGCCCATATTTGGTTTGAGATCGAGATTATGAAATATGTGCTAGGTTAATCGATAGATCTAGATTAGTTTATCCAAATTTGGTATTATTTTTATTTGGGAACTCCTGACATTGCAAGTATTCATCAGATTGGACTGGTCTACCATATAAAATAAAATAATATAAAAGACAGAGTCAAATTCGAACTGAGATCTGAAATTCTGCCAAGAGTAGGATGGACTTGGTCTGGATTAGAAGATAAAAGAATCTGAAACGGACCCCATAAGTTTGGTTATCACCAAACAAAACAAGAATAGAACTGGGTTGGGTTAGTCAAGATTAGCGCCTACATCGCCCAAAAAGACAAAGCCTGGTCAGAATCAGACCTGAAACCAACCGTACCAAAATAACCTGCCAAAAGGGAAAATTTCGTGTGATTGAGTCAACGTTAATTAAAAAGGAATGGGATGGTTTATTACACATAAGATTAATTGAGCATAATTTAAGTGGCCAACGACAAACCGCTGAGTAGAGATTGGATCGAGCGCGTTCCTGGACTATGTGTCAGCTCCAATGTAATAAAATGAGTGGTAACATCAGCTCACTAGAGTTGAGCTTCACAAATATAGAATCATGAGCTGAAATACGCTGGTCATCATTTATTTAACATCGTAAACCGGATGCATATTATTCTATTAAACTGAACTAAATGAGTGGTGGACATGAAGTCCTTTACGCTCACACCAACTAATGCCTCACATAGGATCGTTCATATCTCTCTCTCTCTCTCTCTCTCTCTCTCTATATATATATATATATATATATATATATATATATATATAGGGTATATCTTCGCTACCCGTGCGGGTAACTAAGATTCACTACCCGTGCATCAATTTTGTAATGGGAAGGTATGCATTTGTAATCAGACAATCCAAATTTGTAATGAGACGACCAAAATTATAATACAAAGACTCATTTTGTATTACAGCGATGTTACAGTAATAAATATATATTTATTACTGTAACAACGCTGTAATACAAAATGAGATTTTGTATTACAATTTTGGTCGTCTCATTACAAATTTAGTTGTCTCATTACAAATATGTGTCATCCCATTACAAATTTGATGCACGGGTAGCGAAATCTTAGTTACTCGCATGGGTAGCGAAGATATACCCATATATATATATATATATATATATATATATATATATATATATATATATATATATATATATATATATATATATATATATATATATATATATATATATATATATATATATATATATATATATATATATATATATATATATATATATATATATATATATATATATATATATATATATATAGGCGTTCATTCGTTGTCCGCATGGGTAGCCTGGATTCACTACTACAGAACCTACCTTTAGTGTCTGTTATTTAAAGCCTTTAGTGTCGGTTTATAAGCGACACCTATGTGGGCGACACTAAAAGTCCACCCATTAGGCGTCAGTTCCAAAACCGACGCCCAAACTCTTCGCGCGCCATCAGGAGACAATAGGCGTCGGTTATTAGATAAGAAACCGACACCCAAAACTTTCGCGCCACAGAAAGGGCGCCAGCTTGGCCACTATCAATGTCAGTTATTTACAAATAACTGACGCCATATATTAGGAAATAGACGTCGGTTGTTACAAATAACCGACATTAGAACATTATGTGTCGGTTTTTTACAAATAATTGACGCCCAAACCCGCGCCATCTTGGCCATGGCCGTGCTGTCCAGCATGGCCGTGTTGTTAAGGAATAGACATCGGTTTATTGTAGGAAAACCGACACTATATCATTATGTGTCGGTTATTTACAAATAACCGACGCCTATTGTTTTTTTTTCCCTATCAGTCTGCAGACCTGCTGTGGCTGGTCGCAGGATGAGAAACCTGTTCAGTTCAGTTATGAACTGTAGGTTTTACGACATCCATTGATATCAGCCGACAACAGGCCGCAAACCTGCAAAATTAACAATAAAAGAGTTCCATTCATTCACACATTTATAAACATTCACACATGCTAACAATATGTAGTTCCATTCATTCACATTCACACATGTAGAAATATTTATATAGCAACGAACACTTTCATTCATTTTCACTCAGACACATGTAGAAACATCCAGACATGTAGAAACATTCACACATATATTATAATTCAGAAAATTATTTACAAAGTATCATTGTTTAGTCATTATTCGCTATTAGGATCCCAATTATATTTTAAAGCCCCCACTAATTGTATGGTTGTTGCCCATTCTTCGATTACTTCATTTAATTCTCCCATCGTATAGGGAGCATTAACATTTGGTAAGTCCTTTCCTGTAATGGGGTCAGCTTTAAACACCTGTAAAGAGAATGATGTATATATATAATTAATGAGCTATAAATAAGATTGATATATTTCGATCATATTATCTAATGAGACTATATAATACCTGAGCAATACATTCGATATCCAGTGCGGCGTGTTTGATAATCATGTGCATATATCGCATGACATAGTATCCACATGCCCATCCGTTGTCTTGTGTAGCACACTATAAATTCAAACATACAAAATATTAACAAATACAACTAATTAAGCATTGTTCACATAAATAATATATACATATATTGCATTCGGGAACTTACGTTCACGTTCTTCCAAATTATTGGTTGGTTCTTTTTCGTGGGGACCTTTCCTCCAGCCTTTTTGTACTCCTCAAAACCCCTACATGTTAATGTAACACAGAACATTGCAATTAAATAGTAATGTAATAACATATGTTAACGGATATGAAAAATGAAATATTTCTCACCGAAATATTTCCATTTTCATTATGTGTCCAAATCTTGTATTCAATTTACCCCCCTTAGGATCTAGATAATACACAGTGAACGTCTCGGGGGCAATAACCAATAACTCCCAATGCCTACCCCTAGAGGAAAAAAAGTTAAAAATTAATAACTCAAAATCCACAATAAAATGTAATTTTCTTAAGTCCAAATTATAATAAGCAAAGTAAACTTACTCTACATTGAATGGAGCCATTATCACCGTCTTCTTTTTTACAGCAAAAATTGAAAAAGCCTCACAGCAGTATTGTTGAACTGATGTAGGGTCTTTAGCTACTAGACTAATCAAGGATGGAATCAAAAACCCTACATGTTCGAATCCAAAATCTGCACATATGTTGTCTAAGTAGCTCCAAAATATGTATTAATTACGCATGCATTAATAAATAAGAAACCAGATCACCAGATCATACACAAGGTATATGGATGTATAAAGAATATCTCACCTTATCCATAACTCTATCACAGATGTATTTATCCAATCATATCGAAACAACTCCAAAATATCTTGTATAAATAGTTTTGTTTCGTATGACTGACCTGTAGAATCTGAATCAGAAGAAATAGTTATAGGGGAGTTTATATCATGTTCCCCTAACCATACTGCCATACCCCTACAGTTAGGACCTAACGGGACAGGTAGGTCCTGTGGAACCCAACTAGGTAATGCAGGAGGTGGAGGTGGAGGCTTAGATGTTGTGGGTGTCTTCTTTTTAACCTGTATATATATATAAAATTTCAGATCAACTGCCAGCATATACACACACTAACAATTGAACGTAATGTAAATTTACCGCACCTTTTCAGTAAAGAAGACATACGCTTTTTCCCACAATATCACTCCGCCTACTGCCTCACTAAGCATTTCACAATCGGGGTGGGCATATGGCAGTGGAAGATCCATCCACTGGGGGAATATATGTATCGGGCTCACCTGAATCCAACCAACTGGTACTGGAGACCCGTGACACGTTTCCCCTAGTAGGGATGGGTAAGCCGACGCCTCTTCCACGACATATTCTTTACTTTTTAGATGGCATGGCTTCAACCCCTACAAATTTTTGTGTAAAGAATGTTATATACATATATACATATCATCTTTTTCTTAAACAACTACAATTTCATATATATGTATCATCTTGAATTAAAAAACTAGTTACTATGTCATAAAAATACTTACAGTGGATGTGCTAGGTGGTGGTTCTACAAGATTACTCCCAACCTCTGCAGTAGGAGTAGGAGTAGAGTCTGCAGTAGGTATTGTCTGGTAAGTGGCAGTCTGAGATGCCTTCCACTTTTTCATTGCTTCGTCAAGTTTTTCTTCGAGTTTCCTGTCAAATAGCTTATCCACCTATACATGGATAAAAGAAACGTCAAATTCTAATTTTTTGAATTCTCTTTTACAGTAACATTATAAAGAAAGAATATGTTACCTCTTCTTGTGAAAGTCCCACTTTTGGGACATGTTTGCGTTGGGATGACCCGAAAAAAGATTTGATGCCCACACCATCGCCTACATCCCTAACACGTCCAAGATGCTCTGGGTTACCCAGAGCAACTGTCAATTCATCCTTTGTTCCCTCAGGGATGAATTTTCCTTGTTTCCTCAGCTCGTGCAGCTCCCGCTAATCGCCAAAACAAAAATTTGTACTTAAGTAAACAACACAAATAATCAATATTCGAATGATTGCTGTAAGAGTTGTATTTTACCATTTTTGCAGCCGCCTCAGCAGTTGCGGCCTTAGGTATTTCTCCCTTCTTATTTTTCCTCCCAGCTATCCAGACATCATGGCGAGGCAGAGGTGTGCTACCTATGGTAGAGGACTCCTGAGTAGCAGCAGACTGAGTAGCAGTAGCCTCATCCTGTAGTCTATGGCGAATGCCTGCATACCCCTTTGGACCCATTGTGTGGTCATGCACATTCAGTGCACGTCTTGATCTTTGTGCCTCACTGAGGGCCTAGTTAGTATGAAAATTAATGATTTGGTTAGTAACACTAAATGTTAATCTTGAATAAGTGAATACAACATATATTAATTAATGAGATTGACGCCTAATACCTTGAATTCATCAGTTTGTCTTGAAGCGACAAACGCGTCCCATTCTTCTTTGTCCAGGAAGTTCCACTGTTCAGTGGCTGTCTTCTTCCTCTTGTCGGCTTCTTTTATGTATTATCTGGTGAGATTTGTCCTATAGTTCCTTAGGACTCTCCCACAGCGTTGCATCACGCATTTACGATGTAGCTTTTCATCCAATTCAAATATACTCTGCAAAATAGAATTGCTATTAACTAGTATCCAAAAATTTAGTAATCTACAAAATATAATTGCAAATTAATAATAACTCACGCATAAATCCCTCCATATTAAATCTTTCTTCTCCTTAGAAACTTTATGCCAAGAATCTAAGCGACAACTGCAATGGCTACAAGTAAGAAACCCAAGATATGAAATAAATGAATTGTGATTCACACCACATGCATTTCCTGCATTATCGAAATCCACAACAAGTTTGGGTCCATTGCCCTTTTGCGAAATTAACTTCTTCATCATAGTAATGCCCCTTCTCTTGTCAACTTTTTGGTGTTGTTGATCAAGTGCCTCAAGTGCTTCAGCTGGTACCTGTGCATCATCAACCTAAAATTTGACAAAATAATTCACATTTACAAGATATAACTATAAATGGACATATAGATATAAATATATGATATATTTTTAAAACATACATTGTGAGGCGGCGCATTGATGTCCTCACCCTCACGGTAGTCATCAGCACGGTCATCAGGAGAATGGTCAGCCATCTGCAAATTCACATTCAAATTGTAAAGTTCACATTGTAAAGTAGTAATTCAAAGTGTAAAGCTCACATTGTAAAGTAATTCAAATTGTAAAGTTTACGTTGTAAAGTAATTCAAAGTGTAAAGCTCACATTGTAAAGTAATTCAAATTGTAAAGCTCACATTGTAAAGAAATTCAAATTGTAAAGTATCCATTCTATGATCAAAGAGAAAAACAAGTATATATTAGGACAAGATTAGGCCAACAAATACATGTGATGTCATTCTTATATATAATAAATGTGTACCACCTATCCCATTCTTGAACACCTAATCTCACTAGTAAGTGTATAATGTGTATTGGGTTTTCGAGAAAATTTCGGCAGCATTTCCCCGCTGTTCTCCAAGTACATATGTACTTAGAGAACAAATGGGGAAATGCTGCAGAAATTTTCTTGAACATCCAACACACATTATATACACTTACATCCTAAGCGAGATTAGGTGTTCAAGAACAGTCCCAAACCGGGGACTATCCAAGATTTACTCCTAATGAATAAATCTTGGATGGGTTTCTAGGCCAACAAATAATGTGTTGTCATTCTTATACCTAAAATCCTAGTTCTTCAAGTTAGGGTGATTATTGATGTCTTTAAAAGCATGATTGGCAATTTAGGGAAAAGTTCATCATTTACATTCCAAGCATGTCACATGTGTGCATTACAGTTCATCATTAAGCAAAAGAAGGGTGATTAGGATTCTCAATATACTCAACAATGAAACAAGTTAAACATGTGTGCATTACAGTTCCTCATTTACATTCTAAGCATGTCACATGTGTGCATTATAGTTCATCATCAAGATATCTATAACTTACTTAAACATTCATTTATGAAGTAAATATACACTTAATTCAGAATAGCATGAGGCACAAATAAGTAGATGAAAAATACAAATAAGTAGATTCGGGTCTGGGCCTAAAGTCCAAACTCAAGGCTGTGATTTTCGTGGTGTTTCTCGGGCAGAACTGCCCCTGGTTCAGACCTGCTTCATGCACAGGTGGAAAGGGCTAGCTAGAAACGCAGCTAGATGATGCTCGTGGCTGAGGGGGCTGCAGAATCAAGTTTAGGGCTCTTAGTCGGAGTCAAGGGTGGCATTTGGTAGTGTTGGTCATTCCCAGCTACTCCTAGATGGCGTCTCTACAGCTGCAGCTGCTACTTCTGGCTGCCGGTGCTACTCTATAGGTTGGGCACTACTAGGGTGCGGTAGAGGAAGAAGAAGGGCGGAGGAAGGTCCAGCGGCGCCGCGATGGTTGGGGTTGGGGCTAGGGTAGAGGCGGTTGGGGGTGGGGTGGTGGTGGCTGGTGCGGGAGCGGCTGCTGGCACTGGGGAGGCGGATGGCGGTGTGGATGTTGGTGCTGCCGCTGGGGATTGGGTGAAAGTGGTGGTCGTCAGGGAAAAGCAAGGCGGAGGAGAAAAGGGTTACCTTGCTGGCGGAGAAGAGTGGCGGCAGCACCGAGCGCCGACGGCACCGAGCGGAAGCTTTAGCTGGAGGCAGCACTGAGCGGAGACGGTGGCACGGATGGAAGGGAGCGGCGGCGGCGAAGCAGCGGGGGCGAGCAAAAATTGCCAGAGCTAACTAGCTGCAATCGGGAATGAAACAGGGAAAGGGGAAGAATCGGTCGGGCTGGTGAGCTATTAAATTGACAATAAGTGTCGGTTATTTAAAAAAACCGACACCTAAACCTATTGTGTCGGTTATTTAGTTATGAACTGACACCTATACTAAGTGTCAGTTATTTAAAAAAACCGACAACTAAACCTATAGTGTCGGTTATTTAGTTATGAACCGACGCCATATGTAAAATTTTGGAGCTAATTTTTTCGCTGGAATTTTGGGTTTGGCGGTTGAGTTTAGGTGTCGGTTGTTTATTAATTAATCGACACCTATTAAAAGTGGTACCCGTGTCTGGGCTCCCTAAGCAGATTGGATGTCGGTTTATGTTATCAACCGACACTGTAGACATTAGGTGTCGGTTTTTGTAAACAAACGACACCTTGAAAAGTGGCTTTATAAGCCATTTCTGTAGTAGTGATTTTCGCTATCCGGCAGTCAAAAAAGTAACTCTCCTAGCCAAAAAAGTAACTCTACTATCAAAAAAGTAACTATGGTGAACAGAAAGTAACTACACGAATAAAAGAGTAACTCTGTACAAAATATACATCAGATATATATAAGGACTGGTTTTTTTTATTTTGGAGGGGCAAATCATATTATTTTTGGCTAAAATTTTTGGAGGGCTAGAAAAAATAGTCCTCTACAATTGTGATTTTTTTTTTGAAAAAAGTGGTCGGAAGGGTGGGAGCGTAGCTACCCGTGCGGGCAATAAAGATGGGCCATATATATATATATATATATATATATATATATATATATATATATATATATATATATATATATATATAATGTATATGTATTACTCCTATATCTATTTGAGTTAGTTACTTAGGGACAATTTATGTTCATATCTAACGTATAAAACATTTTAATTATTCAAAAATCATGGTCATAAAGCATTTTGAGTCATAATGCAAAACAAAAGGCGAACCTCCATAACACATAAACACCTAAATAAACTAAAGGGGATAGGGAACATTCCACAAAGTAATCTAATTTAGTAATAAATTCATCATTGGTCTTTATTGAATTTACAAAAACAAAAAAAAGTTAGGACCAAAAAAAGAAAACAAATGAGTTTGGACCCATTTGTTTTTGTAACTATTCTATATTGATAGTTTAGGATTCCAGAATAAGATAGGATCACATAATTTTTTTATTTTATTTAATTTCATTAGGTTTTACTATGATTCATGATATCGATATCACTTGTATGGGTAGGATTTAATTAGCAAAGAAACATAAGCTATCAATTGAAACATTAGTTTATGTATGGATCTTATTAACAAAGAAAGTTCAATGGATAATGTATGGTTTTTTTGACCAAATTTTTTATTTTGTATCTGGCTCAAAGGAATAACCTTAAAATAATATTAAAATTAATGTTGGATGGATGTAGAGGGAATTTATGTATTCTATTTATTTTATCATTTTAATGGAATAGATTTGATTAATGAAAAAAAATTCTTGACTTGAATCTTAGGCTGGGAATAACTTGTATAAAATGATTGAAGCTTGTGCCCATACTCATTGTATTATGTATTATGTAGTTTTATTTACATTATGTTATCATGGTCACTTGGATGGGTGTAATGGATCTGCATATATTACAATATATATGATTAGTAGTTGGAATAATTACTCATTCTATATCATTGATATGTGTACATCCCACTTTACAGATTATTATTATGTTATCCTTTTGATTAAAATCAAAATACATATAAATATCAAATACATAAATAAAGATATATACATATATATACAAATGTATTACTTATATTTCTATTTGAGTCAGTTACTTTGGGACACTTAATGTTTCATATATATCATACAAAATATTTGAATTATTAGATAATCATGATGCATTTTAAGTCAAAACGCATATAGAAAGGAAAACCTCCATTACACCTAAAGAAAGTAAAGGGAATAGGGAAAATTCCACAGTCTATGTAGAGACCTAAATGAGTAATCTAATTTAGTACTAATTTCATTATGGGTCTTGTATTAAAATAGCAATAACAAAAAAGTTAGTGTCAAGAATGGGAAAACAAATCAGTTTGGACCCATTTGTTTTTGTAGATATACTATATCAATAGTATAGAATCGCATAATAAGATAGAATCATGTAATTGTTTTTTTTACTTAATTTAATTAGGTTTTTTATGATATCTGTATAACTTATATGGGTATGAGTTAAACTACAAACCAAGATAACATATCAATTGAATATTAGTTTATGTATGGTTCTTATTAAAGAAGAAAGAACAATGGATAATATATGATTTTTAAACCAATTTTTTTTGTATCTGGTTCAATAGAATGATCTCAAAATAATCTTATAATTAATGTGAGATTAATATAGAATTAATTTATATATTCTATTTATTTTATCATTTTAATGGAATAGAATTAATTGATGAAATGAAAATGTTTTACTTGAATCTAGTGTCAAGAAAGACATGAATAAAATGACTAAGGCCTATGCCCATACTCATTAAATTATGTCTTATTATTGTTCTATGCATGTTACACAATCATGGTCTTTTGATTGGGTGTAATTAATCTGCATATATTGAAATATCTATGATTAGTAGTTTGAATTTTTTTCATTCTATATCATTGATATGTGAACAAAACACTTTCCTAATTATTATTATTTTATCCTTTTTATTATTAATTCAATGTATGATAAGGGAATTGTAAATTACAATAATAGTTATATATATAATTTTTTGGAGCTAGATTTGTACAGCAAACATTTGTGAGTATACAGTGTCTAAGTGTCAATGATGATCAAATAGGTTACCTTAACACGGCATAGTGTTTCCAATATATCCTTCCCCATGATTTCTATTTAAACCCTGCTCACACGCTTCCAGCTACCTAGACTCCACCACAATGGTGCCTAGACTAGAAGGAGGCAAGAAGGTAGGTGATATGGGGGCTCTGATGTTGCACGAGGGACCCAGGGTGGACAAGGGAAGAGAACCCAACCCCCAAGTTGGTGGTAGCACCACTGGGGCTGGTGGGGGAAGATGAACCATGGGTGAAGCTAGGGCCTCTGAGAGGTTAAGAATGGAGAGGGGAAAAGTATGGAAAGAAGAAAGCAAGGCAAAGATAAACTCAATTGGTGAAAAGGATGTCAAATGGAGGTGTATTGGTGGGTTCCATGGGGTGGTTTGGCTACCACAGTGCCATTGACAATGAAGCCGTATGGAACTTGAAGAAAGTCTCTTGGACATAAGATTAGAGGTAAAATCTACAGGATCAGGATCTAAGGGCCAGAATCCCTAGTTCAAAGTTTTGAGCTTTGTGATTGGTCCACTAAAGAGGGTGTGGATCATTGGGTCAAAGATTCAAAGAAAAGGGGGAGCCTCCCTAATTGGGACGCACACCCACTGGGCCCAACTAGAGTCAAAACAAGCTAGAATCATCATCAAAATAATGGTAAACTAGATAGTTTTAAGAGGCCATACCTTGGGCTATGATTGCCCGATTGATGTGATACATATCATGTATACAACAAATTTGTTGAGTAAAAGATGGCATGTTATCGAAGGAGTTCACATATGATTAGGTCAGTGATGATTATTGAAAGAGACAATTTGGGAGAGATTGTCTAGGTTTAATACATTGAACAATTAGAGCATGTTTGTGTTCTTTGCACAAGAAATAATCTGATCACAATCCTCATATCTGCTTGTGTGCTAGGTTTCAACTTAAGGATTATATATATATATATATATATATATATATATATATATATATATATATATATATATATATATATATATATATATATATTAGTTGAAACCCAGCACACAAGCTATGTATCACTTTTATGAACAAATAGGATAAAAAGACAAGTGTCTGAAGTAAAAAGTAGTAAAAACTCTCCAAGATGAACAACAATAGTAGAAAAGCATGAAGCTCCAGCATACACGTGTAAGTCATCAAAAGTATCATCATTATATCATCATATAATTTCATCCTTGTAGCAAATGTCAAAGTATAGAGAGTGTTGGGTCATAGTCGTAGAAGATGTGTGTAAGGCACTTACAAAGAGTCAATGTGTAAATAAAACACAGACAATAATAGTGTAAACTCAAAAAGTAGTAAGTAAGATGTTCTAGTCATAGAACAGGTAGCAACAATGACATCGGTGGAAAGAAAATCAACAATAGATAGCACAAGTAAAGTAGTAGTGGTAATAAGGTGAGCAGATGACGAATAAGTAATAATGGAAGCATAAAAATCTCGATAGTAGCAACAAAAGTAGCATGCAAGATTTACATAGCAACAAAAGGATCCACAGAGAAGAAAAGAAACAACACTTAGTAGCACCAAAAAGTAGTATGAAGCTCCATATAGTATTCAAAAGCACATCACATAGTATTCTTGTTATTTAAAAAGAATCCTACTCCCATATAGCATTCAAAAGAACATCAGATAGTATTTGTGTTCTAATCCAATTTCTTTGTGAGTCTATCCACTGAGCCTTAGGTTTTTTTATCTCTCCTTATTCTGTAACACTCTTGATTGTTGTTGGTGCTTCTCTTTCTTCTCTCTTACCCTGGTTCTTGGCCCTGTTCTTAAATATCTCGTGACATTTTGTATCCTTGTTATTTAAAAAGAATCGTACTCCTGCATTGTTAGGATTAGTCCTCTCCCCTTTGTGTAGGCCATAACAGAATGTCTTCACCTACACGTAAATATCAATCCCATGATGAGGGACCTTACTGAACATATTCTAAAATCTCTCATGAGCTTCTAAATATGACTCCCTTGCACGTTTCTTGAACTAGCTTCCACTTCATATTGAGTAATAGTCCTATACAAGAAATAATATTGGAAGGTAGCGCAGAGCACCTAGGGGAGCCACGAGTCAAGAGAGAACCGTTTCGGTGTGGGGTTGCCCCTCAAAGGTGATCACCCTCTTGATGTGTGGGGATCTGAGTCCTAACCCAAGAAGGGGCTTTCTAGAGTCTGCTTGGAATGGGTCAAGTTTACAAATGAAGGAGGAGGAGGCCAACATGGTGCCACGTAGAATCCATCTAGGCTAAAATTGGCTTATTCAAGGGTGCCACCTCAACTGTAATTCAGCGGGTCATCAAGGAATAACAAGGAAGTCATCTCTTGGATGGATCAATTGTATTTCTTCTATAAAGTTTTCTAATTTGATATGAACATTATATATACTAACTTCCCCTAACCCGATGTGGAGGTCAGTATACAGGGCATGTAATTCTATCATTTATGAATCAACTAACATGGGGGGTAGTGTTTTCAATATACATCAATGATAGAATTTCATGTAAATGACAATCAAGGTAATAAAAAAATTTAAATGCCTTTAGAATTGTACATGTATAGGGTCTCATGTCACAACATACCCGAACTTGACCTATATGTCTATCCTTATTCAAGGTCACGTTGGATGGTGTCAAAGTACATGGAACAATATGTGATAAGTATAGTGACTTTAGGTCTAATAGCACAATCACCACTATCACTATGAAAGATGATTCTGACTACCATTCCATGGTGTGTCTAGTATACTGTTTTATAGAAAGTACCTATGTGTTTGGCTTGATATCACATATCATGACAAATCATATTATGTAATCAGTCAACACACATTCTAGTCTTATGCATTATTATTTTATATATACTATTTCCATAATAATATCCAACTAGGGACAAAAGTAAGAATGTATATACTCTTATCATACATATGATCTCATTGTTAGGTCCTCAACCTAAAAATTAAATATACTACCAGATACCTCATTACAATCATCATATGACTATCTCTCTGGGCAAACATTCCAATAGACTCCCACTTGGACTTAGATCCAATAACCCATGACTTTAATCCCAAGTGATCTAACATGACCTTCATGCTTCTTCTATGAAAGTGCTTTTGTCAAGGGGTCAGAAAAATTGGTTTCAATTGGTACTCTACAAATCTTCACATCTCTTTGACGTATAACCTCTCACATGAGATAGAACTGTTGTTGTATGTCCTTAGAGATCTGAAGGGGTCTCAGTTCCTTATATTGTAGAATAGCTCAATTGTTGTCACAATACAACTCTACTACATAGATAATGCTTGAAACCACCCCAAGCTCAGTGATGAAATTCTTTCTCTAAATAGCTCCCTAGAAATAATGTACTCGACCTCTGTTGTAGAATCAACAATTGTTCCTTGTTTGGTACTCTGGTAGCTCACAACTTTGTTGTTGAGGCAAAACATAACTAGATTGCAACCTAAAGTCATCTTTCTTAGTTTGGAAGATTGCATCAGTGTAACCCTTTACCACCAACTCTTCCTCACCATTGTATATAAGGAATTAATACTTAGTTCTTCTCAAGTACTTAAGGATGTTCTTTACAGAAATCCAGTGACTTTCACTAGAATCTGACTGATATTTTCACTTCATTCTCAAGGCATACAAGACATCTAGACAAGTACATAACATTGTGTACATGATAGATCTAATTGTTATGCATATAGATCTCAATAATGATCTCTTATTCTTCAAAAGAACTAGGACATTGAGCTCCAAAGATACTAACGCCATGAGACATGGTAACATTCCTCTCTTCAAGTTCTCCGCGCTGAACCTTTTCAGCACTTTGTCAATATATGTGCTCTAACTTAGGCCAAGAATCCTTCTAGATCTATATCTATAGATCTTGATTCCTAACATATATGATGCTTCACCTAAGTCCTTCTATGAGAATGTAGTTCCCAACCAAGTTATTACCTTTTGTAAACCCCTCAGGTTGTGTCATGTAAAAATCCACAAGAAGATTCCTATTAAGGGATCCAACTTTAACATCCATCTGTTGAATATCATAGTCATAATAAGTTGTAATGGTAAGCATGATACTGATGGATTTAAGCATGGCAACTGGAGAAAAGTACTCATCATAGTCAACACCTTGAATTTGTTTAAAACCTTTTACAATCAATCAGGCATTTTAATTTGCTACATTACCATCCATGTCACTCTTCTCCATGAAGACACATTTTAACCCTATGGGTTTTACCCCATCAGGTGGATCCACCAAGGTCCATACCTTGTTAGTCTATATGGATTCCATCTCATATGTCATGACCTCAAGCCACTTCTCTAACTCTGGTCTCTTAAAAACTTCTATGTAGGTTGTTGGATCATCATCAATGACCAACTCATTCCCTTCTTGAGTCATAAGATAACCAAATTGTTCAGGATCAAGGTGTCACATAATATATATGTAAGGTTCCATTGTTACATCAGGAACTTGAGATTCCACAACATTTTTTTACTCTTCATGTTCCTTTTGTACCTCTATAGTTTCAATATTTTCTTGTTAGTTTTGAACCTCTTCGAGTTCTACTTTCCTCCGAAGGATTCCTTTGAATATAAATTTTTTTTCTAGGAATACAACATCCCTGGAAAAGAACACTTTGTTGATCATCATCACATATTAGGGTTTGTCCTTCTTTATTTGCACTTTAACAGTTCTCAACATGCCAAGCAATTCTGACAAACAATTTATCAAACTTTTTTATGTTGTAGTTCATGATGAATTGACTATGTGATTCTAGCAGTGATTGTAGAACCATAATTCTGGCCAACTATTGGCCGAAGGGAAATCCCAGTCTTGCTAAGTTCTCCACATACCCAATCAACTTGAGCAAATGGGGCCCCACTGGATCTCCTTCAACCATATTGCACTTGAAAAACACCTTTGAGACATCTTATCTCTCTTTCCTTTCTTAGTCTTGGTACATATTCTTAAGATGTGTAACCATCTCAAGAACATCCATGTTCCCATATTATCTCTACAACTCATAGTTTATTGAGAATAGAATCGGGCACTTAATATCTACAACATCTTTTGAGTGCTTCTTGTAAGCATCCCTATCAGCCTTAGGTGTGGTGGGAGTGGGTTCATCTAGATCTTGTGTCTCTAGGACATAGAGTTGAATCTCTTGTGTGAGAATGATCCTCAATGTCCTAAACTTGTCATGCAAGTTATTCACATTCAACTTGTCCTTCTCAAGGACCAGTTGCAAAGAAAATGGGATGTTGTTTGCCATTTGTTTCTATAAAAGAAATTTGCAGTTCTCAAAATCCTTTTTGATTTGATTTGATTTGATTTGAAGTAAATTTTTGACAATAGTAATTAGGCCTTTAAATAATTATGCTCACACTATTTTATTCAAATTGATACTTCCCAGTTATGAAATCAAAAGATTATAGCGTACAACCTTCTAGTGATCTGAGATCCAAAAAAAGGTTATTACCCGCCCTATGCCCGTGTCTAAAACCAATTATTAAGGTACACAACATTTGCCAATTGCATCTCATGCAATTTTTGGATAGATTATATGCACAAATGCTTGTCATATTATATTTGTATTCTTCTAGGCAATTAATCTCATTAAAGTCATGTAGTTAAACCTGACTCAAAAGACAACACGATTGTAATTCACCCAAATTGTTAGGCCCACATAACTATCGTCACACTTCCACATAATAGACATTGCACCATGTTTGGCATTCCCACACTTAATGTATCAAGTTTTTCATGTGTGTTGCTTATGGGAAGAATATAACAATTAAAATTTGATGTAATTTTATTCAATGTACATATCAAATCACCAAATACTAACAATATGTATCATATACATACTATATCCACAAACTAAACATGTAATAATAACATATGAGCGATGTTTATGGAGATAGTAATGGAATGCTTTAGAGCCACAAAGAATTTCTATTCTCCAAAGTCAAACATCGCATTTTATAACCTATTAAATAAAAAGCTATGTTATAAATAGACAGGTTCGTTGATTAGACTCTTTGAGTTGATTGCTTCATCCACCTATCAGTTGATTGGCCTTTGTTACTCAGTTGACTAGATCCTAGATAAAGTAGCTATCTGGACTCCTCCAATCAGTTGTTTTGGCCTCCATTGGATTGATTTACTTCTTCAATATGTAGCCTCTTTCGTCCTCTAATCGATCGACTCGCCTAGTGTAGAACATCTTCTACTTCATAAAAATAGAAATCAAAACTATCCTATTGAAGTGTTATGTTGTACAAGTCATACCTTGAGTTACATTTGAGGGGAGCATAGGGAGGACATCATTAACTTACATATGGAGAAAGAGAGAGAGAGAGAGACTCGGTATGCAAATCAAATTTAAAATAGAAAAAAAATAAACCATTCAACCGTGCACATATTCTGGGGGTATTGGCTATAACCACGCTTACATCCACCATCAAAATGAATTTTAGGATGACATGTATGAATTGCATTTTTATCATGTCATATATAAATGATCTAGGGGACATTCTCTAGTGTATGTGGTATTTAATCATATATTGATATTAATCATTTAAATATTCCAACCTCATGTAGTAAATAAATGATAAAATCATAAACTGATCATAACGATTAGATCCCAAAACATAGTAAATTCAAGTGGCTCTAATACCACTATAGGGAAAATGGCATCAGTGATGGCAGAGGAAACAAATTTTTCTTTCCATATTTTCCATATATCAGTGGATCACATCAACAACTATGAACGGGAAGGAAGGTTCTAAGAAATATACCTGGTCTTGGATCAAGTCCAGTGACTATCCTTGTAGCGGTGTACTTCTTTCTCAAGCAGCACCTGGACGGTCGGTGGAGACGACATCCTGGTGTAGCACCACAAACAACAGATGATGACGTCCTCCTAGTATGGTGGCAATGTACTCCACACCTCTATGTAGTCCAAACGGACCACCGAGAACTCATGTATTCTTTTAAAACTGATGGGAAGGAGTTGTTCCTCATGTTTTCAACATGCTAGAATCAACATTCTCCCATTGTCTATCTCTCCCATTTATAGGTAAGATTCCCCTTGCTCTTATGTTACCACAATGTTGAGATCGGAAGCTTGTACTGAGAGCCTTGGCCACCCCCTTTATATAGGAGTGGATAGGTAAGGGTTTCCTGAAACCCAGGGACACTCTAGTCAGTCAAATGTCAGTCAATATTGTTTAAGTTGATAATTAAAACACTTCAGTAATCAATTCTAACCTTATTCATGAGTAAACTCCTATTTTAGGTGCATACTATGTGTGTGACCTTACAGGTTCCAAATTATGTTGGTAGTGAATGTCTATAACTAGATTATGACATCAAAAACAATAAGAGGTATATAGAAAAATATCATTTCTACCCAAGTAATTGGAAAGTTGAAGAATAACTCCAACCTACAATCCATGCTCAGTGTTACCATGATCATATGGTTCCTTTGTCTCTGATATCCAGATTGAACTCAAGGCATGTAATTGTTCTCATTTTAGTATTGAATCCATGTTCCTTGAACTAGAGCTGACTGTCAAAGATGCATGTGAGCTCACATATCACATATTGATTCACATTAGTATGACCATATGTTTCTCAATCTCACTTATCTAGTGGCCAAGATATCAACTCTGAAAGGAGGGACAACTGCCATCTATATCACACTCAATCCCAACGTGTCACAACATACGTGAACATCACCTGTCTGGTGACCCTTATTCAACGTTATCTTGGATGGTGTCAAAGTACAATGAACAACATGTGATGAGTGTAGTGACTTTAGATCTAAGATCCACAATCACCACTATCACTATGAGAAACGATTCTGACTACCATTCAATGGTTTCCATGTATCACCCTCAAGGTGGTTCTTTCTGATACACTATTCTCTAACAAGTACCTATGACAAATGAGATTTTGCTATCAGTCAACAAATATTATTCTTATGTATTATTGTTGCCTATATATTATTTTCACAATAATATCCGACTAGGGACATAATAAAAATGTATATACTCTTATCATACATATGATATCATTGTTTAGGTCCTCAACTTGAATACATATGTCATCAAGTAATATCATTATTTTTGTATCATGTTATACCATCATCTCATAATTGAACAAGCATATAGAGAAAAGATTGTCTTTACTACTAATCAAAACTATTGCATGATGCCTCATTACAATCATCATATGACTGGCTCTCTGGGCATACATAGAAACACTCCTCCCATGTATCCTCCTCCACTCCATGGTGATACCACAACAACTTCACTAACACTATGTATTTCTATATCAACTTCCGCACTCCCATGTCTAACATCAATGTAGAACCTTCTACATATTATATATCATCACCATGACGTACTAAACTAGTTGGATCATATGATCCTTCTATAGATGGAAATACCATAACATGGATATGTGAAACACATTGTGAAATCTATATAGATTTAAAGGAAACTCAATCCTATAAGATACATTCCAAACATGGGAAATGATATGGTAAGTCCCCATGAACCTAGGTGCCAACTTTCCCTTGTTACCCGACCTAAGAACTCATTTACATGATAAGAACTTGAGGTAGACATTGTACCATACCTATATATCCAATGGTTTGTGGTGATAATATGCATAAGATTTTTTATATCGTGTGCTACTTTCAAGTGCGACTAATCACCTTGATCTTTTTTTTGTTGTTAAACTAACTCCAAACATAGTAGTTGATACTCAGCTTCTTCATACTGGCAAGGAGGTGACCTACAAAACCTACACTAAAAAACCTCATATGACACTATATCCAAGCATTTGTGGTAGTTGTAATTGTAGGATACTCAATCATATTATTATGAGCATCCTAACTCCTAAGAAATCGGGTAAGACATGACCTCAACAAGTCTTGTAAAGTTTGTATTGTGTTTTCTAAATATCTATCTATCTATGGATGACATGTTGCTCTAAATTTTGTCTAAGTTCCTAATTTAGTGTGCATGCAATCCCAGAACATACTTTGAAACTATGGTCATGTGCCAAATAATATTATTCTAGGAACTCCAAGCAAGTTCACTACCTCATGAATGTATATTTTTGTGAACTTCTCTTTAGTGTAGGTAGTCTTGATTGGAAAGAGTTGTTCTATCTTTGTAATGTTAACAACCACCACCAAAATGGAATCATGAATTTTAGCTATCTTGGGGAGACCAACAACAATGCCCATGGTCAAATGGTCCAACTTCCATTCTTGGTATGACAGGGGTTGAAATGTTCCAACTAGTCCTTGATAGGGATGATAATGGTAAGTTTTTCCTTCAACCACCCCATAACAAATCCAACCATTGAAAAAGATAAGCATGCAGGTGTCCATCCCACCTACACTGTGGTTTCTTTTTCCAAGTGGATGGGTGACCATGGGAATCCATCCACCCACCCCACTAGATACAAAGCATGATTGACAATGGACTATTCCTCTAATGCACTCACCACCACCCCTCATCGACACCGCAACAACCTCCCACTTGAAGTCATTGCAACCACCGCCCAGTCTATGTTGTCTCCACTAGATGCCACCACAATGGTCGATGTCTGCTACATGTCCACCACCTCCACCACATAGCTACCTCCATGCAGGGGGTCATTGTCACCACATCACTTTTGTTTGTCCTACTACATGCATGCGGCCTCCACCACATAACCACTACCATGCACTCATCCCCGCTTCGAGCTTGTCTAATTCTATCTTTGAAATTCCTTGCCCCCATCATCATCACCACCACTAGCATCTCTTCCCCTTCTAATTGAATGACATATATCCACATGGCTTCCATCACCTGTTCTCTTTTGTTGGATGCCATCTGCATTCTGCTTCACACATCTCATTTACTTCCCTACATAGACTCCATTATGACAAGGATTCTTCAACCATGAGGATCATGAGAAAGTACTTCCATGACGTGTCTGTGTAGTACACCCTCCCATCCACCACAACATCCACATCATCATCCAGGCCAACCAAAGACCGTCCACCTCGGCAGCTAGAAGCCTCACTTTGGGTTGTGAGGAGTCACCACCGAGTTCATCTACTATCGTTTGGTCGAGGTCAATGTTTTCCATGTATAGTCATTTCCTTAGGCCAGATATTGAGGTGAGGGAAACCCCTAGTGGTTGGCCTCTAGTGTAGGACCACTTGTCAATTTTGGTGACATCTCCTTCTTCTGTCATCCTTACGTGCCAGATCCAGTTGTCTAGGCACCCAATGTATAGCATGTGAGACCTTGAATCATACACGAATCTACATTCTTGCATTTACTTAGAATATTACTGCAATTTAATTTTCATGGACCCACATACCACTGAGTCGTATTAAAAACCATCTGAAATTAAAGTTCATGATATAAAATGGATGCACCAGAAAATGGCATGGATCGGTTTGGTTGGGTTCAGGTGGTGTGTGGCTAGTTAATTTTCCATTCCTAGTCCTTGATACTTCAGCTTACCTTGCCCACACATGGGGCACTTGGTCATGAACTCTGTAATGTATTTCTTCAAGCTTCACCACCAACATAGGTCTGTAAGGTTATGCTACATCTTCATGCTACCATGATGCATCACATTCATCAAATTACATGCCTCCTTAAGAACCATATTACTCAAATCTTTAACATCAGGGACTACCATCCTATTATGGTAACATAGCCTCACATTCTTGGAATCATGACACCCATTATCTTTCCTACTACCAAGTTTTGACCTGATATTTTGTATCAAAATATCACTAAGTTGTGCATCCTTCATTTTTTTATCAACATTTGTTTAACTTGTAACTAAGATAATAGTCTCCCAAGCATGTCATCCATCTACATGTGAATTTGTTGAAGTGACACTAACATATCCCTCCTTTCACAAGCCAAAGAGTACAATTGAGATAATCACTTTGAATATGACAGTGGCGTTAGTCTTATTCTCAAAGTATCTTACACTATGTTAGCCATCCTGGGGTGACACTTTATTTTGAATTGATACTCTTTTATCAACTCGAGCCATCTCCTCTCCCTCATATTTAACTTATACTTAAAGAAAGATATTGAAGGTTTTTGGTTTATAAGATACACACTTCTCGCCTTCAAGATAATACCTTTAAATCTTCAATGTGAAAACAAAACTTGCTATCTCCTTACATGTGTCAGATAGTTCTCTACATGCTTCTTTAGATGTCTTGAGGCTAAAGATCTCACATGCTTGTCCTACATCAATACGCATTCAAGACCCTCATTTGACATGTCGTAGAAAATTATATAACACTTCTTGAGTTCTAACAATACAAGATTAGGTGTATACATCACCTTATCCTTAACTAGTTAGACCTTTATTCACATTTCTTAGTCCATAAAAATGGCACATCTTTTTTATTCAATCTCGTCAATGGAAAAGTTATTGGTCTTATGTCCTTGATGAATAACCTATAATCACCAACCAAACCAACAAAACCCAGCCCATCAGTTGGCATCTTGGATAGTTCCCAAATAAACACCGAGTGCGCATTATTGGGATATGCACAGACCCCTCTATTGGATATAATATGACCATAAAAGATATTTCTATCAACCAAAACTTGTACTTGCTGAAGTTCTTATAAAAAACACGTCTCCTAAGAAATTCCAATTTCAAATAGAGATTTTTCTCATTCTTCTCCTAGTGTAAGATGTAAACTAGGATGTCATTTATGAAGACTACAACAAACGAATCTAAATCTTTTTTGAAAACCATGTTCATCGGGTCCATAAAAACCATAGGTGCATTGGTTATTCCAAATGATAGTAGTAAAAAGTAATAAAATCCATATCTAGTCCTAAAGGATGTCTTAGGTATGTCCTCTATACTAATCTCAAATGGAGGAATTCTAATGTAGATCTATCTTTCAGAATATTGTATCTCCTTGAATGTGATACAACAAATCATTGTGTATGCGTAGTCACATGTATTCATCCTTCTCCTTTATGAATAGATCATGTTCTATAAATAAAGAGGTGCTCAACCATATATAACCCTTTCCCATAACACTTGAAGTTGGTTATTCCACTCCTTCATATCTATTAGTACCATATTGTATGATGCTTCTGGTATGGGTTGCATGCCAAGGATAAGATTGATCTCAAAGTCAATCTATTGTGCAAGTAGAACACCAGGTAATTTATCTAGAAATACATATTCAAAGTCACATACCATAGGCTCTCTGTGGACACTCAAACTAACTACCTTAGTATCAACTACTTGTGCCAAGAAAACCTCACATCCTTGTCTCATCAACTCAGACACCGGATGCCATTAAATCCCAATTTGCTCATTTTGTTTGGGGGGGCAAAGCCCATGGGATTGCTTGGGAGAAAATTGATAAACCTTTCCGGGAGGGGGGTTTACAACTCACTGACCCTACTGATATCATGAGGATCAATACTATAAAGTGAACTGATAGGTTTCTACTGACACCTAATACAGTCTGGGCTAAATGGCTGACAAGAAGATATGGGTGAAACCTTCTGATGAATGAACAGAGCAAACCATCCCTTATGTGGAGGAATATGTGCAAGACCTACTCAGAAATCTAGATCATGTACTCTATTAATGGGAATGGTGCCTGGGTGTGTGCCACCCACTCACCACGGATCATTAGAGGTTCTGTGGTTGGGTTTGAATGGAATAAAGTTGTGTGGGTCAAGAACTACTAACCCAAATGGAGTACGCTATTGTATAGAGTTGTTTTAAAACGGTTGCCACACGTGACAGAATGAGCAGTTGGGGCCTGATAGTGGATAATGTTTGTCCCTTGTGCCATAGTGAGGATGAGTAGATACAACACACTTTCCTGAACTGTAGATATGCTGCTAATGTCTAGTATGTTTTCAGTTTGAGAAACGGACAAGGGAGGGTCCTAGACTGGAGACTGGGGAGCATCATCCACCAGTTTCTGAGAAACAAATGGTGCAACAAAGCTGAGTTTGAGTTCAACTGTGATTTCCTGGCTGCTACTTGCTTTTTCGTGTGGCAGGAGAGAAACTATAGAGCACACAATGGGACTGAATGTGTTGTTGCCACCTTGGTGGATGAGATAGCTAAGCATATTATGTGGAAGGTTAGAGCCAACCAAGGTTGGCTGTGTAATCTGAATATACAATGTAGAACCTACTGGGATCTTGGTATATAACCTGGTGGTGTGTTTTATTATGGGGTCTGTTTACAGATGCCCTACAATGTTTTTGTATAGTATAGCTTAGCTATACCCTTTTGGCAATACATTTTACCTATTTCCAAAAAACAAAACTAATCAGTTATTGTTGTAGACACTAAGTTTCATAGGGAGAATGTTTTGGTCTCCTCAAAAAATCTAAGAGACATCTCCCTTCATAAACTCCACATCCTTGGATTTACAATCCAACACCATGCTATACTAATCTAGTGTTTCTTTGCAAGGATCGTATTGAATCCAAGCATATTAAGTTCCATATGATCAACTTGAATGTTGCATTTTGAAAAGAAAAGAACACGATATGTACACACCTATCACACAATTATGGATCTAACTAGAGGGGTATCAATGAAAAGAGATTTGCATTGACAACTAACATGAAAATTTACAACATGCAATCACCTCTCTTGTCATAAATAATGTGCCACACTTATGTCCACCAAAACCAGTGCATACATAGAAGTCGACATGTTAGAATGAAAATTATCCATCTGAATAGTAATGACTAGAGGGTTGACAAATCCCTTAGAAGGGATCATCACATTGAATCGGGTTGTTACTTGTGATCTTCCTTGTCCTTGACTCATCTTGTAAATCCTCATGATCCTACTTATGAAGTTTTTCCACATCCTCTACCAAAATGTTGTTGTGAGCCCTATTGGCTCCGTCCTTGCTAGTGGGATGACTCTTGGTTTAGTTGTTGGTAGAACATCCTCAAATTCTCGGGTTGATGTCAGTAGAAACACTTCTTCTATAGGGAGGTGTGTGGCTGAAATGTCCTTGTCTCTAATGCATAGCCTAAAATATACACTCCATATGGTGGAAGTCCTCAACCTCTACATTTTCTTAGTGACCACAACATCTGATGTTATGCCCTCACCTCTAATGTAGTTGTACTATACTGGTACTTCCAGAACTAAATCCTTGGAAGTTCAAAAAAATGTTGCCTCTTGGATCCTCTAAAAAACTTTCGACACAAATTCCTAACTTCCTTTTGGGATCTTTTTTAAGAATACCAATTGTCAACCTCTAGGTCCTCCTCACTGACTCCATAATTGTAGAAAACTTCTCACGCAACTCCAACATGGATGCCATCTTGTCCAACTCAAAAGTAATACCTTTTGCAAACTTGTTAATGTTTTCCTTCTTCATTGGTGTTATGTACATGAGAAGCATCAACAACTCCTCAAACTATACTTCACACCATTTCATCATTACTATACTCTTCCTCTACTATGTGAACTACACTATCTTCTAGTCCATGTAGGACTGAGGGAAGTATTAGTTCTCAAATTCCATCTTAAACTCCATCCAAGAGATGACCTCACTAAGCCTCTTCTCCTCCTCAATGTCCCACTAGTAGAATGCATTCACTTTGAGTAGGTAAATAGCATGCTAGACCTTGTCTTCGTCCACTATATCGAACAATTGGAAATCCTTCTCTAATTTTATCAACCATAAATCTGTGTTTGTTTGGTATGTGGTACCCGAGTACTCCATGACTCCCACACACTTTAGCCATTCAAACTTCTTATGTTAGCCTATACACTTGATGTTTGACAAAGGTCCCCTAGCGATAGGATCTAGTAACGTTTCATCAAATTGATTAAATAGGGACATCACCTACCTAAACATTGTCTAAAAGGCCAGATGGACATGCATTGTTGGGTCTAGGTTTGCTGTTGTAAAAAATTGGATTTTATTTCTTCTCGAACTATGTACATCTTGACTCATAATATGTTAGCCTTCACTCAAAAATATTCCTAAACATTAATTGGATAACTATGAATCACATTATGTCCAATCAATGAACTATATTTGATTAAATTTCATAATGAGCATAGTTTGGTTAAGTTGAGTGTGTTCTTAAAATTTTGAATATACAATTCAATCATTGAGACCATTTAATATAATTATCTTGATCCCAATATTTTTTATATATGAAGAATAGGAACAATGTGAATAAATATTGAAAAATTCACCTTAATAAGAGTTATGACTCGGTTATGAATTTTAGAATATAGTCAAACAAATATCAATTCCACTTTATTATTCTTTTACTTAAACCATTCATTTATTCATTCCTTGAACTCTCAACCAAGTGGATGTCTTTTATGATGAGGATTTGGATCCATCTCCAATCCAATTCCCAAAAATTCATCTCCTAGCCTAGCACCTACAGGCATGGTGATAACCCATGTTACACCCATCTTGGGTCTTGGCTCACGAAATTGATACACCATTTCACTTCCTTTATTATTCATCTTTCATTATCACTTCTGTTCCTTCATTTTTTTTGCACCTCAACCCCTCCTCTCTTCCTCCCTTCCTCCTCCTTATACATGCTAGTGTCATCACAAAGGGTGTTTCAGGCTTTCTTATACAAACCTCACCAACTACATCAAGGGGCTCCGTCATCTTTGTAGACCTCTACCAGGACTAAATGGCCTTTTTCCGACTGCATAACCCCCGCATTTCTTCTTTTTGCTCTGGGCAAGCTGGCCATTGCCATTGTAGTGGCATGCCTAGGAGCAAGGCCATGTCCAAAAGAAGGACAAGAACTCAACCGCATCCTCTTGATCCTAGGTCCATGTTTCTTTGGCCTACCTTCCTTCTAAGTTCTCTCTCACTTGTGCTTGTGGCTTGGCTTAAAGATGGACCTACCATTCTCCCTCATCCTTTCCCGTCCATGGATAGATAATTTGATCATGTCGATAAGACATAAAATTCATGACCGTTGATTTTTGTGTAATATTGGTGAATCTTCCCCCACTCATCCTATTACCAAGATAATTCTATATCTTGAAATGTTTGTAGAAATATATCCCTTATCCAAATATTGTCAAGTAATATACCATTTTGATTAGGAAAAAATGATGTTTTCAATATAACATACTATTAGAACCTAGATCTACTTGTGCTTCCTTTGATATTCCAAAATGCATGCTAATTAAGTCATTTTCAAGTGGTTTATACTAATTAAATTTCAAAATCAATATTGTACTCTCAAAAGCTCTATGATATCCAAGATCAATGAAATTTGCTACTTGATTTCTCAAGATTCAAATTTTATCTAACTTATGTACCCAAATGTTGTTGTATGTCACATAAATGACTTAATGTGGACTTTTTACTAGAACCATTAATATGATGCTCAAACATGATCTAGTGTGCATACCATACATCTATTTTATCAACAAGGGTATTATTTGATATGTTTTGAGCCAATACAAAAACTTGATCACACTTTTGCGCCTAAATGTGATCTTTTGATATATGTAACTTGAAATATGACTTTATGTGAACTATTGATGCTAAATTCTTAACATTGAGTTGTTTTTTATCTAATAATGTTCAAAAAATTATGTGCCCCAAAAGTAGTAATATTTGATGTCATATTACTTGAAATATCATGTGGGTCATCTCATTCCCTATGTTGGCTATGTGACATAAATTTGATTTGAAACATGACTTAATGCATATGTTGATGTTTTAAAATCTAATATAGTACAAATCTTTCTCCAATGATAAACCATGCCATATTATGACTTAAAATCAATGGCATAATGATAATAAAGCTTGATATCTTTTTTACCCTATTAATGACAATCTTGCATAAAAATAACTAGATATGACTTACTCTGACTACATTGATGCCTAATACATTAATCACCCACTCAAATCTTATGACATCCATATTAAAACCATGAAACTTCAAGTATTTTGATCTTATTAGGGCGTTTCACCTTGATTCAAAATAATTTATTACTTGATATTGTAGCTTCATGATAAAGTTGCATGTACATTATGATGTTAAAATTAATAATTATGAAGATTGGAATTTAGATTAGGTAAAACATCAACCCTTGATAAATATTATTAGGTTGACTAAATATTTTGTGTGAATGAAGTCACCCTTGATTAAATTTTTTCATCACTTTGATAGATTCTTTTCAAATATCTTATCATGTTCTATAATATAGTTATATAATGAAGGTAAGATTTATCTTCCTAGTGGTCAAACTAGTATTATTGAAATTTTCTTGTATTAATAAGCCTAAAAGTTCTTGGCTATATATACTCATTTGAGCTACATGTTCATATGATTAATTCATTTTTTTTCTTATAGTATGTTGAACAAACTTGAAAATGTAACAATATATGTCCACTATACAACCTTCTGCACTTTCCTATATTCTCAAGGTAAGGTAACAATGATGGGTGTACCTACTTTATTTGTAAAGAATGGGAAGACCATGTTGTTAAAATGTTTAGCTCTTGAAGATGTCCTTGAGGTTCCTTGTGGATAGGGTTAACTATTGACAATTAGTCTTGAAGTCCCTTACATTGAAACATGGTACCCACTTAAATTTGTCTTAAATGTCCCTCACGACTTCTTCCTTTGAGAAGATGGACATAGGCCTTATAATAATTGTTGGTATAGTGGAAATGCACCTAAAATACATGTTCACATTGAAATTTCTTTTTTGGCATTATATTGATTTTAAGCCATGCAATATACGATATCTTGATATGTGATTTTATATGTTATATATAGTGTTGTGCTAGTTTTTACCCATTTTATGATTTTTTATAACATGTATACACTATGAAAATATAATTATCATAATTTCTTCCGCTCTTATATGATAATACGGTGTGATTATATCTATTTGCATCATATAATGGCATGCAAATAAACTCCATATGGTTTGATAATAAATAAGGGAGTATGATCTTGATCCTAGGTACTATGTTAGTTCTCTTACACATATACCCTTGTGAAATAGAGTGTCTATTCAGTACTTGAAATAAGAGTGTTGGGTCTTCTGTATATAGGAGCTAGGAAGTTCATGGGCTAATTAGAGAAAAGGAAAAATACAATGGGCCTGAGACAAACACTACTACAGAAGTGCCTTTTAGTGTCGGTTGTTTAACCCCCTTTGGCGTCGGTTTCTGAACGACGCCTATGTGGGCGCCGCTAAAAGGTTGGACACTTCAGCGTCGGTTAAAAAATCGACGCCTATTTAACATAAAGGCGTCGGTTTATTATAAAACACCGACGCCAAAAGGGTTCGCGCCACAGAAAACGGCGTCATCTAGGACGCTTTCTGCGTCGGTTATATACTAAAAAACCAACGCCGAAAAGTGTCCTAGATGACTCCCATTTCCTGTAGCGCGAACACTTTTGGCGTCGGTGTTCAACAAAAAACCGACGCTGTAAGTCTGTGCTGACGGTTATCTTTAAATAACCGACGCCTATATATATTTTTTTTTATAAATCTATTTGCAGGCCTGCTGTGGCTGGTCAGTAGGATGAGAACCTGCAGTTCAGTTTTCTGAACTGCAGGTTTATGACATCCATTGATATCAGCCTACAAACAGGCCACAAACCTGCAAAATTAACATAAAAAGATTCACACAAGTAGATACATTCAGACATCAATTCAATTGTCACGTTCACACATATAGAATCATTCAAATACATGTTTTAACATTCAGAAACATTCATTTACAAAGTATCATTCATCATCACTATCAACATCCCAATTATATCTTACAGTTGCCACTGTTTGTACAACTATTGCCCATTCTTCTCTTACTTCATCTAATGCTTCCCTCGTATATGGAGCATGTACATTTTTTAAGTGTTTGCCTATAGTGTGGTCAGTTTTAAACACCTGCAAAGAGAATGATGTATATAAGTAATAATATAAAAATAAGATTGATATATTTTATACTAACTAATGAGACTATATATAATACCTCATGTATGGTATCGATGTCTTTCTTCGCCTGTGTATGGTATAGAACTCTCCTCCAGTATCTCCCTCACAGACTCCTGTGCGGAGAGAGACATTCCAACTCGAGATATCATCTTCCGTTGCCTCCTCCGCAGCAATATCCTTATCTCTGAACATTTCTCGTAGGATTCTGAACCCCTCCTTCCCTCTACTACATCGAAGCCATGCCACAGTTGAACCCTTTCACCGAGCCCTACCCGGCCAAACAGACGTCGCCTGAAGTACCACCGTCGTCGTCGTCTCCACCTCCATCGCAACTTGTTGTGCTAGTCCTGGCAGTTTATCACCCCACATGCTTTCCTCACCAGTTCCTGCCGCTAGACGACCACACAATGGAATCCAAGAGGATATGCAGGCGTTCTCCACAGACTATAGGATGAGTATACTCAGCTTATAGTCTTTGGCGAACTCCTGCATATCCTCTTGGATCCATTGTGTGGTCGTCTAGCGGCAGGAACTGGGGAGGAAGGCATGTGGGGTGATAAACTGCCAGGACTAGCACAGCAAGTTGCGATGGAGGTGGAGACGACGACGACAGTGGTGCTTCAGGCGACGCCTACTTGGCCGGGTAGGGCTCGGCGAAAGGGTTCAACTGCAGCATGGCTTCGATGCAGTAGAGGGAAGGAAGGGGTTCAGAATCCTACGAGAAACGTTTAGAGATGAGGATATTACTGCGGAGGAGGAGGAAATGGTAGACGATATCTTGAGTTGGAATGTCCCTCTCCGCACATCAAGTTGCTACAGTGCTTCAGTGGGTACATGTGCATCATCAACCTAAAATTTGACAAAAATAAACACACTAAATTAGCATTTGTATTAAAAAAGCAAACATTACTCTAAACGTTTGTATTTTACCATTTTTGCAGCCGCCTCCGCGCATCTGAAAATGTCATTAAAAAGGCAAACATTTAGCATTTGTATTAACTAGAAAAAGGAAAACATTTAGCATTTGTATAAACTAGAAAAAGGAAAACATTTACCATTTGTATAAACATACATGTCTCTAAAATTGTGATCTTTTATCAATTAACAATCCTTCATTGTGATCTCCGCGCACATATAAGTCATCATTAGCTTCAATATTTTGTGGAGTTGGCAACCCAACTGAGAATGGACTGGAGTCATCATACTTATCATAGTACTCTTCTTCATATATAGGATCTTCAATGAACTGTCTTTTACCATGAAGAACAACCGACCATTTATCATTTGCAGGATCATCGATATAGAATATTTGTTTTGCTTGTGATGCCAATATGAATGGTTCAGCCTTCTCTCCAATCATTTCAAAGTTCACCAAAGTGAAACCCAATTCATCCACTATAACTCCTTTGGTGTTATCAACCCAATTACATTTAAAGAGCGGAATATTGAAATCTATGTAGTCAAACTCCCAAATGTCTTCAATGACACCGTAATATGACATTTTAGCTTCACGTGGACTCTTATCCTTTGCACTTGCAAAGTACATAGTTGACGCTTGAAGAGTGACCCCACTATTTTGGACGACACTCTTATCATCTTGGCATCACACCTTTAGCCCAAAGTTTCTTTAAGTCATCAATCAAAGGTTCAAGATAAACATCGATATCATTTCCGGGTTGTTTAGGGCCTGATATCAACAATGACAACATAACGTACTTATTTTTCATACACAGCCAGGGAGGAAGATTGTATATAACAAGCATGACTGGCCAAGTGCTATGTTGGCTGCTCAATGTCCCGTACGGATTCATCCCGTCTGTACAAAGCCCAAGTCTTAGATTCCTGACTTCTTCACCAAATTCAGGGAACAATACATCAATCTTCTTCCACTGTGGGGAATCAGACGCATGTCGTAGGATCCCATCATTATTTTTCTTAACATCTGCATGCCACCTCAAATTCTTCGCATCTTTCGGATTTGCAAACAAGCGTTGAAACCGTGATGTTATAGGTAGATACCACAACACCTTGGCAGGAGAACCAGTTTTGGACTCCCCCGAAGTCGTCAATTTATATCGTGACGCACCACATTTTGGACAATCTTTCAAATCTACATAGTCCTTTTGAAATAATACACAATCATTCGGGCATGCGTGTATCTTTTTGGCCTCCATTCCCATTGGGCACAACATTTTCTTTATCTGGTATGTTGAGATTGGCAGCTCGTTTCTTTCAGGAAGAATTTCTTTCAACAAAGTCAACAATTCAGTGAAGCTTTTGTCGCTCCATCTATTGTTAGCTTTCAACTTATACAATCTCAGCACAGCGCTAAGCTTCGTAAACTTAGCACAGCCTATGTATAACGGTATCTCAACATCATGCACAATGTTTGTAAAGATAGGAGGTGGATCGGTGTGCTCTACCCTACAACTATCCAGCATCGCATCAACAATGTCTGCTGGAACTGGTTCGTTCACATTTACGTCATCGGAGACAATTTCTTCTTCCACCCAAGCACTGCTATTGACATCTACTGGATTCGATTTTGAAATCTCTCCATGCCAGTGCCATTCTGTATAGCCTTGTACAATCCCGTTGCACATGACATGACTTTTGATTTCCTCACCAGTGTTGAGTTTCAAGTTGTTACCGCAATGCCTACATGGACAGTAGAACCTACCTGTAGGTTTTTTCCTATGTTCCTCGGCAAATCTAATAAACTGATCAAGACCAGATATAAACTCTGGGGTGCAACGATTACGAATGGACATCCATGATCTATCCATTCTATGATCAGAGAAAGCAAGTATATATTAGGAAAGCAAGTATATATTAGGAAACAAGTATATAAGCAAGTATGGCGTATTACAGTTCATCATTAAGAAAGATATAAGCAAGTATGTCGTATTAAAATAGACTAAACAATAAAAGAATTTTTTTTTGAGGCAAGACAATATGAGAAAATAGTAGTGTAATCATGTAAATGGGAACATTCATGGGAACACACACTTCAGTTATAAGCATTCATGTAGCAACTTACAGTTCCATTCATGGGAACACACACTTTAGTTATAACAATAACTAAACAAAGGGGTTGGTGTACCCCTAAACATGCGCATAATTAAAAAAACTATTACTACAAACAAGTCTAGATAGATAGACAACTAAATACTACACCAACATGGTCCCGCATGCATCAGTAACTTCTTTTTGATGATGAAGCTGTGTCACGAAGCTCCTCACTGTATTTAGACGAATCTGAACTGATAGGGGCCTCAGATTCAGATTTGTCTGAGCTGATATGCGACGCCGTGCGCTCATACCGCAGAAGATGATCAGGGGTCTCGCAGTTGTTGTTGGTTATCCAAACTTTGATGGAATTATCGCCAACTGGACGGAGAAAAAGCCTATTCCAACGGACCACATGCAGCTCTCCAATCCAATCACGCCAACCGGATTTTGATACAAGATTTCCCGCCAAATCATACTCAACCTCGATTACATGTGAATAATTTCCAAAAGTTAGGGTCACTTTACCAGGCATGTAGTGTCTTCCTTTTAGAAAACGCCAATGTTTGGGTATGACCAATTGGTTTAAGGAACGATCATCTAGGATGATGTCCAATTGTTCTTCAATAGGGAACGTTAACATTGACATAGAGGCCCAATTCATAGTCATTGTTATGGGAAGACAGAGACTGCACAATATTAGTATTAACAAAGTGTAAGTACATATAACGATGTTATATATTTTCAGAAAAAGTTGTATAACATCAGTTAACCTTTTAAACAAGTATATATTAGGAAACAAGTATATATTAGTCAATCTTGGACGGGTTTCTAGGCCAACAAACACATTTGATGTCAATCTTATATATAATAAATGTGTACCACCTATCCCATCCTTGAACACCTAATCTCACTTAGGATGTAAGTGTATAATGTGTATTTGGTTTTCAAGAAAATTTCGGCAGCATTTCCCCGTTGTTCTCTAAGTACATATGTACTTAGAGAACAAACGGGGAAATGCTGCCGAAATTTTCTCGAAAACCCAATACACATTATACACTTACATCCTAAGTGAGATTAGGTGTTCAAGAACAGTCCCAAACTGGGGACTATCCAAGATTTACTCCTACTGAGTAAATCTTGGACGGGTTTCTAGGCCAACAAATACATGTGTTGTCATTCTTATATAAACCCTATAATTCATGAAATCATTCTAATTCAATTTAATATGTTGGGATCACATAATTATATAATGACATCAGAATATATAGAAGAATCATAATTAACATGATTAACAACATGCTCATCAAACTAGGGTTTTCTTGAATATCATCTAATAAATCAAGAATTTCATAGTTTCAAACATGCAATAATTCACAATGCAATGTTATAAACTATAGGCAACATGGATAGATGAAATAAATAAACATCCAGCATCTATCACTTATTCAATCTTCAAGAAACCTTGACAAACATCCAACATCTATCACTTATATAATTTGCATGTATATACACCCTAAAGTGCCACAAATCATATAATAAAACTATCATGTTATGATATTAGGACCACTTAAAGCAGATTAGGCACATTAAGCAAGCAGAGTAGGGAGCCAATTTCGTGCAAACAGATTAGGCAACAGATTAGGTCAGCACATAAAGAACCAATTTCGCGCCTGGGTAGGTCTGCAGGTACCTGGGCAAGAAGAGTAGGGTGAGGTCGAGCTGGTTGAGTACGTGGGTGGCGGCCGACGAGCTCCAGAACCAGCGGCAGTGACTCCGACGAGCAGGAGCGTCAGCCGCAGCAGGCAGGCAGGCGGCCAGGCGGCGGCAGGCAGGCAGCGGCCAGGCGGAGGAGAAGGAGAAGGGGGTACGGCGGCGCCGGTTCTCATGCGTGGCAGGCAGGTGGGCACCAGGCGTTGCGGCGGCGCCGGTTGTCAGGCGTGGCGGCGGCGCAGGCGGTTGGAGCAGGGGCGCCGGTTGTCAGGCGTGGCGGCGGCGCAGGGGTGCCAGAGAAGAAACGCGTCGGAGAGGGGCGCCGGAGAGGGGACGCCGGAGATGGGGCACCGGAGAGAAGCGCCGGAGAAAAACTAGTACCAGCAGCAGAGAAATCGCCGGAGAAATCGCCGCAATAGGGAAATAGGGTAGCAATGAGGGGAAGAGTCGGGCGATCGAAGGTTATGAAGTTCCCCAATAGCGTCGGTTGTTTACAACAACCGACGCCTAAACATATTTACCGTCGGTCGTTCGCAACATCCGACGTCCATTTGGATGATATTTTCGTGAAAATGTTTGGCGGGAACCACATTCAGCGTCGGTTATTAAAGGACGACCGACGCGGAAAAGGACACTTTTCGCGCAAATTTCCATCGCACATAAGCGTCGGTGTTTTAACTACAGACTCGACGCCGAAAGTGACATTATTTTTTTCGCTCGAAAATTGGATGAAATAATGCATCGGTTTTGTATAAACAACCGACGCTGTATACAAAGCGGTTCCGTGTTTGGCTGGTCTTTGAATATAGACGTCGGTTCTTCTAAATAACCGACGCCTTTAATATAAGGCGTCGGTGTTCCTTAAAAACCGACGCCCAGAAAAGCGACACTGAATGCTATTTCTGTAGTAGTGAAACTAATCAAATATACTAACACTCCCTCTCAAGTTGGAGAGTAAACATTGTGAAGTCCAAAATGGATGCCCATATACTTGAAAAAAGAAGGAGGAAGAGGTTTGGTAAGGATGTCCGCAACATGATCACCTATCCTAATGTGAGGAGTGATGATTTTCTTGGCTTTGACCAGGTCTTGCACAAAAAGGCAGTCAACTTCAATGTGTTTTGTGTGCTCATGGAAGACTAGATTATTAGCTATGTCTATAGCCACCTGGTTGTTAGAATATAGAGAAGCTAGAGTTTGAAAAAGAATTTCAAATTCAGTCAAGTTGGACTGAACCCACTGTATATCACAACATGCATCAGCCATGACCTGATATTCTACCTCAGTGTTGGAGCAAGCTACATAACCTATTTTTTACTCCTCTAGGAAACTAGGTGAATACCAATCATGACGCAATAGCCAGAAGTGGACCGTCAGTATTTAGAATTACCAGTCCAATTTGCATATGCATATCCAGACATGGTGATCACCTTGGAGTTCAGACGTTTATAGAGCAATACTCATCCTGGAGCACTCTTTGGATAGTGAAGAATGCTTTGAACGTTGGACCAGTGGACCTGAAGTGATTCACTCATGTTTTGGATGACTGACATGTCATAATAACCTAAAAGGAATTAATTAATAATAACATACATATAGGCAAGCTTCCAATTCATTTGTTTCACTTAGTTATGAGATAATGAGGATAGAGAGTGAATGTCTAGAGAATTATATTACTAAATGACGTATGTTGTCAAGTTCCTATTCTTATGATGAGATTATACGGATGTTAAGAGTACATATACATATTCTCATTATGTCCATGATCAGTGGTTATTGTGGAAGGTTGATAGACAATAATAACACATAAGATCAAAGTGTGAGTTGGTTGATGACTAAATCTCATTAGTCATGATATGGAAATATAAATTCAAGCACACAGATACATGTTAGAGAACAGTCTGTCAGATAGACCCACCTATAGAGTGACACATGGTTTTGTGGTCACAGTCATCTCTCATAGTGTAGGTGGTGATTGTGATTCTTAGACCTGAAATCACTACACTTGTCACATTTCATTGGGTATGCTTTGACATCATCAAATGCAATCCTAAAATATGGGTTGTTATAACGGTGATGATTGGGTGTTTTTGACACATGGGTATAGACTATGAGTGATAGATATGGGATTTGTCCCTCCTATAGGAGTATGATATCCTGACCACTTAATTAGCGAGGTTGAGAAATGCATATGCATGCATATGTGAATAAATATATGATATTGTGGTCACATTATCTCAGACATTCTGCTCTTGGTTCAAGAAACATGGATTGAATGTTTATAGGATGACAAACCATGCCTTGAGTTCATCCTGGATATTAGAGATAAAGGAATTATACAATCACTGCAACACCTTACACAAATTGTAGGTTGAAGTTATTCTTCAACTTTCCATTTCACTTGGGTAGCACTGACGTGCGACTAGGAACCACTCTTTTCTTGTGATGTCATAATCTAGTTATGTACATTCACTGCCAACGTGATATGGGACCTATAGTTTCACATACATAGGAACTCATCTAGAAGAGGAGTTTGATCTTGAATGACAGTTGGATTGACTACTAAAGTGTTTAGGTATTCAATTCACACAATTCATTGCTTGAATGAATGACTAGGTCTTCCAAATGACCATCTCACTGAGTGAGATGGCCGTTTGGGCAGCCAGACAAACGTCCTATGTAGGTGGGATGGTCGTTTGGTGGTCAGATTGATCGGAGATAAATTTAGCTAAGTCTTGCCCTTGAACTGACCTGTTCAATATGATTAACTCGACCGACTCATCTCAACTCACCAGTCGACCGTCTGGGTGAGTGAGACAGGCATCTCTCTGGTGTGAGATGGCTCGTTTCAATTGCACATACTTGGGGTGCAAGTAAATTAATGTGTGACATTAATTAGGAAATGATTTGCCAATTCATATCTGACTGGGAAAGTGCAAAACGACGATATTAGTTAATGAGATGACTATCTCATGTCCCAGATGACCGTTTCACGTGCAAGATGACTATCTCGACTTACGAGATGACCATTTTGGGTGACACAAGTTGTGAAACTTCCAGAAATATTGTGAAAATTGAAGATCTTCTGGTTCTTTTCACTCCCACTTTAGTCCCACATTGGCTGGGGACCAGAAACCTTGACCCTAACCCCTCCTATATATAGAGGGGCATTGGGGGCTTTCTAGAAGTACAACAACACAACACAGACACCTAACAATAATTTCCTCTGACAACTATTGTCCTCTTTGGTTATGGTAACCAAGAGAGCCCATGCAAGTCCTACCTAAAAAGGAGGGATAGCCAACATGTGATGGAGTGAAATTTTGGAATCCTAAATGTCTAATGACATAAGTGAAATCATATGGTTGAGTTATTTTGAGAGTTCCAAGGTTTTGAGAAAGTAGGTGTGTTGATATCATGAGTAAGATATCTCTTTTTATGCCTTTTTGAGGAATTTAATTGAATGGTCTAATAATTGATTTTTGGCACCAAATTCGTGTACGAGGTACCTATTGCAGTGAGGAAGCTATGGTAAGCATTTGGTGGCAATTGGATGTTCTTAGATGAAGTTATTTAGATTTGAATATCATGAAATAATGCATATCATTGATGGTTGATAGACCTAAGTTTGCTAGCTTGAGCCTAAGTCAGGTTGTGTCACGCCCTTGGTTTGGACGGGTCTGCATGGCCTAAATCTGACCTTGGATCTCAGATCCAGTGGTTCTGGCTTTTCCCAAGGGGGAGGCCATGGATCAGTATTGTCAAGGGATCATCCCAGACCCTCGGATACGCGATCGACAAATAATAGGTCATTCCCTACATTGCGGTTAGAATAAGGTAGTGGAGCAATTGGTGCCCCAACTCCCCCATCATCCCATGTTGTGTTCGTAGCCCAATGAAGGGCTTGAAGTGGATGGTTTTTCTTGCCTTGACCAGACCTATACCCCGACCCCTCTTTCGGGGCGTTTGATGAAGAGAGCAGGGAGAACAAGCTCTCCCATTCCCTGCCTTCTCCATGGCATGGAGCAGGTGGTGGATGGGATGAGGATACAGAAGTAGAGGGTAGATCGGAGGAAGATGAAGAAGGAAAAATGAAGCTCGTGGTCAGTGGAGTTGAATGCAAGCAATTTTGTGCCCAGCGATGGTCGTTTCCATAGTCGAGCAACCCAAGCCGTCCGGAGCTTGAAGATGAAGCTCAGAGGCTTGTGTGTAGTTCTTCTCCCTAGCGATGAGGGATGTGTATGATTTTGTGGAGGCTTTTTTAAGCTTTCCAAAGCTTCAGAGTGGTGCAAGGATGAGCTGAGACCGGATGCCTCTTCTTCTTCACCGCAGTAGATGCAAGCAACGGCGACCTGGTGGAGAGTGAACTCCACAGTCGCATCCTAAAAGGCTAGTAGCCATGAAGGTGAGTTGCAGGTCGTCGAACCTTTTGAGGGCCTAAGTAGCTGATGAGGATCACTTGCACCCAACAGATTGCGCACCGGAGGAAGCCCAGGCGGCGGTGCCTGTGCACGCTGAGAACAGAGAAAGAGCGCCTGAATGAAGAAGAAGCCAGCGGCTCAACTTGGATCACAGACAATTAGCAGCGAACCGGGCGGCTAATCGTTAAACCAGCCGGCCCAACACAAGCCAGTAGGAGGAGGAGCACATCCCACATGAGCCATGTGGCGGCTGCTGAATGGCCAGAAAAAGGTAATTTACCTCAAATCATCCAGTTATTAGATAAATCATAAAAAATAGCTCGATCATCAGAAAAATAAGTATAATATACCAAACTTCTTAGAAAAATGAGTAGAACACAATTAAAGCAAAATATCAGGCTTTTGATGCACGAATAGCAGTGATATCTTATTAGTTGTGAAATGCTTAATTGATGGATAATAAATATCAAATGTTGGCCTAAAATTATGAGAATATGTCAGTAAATCAGTATTCATGCTTATAATCCAGTGGATGTCAGTAATTATGATGATGATGCACGAAATCATGTAATTTACTACATATGGATAATTAGGGCTTTTAACCCTAAATAAAATGCAATAAATGCACACATGCTTAATAAATTATGAAATTCACAGAGTAAGCTCATATCAGTATATGAAACCTCAGTTTTAATTATGAAATCATAACGATTAATATAATCCATGTTATATGAAGATGAATCTGAATACATGTTATGAAATCCTAATATAGGTTAATGATGTAACCTAGGGTTAATATGTGCACAAAAAGGATATGGAACATAATGTTCATATAATGAACCATAATCTAGAATATAACATTAGTAAGATAATTCTAAGTCAAGAATATAAGTAATGATGCACACATCCTCATGAACTAAGCTAAACCCTAATGAACACGACTAAGGTTAAGATGAGATGTAAGATGATGAGAACCTGATGATAGTATGTGATCTTGTTTTGATTAAGTTTAACAAAGATTTAGATGACATCAAGAATATGTGATGATTAGGTTTCTCTTGATCAAGGTACGCCATTACCTCTTACTTGGCTTATTATACAATATGCTTGTGTTATATGTGTAGTAAAATACTTGGCATATGATATTGGATGAAATGATTGTTCTTGTATGATATGTTGTATGATTTTCTATACTTATTGCTATGAACACATGAAACATAATATATATGTTCCATTATATCTAAGCACTTCAACTCTTTGGTAGTAAAGTGTTGGAAAATAAGTACTTCAACTCTATGGTAGTAAAGTACTTGGAAGTGATCCAACTCTTTGGTAGTAGATCACATTGTGAAATGATCCAACTCTTTGGTAGTAGATCATAAAGGCCTTAATTCATTCAACTCTCAGGTAGTAAATGCATGGATGATATAATGTAAAATATGCTTAAAATATGTGTTCTCTTTTGTTGATGGACATCTTTATGCAAGTATATGATTTTCTTATATTTCTTTAGTTACTGCCAAGTATTAGTTTTATCTTATTGCCAAGATATGATGAGAGGTAAATAAAAGACACGTAGGCGTACTCAATACAATATTCTTGAATATTGTGTTGACGTGTACCGCATGTAATCTTTTGTTTAGGTTGCGGCTTGTGATCTTGAAGAGCATGATAGTTGTGAGTTGTGTGGCGAGCTGATTACAGGTGGACCTGTTGTCTTAAGATCCTATTGTTTTAGAATGTAGTACATGTATATGTATAAGTTGTTGTTCAATGTGTAATATCAAATGTTGTAACAATTCATGTTGTAATTATATGTTGAATGGTGAACATGTGTGTATGGTTTTATTATTGTTCATGTACATGTGCTACTGATTGTTTCCTTCTGACTCCCTTGATTTTCTTCTTCTTAGACTAGTGTGTGGTGTTTAAATTGGAATGCTCACTAAGGTGAGGTTTCAATTTGGACGTCACACATCAGATTAAGTTTTAGAAAATCCGGGGACGTCACAGGTGGTATCAGAGCATGAAGAATAGCAAAGCCTGACATTTGCTCATTATGCAATGCAAAACTAAAGAACCTTGAACTTAATAATCTTTAGGGTTAGATTAGTCATCTTTTAGGGACTAGATCTAACCTAACCTCTAGGTTAGCACCAAGATGTCTGAGAACTAGGTCTAGACTGGTGCTTGTTGAATAGCAAGTCCTTAGATGTCATTGTTTCCTTGTAGTGTAGCGGTATGGGACGTTGCACTATTTGGAAATGACGTGCATCAAGGGAAAAGAAACCCTAGACATGTTGTGCACGTTGTCTAGAGTAGATACACTAGTCTACCCCTTTTTCTCACCCTTTTCACTAGTTTTTATGACACTGCACTCTCTACTATGTGTGGGACACTCATTTTTAGGATTTGGTTTTTTATTCCAATCGGATCGAACCGTGATAGTTTTCTCTGACTTTTTTTATCGAAGAAAAACTATATAATATTTTATTATGTATATGTAAATACAAAAATGTGTCCCTACACATGTATGAGTAGGAGTTGGTCATGCAACCTAAGTGAAAGTGAATGACATCAGTCTAGAAGAGAGTGTAGTTCTAGATTAGATGTCTAGAGCCTTTTTGATATATATGATAGATGGAATAGATGATATAAGTATGATGATATGATCTAAGTCTTATATAGATGATATAAGATGGTTATGATGATCTATGTTTGTCTTTGAGGACATAAGTTTATATTTGAGGTTTTGAGATAAGTTTTAATGATGCAAGTAACTAGGCTTTTATGAGATAAGATGTCTTAAGTTAAGACATGGTTGTGAGTCAGCATGAGCCTCAAGCTCTTTTACAAAGAAGGACCTCTAGTGTTAGGACCAGTTTTGGGGTTAGCTCAAGAGAGAGCGAGACCCACAGGGAGAAAGTCATAGAACCTAGACTCCATGATATGAGAAATATGAGATATGTGATATGATATGTCCTAAACTAGAATACTCCTGAGTGATTGAGTTGAGTTGCTTTATGCATGATTCCTATAGTTATCTTGAACCCTAGATGTCCTTGGGAGGACCAAACCCTAGAGACAGAGAGAGGCTGGTTATATATGTGCATGTGAATATGAATATGAGATTCTACCATCTGGGTGAGGGAGAGAGCCCAAGACCCTAGAGGAGGTAGCTATGTTAGTTTCTGTGAAGCGTCATGCTCGAGTTGGTGGTTTCCCGCATAGGAATCTAGTGGTTGCATGTATAACAGAGTTTTGGGTAAGCATGTTTCATGGGTAGAAGACCTATGAATAGTATGTTGTAGCATGCTTTGGTTTGTGCTTATGTCGCTTGAGCTTGTAAGGCTATCACTAGTGCCAATGAGGTATACCTGAGAACCCTAGACCGAGAGGGAAGATAAAGTATATGCAGATGAGGTACTCATAGAGTTGAGTGAGCTCAGAGAGACTGAGCATGGGACTATCCTCATGATATGGGTTAGGAGAACCTCAATTGGACTAGATAACGTTTTGATATTTGTTTAACAAGTCACTGACATAAGTTTATTTAGCACTCCCATGATATAATGCATGTAAGGATGTGATCTAATCTCAAGATGTGCTATATAGACATGATATGATGGAAACTGAGAAATGATTTAATAGATATCAAAGTATAAATGGTTAACCATATACATGAATAATGATGATAATATGAAAGTGTTGGTTAATCTTGTGATGAAATCACTAGTAAATGTTGTAATTTGTTATGAGCAATGAAATAAGACATGTTACATGAGGTGTTAATCTTAGTGCTTAATAAAGATGAAAAATATAGTTTGAGGATTAGCACAAAATAAAGATTATGACACCTTAATGTGATCTACATGGATAAAGTGTGTTGGTTATAGTTAACGCCCTCCTAAAAGGCATATGTTAATGTTGAACATGTTCTAACAATTATATCAATTAAATGTTGATGACACCTTGATATAATGGGTTAACTTTAACTAACTCCTTTGAAACATGGTAATATGATGTGGCAACACTAATGCATGGCTAAAGATAAGGATGCAACCCTAGCATACGAGATATGTAATGACATAACCTACGTTCCTAAACCCGGAGTTTAACCCTAAATGGAGTGTTTGTGCACCCAAGATGGTTGTAAACCTCCTAATAGTGCTTTGGATACATGGTTCTAGGTAACCTATGCGGATATGTTACACATAGAATAGTGCCTACATGTGGATGAAGACATGGTAGTTTTCCTTGGAATACGAGTATGGTTGACTTTTGAGGACGAAAGTTCTTTTAAGATGTATATAATGTGACAAAGTGGGTTTTCTGGCTTAATTTCGAGGAAGAAATATCTTTTAAGGTGTGTAGGATGTGATGGAGTGAAATTTTGGAATTCTAAATGTCTAGTGACATAAGTGAAATCATATGGTTGACTTATTTTGAGAGTTCCAAGGTTTTGACAAAGTAGGTGTGTTGATATCATGAGTAAGATATCTCTTTTTATGCCTTTTTGAGGAATTTAATTGAATGGTCTAACAATTGATTTTTGGCACCAAATTAGTGTACGAGGTACCTTTTGTAGTGAGGAAGCTGTGGTTAAAATTTGGTGGCAATTGGATGTTCTTAGATGAAGTTATTTAGGTTTGAATATCATGAAATAATGCATATCATTGATGGTTGATAGACCTAAGTTTGCTAGCTTGAACCTAAGTCAGGTTGTGTCACACCTTTGGTTTGGATGGGTCTGCATGGCCTAAATATGACCTTGGATCTCAAATCCAGTGGTTCTGGCTTTTCCCAAGGGGGAGGCCACTGATCAGTGTTGGCAAGGGATCATCCCAGACCCTCGGATACACGATCGACGAATAATAGGTCATCCCCTACATTGCAGTTAGAACAAGGTAGTGGATCAATTGGTGCCGCAACTCCCCCATCATCCCATGTTGTGGTCGTGGCCCGGTGAAGGGCTTAAAGTGGATGGTTTTTCTCGCCTTGACCAAACCTATACCCCGACCCCTCTTTTGGGGTGTTTGATGAAGAGAGCAGGGAGAACGAGCTCTCCCATTCCCTGCCTTCTCCACCGCACAGAGAAGGTGGTGGATGGGATGAGGATATAGAGGCAAAGGGTAGATCAGAGGAAGATGAAGAAGAAAAAATGAAGCTCGTGGTCAGTGGAGTCGAATACAAGCAATTTTGTGCCCAACGATGGTCGTTTCCATGGTCGAGCAACCCAAGCTGTCTGGAGCTTGAAGATGAAGCTGGGAGGCTTGTGCGTAGTTCTTCTCCCTGGCAATGAGGGATGTGTATGAGTTCGTGGAGGCTTTGCGAAGCTTTCCAAAGCTTTAGAGTGGTGCAAGGATGAGCTGAGACCGGATGCCTCTTCTGCTCCTCCGCAGTAGATGCAAGCGGCGGCGACCTGGTGGAGAGTGAACTCCACAACCGCGTCCTACAAGGCTAGCAGTCATGAAGGTGAGCTGCAGGTCATCGAACCTTTTGAGGGCCTTAGTAGCTGATGAGGATCACCAGCTCCCAACAGATTGCTCATCGGAGGAGAGCCCAGGCGGCGGTGCCTGTGCACTCTGAGAATAGAAAAAGAGTGTGTGAATGAAGAAGAAGCCAGCGGCTCAACCTGGCTCAGAGACAATTAGCAGCAAATCGGGAGGCTAATCGTTAAACCAGTTGGCCCAGCACAAGCCAGGAGGAGGAGGAGCGCATACAACATGAGCCACGTGACGGCTGCTGAATGGCCAGAAAAAGGTAATTTACCTCAAATCATCCAGTTCTTAGATAAATCATAGAAAATAGATCCAGCATCAGAAAAATAAGTATAATATACCAAACTTCTCAGAAAAATGGGTAGAACACAATTAAAGCAAAATATTAGGCTTTTGATGCACGAATATCAGTGATATCTTATTAGTTGTGAAATTCTTAATTGATGGATAATAAATATCAAATGTTGGCCTAAAATTATGAGAATATGTCAGTAAATCAATATTCATGATTATAATCCAGTGGATGTCAGTAATTATGATGATGATGCACGAAATCATGTAATTTTCTCCATATGGATAATTAGGGCTTTTAACCCTAAATAAAATGCAATAAATGCACACATGCTAAATAAATGATGAAATTCACAGAGTAAGCTCATATCAGTATATGAAACCTCAATTTTAATTATGAGATCATAACGATGAACATAATCCATGTTATATGAAGATGAATCTTAATACATGTTATGAAATCCTAATCTAGGTTAATGATGTAACCTAGGGTTAATATGTGCACAAAAAGGATATGGAACATAATGTTCAGATAATGAACCATAATCTGGAATATAACATTAGTAAGATAATTCTAAGTCAAGAATATAAGTAATGATGCACACATCCTAATGAACTAAGCTAAACCCTAATAAATACGACTAAGGTTAAGATGAGATGTAAGATGATGAGAACCTGATGATAGTATGTGATCTTGTCTTGACCAGGTTTAACAAATATTTAGATGACATCAAGAATATGTGATTATTAGGTTTCTCTTGTTCAGGTTTAACAAAGATTTAGATGACATCAAGAATATGTGATGATTAGGTTTCTCTTGATCAAGGTACGCCATTACCTCTTACTTGGCTTATTATACAATATGCTTGTGTTATATGTGTAGTAAAATACTTGGCATATGATATTGGATGAAATGATTGTTCTTGTATGATATGTTGTATGATTTTCTATACTTATTGCTATGAACACATGAAACATAATATATTTGTTCCATTATATCTAAGCACTTCAACTCTTTGGTAGTAAAGTGCTGGAAAACAAGTACTTCAACTCTTTTGTAGTAAAGTACTTGGAAGTGATCCAACTCTTTGGTACTAGATCACATTGTGAAATGATCCAACTCTTTGGTAGTAGATCATAAAGGCCTTAATGCATTCAACTCTCAGGTAGTAAATGCATGGATGATATAATGGAAAATATGCTTAAAATATGTGTTCTCTTTTGTTGATGGACATCTTTGTCCAAGTATATGATTTTCTTATATTTCTTCTATTACTGCCAAGTGTTAGTTTTATCTTATTGCCAAGATATGATGAGAGGTAAATAAAAGACACGTAGGCGTACTCAGTACAATATTCTTGAATATTGTGCTGACGTGTACCGCATGAAATCTTTTGTTTAGGTTTTGGCTTGTGATCTTGAAGGGCATGATAGTTGTGAGTTGTGTGGCGAGCTGATGTACAGGTGGACCTGTTGTCTTAAGATCCTGTTGTTTTAGAATGTAGTACATGTATATGTATAATTTGATGTTCAATGTGTAATATCAAATGTTGTAACAATTCATGTTGTAATTATATGTTGAATGGTGAACATGTGTGTATGGTTTTATTATTTTTCATGTACATGTGCTACTGATTGTTTCCTTCTGACTCCCTTGATTTTCTTCTTCTTAACCTAGTGTGTGGTGTTTAAATTGGAATGCTCACTGAGGTGAGGTTTCAATTTGGACGTCACACATCAGATTAAGTTTTAGAAAATCTGGGGACGTCACACAATAGGAGAGGACAACTGAGAAGTTGTCTTTGTGGGAGAGCAGCTTGGTGACTAGTACACCAAAAGGGAGGACAACTCCTTCCTATTTGTTCTTGGTGAACAACAGGAGTTCTAGTTCATCTATGTGCACTACTCTAGAGGTAGGAGTCTTTTGGCTGCGACTCCGAGATCAAAGTCAACTTGTAGTCCATGGCAAGACCTCATGAGTCACTGTAGAGGTTGCACAGACATTCTTTGTGGTGAAGACCAGGAGTTTCACATCCACTGTCCAAGAGAAATTTATCAACTGTTGTAAAGAAGTAAGTTTTGTTGTTGAACTTACTCCAGGACCAGGTATAACATGTAAAACCATCCTTCTTGTTTCATAGTAATTGACACGATCTTGCTATATTGAGAATATGGATAAATAATTTTTTGTTTCTGTTGCTATACTCTATTCCCATATTTCCCAGTATCTCCTACATATAGGAGCCAGGGAGTACATGGGCTAATTAGAGAAAAGGAAAAATACAATGGGCCTAAGCCCAACTAATGAAATATACTAACACACCCTCTCAAATTGCAGAGTAAACATTGTGAAGCCCCAACTTGATGCCCATATACTTGAACAAAGAAGGAGGAAGAGGTTTGGTAAGGATGTCTGCAACATGATCACCTATGCTAAAGTGAGGAGTGATGATTTTCTTGGCTTTGACCAGGTCTTGCACAAAATGATAGTCAGCTTCAATGTGTTTTGTGTGCTCATGGAAGACTAGATTATTAGATATGTCTATTATCGCCTGGTTGTCAGAATATAGGGTAGCTAGAGTTTGAAAAAGAATTTCAAATTTAGTAAACATGGACCGGACCCACTGTAGATCACAACATGCATCAGCCATGAACTAATATTCTGCCTCGGTGTTGGAGCAAGCTACACAACCTATTTTTTACTCTAGGAAATTGGGTGAGTGCCAATCATGACATAATAGCCAAAAGTGGACCATTGATATTTAAAATTACCAGTCCAATCTGCATATGCATATCCCGACATGGTGATCACATTGGAGTTCGGACATTTCTAGAGCAATACTCATCCTAGAGCACTCTTTAGATAGAGAAGAATGTGTTGAACATTGGACCAATGGACCTGAAGTCATTCACTCATGTGTTGGATGACTATACCAACGACATAGGTACTATCTGGTTGAGTAATAGTTAAGTTAGTCAACTTCCCAACTATATGACGATACTTCTCTAGATCAGTAAACAATTCTCCTTCATACATAGATTTTGTATGATAGTTCATGGGGGTATAAATTGATTTGGATTCTACCATGTTGGCTTCTTGAAGCAGGTCCAGGATGTAGCATCGTTGTGATAGACTTATCCCTGAGGTTGAGAGAAAGACTTCAATTCGGAGAAAGTATCATAGGGTGCTCAAGTCTTGTATGGAAATATGTATGCAAAGACTTATTGAGCTGGGATATCCCCATCTTATCATCATTGGTGATGACAATGCCATCAACATAGACAACAACAAGAACATGTCCTTTGGAGGACTTGGAGAAGAGCATGGAGTGGTATGTGGCTGCTCTCTGCATGGAAGTCAAGTTGGGTTAGGATATCACTTAATTTGTTGAACCAATCCCTTGGAGACTACTTGAGGCCATAGAGAGATCATCACAAATGACATACATTTTTAGAAGACGCCCCCTCAGCAATGAACCCATACGGTTGCTGCATGTAGACTTCATCAAGGAGATCTCAGTGAAGAAATGCATTCTTGATTTTGAACTAGTAAAGAGACCAGTCAAGGCGAGTTGTAAAGGAGATAAGGATGTGGACGGATGTGATACTTGTTTCTTAAGAGAATATCTCAAAGTAATCCACTCCAAAGGTTTGGGCGAATCCTTTGGCAACTAGGCACATCTTGAGTCTTTCAACATAACCATCTGACTTATGTTTTACAAAGAAAACCAATCGGTACAATATTTTTTCTTGCCGGTTGATTCATAAGATCCCATGTCCTTTTTACATGGAGAGCCCACATTTCTTCCACCATGGCATTTTTCCAACCAGGATGGCGTAGATCATCTATTGGACACTTGGGAACATAGGTTGTGTCTAGGGAAGTAGTAAAATATGATGCAGAAGAAGAAACATGTGCTAGACAACAAGTATTGGAAATGGGATGCTTGATAGTGCAAGTGTGTATACATTTATCTAGTGCCATCGGTAGATTGGATTGGTCTGGAGATAATGATGATGAAGAAAATGTAGCTGGTAACTCATCTTCCATGCGTCAGTTTGGTGTTGGGGATGGTGGAGATGGCGGTGGCATTGGTGGGATGAATGGATCAGGCAACAAGACCATATTATTAGTATGATCAATGGGGGTGAGCAGGATGAAAAGAACATTTCATCCTCATGAAAGGTGACATATGTATAGATATAGATTCTTCCAGAGTTAGGTTCAAGACATAGAACAAGGATAATCGAGAAATACCATTTGTACAGCTTGGGGGGTGTCATTCTTGGGATCAAAATTATGAACAAATGAGACAAAACCAAAAACCTGAGGCGGTAGGGGAATGGTTTGGATTGGGTGTAAATGATGGAAAAAAGAGTGTGCTTCCCAAGAATAGAGGAAGGTTGGTGATTAATAAGAAAGCAAGCAGTGAGGACTACATCTGACCAAAAAGACTTAGGTGAGCTGGCATAAATAAAATGAGAGAATGTAATGTCAAGTAAATGATAATTTTTATGCTCAGCAATGCCATTTTGTTGTGGAGAATATGCACACGAGCGTTTATGAATCATCCTTACTTCACGGCAAAAGGAGGTGATAGACATTTGGGTATAATCAAGGGTGTTGTCGGTTTGACGAATATTAATAGACATTGAAAATTGAACTAAAACCAACTTGTGAAACTCACAAATTAATGCAAAGTCTTTGTCATGAGTAGGAAGTAAGTAAATCCATGCCATTCTAGAAAAATCATCCACAAATGTAATAAAATATTTATAGCTATTGTAACTAGTACTTCTGAATGGACCACAGACATTAGTATGAACTTAATTAAATATACAAGATGATTGTTTAAAGATACGGGATGGGAAGGATACACGATGATGTTTCCCTAGTTGACAGGCATTATACTGAACGGAAGAACATGGAGATATGTCTAATAGTTTAAGCTTGTCTAAAGGTAAATGGCCATGACGTAGATGTAACTGAAGTGGAGTAGAGGCAAGAAAGGCTTATGGTTGGCTGGAGGGGGCGGAGCAGTAGTAGGGATCATCAGAGCATACACCTTGTCCAATCATAATCAAATTCTTCCAATCTTACAAAATAAAACCATATGGACCAAAAGTTACGAAACATTTGAGAGAATCGAAAATTTTTACTACAAACATCAAATTGTATGGAAAGTTTGGAACAAAGTGGATAGAAGTCAACTTGACTTTAGAAGAGATAGGTACAATGCCACATTGAGTTACTCATTTGACCGAACCATCCACCATGGTGACATAGGAGTGAGGGATAAACAAATTGAATGTGGTTAAAAGATGGGGCATACTAGTCATATATTGAATCGCACCTGAATCCATAATCTAGTTAGAACTGGCAGCAAGCATGGACGCCCCAACATTACCTTGAGAAGATGCGGCTAGATCGGCAGAAGAATCGATTGTGGGTAGATCTCCGACTTGCCAATCTGAAGAGGCGGAAGCGGTAATACTATTGTGGAGGGAATAATCCCCATAATATTGGATAGCTTGGCGAAGGTGTTCATATTCCTCATGATATAATGACACATGAGAAGCTTGAGAAGATGCATGTGGTGGAGGAGGTGCACGACCAATAGTCGGGGGAGACGCTTGACCAATGTTGGTAGGTGCTTGAGCAATATGAGCAGAGCCTCTGCCATGTCCTCTCCCATAGTGTGCTGGATATCCATGCTTCGAGTAACAAACATCTTTAGTGTGGCCCAACTTGCCATAATAAGTGCACTTTGTACGTTGGCCTCGTCCACGACTATGACCTCCAACCTCCGCAACCATTGCTGATGGAGCTTCTGATTCACCAGTAGGAGAAATGTGAGGATCAAGCATTTCAAATTGGGCCAGGTGTACATATGTCTAGTCCATAGATGGAAGGGTCACATCAACTTGGAGTAGTTGTCAAACAGTCATAGAGCAAGGATGAAACATGTTGAGGAAGCACCCGATGAGGAGAGTTTCTCTTTCTTTGGTAACCTCTACAGAGGTCGTGCGAGAGAAAAAAATTCAGTTGGTTGGACAGTTCCTTCATTGTATCATAGTACTTGGACATGGGTCGTTCCCCTTGTTATTCAGAGAAGATTTTGTTCATGGTGTTATAGATACACAAGCAGTAGACCTCATTAGTGAAGAACTACTTCATTTTGTCCCACATAATTTTGCCGCACTTGTGCCACATCTATTTGACGCCAACATCAGACTGCATGTACCCTGAGAACCAAGAGAGAACATGGTTGTTGCCTGTAGTCCAGGCAGTATCTGGTATGGTAGGGGAATCCTTAGTGATAAACTTGAGTTTACCTCGTGATTCAAGAAATGTATGAAAAGCATTCATCTAAAGAAGAAAGTTGTCATCATTAAGTTTCACGACAGATATGTGTGCCATATCATTGTAAATTCTAGTTATTTAAGTACAAATAGACATAAATGTACTGGAATGTAGCACGGTACAAACAGAAAGTAAAGGTACCAGAATGTAACACGGTATAAATAGAAAGTAAAGATATTGGAATGTAGTACGGTACAACTAAATAAAATAGAAATACTAATGGAATATAAACTATGTAGAATGAGCAGTAATACTACCGGAATGGGTATCGATAGGAAAATAGAAAGCACTACTAGATTAATGGCACGGTCGGATAAAGAACATGAAATCTCTAATTTTTAAAAGAAAGCACTCAGCCATGTGGATTACGGGAACCACGTGTAGAGGAAAAAAACTTTACCCCCTTTTTGTTTTGGTGCTTTATAAATTAACACGGGTCTTTTGTCTTGCCTTTTTATGTTGACATTTTTTTAGGAATCTAGAATGGGAGCGATTCACTTTGTAAGCCTTCTTGCTTTTGATCAAAATCAGTTTGGTCTTTACTAACTCCAGCCCTACGTGAAGCGTCTACAAACGACTTCAATACATGGATATCAGCCAACTAACGAATAAGTGCAGATAAGTGAGGGCTGATTGGTTCTCCACGTGTTGCTCCGTCTCGTCACGATTCAACGGATGGATAATGGTTGCAAGCCAATGAAATCAAAACGTAAGCGTCATACTTCTTGCATATGAGAGTACGAATTAGAAGCACTGCCTTGATAGAGAATCAATCGCATACGGCAGCCGCCAGGGAGAAAAGAAAGTGAGGAGGGAAAGAAAGGAGTGGGGAGGATTAGGGTTGTGGTACCGTGTCTGATACCATGTGAAATAGAGTGTCTATTCAGTACTTGAAATAAGAGTGTTGAGTCTCTTATATATAGAAGTCAAAAAGAATATGGACTAATTAGAGAAAAGGGAAAATATAATAGGCCTCAGCCCAACTAATCAAATATACTAACACCATGTTCGTACATTATGGTTGGTAATATTGTTTTTGTTTCATTCATGCATATTTTATGTGGATGTGCTTTAATCTAGTTATGGATGCTCGAGTGTTTTTTCCATTGACTTCCTAGTAATTTGGAGTTTGAACTCAGGTCATAAATGGTTCTGTGACAAACATGTCAAGCTACTAAGTCTCTAGTTCAAGTTTCCTCTCCTTGGGTACACACTCCCTATTTCCACCTCCTGGAGGAGCATAACTTCTCTCTAAATGGTCTCTACAATGTTCAACCATATATGCACAACCATAAGTAATGGCTAGATGTGGTGAACTCATAAGAACAAATAGAACACCCTAACTATATGTCCTTGTAGAGTTAGTGAACCTAGTATCCAATACTAGAAATGTGTGACTCCCACCATCACAAGGTCGAGATCACTAAAAAACCTTGATTAAAACCAATGGAAATCACTATCAAAGTAAACCACACAAAGAACACAGGTCCATCTTCATTCAATGATAAATTAATTTTATCTACTTGTAATTCTTACAAAGGTCACCAAAGACATATGGATACTACTACAACAATATAATGTATGTCACATGGACTAAATAAATGAACAACTTTTTATAACACGATCATATATCTTACAAATTGTGTCGAAATCACCAGAGATTGCGCACATGTCCAAATCTCAAGTTGGGTGCATACTTATAACACTAACATTTCCACCCAGACCTGAGTGTACATGAATAACACTTGAGAACTTTCCATATACGTGAACTCCAACTACTCCCAGTAGGAAGTCATGTAAACGTCACTAACCTTTGGCATTCCTTCAAGAGGAAAATCACCTATCTCAAAAACTAAGGTCGACTTCCACCAATTTTATCTTCAGTACCACTTCAGAAAAGCCTTGTCGTCACCTAAAATATGTGGAAAACCATGGGGTGGACCCCAATTCTCAGTATTGTGATATAATCATAAGAGGTGTGTATTTTGTACTAAAGATGTGAAGTATGTAGTAAAAGTAGTAAGATTTTAGACACTTGAGAAAAATATGTACTCATGAGTAAGTTCTTACCATGCTATACATGTAACATTATGGGTACATGAGCATGATATTAAACAACAATACGCAGTAGATTTTATGAAGAAACTAGTTTACCTTTAAAAATGTTTTACATCTAAGCCTATTACAATGAGAATGGTTGAAAATATAGTCTATACTATAGATTGCCTCAGTAAAAAACTCCTTTCAAAGCCCCACATTAATCAGCATACATCTTGCTCACTCTAAAGATAATTGTATTCCTATCTCCTACAATATTGTTATGTTGAAGTGTTTGTTTAATAGTGTGATATCTAGAAATAACATTGGTTCATAAAAATGTAATCAATACAAATAAAAATTCTCAAATCAATTATAACTCATTATCTAGAAGAAGTTCCCTATTTTCTTTTCAAGTAGATACTTACATTTCCTAAATTATTAAAGAGACCATATCCATAACCCAAAAAGCACACATATAATTTCGTGAGAAATAATCAATGAAGTTAAGCATATATCTAGAACCATCCTTCAAAATAACTTGAGAAGGAACTTATATAATAGATGTTATCAATGAAACCTTTTGCAGTATGTAATGCAAAGGACATATTCATATTTGTAAGCTTGCACATTATGTAGTGTTCATGTGATTCCATATTTATCGTATAAGCACCATGTGAAGTTCTTATCTTGCTGAATATGGAGATATGTTTCTCATTGATATTCCCATGTCTTATATTAAACAATAGTGGCGTCCAAGTTATTAGATGATGAGAAAATAAAAACTAGATTGGTAGTTGTTACACCAATACGAGTGTACATATTGCCATGCTTACCTTTCCTCTAAGACATGCAACTTGGTCTTTGAGAATAATCAGGAGTCCAACCTATGGCTACTGTAGAAAAAACCTTTGTGCCTCAAATGAAGTTGATGAGTAAATTGTTTTTAGAAAATCTTAGACATACCCAACATTAGAGTTAGTTTGAGTCACCTCATCAAACATATTGATTTCAACATACCCAATGTAAATTGTGATACAAGTTGAGTTAGTATATATGTTCACATCTCCACTTTTAATTAGAGTGTAGGTAGTGAACCACTGCCTGTTGTGACATATATAATAGGAACAACCATAACTAATAACCCATTCAGGATTACTATTTGTAAAGGATAGCATTTTTGGTACAAATCCACTTTCTTTATGTTATTCAAAGGCACATTGTTTCTATTTGCGTCATCACTTTCCAGATTTAATTTGTTTAGTGACTTGTTGAATTCATCAACGAAGGTTATGCTCTTGAATTGTCAACATATCCTCCCAATTTTTGGACTGGATTCAGATCTATATGTCTTCTTCTTCTTCATATTTTCCTTTTCGTTCATACACCCCCTCAGTGTGACCGCCTATGTCTAACTATCATTAGAAGAAGCAACCATGTTTTTATGAATCGCAGCCTTAAATTTAAATGAGAAGTGATATTAGTATACTTTTATTAAGAATTTATAATAGATAATAGTTTCACAAAATTATTTGTATTCAGAGGGCAAGAGAATAGTTGATTCTGGGTAAATATCTTCAACTATATGCCACAGATATGCAAGATTATTCTCTTTATAGACATTGATAGGAATTGTGTACGACAATGATAACTAGATGGCAGTGAGGGCCTTCACTTCAATTTCCAACCGAGCTTCTTGTGTCACAAATTTTGACATATTGAATGCTGTTTTTTTGTCAAGAAAACACGCATCATTATCTACTATTAACTAAAGTTGAATACATTATAATACATGTTGACTATATTTTCTCGGCGTTGTTTTGTATACATGACATTGTTCTACAATACCGGATTATTGAAGAACGAATAGATTTTTTTTCTGGCATGTGGTAATAGACTAACAAAAATACGATGTGCAAGCAGACAACAACTGAACAATGAGTTGATTTGTTGTAGTTAAAATGGCCTATATATTTAAGAAAAGTTTCCACTATTGAGAGAATGGTATATGAGGAGGGCTCTACAACGATGTAGAATACGCACCATAGTGCATTGGACTACTGCATCGATTACATAATATAAGATGATCACACAATCCTGTGAAAGGTGTCTATACCAATATGTGTAGAGTAGTAATTGGACCCATAATCAAATTTGAAAATAAACAATACTATACCGTGGGGTTGGGATCCCGCATCCTCAAAGTCCGGCGCAAGTATCATCTATTTTTGTTAAGTATGTGAATCAAATAAATACTACGAGGCACAAAACAAGCACAAATGAATGAATAGGAATTTTATGACGAAAAGCATCAGTTCACGAAACCCAATCTATTTAGGTGGGATTGCACACAAGTACATGTAAGAAAACTAACAAATATACCAAATATGGTATCAACCGGCAACTCATTTGTTTAATGAAAGGCATTTGGTTGGCTAAGAAAGGCTCCCACTGTTTATCTTTTCTCAGAGAGGTTCAGAGACAAATACCATGATTGGCACAGCTGTAAGTCAATTTAGTGATAAACATCCTATTTATAGTTTTATGATGACCAATAAGAACATCCCTCTACTACTTTTGGGTTTTCAAGAATCGTATCCCGTGATATAACTGATTAACATGGTTTCATATGCCGGAACCGAAAGATCATGGACAAGGATTTTGGAGAAGTAATTAGAACAACAGCGAATGGAGAAATTTGATAGATGCCAATTTGCATAGACCGTATAGTAATAATTGAGAACAAGTTTGATGTGCGCATGACCTTATGAATTACAGTGGCCTTGCCGAACATAGGCTGGGGTCTGCTCTTTTTTTTTTTGGAGGCGATAATTTAATAATCCGAATAACCATTAACCAATTGAAATGGTAGCGTCAGTTTAGTGCTGTGATGCACGATAGACCGACGATACCGTTGGGCACTAACTGGAAACTCATCCTCAACTAGTCAACTCATGGTAAATCGTTATGGCATGCACGGACGGATGGACATATAAATTGACAGATTCTCCTTGATGCACCGTTTGTTCTGAAATTGAGGACTGTTTATTCCTGGGGCAATGCTGTTCACTTCTATAAATTACTCAGACTTTGGCAATGATGTTCACTTCTATGTTCTAAACGTATTACTCAAGACTTCATATGTTTATGCCTTTTGGAGTAGAATTATTTATATGCTTACCCTGTGCGCCGGTGCAATATATGGCCGACAACGGATAGGATATTCATATTCATGAAACCCCGTGTAGGTGGAGAATAGAATTTGATAGCAACACCGAACAAGAACCTTAGCTTGGTTGCCATTGGATATATAATGGAATCCAGATAACATGCAGTGATTCCAAGACACTTAGAACTAAAGGTACAGAAATAGATATCGCGCACGCACTCATCAAGGAACAACCGATGATTATAAGGGAAACGGAATATCGTGACACGAGTTAGTGGATCAGCCCTCGCTTCATTCCAGTGGATATAGTGGCATCAATAATGGCTAGGATTGAACAAGAATCATTCGTGTAGGGATCTGTAGTCAGTTCCGACAACCTAACCTAGGTGTGCAGTGAAGATATCCATATTCGGCTAGGAAAAGTATTCTAGGCACATCATATTAGGGCATAGTAAAATAGTCATAAATTTTGATGAACGCTGTCCAAGGAGAATAGAAAAGAGAGTAATAAAAGAAAATAAACGTATGATGGGTGGCTAAGCCTTTATCCCATAAGGTGTGTTCTTAGAGGTGGACGGAGATCCGTGGGCAATTCAAGCTTGGTCCTATGTGTTTTGATGCATATTTATGTGGGTCACATGACGACTAAACAATTCTTTCTCCTTTGCCAGTATGTTGTTATTTTATTTTTAGTTTGTCGGGGGAGACTCACTCCTAGGCAGAGGTCTAGATAACAGGGATGGTAAATCTGAGAGACTCGTGCGTCTGCACACCGATATCTCAATAAGTCACATCAGAGGTCGATTGACGTTGGGAAAAATTCACTTAGCGAGAAAAACTTTCAGCGGAAGTCGAACCCATGACCCTTTGTGAGGGGGCCCGAGTTGCGACCAACTGGGCTACTGCTCGCAGACTATATTGTTATTTTATCATTCTTACACTATATGAAATAGGTCGTGTCTTTGCAACTACATTACAATTTACTATTTTATTCTATGAATATGAGAATTTTTTAGTTTTATGAGGAGAGTAAATAGTAGGAATGAGCATTGGACTGGGCTGGCGGGTCCAACCCATCTCCCAATCCACATAACCTAGCCATATATGGTCCGTATAGTTTAATTGGATGGCACATGCCAAAAAATGTGACCCAAATTAATTAAAGGTCAAGTTCAGAGCCAAGTTATACCTAGCCTGAAAACCCAGACACTCAAACTTATTACGCCTACATGTGTATATAAATGCATGTCTATATGAATTATTGGAATAGCAATATCAACTAGATGTACCTCCATTTCAGGTAGTCGATCAATATAGGTACTCCTTGATTAAGCATACTTGACCTAGCGTAGAACTAGTATGAGCAACCTATCTAGAAGTTTATCGAGTTGTGTGGCAGTGCAGACAAAGCATTCATATGAGGCTATTGTTTGTTTTTGGGGTCATTCATCATTCACAAACTCTACTAGGTCCTAAGGCTAGAGGCATGGGTATTAAAAATGGTGAGAGAACTTTCTTCCCTTTAGTATGTGTGGAGAACATATGGGCATGTAACATTGTTGTCATGTGTTGTGTGGGCCATGTATGTGGAAAGGGCTATCTACAGTGAGTTGGAATGCAACTACCTTTGTGTTTAATTCCATAAGTAAAAGAGTGCACATGATTTATTATGAGCCTGTAATGAAATAGGACTGAAATTATAGGGCCATATAGTTGAGCCTTCTTGAGAAAATTAAGAGACTAAATGAGGGAAGTTATCACATATGAGGATTTAAGGCCTAAAATTTGTCTTACAAGGAATTATTTGACTACCCATATTATATGTGCACCTCATTTTAAATGTCTAATCAGAGGTACTTCATGGTTAAGCATGCTTCACAAAAATTAGTAATAGGGTGGCGAATGGTCAGGAACTACCATGTATTGTTTATGACTAAATATGTCAAACCAGGTCAAAATTAGCAGATACCTATGGGTCAATCCATTGTAAGTTAGGTTTGGATGGTGAAATTTGTCACCCACAAAAAATATCCACCCATTTATATAGAGAGTTTCACGGGTGACCCACGTGCACCCGCAGTGACCCAGTTAAATAAAGTCAATATATTCATATACATATCATACATATACTCCTATGATGTCTATGTCTCACAAGCTAAATCTTGACATTTAACTGCAGTAATGTATTCTCTTTATTTTGTATTTGTAATAGGAAACAAGTACTTATAATATTAAGATTGTCTAATTTTAAAATCATGTGTTGATTTTGTGATATTTAATGTACGAAACTTATATTGATTTTTCCTATTAAAATTGAAATGCAACAAAGAGCTATTATTTTTTCTTTTCATTTCATATAAACATAAGAGCTGACAACTTTGATTGGTTTGACGTCAAATATTGTATTTGATTTTTTTTACTATCTTTGACATCAAAAATATAGTAGTGTTGTTTTAATTGTTGTTTTTAGTGTGAAGAGAAGAAACTAAAAACTTATTGTTGATTCAATACATTTTATATGGGCACCCACGGGCCAAACTGCAAGGTCAAATTTAGGTATATTTTTCTTCTACTTGTTTAGAATGGTATCTCTTTTACCTACACCTAGGGGTTGCAACTCCGATTTTTGGGCCATTTTCGGGTTGATTGTGGGATTAATGATCATAAGTCATAAAATTAAATATTATGATAGAATCAATGAAAAAAATAAGTTCATGTCATTTCGAGTCGGGTCAAAAATTGTAGTGTATCGGGTCTATCAAGTCAAGATTTGCCAACTCTACCCGCACCCACTAGATCCACACCCACAATAATCCAATCCAAACCCAACCCACCCACCAGTTTGATAGGTCTATGTGTGAGCGAGCACAAAACACATAGCATAGACTGGTATTGGTCAATGGGGACATTCATAATTCTTATTTTTTTCTAGAGGATTCTGTTGGTTATTCATCAATAAGAGTTTAGCTTATTATATAATTGGTTAGGTCCCCATGCATAATAATGATAGTAAAATACGATGATATATAAGAATCTACAATTATTTAAAGATATTAGAAGGCCAAGAACATAAGGATTATTTAGCCTCCTTATTTATTATCCTGATAAAAGTTACACATAATTATTTTAGACAAAATAACTCTAATTGGTCTTATTACTTGCTTACAGCTACATCTTAGAAAAATACGTAACAAAATGAACCCAAAAGAGTTAAAGTAATATTTTTTTTCCAAAATATGATGTCTTACTTAAAAAAATTAATAATCACATGTTCAGAACTAAAAGGTCGATCAATTTGAGATCTAGTATATTTAGGATAAATTTAGAAATTAGAGTATTTTGTGTATTTAAGTTGAAATTAAAAACAAAGGGAAATTTGATTTGAAATTAAAAGTTTAGGATTTTATCCAAAAATATGTATTATGTTTCGTGGAAGTTGACATTTTTATGGCTGTGTCAAGAATCAAGCATGGAAATTTTCACTTAACCAGTATCTTCTATCTGCTAAGAAAATAAAAGGTTGTATTCATAATTTTCAATATTTATAGTTTTGGCTTTCTTGCAGAAATATTTTTCTAATAGTAGATATTTTTCTTGGGATTAAGTTTAGACTAACACCCATGGTTATCATTACATGGAGAGTAATAACTGGAATTTGTTTACTCATATCCAAATTTTTATCAAATATCATTTGTGCTTAATTATTTTTTTTTTACAACACTGACAAAATATTTGAATGCAGACCATATTCACAACACAGAACCAAAATGTTTTACTTTCACTTATTAATTCAATTATTATTCATAAACATTTGGTCCTAGATTTTCTTAGTTTCATATTTGATATTATAACTCATTTTTTGTAGGAAATTCACCCAAATACATGCTAGTAGTGTCAAATTGCATGATACCAAGTCAATTGTCCTAGGTTTCCCAAGTTCATGATAACTCTTAAAACCAATTTCATCAATGACTATAATTACATTATAATAAGATATGATAGACCCCCAAAGAAATGAGCTTAAGAGATGGATAAGAAAAGGGCAGTTGTTCCATGGATATTCAAAAAAGGTGAATAAGACAAAAGAAGAAAGAAGGCAAAGAAATTGAACTTCATTGAGATTTAGAAAAGATTCAATAATGTACATGCACATATTACTAGGACACATTGAATTTGAAAAAAACATCTAAGAAATAGAGGTTCCACAAAGAAGTACTTCTATGTCAAAAAATTATCTATAAGGTTATGTTGAAATCCACCTCGAGTGAGCTCCCCTATATTTATAGTGTGTCAATGTAGGTGAATGTTGTGTGTGTGAGTTTGGTATTAAAGGTTGGGTTATAATTTCATCAATATGGGTTTAATCTATCCATCTATCCATTAAGATCGACAAATCCTCGAGAAAATATCCTCACCCATGTTACCTCAAATGGCCCAACTGAGTTTCTCAATATATTGGATGTGACACCCACCTCCACTTGTCCTCTCCCACTCTATTGGTGAAATGAGTGAATGAACTAAAAAAGACAATCTGAATGGACCCATCCTGACCATTTTTCTCTTTTCTTGATTTGATTTATTTTCATTTCTGACTTTAGCATTAGCTCATATATAAATCAATCATGTAATTATTAGGTCCTCTACAAGTATTTCAAAAGTCTTTGGAAATATCTATATTAAATGAAATATATTTGATAACTATTTATTTTTAACTGCTTTGGCTAGAAATCATCCAAATCCTTCTAGAGATGAAAGTAGTTCATAACTATTGGTGTATTTCACCTCATGAGATCCCATCATGATCTTACATGTAAAATATAGTATCACATAACCTCCTAACTCATGTAGTTATCCATTTCCCTTCTATTTTGGATATGACAACCCTTGTTTATAGCATTCTTCATGACTCCTTCTATAAAACTTTTAGGATAATTGAGTTATATTTTATATATTTTATTGGTTTGTTTTAAATTTTTATTTATAAATATAAATCCAACTCCAAATTTTACAAATAATATTAATATCCACTAAACATGGAATAAAAATATAGAGGCCTCATATGAATATTTTTTTGGAGACTGAAAAATTGAGTGAGAATGAACCATCTTAGTTTATGCCTACATTGCTATTTTATAGAGTGAGTTATGTATGAAAAAATGATGCAAGGTCATTGGCCTCCCACAAGAAAGCTCTATACTATAACTTTTAAACAAAAAATGTTAGTTTAGTGCAATCCATAATAGGGGTATATTACATATTGTACCATGTTGTTCATATAAGCACATCCATTTCCAAATTGAAATTCAAATGTTAAATATTAGCATAAGCTAATTGAATTATAGCTAACTGGTTTGAACTTCTTGGAAAACAAACCATAATTTGTAACTTCATTTAATAGAAAAGGTTATTTCAGACATATTGTCTTGCGTTCACTTCAACTGGTAAATTCTTGATTTATTCCCATGCCTACAAAGAAATGGCTTACGTATTGCATTCCTACATCATACAATGTGGTATCAGGCTTAAGGTGTAGCCTCATGACACAATTAGATAATACTAAATAACAATAAACTCTATACTCCTTATGCATATCATCAAATATTATTATTTATGGTGTATGGAAACTGATGTGATATGGTTACATTGGATTAGCAATGTTAGATAGTGAAGATAAATGTATACTTCTTATATTTTTGTCTTCGGTTTGTAGAATTTGTAATATATGACTCGTCTTGAGATTTTTGTATATATTGGAAATCAGGGATGGTTTCATCCTTACAAATAGAGTTGGGTACCAAACACCAGTTTCACCTCTATGATGGATCATTGAAACTTAATTCACTATGAAATATCAACTAGTAAACCATGTGATAGTTTAATGGGATATCAAAGAGCCTAGGTTTTACATTATTGGAGTAGGTATTCCATGAACCATAAGCATTAACTCGCTTTACTATTAGTATGCCATTTATCTTCTCTTCTCCATGACATAGGAACATTTTGGTATACCCTTCCTTCTTGTGTGACATTAGTTATATTTGGATGTTTCCAGGTTAATTATATGTACTTCCCTTAACCTTTTGCTTGTTTCATGTATTCAAATAAGCTGAACCAACACCGTTCTACCATAATAAACAATATTCCTTATCTATGTGAGAAATACAAAACAAAAGGATAGACATTGTGGGATACCTTTTGTTATAATGACTATATTTTGGTTGGTATACTGCTAGTATTACTACTAATATCTACAACCATTAGAATAATCACTACTCATACAGCCACCACATTCCCATCATCAGTACTATGCACATGCTACAACATTGAAAAAGTTCAATCACAAGCCTACTATCATTAAGAATAAATGGAAAATATTTGTGTTTCTTTTTATTTTATTTTTTCTCTCCCTTTGTGATCCATCAAAAGATCTGGCTATGGTAAAAAATACTACCACTTATTGAATTTAAGAAAAAAAATTAAACATTAGAGGTTTCACAAAGATGTTCTTCTATGTAAAAGAAAAAAATAATATGAAGTTATATTCAAATCTACCTCTAGTGACCTCCTACATAGTAACCACATGTTGGTAGGGATAGATGAGGAGTATGTGAGAGTTTAGCAGTTAAATTTGGGTTATAATTTCATCAATGGGGGTCACAATTATCTATTTAACCCTCAAAATGAATGAGTCATAGAGAAAATATCCTCACCCTCATTACCACTAGCAGAACCCATCTGAGTTCCTTGATAGAGTGGATAGGACACCCACCATTACGTGTCCTCTCCCACTCAGTTGGTGAAATGAATGGATGAACTCAACTGTACGATTCCATTGGACCTATCCTTACCATTTGTCTTTTTCTTTCATTTCAATTATTTTAATTTTACGTTTTTGTATATTTTGTGCAAATATAGTTGGTCCCAAGACCAAGTAAAGGAGGAGGGTTGGTGGTAGGTTGATAGTCAGCCATAAAAACTTTGTCAGTCTTTCTATGACATGGATCCTTACAAAATTTTCATTGGAGCGTCCCTACCTAGAAACATGTTGCATCGGCACTCGAGAGTTCATGGTGGTTTCAGAAATGTCAACAGAAATGGAGAAGGAGAGAGGATTTCAGATTTTGTAGTTGCATATGATATGATTTTGGCAAACACCCATTTCAAGAAAAGAGAATCTCATAAGATCACTTTCAAGAGTGGGTAAAATTGTAACCAAATTGATTATCTCCTTACGAGTCAGATGCATTGTAATGCATGCAAGGATTGTAAAGTGATTCCTAGTGAAGAACTCAAAACCCAACATAGGTTGGTGGTTTTGAATATTAACATGATGATCAAACTTAGCAAGGAGGAAACTAGAAAGTTGGAGTCTGATGTTAACACTATGTGGCATAACATGAGCCCTTCCATAAAAAAAATTCCAAAGAGGTTTTGGGGGAGTCCAAAGATTGTGGGCCTCCACAGAAAGAGACTTATTGGTGGAATAATGAAGTACAGAAGGCTATTAAATTGAAAAGGGAGATCTATTGGAGCTTGCCCAAATCTCGAGAAGATGCAACATTCCAAAGATATAGGAAAGCAAAAAAAGAAGCTACAAAGGTTGTTCAGGAGGCAAGGTCTAGATACTTTAGTGATATTTATAAGAAGTTGGACACAATAGAAGGGGAAAAAGATATATATAAAATGGCTCGTATAAGAGAAAGGAAAGGAAGAGACTTGAGTCAAGTGAAATGCATCAAGAATGAAGATGGAAGGGTGTTTGTGAATGACAATGATATCAAGAATCAGTGGAGAAATTACTTCCATAATCTTTTTAATGGAGATACTGCAAATAATGTTAGACACTCATGTGACATGAATACAAGAGATATCATTGACACATGACGAGTTTCACCATTTGAGGTAAAGAATGCTTTAAGGAAGATGAAAAATGAGAAAGGCATGCAGACCATATGGGATTTCCATTGATGTATGGAACAGTATGGGATATGAAGGAGTTATATGGTTAACAAAGCTCTTCAAAAAGAGTATGAAGACCAAGAAGATGTCAGATGAGTGTAGAAATAGTACTGTAGTCCCCATCTACAAGAACAAAGGTGATATTTAGAGATGCACAAACTACAGAGGTATCATGTTGATGAGCCACATAATGAAGATTTGGGAGAGGATTATTTAGCAGAGGCTAAGATCTATAATGCAGATACCAAACAACCAATTTGGTTTCATGCCTAGAAGATCAACAATAGATGCTATTTTTTTGATAAGGAAGCTAGTGGTGAAGTATAGAGAAAGAAAAATAGATCTTCATATGGTGTTTATTGATTTGGAAAAGGCTTATGATCGAGTACCCAGAGAAGTGTTGTGGATAGTTTTGAACAAAAAGGGTGTGTCAATCTAATACATTGTCTTCTCCATAAGCTAGGGTTTGTGTGAAGCGATATGCCTTCCCAGAGTGTTGTGGATGGTTTTGAACAAAAAGGGTGTGTCAATCCAATACATTGACTTATCCATAAGCTAGGGTTTGTGTGAAGAAATCCAATACCTCATGCGGGATGTTGCTAGGGTTTGTGCAAAGCGGAGGAGGTCGTGGAGGAGGTGGTGGGGGCCGCGGTGCCATACCACCAGACGATGGAGACCCAGAGTGTAGGCAACCCCATGGAATATAGGTTGGTTGATCCGTAAGAGAGGAGGAGATACAGATGGATGAAACTCAGTATGCACCAAAGAACGAAATGATGCGCACACTGGGACTTGACCTCGACTATGGGTTACGTGGACAGGGAGAACAACTTGTGTGAGGAGATCAGACGGAGGCCCACATGGACACCTCAGGGGATTTAGAGAGGAGGGATGATTTCCCTCTGTTAGTCTAGAATCAAAACAACAATGAATCAACTGTTGGGGAAAATCACAAAGAAACCAGACAACAAGTTTCTTATAGTGATATTATAAATGGACAGAACAGTTCCATTCTGGGATTTTTGGATATGGAAGTTGTGCTGACAAAACAAGACATCGATGTTAGGACCATCGACGGCACCCCATTCTTCAACATAAATGTAGAAAAATACTATAACATCATGAAACCGTGGTGCTTCTCAGTGGTGGTCAAGGTACCAGCAAGGGATGTGGGATTCATGACCTTGCAAAATAGGATAAAGGCCATGTGGAATCCGATTCGAAGCATGAGGTTGATAGATCTGGAAAATGATTATTACCTGGTACAATTACTATGAGAGGATGATTACATAAAAGCATTGACAAGAGGTCCATGGCCTCTAATGGGATCTTACCTTATGGTGCAGCCATGGGATCCTACCTTTATACCATCGGAGGAAAATCCCAGGTTCTTGGTGGCGTGGGTGCAAATCCCAAAACTCCCCTTATTCCTATATCAAAGATGTATCCTAGAGGAAATTGGAGACCAAATAGGTACTACCATGAATGTAGAAACCAACACTGATTTGAAGTGGAAAGGAAAATTTGTAAGGCCTGTTGTCAATCATGATATGACCAAACCTTTAGTCCCTAGAATTCACATACAAGTCAAAAGATACAACCTTGAATACAAAAATCTTTTGGCTATATGTATGTTTTGTGGTTGTATTAGACACAAAGTGGACTCATGTGGACAAAAGAGAATGGAGGATGTGGTGAACAAACAGGCATAAAAGGAACAACAATTGGAAGAAGTCCCAACGGTTCTTTTGAGTGACTTCTTGGAAGTGATGTATGCATGACCCTCCCAAAGAAGACCAAGGAAGCAAAACCCAGTGGAAACTCAATCCAGCATACCCACAAACAACAGCTTTGGGAACTTACAGATAGTAAATGAGGAACATGTACAAGAAGGAACACAACAAGATGTTGATGACATGGTGATTGGGATTGATTCGAGACAAAGGAAGATGAATTGTAGTTTTGAATCTGGAAGGGAAGGACAACATGCCAAAAGATACTAGAAATGTGGTTATTCGATCTATACAAGAACTTCATCATCAAAAAGAGACCCACAAGGATAATAGGCGGTTCAACACACAACATCGGGAAACAGACCTATCAACGGAGGATGAGGTTGTAATTACTGGAGTTTTGCAGGAGCACCTAGTTTTCTATTTTGGATAAGGATTCCACACACCGAATACCACACCAAAGGGAGGGGGAGTGTGGATATTCACCACCATAATAGGAAGATTTTCTCATCATGGGAAATTGTGAGAATGGGGTCTAGGAAGCGAGGGAAGAAGAATCACGATGGAAGTTAGGTTGTTGAGGTTGAGGGCGATCAAGCCCACCCTGAAAAACCACAAGGGTTACCATGATCTATGCATCATGGAATGTACAGGGTGTCTACTTATTAGATACCCAAGAAACCATCAGAGAGTACAGTAATCAGTACCAGATTGACATCATGTCCATCATTGAACCAGAAACTAGTGGCGACACAGTAGAGCAGATTATCTGTGGCATGGGCTTTGATGCTTCACATAGAGTGAAGGCACGGGACTTCTCAGGCAGCATATGGGTCATGTAGAAGAATAGGGTGGGGATAGTAGATGTACTAGCAGGTTCATCGTCAGTTCGTGCATTGCCTCATCAAAAAAAATTCATCATCACTTTCGTGTACACTAGCACAAAGTAGGGCCTGAGACTGAAATTGTGGAGTCATCTCAACACATTCATGATGGAATCAATGCTCCCATGGATGATAATGGGGGATTTTAATGCCATTTTTAATGCAGACAAGAAAATAGGCAGTGATAACATAAGCCTCTCGAGTTGTTGAGATTTTGCAGATGTCTTAGTAAATGTAGGCTTGGAGGACCTTGGTGCTTCTGGAGCAAGGACGACCTTCAAGAGAGGTTGTTTGTAGGAACGTTTGCACCGGGCGGTTGCTAACCTCCAATGGGAAAACATGTTCCCAAAGACCAAGGTGGAAGTCTTACCGAGAGTGGGTTCTGACCATGCTCCCATCCACCTGTGCACAGTGCGACCGGATCAACGATGCACAACTCCACATCTGAAGACAAGCAACTTGTGGTACAACAGAACATCACTCCCTATCCTAATGGAGAATGCATGGGACCAAAATAAAGATTTCACTGCGTCCAGTATTACCTTCATGAAAATAGCAGCAAGATGGGATAAAGATGAGAGGAAGGAAGAAATAACACATAAAGATTACCTCACATAGGAGAATGGTCAGAAGCAAGAGCAATTCAGTTGTGGGTGCTCAGATGAACTAGATTCACAAATCTATAACCTCCAACATGAATATATGGATTTTCTAAATTGAGAGGCTAAGGAATGGAGACAGAAAGCCCGATGCGAGTGGATGCAGAGAGGTGATGCCAACACAAGCTATTTTCAGGCTATTGTCAAATGGAAAAGAAGAAGGAATACCATCACAATGTCGAAGAATAAGGAGGGAGAGTGGATCGAGGATGAGTATGCCCTTAAACAGCTAGTTCATAATCATTTCATAAAACAATTTGCAGAGGATGAAGACCTTGAAAGATCAGCGAAAGCAACCCACTATCCTGGTCATTTCCCACAACTCTCTGAAGAACAAAAATTTGTATGTGCAAGACCCCCAAATGAAGAAGAGATTTACTCAACCATCTAAAAGATGAACTGAGACGACCCAACACCAGATTAGACCATCACAGTGTAATTAATTGTGGAATTAAACATAACTAGTGGAATTACTAAAAATCACTAAAAATTAAAACTATTTACAAAGAGATCCATTTCTAGGAAACTCTTATAGCAAGAACCAAAAATATTAATTTACACGTACATTCTGGTTCACAAAGTACATATCATGTACCATCCCTTCTCGAGGGTTACAAGTATCAACTGCTCTGTTAAAACTATATACAGGAAGCATAAGAACCTCGAGGCATCACGCCAAAATCTCAAATCGATCATAAAAACACTAACTACTAACTCGTAGGACCTGAGAGTACAAAGATGACTCATATGACTCATATCTACATGATACGACAGTCAGTATCTCCACCTGAGATGTTACTGTTGTCCTTGTTGCTGCTGTCCTTCCCCTGTTGTATGGCTTATGCCTCCTCATCCTCGTCCACCTAAAAAGGTTGGATCCCACGGGGGTGAGACAATTGAAAATTGTCCCAGCGAGAGATATAACTCTCTACTAGAAACATTACTATTGCAATTAATAGAATAAAACTGGGCAGAAGAATCATATATTTTCATCAGCAGCTAAATTAGTGTCTAAATAGATTAGAGAAATAACCTTATTATAGCATCTCATATATAATTGATAAAATAGCATATCACTTGTCCAATAAGGAATATGAAGAACATGTATAACATTTATCCATCTAGGATATACTAAACAAGATATCGTCAACCAATGATTCTCATATTTCAACCTTAAGCAAATATGCTACATGGCTGATTACATTTTACAATCATACTTAAGCCCTGAGGAGATGAGGTATACCGCTCATGCTCCAACCGACCATGATTAAGTAAAGCATCGGTACCATACATAGGTCAATGGAAGAGCCAGACTCCATCAGCTCATCTGTCTCGGTCAGTACAATATCATGTGCAAGACATCTTGTGTCTCTGCTAAATACCTTTCTAGGGTATACTGGCATCTTTTCTATAAAGTTATAGCCCGTAGCATATACTCTTTTCAAGATATGGCCCGTAGCCAATGCTTGGTATTGTGCAGTTATGACCCATAGCCATACTCTTGTTGGGATATGGTCCATAACCATTATTATACATAGGATATGGCCCTTAGTCATTCCTATGAGGCGTAAGGATATTTTTGTCCATTACCCCCACATATTCAAAATATACATTCTAGGAATTCCCATAGGAAAACCTGTTTCACCATCACCAATTACTTACGATGATGGATCTATGGTCAGGGCTCTACATGATAATATATCACTTGATTAATTAAGTGCATTACCATATTCTCTTAGCATCAGTTAGGTTTTCAAACATAAATTATTATAACAAATGCTACAAAGAATGTGTAATACTTTTATCAAATACTTCTCGAAGCTTTATAAAACATTGGGATTTTGATCCCTTGTCACATCATGGGCATTCTCATCCATTAACATCTCATCATCATGATTATGGGATATGGGTATTCAAACCCTCAGTTCATCAAAGAACACTTGTTACCACTTATCAGGTAACTAATACCTTCAGGTCATCTGACCAAGGTAAACATGATACTTCTTACATAAGCATCTCACATGGCTCTTCAAGGACCATTTAATCTCTTGTTACCTCTTAATAGACAACAAAGAATATTATAGCTCATAAGGCCCATAAAAAAATTTCAATAATAAAGCATCATTTCTCATACCTGGCTATGTCCAACATATCATGATACCTGCATGATTAGTACAAATGATATCAGTTATATCAAGTACATATCAGCACTATGCAATGTAATGGTACATCACTATTCAGCCATTACGGTTAGGGTTTCCCAAATTCATGTCAATTAGGGATACTCATCCCATTACCCAAAATTAGGGTTATGGTTTATCATCATATTACCTAATTACTAGGGTTTCATGTATTATAACCCAAAATTAGGACTTCACATACCTTCATCCTATATTCGGGTAGGATAGCATTACATAGCATCACCCAGGGTTAGAGTTTCACATCACATCTCTATATTAGGGTTTCACATAACATCACCCTTAATTAGGGTTTCACATCACATCACCCTAGTTTAGGGTTTCACACGTCATTATCTTGAATTAAGGTTCCAGATGACATCATCCTTGATTAGGGTTTCACATCACATCACCCTTAATTAGGGTTTCTGATGATTTCACTGCATTAGGGTTTCACCATTACCCTAGATTAGGGTTACAGCTAGCATTTCCCTAAATTAGGGTTAGGGTTCATCACCCTTCTCAATTTAGGGTTTCATGATCTCTTTAACAAGGATCATACCCTAATTACATATTGTATTCATGTTGAAAATATTGAGGCTTAACCACTACATGATTATTACTCATGTATGAATTCCTCTCTCTCTCATCCTCTCTAGGATGTTGGTTAATGCAAGCTTGATTATATTAGGTCAACCCTTCATTCAAGTGAATATATCTATGGTTATCATAGTGTATTAAGTTACTACTTTCATAAGCATCAGACGTTAACCACTCAAAAGTTACTAATTACTTAAGTACCTTAAAGGTACAACCATTGTAATTATCTTTGATAAACATCATCAACAATCATGGGTTTCAATTGTACTTACATGGTTTGAATCAATTAGACCTTCAAATGGACTTGAAGTACTTTGACCTTCAAATGGTCTTGATGTACCCTGACCTCCAAACGGTCTTGATCCACTCCTTCAATTGGTATTAAGACCGTTAGACCATCAAACGGTCTTGATCTCAAAAACTCTAAACGGTTTGAGACCGTTTGAACTAACTATTATTAACCCCAAATGGTTTGAAATAGTTTAGACCTCCAAATGGTCAACTCCTTTAAATGGTCAAAGTACCCAAACGGTTTTGAAGTTCAATTTACCCATTTGATCTTGAGATCCATTACCCATTCGGTTTTGAACTCAATTATCCTTTAGATCTTGAAGTCAATTACCCATTCGGTCTTGAACTCAATTACACATTCGGTTTTGAAGTAAATTACCCATTCGGTCTTGGGTTCAATTACCCATTCGGTCTTGAACTTAATTACCCATTCGGTCTTGAAACCGAATCAACTCAATCGGTTTTGAAACTGAATTAGCTCAATCGGTTTTGAAAACCGTTTGCTCATTCCTTTGTTTAGGTGTGTGCTTAAGATGAAATCATCATCTTCAAGCTTCAAACCTTCAATATCAATTGTGATTCTTATGGTGATTTCAACAACTAATCAAAAGGAAATCGAGAAAGAAGAAAAGTTCAACACATGATGAATAAATTGCAAGCAATAATGACATTTAAGGGTTCAAGTTATATAACCCACATTTAAAATTGAATCCAAGCTTCAAGATTCACGTCCTCAATTCTGAATGAATATTTTTCAACTATCCAAGGTTCGTTCTCAAGTCTTTGAGTGAAATGAATGGCTAAGGTTGAAGATTGAATGAAGAAAATAAGAAATTAAGCATTGAATTTCGATTTCCACCATGAAATTTAAGGTTGAAGATGACTATGGAGCTTACCTACAGGTTGGGGCACATCCTCTTGTTGCTCCTAGACTCCCTTGTGTTCAATCAAAGCAAGGAAAGAAAAAGGAATCGAAAAAGCATTTCATGTGGGTTGAAAATGGGATGTATATAAGGGAATTTCAATGAGAGAGAAAGTAATAAATAATTCATTCAACTCCAAAAATTGGTGCCACATACTCCCCTCCATCCCTTTCATATGAATCCATATCCCCCACCTTGTAATTCGTCTCCATTATCCATGAATTAAAAGAAGACAAATTAAGCACCTTAACCATTATAATAATAATATCCAAAATTGAGTGAATATTACTTTTTCTTTAACTAATGTGAGTGGACTCTTCACTCACTTTAGATATTTCATTGCCTTTGCAAGGAAAAAGGACGTCCATTATTATGTAAATTCAACCATCCATTTTTGGTTGAAGGGCACCTCCATTAATATATTTATTTTTTCATTAAATTGAATTAGGGTTTCAATTATGCTTAAATCTTAATTATTTTAATATCAAGATTCTCTCTCCTCCAAAGAGATTCAAATGAGACACTCCTCTGATTTTCTTGCATCTAAATGATACAAAGAAACATTAGGGACTCTCTAGAAGTGTTATTTTGCATATTAAACCCTAGGTTTTGGGTAAATTGCACATTACACCAAAACTAGGTTTTAATGCATAAACATTGCTTAATAAGCTCTTTCTTGGTGCTCAGGCTGTCACAAGCCATGCCTCTACATCATTCTCATTCTTATGATGCTTCAACACTTGAGGAACATTTTACCATGTAACATTTTCAAGTTAATCCCTTAACTTGGGTAATTTGCACATTAGTCCAAAACGGGCAAAACATTATTTTCAACATTATTCAAAAAGGACTAAAATTGAAACATAAGATCCTCTTGAGCCTTAATTACTTTTCAAAAGATAAGAGCAAGCATATAATTATCTTTCATAAACAAAACATCTAGGGTTTAAGCATAACCTAGGTCAGGGATGTTACAAATTATCCACCCCTAATAGGGATTTCGTCTTCAAAATCATCAAGAGAAAAGAGAAGGGTACATCCTCCTCATCTCTTCCTATAGCTCCCACGTAGCTTTTTCAATGCCATGGTGATGCCAGAGAAATTTTACAATACATATGTATTTCTTTTTCAACTTTTTAATTCTTTTATCAAGGATCATCACAAGTCCTTAAACATATGATATTTCATCATTTAATTCTACCTCCACAGGTTGTAGAACTAAATCTGTGTCAGGATGACACTTTCTCAGCATGGAGATATGGAACATTGGATGCAACTTATGCAGCTCAGGTGGCAACTCCAGCTTATAGGCTACCCTTCCAATCCGTTCAATGATTGGATAAGGCCCCATAAATCTAGGAGCTAACTTTCCCTTCTTTCTAAATCTAAGGACACCTTTCCAAGGTGAGACCTTGAGATATACTCTGTTTCTAACTGGGAATTCTAAAGGTCTTCTCCATTTGTCGGCGTACGACTTCTGTCTATCCTATGTAGTCTTTAATTGTTGTTGTATTACTTTAATCCTATCAGTTGTTTGCTGCACAAGCTCAGGACCCAAAAGTTCATTTTCTCCTATTTCATACCAACATAAAGGAGATCTACAACATCTACCATATAATGCTTCATATGGTGCCATATCAATATTGTGCTAATATCTATTATTGTAAGCAAATTCTATCAAGCTCAAGTGTAGATCCCAACTTCCTACAAACCGAAGGACACATGCCCTAAGCAAATCCTCCAAAGTTTGTATGGTACTCTCAGATTGCCCATCTATTTTTGGGTGAAAGGTAGTACTAAACCTTAACTGCACACCCAAAGCTTTATGTAATCATTCCCAAAAATGACTCGTGAACTGGGGACCACTATCAAAAACAATCGTAGCTGGAACCCCATGCAGCAGTACTATCTCATCTACAAATATCTGTGCAAGTTTCTCAGTAGTGTAGGTTGTTTTGATAGGAAGGAAATGTGTTGTCTTAGTTAACCTATGAACTATCACCCATATGGAATCATGACCTTTGGTTGTTCTAGGAAAACCAACCACAAAGTCCATGGTCACATGATCCCATTTCCACTACGGTATAGGCAAAGGTTGCATTGTTCCTATGGGCTTTTGATGTTCAGCTTTAACCTACTAACACACCGGACACCACATAACAAACTCATCTACATCCTTCTTCAATCCTAGTCACCAATACATAGCCTTCAGGTTATTATACATTTTGGTGCTCCCTGGATGCATTGCATACATCAAAGAATGAGCTTCGTCCAAGACTAACTTCCTTAAGTCATTGGCATCAGGTACTACCATCCTACCATGGTAACAAACTACTTGATCATTGGACTCATGAAAGCCATCTCATTTCTCACTACCATACTCTAACCTGACCTACTGTACTACAATATTAGTTTGTTGTGCTTCTTTAATCTATTGTCTCAGAGTAGGTTTCACTTGCAGCTCAGCTAACATCCTGGCTAACAACGATACCTTAAGCTATATATTGTTTTGCCTTAAGGAGATGAGCATATCTCTTTTGAAGCACACTAAGGAGTTCAAATGTGCTTTATCTAAGGCTGGTGATGATGATTTCCTACTTAGTGCATCAGCCACTACATTAGCCTTCCCTGGATGATAATCAATTATACAATCATAGTCCTTGATTAACTCCATCCAGCGGCGTTGTCTCATATTCAACTCGTGTTGTGAGAAGATATATTTTAGATTCTTATGGTTTGTGAAAATATGGAATGTTTCTCCATAAAAATAATGTCTCCAGATCTTCAAAGCATGAACCACAACAAGTAGCTCTAGAACATGTGTCAGATAATTCTCCCTGTGTTTCATAAGTTGTCGGGAGGCAAAAGAAATCACTTGATTATCTTGCATCAACACACATCCTAGACCATTCTTAGATGCATCACAGAAAACTATGTACCCCTTCCCTTGCTCAGGTAACAGCAGTACAGGTGCACTTGTTAACCTTTCTTTCAACAGTTGGAAAGAATGTTGACACTTGTCATTCCAGATAAAAGGAACCTCCTTCCTGGTCAACTTGGTTAGGGGTAAGGCTATAGAACTGAAGTTCTTAATGAATCTCCTGTAATAGCCTGCCAGTCCTAAGAAAGTGTGTATCTCCGTCGGTGTCTTTGGATGTTCCCATTACAGGACAGATTCTACCTTCTTAGGATCACCATGGATACCTGAGGTAGATATTATGTGTTCTAGAAAAGAAACTTCTGATAACCAGAACTCACATTTGCTAAACTTAGCATATAGCTTATTCTCATTTAGCAATGTTAAAGCCTGACGGAGGTGTTGCTCATGCTGTTGAGCATCTCTACTGTATACCAAGATGTCATATATAAAGACTACTATGAACTGATCACGAAAAGGTCGAAAGATTCTATTCATGAGTTCCATGAATGCAGTTGGTGCATTAGTTAGTCCAAATGACATAACTATGAACTCATAGTGGCCATACCTTGTCCTAAAGGCAGACTTAGGTATGTCACTCTCCTTGATATGCAATTGATGATATCTCGACCTCAGATCTATCTTAGAGAAGATAGTTGCACCATGCAACTGATCAAATAGGTCATCAATCCTTGGCAAAGGATACTTGTTCTTTATGGTTACTTCATTCAACTGTCTATAATCAATGCATAACCTCATCAATCTGTCCTTCTTCTTAACAAAGAGAACTGGAGCACCCCATGGTGAAGTACTCGGTCAGATAAAACCTTTCTCAAGCAACTCTTGTAGCAATTTCTTGAGCTCTGCCATCTCAGGAGATGCCATTCTACACGGTGTTTTTGCTATTGGTTGCGTGCCCAGGATTAGATTAATCTCAAAATCAATCTCTCAAGGCGGAGGTACACCTGGAAGTTCCTCAGGGAACACATCTTCAAACTCCCTAACTATCAGAATTTCAAAAGGATTAGGGCTCTCCATTGTGGTATCTACCACATGTGCCAAGAATGCAAAGCATCCTTGTCTCATTAGCTTCTCATCTACCATAGATGACACAAGATAGGTTGGAAGAATCTTTCTATCTCCCTAAAAGATCCATGTGTCACCATCATTAGTGAACACAACTTGCTTGGACTCACAATCCAAGACAACCTTATACTTTTCTAGGGTGTCCATCCCAAGAATTATATCAAACCCATGCATTTCAAGTGGTATAAGATCCACTTGAATGCGATGTTCAGAAAAGGAAAGAATACAGGGAGAACACACCTCCCACAACACTACAGACCCCAACAGAGGGGTTTCTAACAATAGACTATATGCTCTATGACTGATAGTCATGTTATAGTCATGAATCACTCTTTGAGTGATAAAGGAATGTGCAGCACCCGGATCAATTAAAACAGATACGAAGCAGGATGAAGACAAATCAGAATGAAATAGTTCCATCTGACATGTCACAACTCGAGGGTTGACTACTGCTTCGGGTTGATTCATCGCATAGAATCTCATCATTGCTTGCTGTTGACCCTGTGCTCGGTTGTTGGGTGCCGACGATCCAGCTTGGGATGCTTGTCCATGTCCTCTAGTGACACTCAAAAACTTTCACCTCTGAGACCCTTACTGACTCTACCTTGGAGGTTGAGTCAGCACTGTGTTTCCAACTAGACAATCCCTCGCTAAATGTCCTACTTGTCTACATTGGTGACAGGTTCTATTATCTTGATATGTTCTAAAAGGTCTAGTTGTTGACGTTGATGTTGTACGGGGAGCTCTATTCGGTGGTAAACTACGACCTCTACCCTTGTTGGATGTCCACTATGTATGGGTATTGAACCTTGGTGGTGTTGTTGGTGCAAAAAATCTTGGTTTCTTAAAACTCTCGGATCTCTGTCCCTGGAACTGTGTATACACCTTCTTAATGTGAGTCTGATGCTTCTCAGTCACGGACCTTTCTATCCATCTCACGGACTCCACAAATGTGGCGAACCTCTCCATGTTCTCTAAGGCAGACGCAGGAGTGGTCAAATCAGCGTTCAGCCCCTTCTCAAAATGTTGAATCCTCTACTCATCTGTAGCAGCCATATGCAGACAAAACCGCAAAAGCTACATGAACTTAGCCTCATATTCGCTAATGTACATCTGTCCTTGTCTTATCTTCTCAAATTGAGAAATCTTCTCATCTAGAAACATCTTAGGAAAGTATCTACTAACGAATTCTCGCCAAAATTCCTCCCATCTGATTTCAACACCTGGCCTCTTACCCTCTTCTATTGTCTACCAGTGGCCAGCACTCCCTTTAAGAAGGTACAATGCATGTCTAACCTTTTCATCTTCTGGGATATTAAGGATTCTAAAGGCCTTTTCTAGCTCGGTCAGCCACATGTCAGCATCTGTTGGGTCAGCTGTACCATCATATTCTGTGGCTCCAACCCGGCGAAGTCATTCAAAAGTCTTGCTGCCCCCTGTCCTTCATGGTGAGCTGGTGCCCTAGGTGCAGGTGGTGGCATCCTATCCTCCATTTGCATCATGGTTTCCATGAACTACCCAAACAAATCATGAAAAGATGGGTTTTCCAGTGCGGCTTGGTTAAGCTGGGGATGTTCAGGTTTTGGTTCATCCCTATCTTGATCCCTTGCAATTCTTCCTGATGCAGCAATGCTGCTCTTAGCAGCATGTTCTTCCTGTGATCTAGACATCTTTAAGTTCTTCTTCTCCTCCTATATGAGTAGAAGATACTATCAGATAACTGGAAGACACTAGAATAGACTCAACAACCTTAATCATGTATCTCTATAGATACAGTGAACCTAGAGCTCTGATGCCACTAAACTGAGACGACCCAACACCAGATTAGACCATCACAGTGTAATTAATTGCAGAATTAAACATAAGCAACGGAATTACTGAAAATCACTAAAAATTAAAACCATTTACAAAGAGATCCATTTCCAAGAAACTCTTATAGCAAGAACCAAAAATATTAATTTACACGTACATTCTGGTTCACAAAGTACATATCATGTACCATCCCTTCTCGAGGGTTACAAGTATCAACTGCTCTGTTAAAAACTATATACATGAAGCATAAGAACCCTGAGGCATCATGCCAAAATCTCAAATCGATCATAAAAGCACTAACTACTAACTCCTAGGACCTGAGAGTACAAATACGACTCATAGGACTCATAACTACATGACACGACAGTCAGTATCTCCACCTGAGATGTTATTGTTGTCCCTGTTGTTGTTGTCCTTCCCCTGTTGTATGGTTTTTTCCTCCTCGTCCTTGTCCACCTAAAAAGGTTGGATCCCACGGGGGTGAGACAATTGAAAATTGTCCCAGCGAGAGATATAACTTTCCGCCAGAAACATTATTATTGCAATTAATAGAATAAAACTTGGCAGAAGAATCATATATGTTCATCAGCAGATAAATCAGTGTCTAAATATATTAGATCAATATCCTTATTATAGCATCTCAGAAATAATTGATAAAATAGCATATCACTTGTCCAATAAGGAATATGAAGAACATGTATAACATTTATCCATCTAGGATATACTAAACAAGATATCATCAACCAATGATTCTCGTATTTCAACCTTAAGCAAATACGCTACATGGTTGATTACATTTTACAATCATACTTAAGCACTGAGGAGATGAGGTATACCGCTCATACTCCAACCGACCACGATTAAGTAAAGCATCGGTACCATACATAGGTCAATGGAAGAGCCGGACTCCATCACCTCATTTGTCTCAGTCACTACGAGATCATATGTAGGACATCTTATGTCTCTACTAAATATCTTTCCAGGGTATATTGGCATCTTCGCTATAGAGTTATAGCCCATAGCATATACTCTTTTCAGGATATGGCTTGTAGCCAATGCTTGGTATTGTGGAGTTATGACCCATAGCCATACTCTTGTTGGGATATGTTCCATAACCATTCTTGTAGATAGGATATGGCCCTCAATCATTCCTATGATGTGTAAAGATTTTTTCGCCCATTACCCCCACATATTCAAAATATGCATTCTAGGAATTCCCAAAGGAAAACCAGTTTCACCATCACCAATTACTAACGATGATGGATCTATGGTCAGGGCTCTACATGATAAGATTTCACTTGATTAATTAAGTGCATTACCATATTCTCTTAGCATCAGTTAGGTTTTCAAACATAAATTACTATAACAAATGCTACAAAGAATGTGTAATACTTTTATCAAATAATTCTCGAAGCTTTATAAAACATTGGGATTTCAATCCCTTGTCACATCATGGGCATTCTCATCCCTTAACATCTCATCATCATGATTATGGGATATGGGTATTCAAACCCTCAGTTCATCAAAGAACACTTGTTACCACTTATCAGGTAACTAATACCTTCAGATCATCTGACCAAGGTAAACATGATACTTGTTACATAAGCATCTCACATGGCTCTTCAAGGCCCATTTAATCTCTTGTTACCTCTTGCTAGGCAACAAAGTATATTATGGCTCACAAGGCCCATAAAAAAATTTCAATAATAAATCATCATAGCTCATACCTGGCTATGTATAACATCTCATGATACCTACATGATTAGTACACATGATAATAGTTATATCAAGTACATATCAACACTAATGAATGTAATGGTACATCATTATTCACCCATTAGGGTTAGGGTTTCCCAAATTCATGTCAATTAGGGATACTCATCCCATTACCCAAAATTATGGTTATGTTTTATCATCATATTACCTAATTATTAGGGTTTCATGTATTATAACCCAAAATTAGTACTTCCCATACCTTCATCCTATATTAGGGTAGGATAGCATTACATAGTATCACCCCGGGTTAGAGTTTCACATCACATCTCTGTATTAGGGTTTCACATAACATCACCCTTAATTAGGGTTTCACATCACATCACCCTAGTTTAGGGATTCACACATCATTATCTTGAATTAAGGTTCCACATGACATCATCCTTGATTAGGGTTTCGCATCACATCACCCTTAATTAGGATTTCCCATGATTTCACTGCATTAGGGTTTCACCATTACACTAGATTAGGGTTACACCTAGCATTGCCCTAAATTAGGGTTAGGGTTCATCACCCTTATCAATTTAGGGTTTCATGATCTCTTTAACAAGGATCATACCCTAATTACATATTGTATTCATGTTGAAAATATTGAGGCTTAACCACTACATGATTATTACTCATGTATGAATTCCTCTCTCTCTCATCCTCTCTAGGATGTTGGTTACTTCGATCTTGATTATATTAGGTCAACCCTTCATTCAATTGCATATATCAATGGTTATCATAGTGTATTAAGTTACTACTTTTATAAGCATCAGAGGTTAACCACTTAAAAGTTACTAATTACTTAAGTAACTTAAATGTACAACCATTGTAAATATCTTTGATAAACATCATCAACAATCATGGGTTTTAATTGTACTTACATGGTTTGAATCAATTAGACCTTCAAATGGTCTTGAAGTACTTTGACCTTCAAACGGTCTTGATGTAGCTGACCTCCAAACGGTCTTGATCCACTCCTTCAATCGGTATTAAGTCTGTTAGACCATCAAACAGTCTTGATCTCAAAAACTCTAAACGGTTTGAGACTGTTTGAATTAACTATTATTAACCCCAAACGGTGTGAATCCATTTTGACCTCCAAATGGTCAACTCCTTCAAATGGTCAAAGTACCCAAACGGTTTTGAAGTTCAATTTTCCCATTCGATCTTGAGATCCATTACCCATTCGGCTTTGAACTCAATTATCAATTCAATCTTGAAGTCAATTACCTATTTGTTCTTGAACTCAATTACCTATTCGGTTTTGAAGTAAATTACCCATTCGGTCTTGGGTTCAATTACCCATTCGGTCTTGAACTTAATTACCCATTCGGTCTTGAAACCAAATCAACTCAATCGGTTTTGAAACTGAATTAGCTCAATCGGTTATGAAAATTGTTTACCCATTCCTTTGTTTAGGTGTGTTCTTAAGATGGCATCATCATCTTCAAGCTTCAAACCTTCGAAATCAATTGTGATTCTTATGGTGATTTCAACAACTAATCAAAAGGAAATCGAGAAAGAGTAAAAGTTCAACACATGATGAATAAATTGCAAGCAATAATGACATTTAAGGGTTCAAGTTATATAACCTGCCTTTAAAATTGAATCCAAGATTCAAGCTTAACGTCCTCAATGCTTAATTAAGCTTTTTCAACTGTCCAAGGTTCGTTCTCAAATCTTTGAGTGAAATGAATGGCTAAGGTTGAAGATTGAATGAAGAAAAAAGAAATTAAGCATTGAATTTCGATTTCCACCATGAAATTTAAGGTTGAAGATGACTATGGAGCTTACCTACAGGTTTGGGCACGTCCTCCGATTTCTCCTAGGATCCCTTTTGTTAAAACAAAGCAAGGAAAGAAAGAGGAATCGAAAAAGCCTTTCATGTGGGTTGAAAATGGGATGTATATAAGGGAATTTCAATGAGAGAGAAAGTAATAAATAATTCCTTCAACTCCCAAAATTGGTTCCACATACTCCCCTCCATCCCATGCATACGAATCCATCTCCTCCACCTTGTAATTCCTCTTCATTATCCATGAATTAAAAGAAGACAAATTAAGCACCTTAACCATTATAATAATAATATCCAAAATTGAGTGGATATTACTTTTTCTTTAACTAATGTGAGTGGACTCTCCACTCACTTTAAATATTTTGTTTCATTTGCAAGGAAAAAGGACGTCCATGCTTATGTAAATTCAGCCATCCATTTTTGGTTGAAGGGCACTTCCATTAATATATTTATTTTTGCATTCAATTGGATTAGGGTTTCAATTATGCTTAAATCTTGATTATTTTAATATCAAGATTCTCTCTCCACCAAAGAGATTCAAATGAGACACCCCTCTAATTTTATTGTCTCTAAATGATACCAAGAAACATTAGGGACTCTCTAGAAGTGGTATTTCACATATTGAACCATAGGTTTTGGGTAAATTGCACATTACACCAAAACTAGGTTTTAATGCATAAACATTGCTTAATAAGCTCTTTCTTGGTGCTCAGGTTATCACAAGACATACCTATGCATCGTTCTCATTCTTATGATGCTTCAATACTTGAAGAAAATTTTACCATGTAACATTTGCAAGTTAACCCCTCAACTTGGGTAATTTGCACATTAGTCCAAAACGGGCAAAACATTATTTTCAACATTATTCAAAAAGGACTGAAATTGAAACATAAGCTCCTCTTGAGCCTTAATTACTTTTAAAAAGATAAGAGCAAGCATATAATTATCTTTCATAAATAAAACATCTAGGGTTTAAGCATAACCTCGGTCAGGGATGTTACAAATTATCCACCCCTAACAGGGATTTCGTCTCTGAAATCATCAAGAGAAAAGAGAAGGGTACTTCCTCCTCATCTCTTCCTCTAGCTCCCACGTAGCTTCTTCAATGCCACTGTGATGCCAGAGAACTTTCACAAGACATATTTCTTTCTTTTTCAGCTTTTAAATTCTTTTATCAAGGATCATCACAGGTCCTTCCACATATGATATATCATCATTTAATTCTACCTCCATAGGTTGCAGAACTAGCTCTGTTTTAGGATGACACTTTCTTAGAATGGAGATATGGAACACTAGATGCAACTTATGTAGCTTAGGTGGCAACTCTAGCTTTTAGGCTACCCTTCGAATCTGTTCAATCATTGGAAAAAGCCACATAAATCTAGGAGCTAACTTTCCCTTCTTTCCAAATCTAAGGACACCTTTCCAAGGTGAGACCTTGAGATATACTCTATCTCCAACTTGGTATTCTAAAGGTCTTCTCCGTTTGTCGGTGTATGACTTCTGTCTATCCAGTGCAGCCTTTAATTGTTGTTGTATTACTTTAATCTTCTCTGTTGTTTGCTACACAAGCTCAGGACCCAAAATTTGATTTTCTTTTGTTTCATATCAACATAAAGGAGATCTACAACGTCTACCATGTAATGCTTCATATGGTGCCATATCAATACTGATAGCTATTATTGTAACCAAATTCTATCAAGCTCAGGTGTAGATCCCAACTTCCTACAAACTGAAGGACACATGCCCTAAGCAAATCCTCCAAAGTTTGTATGGTCCTCTCAGATTTCCCATCTGTCTGTGGGTGAAAGACAATACTAAGCCTTAACTACGTACCCATAGCTTTATGTAATTGTTCCCAAAAATGACTCATGAACTGGGGACCTCTATCAGAAACAATCGTAGCTGGAACCCCATGCAATCGTGCTATCTCATTTACATATATATGTGCAAGCTTCTCAGTAGTGTAGCTTGTTTTGACATGAAGGAAATGTGTTGTCTTAGTCAACCTATCAACTATCACCCATATGAAATCATGACCTTTGGTTGTTCTAGGCAAACCAACCACAAAGTCCATGGTCACATGATCCCATTTCCACTGCGGTATAGGTGAAGGTCGCATTGTTCCTGTGGGCTTTTGATGTTCAGCTTTAACCTGCTGACACACTAGACACCACATAACAAACTCATCTACATCCTTCTTCAATCATGGTCACCGATACATATCCTTCAGGTTATGATACATTTTGGTGCTCCCTGGATGCATTGCATACATCGAATAATAAGCTTCCTCCAAGACTAACTTCCTTAAGTCATTGGCATCAAGTACTACCATCCTACCATGGTAACAGACTACTTGATCCTCTAACTCATGAAAGCCATCTCGTTTCTCACTACCATACTCTGACCTGATCTATTGTACAACAATATCAGTTTGTTGTGCTTCTTTAATTTGTTGTCTCAGAGTAGGTTTTACTTTAATCTCAGCTAACATCCTGGCTAACAACGATACCTTAAGCTATATATTGTTTTGCCTTAAAGAGATGAGCATATCTCTTTTAAAGCACACTAAGGAGTTCAATTGTACTTTATCTAAGGCCGGTGATGATGATTTCTGTAACATCCCTGACCTGGGTTATAACCTAACCCTAGAAGTCTTGCCTAAATAGGTAATTAAACACATGTAATCATCTTTTAGCAGGTAATAAAAGCTCCTAAGGAACATATGTTTCCCTTCCTGTCCCCTAGGGACAATGTTGTAGTATTGTTTTGTAATGCAGGGACCTATGTTCAATTATCCAGTTAAGAGGTTTAACTTGCAGAGTTCACAGGTAAAGATGTACCTTTGATGATGAAACATCATAAGAGTGAATCTGATGAGGCATGATGGATTTTCCAAGCTTGGGCGTTCAGATGCAGCTTGTGGAATGATCCTGGCGCTTAAAAACCCTAATTTGGAGTAAAGTGCAATTTACCCAAATTATGGGTGAAACTTGGGAGTTACACCTTCTAGAGCATCTTATATGACTCTTGGAATCATTTAGAGTAGAAATTATGAAAGAGATGCATCAATAAATAATCATATAAGAAAAGTAATCGTTGTGCATAAAATTCACCATGTATGGGTATGAAGACCTTCATATGTGTACCCTAGTTGAAAGTTGACTTTTTCTACCCTTAAATCTTGAGCTTTGATGAACTTGGTTTGAGTTTGGATGGCTTGGACGTGCCTAAGAAGCAAGGAGGGACTTAGATGAAAATCCCATGTTTTAGAGGTCCTTATGGTGTAAAATGACCTAAAGTATATAAGCACTTTTCCTTGTAAACCAAGTGAACGATCCTTCATTTCCCTTCACTTCTCTTCTTTCTCAAAATGTCTAAGGCAAGCTCTGGAGCTCAGGGAGGCGACCAAATAGTTCTAAGGTGAGAAGAACCATCTTCAAGCTCGGATTCTTGGGTGAATTCATCATGCAAGCTTGGTTTTGTGGATAACTCACTTAGCTTTCTCGTTCTAGCCATCTTTTCCCAACCTTTCCTTGGAGAAACACCCTTGGCCGACCTGTGGAGCTCAAGACACCATTAAAGACTTGAAGCTTGGAATCTTGGAGCTCAAGGAATGACCTTAAGGCGGGTTTTATAATTCTAAACTCCTAGCTTTATTATGCATATCCTTGTTCTTGCTTTTTAAGCTTAGTTCTTCTTCCCCATCATTCTTTGCACTCTTGCAAGCTTTTTCATGAAGAACAGACCTTGGTTCAAGGTTGAAGATGGAGGGCGTTAATACCTATGTTGGTCCTTATCCAACTTTACCAAACGATCTTGGACCAATAGGTCAAACGATCTCCCACTCGTTTCAATCCAAACGGGTTCAATAGGTCGATTTGGCCAAACGGGTTCCAACCCATTTGAGGGCGTTGACCAAACATTGACCATTTGGGATTCCTGTTCACAATTATGTAGACTAATGACCCACCTAATTTGAGGGGTTAATTCAAAAGGAATCGTAGGTTGAAGGCCAATCAATTAAGCAATCAAATTAAATTAAGTGCTGATTTTCCAAACTAATCAAATTGAACCTTTTGGGCAAACGGGTTCCAACCCATTTGAATGAGTTGACCAAGCATTGACCGTTTGGGATTAATATTCATAATATATTGAATTTCAATTCTACATAGAACCATAATCGAATTCATAACCAATTAAGAGTTGAAGGCAGTTCAACACCCTAACCCTAATCGGGTTAAAATTGCTGATTTTCAATATAGATCTTGTTGAGTGTTGGGTTGAAGGACCCAAACGGGTTCAAGACCGTTTGGTGGTTCACCCAAACGATCTCACACTCGTTTAGTGACACCCCAAGACCGTTTGGAGGTCTAGGGTTAAAGAAATTTGATGGTTTGAGGGTCCAATCACAAGATGTTGATAATTTAATGAAAAGTGCTGATTTGTAATCTAATTAGGACTCAACCCTTATCAAATCAACTTAATATTTAGTCAATCTTTGGTCAAATGGTCTCAAGACCGTTTGGAGATCATCCAAATGATCTCAAGACCGTTTGGGCCAAGTTTGGGCCCAATTGGAGTTCAATTGATAGGCCCAACCTTGTTTTGTTTCACATCGATGAAAATTGATGAGTAGCCGATTGGAAACCTTAATTGAGTTAGACTTAACCCTAATTGGCTTTCAATTGAAGGTCAAATTGGTGTCCAATTTATTGAGGCTCATCCTATTTGACTCAATTTGTAAGTGGTTAACATGGCTTGGGCCAATTGAAGGCTTCAACATAGGAAATCCTATTCAATCATAACCTTTGTATCACCTTTCATATCCATGCGGTTTAGACCCAAACGAGTCCACACTCGTTTAGACCCAAACGAGTCCACACTCATTTAGATCCAAACGAGTTCAACCCGTTTCATCTCAAACGAGTTCAACCCATTTCATCCAAACGAATTCAACCCGTTTCAATCCAAACGAGTTCAACCCGTTTCAATCCAAACGAGTTCAACCCGTTTCATCTCAAATGAGTTCAACCCGTCTCATCTCAAACGAGTTCACACCCGTTTCATCTCAAATGGGTTCACACCCGTTTCAACTCAGTGAGTCCACACTCGTTTGAGGGTTCAAATGGGTTGAAGGTTGAAGGTTAAACCCTAACCTAATTGAAGATTTTCTTGGTTGTTTATACTTAACCACTTAAAGGTATAATTGGTTCAATGATGATCTAATATAAACCATAATGGTAACTTAAAATACTAAGGGACTAAGTGACTAATGAATCAACCCATGATGATGATCAATGGGTAATTTTACCAAATGCCCCTGAGAGGTTCAATTCAGTGATACCTTGTTCTAACCAAACCCTAATCACTTGATAGTGGTGATTTGGTTTATGAAGATCAAAGGGGACTTAACCCAACCTAATATAGAGTGGTGTAATCACCATCTACTAGTGAGAGGAGAGAGAAAGTACCATTTATGGTGGAAACTCAAGTAAAATACCTACAATATACATGAATGTGCATGATTAGGCTATGATCCACTAAGTGAGATCATGGAAACCCTAATTATGATAACTGATGAATCTTAATCGTATCTGAGGGCTTTAATGGTGGTGGTTCTCATACATGGTGATGTTATGAGATCAATTCACCATGTATGATGAATAGTAAACCCTCATTCTAGGGTGATGACATGTATGATAAATAGTAAACCCTAAATTCTAGGGTGATGACATGTATTGTGAATAGTAAACACTATTTGATGAAAACCAGGGAAACCTAGCTCTTATAAGAGTAGGGAGATACAACTTCTTTAAATGAGTTATTTATTGTTATCAGTTGAATTGACCATGCAGGTTCTTATATGAGGATGATCATATCCAGGTATGGATGATGATGCTATATTTATTGAAAGCATGTTTTTAGCTTTATGAATAGTGATATATCTTGGTGCCCTGTTAGTGGCATCTTATGAGATTGATGGTCTGTGAGAGCCATGAGTACCATCAAGGTCATGCTTAAAAAATGACTTGTGATGAGAGAATTGAGAATGGTAATTGATGTTAGTTAGACTTGTTACATTTAGTATCCTTCTTTCTTAGCTTCTATGCTAATGTTTAATGGTCAATAACATGTATGTTATCTGATAAGTGATAACTTATGAGTTTGATAGGTTGAATGAGTCATGAGTAATATGCGCTGATGATCATCAAAGGTCATATTATTTAGATGACCAGATACAATAAGATGTCTTGGTAATAAATGTTATAATTAGTCCAGGGGTTTGGACTCTCACTTTCTAGATTCTTAGTGATAAGATGTTTAGGTATTGATATCCCTAAGTTAAATTATGAAATGTGATCCTAATATAGAGTGTTACTATGTGAAAGTCTATTACAAGATAATCCTATGAAAGGCTTAACTGCAGACTTATGGGTGATGAATGTAAATAACCCTTGTGTCACTTGAGTATGGTTAAGTAGGATTTCATGTGTACTAATCATACAGTTATGTTGTGGATTTGGAATCCTAACACCTTGTTGAAAAGGGTATGGCTACAGGCCATGATATCCCTTACTATAATGCCAGGTGATGAATATATGATCTAAGCCTGAAGAGAGCCAATGTGATGATGATGGTTTTATAATAAATAGATGTAATACGTGTCCTTTTATTTCTAAAAGAAAAGTGATATGTGGGTTTATCTTAGAGATGCTTTGCTTCTAGTAGGAGGGATAGATTACAATCTGTGAAATATTGTTCTAACTATTCCTAAAATATATATGAATTCTTTGTGTACTGTTATTCTCTCATTCTGTAATAATCATGTTTCTGACAAGAGTTATAACTCCCGCTGGGACAATTATTTAAAATTGTCTCACCCTGTAGATTTCAACTTTTTAGGTGGCCGCTAAGGACGAAGGGACCAATCTCCAGGTGACCAGTATCAGCAGCAGCAACACCCAGAGCAACAGTAAATATCAGGTGGAGATTCAGACTGTTGAGTTATATAGATAGATAGTCAGTCCTATGCATCCTCTGTACTCTCAGGTCCTTGGCGTCATGGTCTGAGTTATGATTCGCCTCTTGAGATTTTGTATCATGCTGTGTATAATTACTCAAGAAGTAATTAACCGAGATGTAGACAGTTTATCTTGAATCTATGAAAGGAGTTTTATGGTTTCAATACCTTATTACAAAAAGTTTAAATTTCCCATGATTTTTATTTTTCTTTCCGCTGCTAATCGAATCGCTTCTGGTGAGTTTACCTCGAAGTTTATGTGTTTATCTTGGGTTTTGGAGATCAGAGCTCACAATTAGTGGTATCAGAGCTCTAGGTTCGCTGAGTCTATAGAGACATAGGACTTAGGATGCCGAGTCTATCCTTAGTGTTCCTTCCTTATCTAATAGAACCTTCTGCTCCTCAGGAGAAGAAGATATATAAGGATGTCTGAGCCACATGAAGAGTACGTGGCGGAAAGTAGCGCCGCTGCACCACAGGAAGGTGCAAGGCACCCAGAAATGGAGCAACCCTTACCTGAGCAACCCAGGGAGCCACCCCAGTTTGACCCAGCTGAGATAGAAAACCCAACTGTCCATGCCTTATTTGATAAGTTTCTGACAGCCATAACACACATAGCAGATAGGGTGCCACCATTTGCACCTAGGGTACCAACCCATCAGGAAGGTTATGGAGCTGGAAAGACTTTCGAGAGACTTCGCCAGGTGGGAGCCATAGACTATGCTGGTACATCTAACCCAGCAGATGCTGATCTATGGTTGACAGAGCTGGAAAAGGCTTTTAGGATCCTTGATATTCCTGAAGCTAAAAAGGTAAAACATGTGGTATACCTCCTAAAAGGGAGTGCTGGTAATTGGTGGATGATAGAGGAGGATAAGAGACCAGGCGAAGAAATAGGATGGGAGGTTTTCCGACAAGAATTCATCAATAGATACTTCCCTAAGACATATCTAGATGAGAAGATCTTTCAATTTGAGAAGATCACTCAAGGACACATGAACGTTAGCAAGTATGAAGCTAAGTTCATGGAGTTACTACAGTTTTGTCCACGAATGGCAGTTACCGATGAAGAAAGAATTCGACGTTATGAAAAAGGGTTTGAACTCTGAACTAGACACTCCTGTGTCTACTCTAGAGAATAGAGAAAGGTTTGCCACCTTTGTGGAGTCAGTAAGAAGGATAGAGAGGTCAGAAACCATGAAACAACAGACAAGTAGTAAGAAGATGTACACCCAGCCTCAAGAACAAGGGCCTAAAAGTTTTAAGAAACCAAGATTTTCTACACCATCAGCTTTGCCAGGATTTCCTACCCAGACACAATGGGTGTCAAGTGGAAGTAAGGATCATAGTAGTATTCCAAGAGGACCCTCGGACATAGCATCGGCATCGGTAACTGGATCGTATAGACACTTTGCACCCAGGATCTGTTACCTATGTAGACAGCCGGGACACCTGGCAAGGGATTGTCCAGACAGGAATACTATAATGACTCAGCCCCAAGGACAGAGTCTGCAAGGCTCGCAAGGGAGGCTCTATAATAATAGAGGATGTGGACAAACGTCCCATACAGGTCAGATGACATAAGTTTTGTTTTAATATTAAATATCAGGATTCTATGTGTAAAAGATATGTAAATTTGTTGCTTTTAAATTCCTTGTCTAAGTCCCTGAAGAACACAAGGGAGATAAGAACTTGTATCTTACTCAGCATTCTATAAAACAATTTATAATCTCCCTTAACTGTGTATGAAAAGGATGAAATATAGATGTGATACCTGAAGAATAATCTAGTATGGTAAATTTTGTGTGTATAATGATATGAAGAACGAGAAATATGACGATAAGCAAAATACATACTACCTAATCTCAATGCTCATATACCCTGGCCAGGTATATGGTTATTGTAGATAAGGCAAGTATGAAACTCCTAGATTGTTATCTTTTGATTACTCTGATCAGGTAATTATTCTAAAAAAATCTAGAGAGTATAGGGAAAATTAAATGAGAAAAGCTAAGTGAACTTTTTTAGTGAATATACTCAGTGAACATACTCAGTGAATACTTAGTGAATATACTCAGTGAACATACTCAGTGAATACTTAGTGAATATACTCAGTGAACATACTTAGTGAATACTTAGTGAATATACTCAGTGAACATACTCAGTGAACACTTAGTGAACATACTCAGTGAACATACTCAGTGAATACTTAGTGAATATACTCAGTGAACATACTCAGTGAATACTTAGTGAATATACTCAGTGAACATACTTAGTGAATATACTCAGTGAACATACTCAGTGAATACTTAGTGAATATACTCAGTGAACATACTCAGTGAATACTTAGTGAATATACTCAGTGAACATACTCAATGAATACTTAGTGAATATACTCAGTGAACATACTCAGTGAATACTTAGTGAATATACTCAGTGAACATACTCAGTGAATACTTAGTGAATATACTCAGTGAACATACTCAGTGAATACTTTGTGAATATACTCAGTGAACATACTCAGTGAATACTTAGTGAATATACTCAGTGAACATACTCAGTGAATACTTAGTGAATATACTCAGTGAACATACTCGGTGAATACTTAGTGAATATACTCAGTGAACATACTCAGTGAATACTTAGTGAATATACTCAGTGAACATACTCGGTGAATACTTAGTGAATATACTCAGTGAACATACTCAGTGAATACTTAGTGAATATACTCAGTGAACATACTCAGTGAATACTTAGTGAATATACTCAGTGAACATACTCAGTGAATACTTAGTGAATATCCTCAGTGAACATACTCAGTGAATACTTAGTGAATATACTCAGTGAACATACTCGGTGAATACTTAGTGAATATACTCAGTGAATACTTAGTGAATATACTCAGTAAACATACTCAGTGAATACTTAGTGAATATATTCAATGAAAACTTAGTGAATATACTTAGTGAACAAACTTAGTGAATATACTTAGTGAACAAACTTAGTGAATATACTTAGTGAACAAACTTAGTGAATATACTCAGTGAATTTCCTCAGTAACTACTTAGTAAGCATACTCAATGAACTCCTTCAGTCAAGCCTTGAGACAATATACTGAGTAAAATATTTGTGTGAAGGTATGTATGTTCCTCTGATGGTAAGCATTCTTGAGTAATATTGGAAGAATGTTCTTTTATGCTGTTTCCTTTCAAAAAGTATGGACACCTTATGTTCGGGGTTTATGCTTTACACAAGCATAAACAGTGGTAAGAAGTAATTAACAAAAGGGACTTTGTACGAATTACAAACCCTTAATATCATTATAATGACCAATCTGTTCTTCCTTTCCCTGGGATTTCGAGGACGAAATCCTTGTTAGGGGTTTATAATTTGTAACATCCCTGACCTGGGTTATAACCTAACCCTAGAAGTCTTGCCTAAATAGGTAATTAAACACATGTAATCATCTTTTAGCAGGTAATAAAAGATCCTAAGGAACATATGTTTCCATTCATGTCCCCTAGGGACAATGTTGTAGTATTATTTTGCAATGCAGGGACCTATGTGCAATTATCCAGTTAAGAGGTTTAACTTGCAGAGTTCACAGGTAAAGATGTACCTTTGATGATGAAACATCATAAGAGTGAATCTGATGAGGCATGATGGATTTTCCAAGCTTGGGCGTTCAGATGCAGCTTGTGGAATGATCCTGGCGCTTAAAAACCCTAATTTGGAGTAAAGTGCAATTTACCCAAAATATGGGTGAAACTTGGGAGGTACACCTTCTAGAGAATCTTATATGACTCTTGGCATCATTTAGAGTAGAAATGATGAAAGAGATGCATCAATAAATAATCAGATAAGAAAAGTAATCGTTGTGCATAAAATTCACCATGTATGGGTATGAAGACCTTCATATGTGTACCCTAGTTGAAAGTTGACTTTTTCTACCCTTAAATCTTGAGCTTTGATGAACTTGGTTTGAGTTTAGATGGCTTGGACGTGCCTAAGAATCAAGGAGGGACTTAGATGAAAAACCCATGCTTTAGAGGTCCTTATGGTGTAAAATGACCTAAAGTATATAAGCCCTTTTCCTTGTAAACCAAGTGAACGATCCTTCATTTCTCTTCACTTATCTTCTTTCTCAAAACGTCTAAGGCAAGCTCTGGAGATCAAGGAGGCGACCAAGTAGTTCTAAGGTGAGAAGAACCATCTTCAAGCTCGGATTCTTGGGTGAATTCTTCATGCAAGCTTGGTTTTGTGGATAACTCACTTAGCTTTCTCGTTCTAGCCATCTTTTCCCAACCTTTCCTTGGAGAAACACCCTTGGCCGACCTGTGGTGCTCAAGACACCATTAAATACTTGAAGCTTGGAAGCTTGGAGCTCAAGGAACGACCTTAAGGTGGGTTTTATAATTCTAAACTCCTAGCTTTATTATGCATATCCTTGTTCTTGCTTTTTAATCTTAGTTCTTCTTCCCCATCATTCTTTGCACTCTTGCAAGCTTTTTCGTGAAGAAAAAACCTTGGTTCAAGGTTGAAGATGGAGGGCATTAATACCTATGTTGGTCCTTATCCAACTTTACCAAACGATCTTGGACCAATAGGTCAAACGATCTCACACTCGTTTCAATCCAAACGGGTTCAATAGGTCGGTTTGGCCAAACGGGTTCCAACCCATTTGAGTGCGTTGACCAAACATTGACCATTTGGGATTCCTGTTCACAATTATGTAGACTAATGACCCACCTAATTTGAGGGGTTAATTCAAAAGGAATCGTAGGTTGAAGGCCAATCAATTAAGCAATCAAATTAAATTAAGTGCTGATTTTCCAAACTAATCAAATTGAACCTTTTGGGCAAACGGGTTCCAACCCATTTGAATGAGTTCACCAAGCATTGACCGTTTGGGATTAATGTTCATAATATATTGAATTTCAATTCTACAAAGAACCATAATCGAATTCATAACCAATTAACAGTTGAAGGCAGTTCAACACCCTAACCCTAATCGGGTTAAAATTGCTGATTTTCAATATAGATCTTGTTGAGTGTTGGGTTGAAGGACCCAAACGGGTTCAAGACCGTTTGGTGGTTCACCCAAACGATCTCACACTCGTTTAGTGACACCCCAAGACCGTTTGGAGGTCTAGGGTTAAAGAAATTTGATGGTTTGAGGGTCCAATCACAAGATGTTGATAATTTAATGAAAAGTGCTGATTTGTAATCTAATTAGGACTCAACCCTTATCAAATCAACTTAATATTTAGTCAATCTTTGGTCAAATGGTCTCAAGACCGTTTGGAGATCATCCAAATGATCTCAAGACCGTTTGGGCCAAGTTTGGGCCCAATTGGAGTTCAATTGATAGGCCCAACCTTGTTTTGTTTCACATCGATGAAAATTGATGAGTAGCCGATTGGAAACCTTAATTGAGTTAGACTTAACCCTAATTGGCTTTCAATTGAAGGTCAAATTGGTGTCCAATTTATTGAGGCTCATCCTATTTGACTCAATTTGTAAGTGGTTAACATGGCTTGGGCCAATTGAAGGCTTCAACATAGGAAATCCTATTCAATCATAACCTTTGTATCACCTTTCATATCCATGCGGTTTAGACCCAAACGAGTCCACACTCGTTTAGACCCAAACGAGTCCACACTCGTTTAGATCCAAACGAGTTCAACCCATTTCATCTCAAACGAGTTCAACCCATTTCATCCAAATGAGTTCAACCCGTTTCAATCCAAACGAGTTCAACCTGTTTCAATCCAAACGAGTTCAACCCGTTTCATCTCAAATGAGTTCAACCCGTTTCATCTCAAACGAGTTCACACCCGTTTCATCTCAAATGGGTTCACACCCGTTTCAACTCAGTGAGTCCACACTCGTTTGAGGGTTCAAATGGGTTGAAGGTTGAAGGTTAAACCCTAACCTAATTGAAGATTTTCTTGGTTGTTTATACTTAACCACTTAAAGGTATAATTGGTTCAATGATGATCTAATCTAAACCATAATGGTAACTTAAAATACTAAGGGACTAAGTGACTAATGAATCGACCCATGATGATGATCAATGGGTAATTTTACCAAATGCCCCTGAGAGGTTCAATTCAGTGATACCTTGTTCTAACCAAACCCTAATCACTTGATAGTGGTGATTTGGTTTATGAAGATCAAAGGGGACTTAACCCAACCTAATATAGAGTGGTGTAATCACCATCTACTAGTGAGAGGAGAGAGAAAGTACCATTTATGGTGGAAACTCAAGTAAAATACCTACAATATACATGAATGTGCATGATTAGGCTATGATCCACTAAGTGAGATCATGGAAACCCTAATTATGATAACTGATGAATCTTAATCTTATCTGAGGGCTTTAATGGTGGTGGTTCTCATACATGGTGATGTTATGAGATCAATTCACCATGTATGATGAATAGTAAACCCTCATTCTAGGGTGATGACATGTATGATGAATAGTAAACCCTAAATTCTAGGGTGATGACATGTATTGTGAATAGTAAACACTATTTGATGAAAACCAGGGAAACCTAGCTCTTGTAAGAGTAGGGAGATACAACTTATTTAAATGAGTTATTTATTGTTTTCAGTTGAATTGACCATGCAGGTTCTTATATGAGGATGATCATATCCAGGTATGGATGATGATGCTATATTTATTGAAAGCATGTTTTTAGCTTTATGAATAGTGATATATCCTGGTGCCCTGTTAGTGGCATCTTATGAGATTGATGGTCTGTGAGAGCCATGAGTACCATCAAGGTCATGCTTAAAAAATGACTTGTGATGAGAGAATTGAGAATGGTAATTGATGTAAGTTAGACTTGTTACATTTAGTATCCTTCTTTCTTAGCTGCTATGCTAATGTTTAATGGTCAAGAACATGTATGTTATCTGATAAGTGATAACTTATGAGTTTGATAGGTTGAATGAGTCATGAGTAATATGCACTGATGATCATCAAAGGTCATATTATTTAGATGACCAAATAAAATAAGATGTTCTTGGTAATAAATGTTATAATTAGTCCAGGGGTTTGGACTCTCACTTTCTGGATTCTTAGTGATAAGATGTTTAGGTATTGATATCCCTAAGTTAAATTATGAAATGTGATCCTAATATAGAGTGTTACTATGTGAAAGTCTATTACAAGATAATCCTATGAAAGGCTTTACTGCAGACTTATGGGTGATGAATGTAAATAACCCTTGTGTCACTTGAGTATGGTTAAGTAGGATTTCATGTGTACTAATCATACAGTTATGTTGTGGATTTGGAATCCTAACACCTTGTTGAAAAGGGTATGGATACAGGCCATGATATCCCTTACTATAATGCCAGGTGATGGATATATGATCTAAGCATGAAGAGAGCCAGTGTGGTGATGATGGTTTTATAATAAATAGATGTAATACATGTCCTTTTATTTCTAAAAGAAAAGTGATATGTGGGTTTATCTTAGAGATGCTTTGCTTCTAGTAGGAGGGATAGATTAAAATCTGTGAGATATTGTTCTAACTATTCCTAAAATATATATGATTTCTTTGTGTACTGTTATTCTCTCATTCTGTAATAATCATGTTTCTGACAAGAGTTATAACTCCCGCTGGGACAATTATTTAAAATTGTCTCACCCCATAGATTTCAACTTTTTAGGTGGCTGCCAAGGACGAAGGGACCAATCTCCAGGTGACCAGTATCAGCAGCAGCAACACCTAGAGCAACAGTAAATCTCAGGTGGAGATTCAGACTGCTGAGTTATATAGATAGATAGTCAGTCCTATGCGTCCTCTGTACTCTCAGGTCCTTGGAGTCATGGTCTGAGTTATGATTCGCCTCTTGAGATTTTGTATCATGTTGTGTATAATTACTCAAGAAGTAATTAACCGAGATGTAGACAGTTTATCTTGAATCTATGAAAGGAGTTTTATGGTTTCAATACCTTATTACAAAAAGTTTAAATTTCCCGTGATTTTTATTTTTCTTTCCGCTGCTAATCGAATCTCTTCTGCTGAGTTTACCTCGAAGTTTATGTGTTTATCTCGGGTTTTGGAGATCAGAGCTCACAATTTCTTACTTAGTGCATCAGCCACTACATTATCCTTCCCTGGACAATAATCAATTATACAATCATAGTCCTTGATTAACTCCATCCAGCGGCGTTGTATCGTGTTCAACTTGTGTTGTAAGAAGATATATTTTAGATTCTTATGGTTTGTGAAAATATGGAATGTTTCTCCATAAAGATAATGTCTCTAGATCTTCAAAGAATGAACCACAGTAGTTAGCTCTAGATTATGTGTCGGATAATTATCCTCGTTTTTCTTAAGCTGTCGAGAGGCAAAAGAAATCACTTGATTATCATGCATCAACACACATCCTAGACCATTCTTAGATGCATCACAGAAAACTATGTACCCCTTCCCTTGCTCAGGTAACACTAGCACAGGTGCACTTGTTAACCTTTCTTTCAACAGCTGCAAAGAATGTTGACACTTGTCATTCCAGACAAAAGGAACCTCCTTCATGGTCAACTTGGTAAGGGGTAAGGCTATAGAACTACAGTTCTTAATGAATCTCCTATAATAGCCTTCCAGTCCTAAGAAACTGCGTATCTCCGTCAGTGTCTTTGGTTGTTCCCATTGCAAGACAGATTCTACCTTCTTATGATCAACACAGATACCTAAGGAAGATATTATGTATCCTAGAAAAGAAAGTTCTGGTAACTAGAACTCACAGTTTCTAAACTTAGCATACAGCTTATGCTCTCTTAGCAATGTTAAAGCCTGACGGAGGTGCTGCTCATGTTGTTGATCATCTCTACTGTATACCAAGATATCATCTATAAATACTACTATGAACTGATCAAGAAAAGGTCAAAAGATTCTATTCATGAGTTCCATGAATGCAGTTGGTGCATTAGTTAGTCCAAACGAAATAACTATGAACTCATAGTGACCATACCTCATCCTAAAGTCATACTTAGGTATGTCACTCTCCTTGATACGCAATTGATGATATCCCGACCTCAGATCTATCTTAGAGAAGATAGTTTCACCATGCAACTAATCAAATAGGTCATTGATCCTTGGCAAAGGATACTTGTTCTTGATGGTTACTTTATTCAACTTTCTATAATCAATGCATAATTGCATCGATCTGTCCTTCTTCTTAACAAAGAGAACTGGAGCGCCCCATGGTGAAGTACTCGGTCGGATAAAACCTATCTCAAAAACTCTTGCAGTTATTTCTTGAGCTCTGCCATCTCAGCAAGTGTCATTATAGACGGTGTTTGTGCTATTGGTTGCGTGCCCGGGATTAGATTAATCTCAAAATCAATCTCTCAGGGCGGAGGTACACCTGGAAGTTCCTCAAGGAACACATCTTCAAACTCCCTAACTATCAAAACTTTAGAAAGATTAGGGCTCTCCATTGTGGTATCTACCACATTTGCCAAGAATGCAAACCATCCTTGTCTCAACAGCTTCTCAGCTACCATAGATGACACAAGATAGGTTGGAAGAATCTTTCTATCTCCCTAAAAGATCCATGTGTCACCATCATCTGTGAACACAGCTTGCTTGGACTCAAAATCCAAGACAACCTTATACTTTTCTAGGGTGTCCATACTAATAATTATATCAAACCCATGCATTTCAAGTGGTATAAGATCCACTTGAATGTGATGTTCAGAAAAGGAAAGAATACAGGGAGAATACACCTCCTGTAACACTACAGAACCCAACAGAGGGGTTTCTAACAACTGTCTATCTGCTCTATGATTGATAGTCATGTTACAGTCATGAATCACTCTTTGAGTGATAAAGGAATGTGTAGCACCCGGATCAATTAAAACAGATACGAAGCAGGATGAAGACAAATCAGAATGAAATAGTTCCATCTGACATGTCACAACTCGTGGGTTGACTACTGCTTCGGGTTGATTCATCGCATAGAATCTCGTTGTTGCTTGCTGTTGACCCTATGCTCGGTTGTTGGGTGCCAATGAACCAGCTTGGGATGCTTGTCCACATTCACTAGTGCCACTTGAAAACGGTCACCTCTAAGACCCTTGCTGACTCTGCCTCGGAGGTTGAGTCACCAATGTGTTTCCAACTGGACAATCCCTCGCTAAATGTCCTACCTCTCTACATTGGTGACAGGTTCTATTATCTTGATATGGTCTAAAAGGTCTAGTTGCTGATGTTGATGTTGTACTGGGAGCTCTATTCGGTGGTAAACTATGACCTCTACCCTTGTTGGATGTCCACTGTGTCTGGGATTTGAACCTTGGTGGTGTTTTTGGTGCAGAAAATCTTGGTTTCTTAAAACTCTCGGACCTCTATCCCTGGAACTACGTATACACCTTCTTACTGTGAGCCTGATGCTACTCAGTCACGGACCTTTCTATCTGTCTCACGGAATCCACAAATGTGGCAAACTTCTCTGTGTTCTCAAAGGCCTTTTCTAGCTCGGTCAGCCACATGTCAGCATCTGTTGGGTCAGATGTACCAGCATATTCTGTGGCTCCAACCCGACGAAGTCATTCAAAAGTCTTATCAGCCCATGTCCTTCATGGTGAGCTGGTGCCCTAGGTGCAGGTGGTGGCATCCTATCCGCCATATGTGTCATGGTTGCCATGAACTGCCCAAACAGATCATGAAAAGCTGGGTTTTATAGTGCAGCTTGGTTAAGCTGGGGATGTTCAGGTTCTGGTTCCTCCCTATCCTGATCCCTTGCACCTCTTCCTAGTGCAGCAATGCTGCTCTTAGGAGCATGTTCTTCATGTTATCCATAAATCTTTATGTTCTTCTTCTCCTCCTATATGAGCAGAAGACACTATCAGACAACTAGAAGACACTAGAACAGACTCAGAAACCTTAATCCTATGTCTCTGTAGACTCAGCGAACCTAGATCTCTGATACCACTAAACTGAGACGACCCAACTCCAGATTAGACCGTCACAGTGTAATTAATTGAGGAATTAAACATAAGCAGCAGAATTACTAAAAATCACTAAAAATTAAAACCATTTACAAAGAGATCCATTTCCATGAAACTCTTATAGCAAGAACCAAAAATATTAATTTACACGTACATTCTGGTTCACAAAGTACACATCATGTACCATCCCTTCTCGAGGGTTACAAGTATCAACTGCTCTGTTAAAAACTATATATAGGAAGCATATGAACCTCGAGGCATCACTTCAAAATCTCAAATCGATCATAAAAGCACTAACTACTAACTCCTAGGACCTGAGAGTACAAAGATGACTCATAGGACTCATATATACATGACACGACAGTCAATATCTCCACCTGAGATGTTACTGATGTCCCTGTTGCTGTTGTCCTTCCCCTGTTGTATGGTATTTCGCCTCCTCATCCTCGTCCACCTAAAAAGGTTGGATCCCACGGGGGTGAGACAATTGAAAATTGTCCCAGCGAGAGATATAACTCTCCGCCAGAAACATTATTATTGCAATTAATAGAATAAAACTGGGAAGAAGAATCATATATGTTCATCAGCAGTTAAATTAGTGTCTAAATAGATTAGAGCAATATCCTTATTATAGCATCTCAGATATAATTGATAAAATAGAATATCACTTGTCCAATAAGGAATATAAAGAACATGTATAACATTTATCCATCTAGGATATACTAAACAATATATCATCAACCAATGATTCTCGTATTTCAACCTTAAGCAAATATGCTACATGGCTGATTACATTTTACAATCATACTTAAGCCCTGAGGAGATGAGGTATACCGCTCATACTCCAACCGACCACGATTAAGTAAAGCATCGGTACCATACATTGGTCAATGGAAGAGTCGGACTCCATCACCTCATCTGTCTCGGTCAGTATGAGATCATATGCAGGACATCTTGTGTCTCTGCTAAATAGCTTTCCAAGGTATATTGGCATCTTCTCTATAGAGTTATAGCCCATAGCATATACTCTTTTCAGGATATGGCCTGTAGCCAATGCCTGGTATTGTGGAGTTATGACCCATAGCCATAATCTTGTTGGGATATGGTCCATAACCTTTCTTGTACATAGGATATGGCCCTCACTCATTCCTATGAGGTGGAAAGATATTTTCACCCATTACCCCCACATATTCAAAATATGCATTCTAGGAATTTCCATAGGAAAACCAGTTTCACCATCACCAATTACTGACGATGATGGATCTATGGTCAGGGCTCTACATGATAAGATTTCACTTGATTAATTAAGTGCATTACCATATTCTCTTAGCATCAGTTAGGTTTTCAAACATAAATTACTATAACAAATGCTACAAAGAATGTGTAATACTTTTATAAAATACTTCTCGAAGCTTTATAAAACATTGGGATTTTGATCCCGTGTCACATCATGGGCATTCTCATCCCTTAACATCTCATCATCGTGATTATGGGATATGTGTATTCAAACCCTCAGTTCATCAAAGAACACTTGTTACCACTTATCAGGTAACTAATACCTACAGATCATCTGACCAAGGTAAACATGATACTTGTTACATAAGCATCTCACATGGCTCTTCAAGGCCTATTTAATCTCTTGTTACCTCTTGCTAGGAAAAAAAGCATATTATGGCTCACAAGGCCCATAAAAAAATTTCAATAATAAAGCATCATAGATCATACCAAGCTATGTCCAACTTCTCATGATACCTGCATGATTAGTACACATGATAACAGTTATATCAAGTACATATCAGCACTATGCAATGTAATGGTACATCACTATTCACCCATTAGGGTTAGGGTTTCCCAAATTCATGTCAATTAGGGATACTCATCCCATTACCCAAAATTAGGGTTATGGTTTATCATCATATTACCTAACTATTACGGTTTCATGTATTATAACCCAAAATTAGGACTTCACATACCTTCATCCTATATTAGGGTAGTATAGCATTACATAGCATCACCTAGGGTTAGAGTTTCACATCACATCTCTGTATTAGGGTTTCACATAACATCACCCTTAATTAGGGTTTCACATCACATCACCCTAGATTAGGGTTTCACACATCATTATCTTGAATTAAGGTTCCACATGACATCATCCTTGATTAGGGTTTCACATCACATCACCCTTAATTAGGGTTTCCCATGATTTCACTGCATAAGGGTTTCAACATTACCCTAGATTAGGGTTACGCCTATCATTGCCCTAAATTAGGGTTAGGGTTCATCACCCTTCTCAATTTAGGGTTTCATGATCTCTTTAACAAGGATCATACCCTAATTACATATTGTATTCATGTTGAAAATATTGAGGCTTAACCACTACATGATTATTACTCATGTATGAATTCCTCTCTCTCTCATCCTCTCTAGGATGTTGGTTACTTCAAGCTTGATTAGATTATGTCAGCCCTTCATTCAAGTGCATATATCTATGGTTATCATAGTGTATTTAATTTTGATAAACATCATCAACAATCATGGGTTTTAATTGTACTTACATGGTTTGAATCAATTAGACCTTCAAACGGTCTTGAAGTACTTTGACCTTCAAACGGTCTTGATGTACCTGACCTCCAAATGGCCTTGATCCACTCCTTCAATCGGTCTTAAGACCGTTAGACCATCAAACGGTCTTGATCTCAAAAACTCTAAACGGTTTGAGACCGTTTGAATTAACTATTATTAACCCCAAACATTTTGAAACCGTTTAGACCTCCAAATGGTCAACTCCTTCAAACGGTCAAAGTACCCAAATGGTTTTGAAGTTCAATTCACCCATTCGATCTTGAGATCCATTACCCATTCGATTTTGAACTCAATTATCCATTCGATCTTGAAGTCAATTACCCATTCGGTCTTGAACTCAATTACCCATTTGGTTTTGAAGTAAATTACCCATTCGGTCTTGGTTTCAATTACCAATTCAGTCTTGAACTTAATTAACCATTCGGTCTTGAAACCGAATCAACTCAATCGATTTTGAAACCGAATTAGCTCAATCGGTTTTGAAAACTGTTTGCCCATTCCTTTGTTGAGGTGTGTGCCTAAGATGACATCTTAAAGCTTCAAACCTTCGAAATCAATTGTGATTCTTATGGTGATTTCAACAACTAATCAAAAGGAAATCGAGAAAGAAGAAAAGTTCTACACATGATGAATAAATTGCAAGCAATAATGGCATTTAAGGGTTCAAGTTATATAACCCGCCTTTAAAATTGAATCCAAGCTTCAAGCTTGACGTCCTCAATGGTGCATGAAGCTTTTTCAACTGTCCAAGGTACGTTCTCAAGTCTTTGAGTGAAATGAATGGCTAAGGTTGAAGATTGAATGAAGAAAAGAAGAAATTAAGCATTGAATTTCGATTTCCACCATGAAATTTAAGGTTGAAGATGACTATGGAGCTTACCTACAGGTTGGGGTACATCCTATTATTGCTCCTAGTCTCCCTTGTGTTCAACCAAAGCAAGGAAAGAAAAAGGAATCAAAAAAGCCTTTCATGTGGGTTGAAAATGGGATGTATATAAGGGAATTTCAATGAGAGAGAAAGTAATAAATAATTCCTTCAACTCCCAAAATTGATGCCACATACTCCCCTCCATCCCTTGAATATGAAGCCATCTCCCCCACCTTGTAATTCCTCTTCATTATCCATGAATTAAAAGAAAACAAATTAAGCACCTTAACCATTATAATAATAATATCCAAAATTGAGTAGATATTACTTTTTCTTTAACTAATGTGAGTGGACTCTCCACTCACTTTAGATATTTCGTTTCCTTTGAAAGGCACAAGGACTTCCATTCTTATGTAAATTCAACCATTCATTTTTGGTTGAGGGCACTTCCATTAATATATTTATTTTTGCATTAAACTGAATTAGGGTTTCAATTATGCTTAAATCTTGATTATTTTAATATTAAGATTCTCTCTCCTCCAAAGAGATTCAAATGAGATGCCCCTATGATTTTCTTGTCTCTAAATGATACCAAGAAACATTAGGGACTCTCTAGATGTGGTATTTTGCATATTGAACCCTAGGTTTTGGGTAAATTGCACATTACACCAAAACTAGGTTTCAATGCATAAACATTGCTTAATAAGCTCTTTCTTGGTGCTTAGGTTGTCACAAGCCATAACTCTACATCATTCTCATTCTTATGATGCTTAAACACTTGATTAACATTTTACCATGTAACATTTTCAAGTTAACCCCTCAACTTGGGTAATTTGCACATTAGTCTAAAACGGGCAAAACATTATTTTCCACATTATTCAAAAAGGACTGAAATTGAAACATAAGCTCCTCTTGAGCCTTAATTACTTTTCAAAACATAAGAGAATGCATATAATTATCTTTCATAAACAAAACATCTAGGGTTTAAGCATAACCCAGGTTAGGGATTTTACATGAACTCAATAAAGGTGTTAGGCCCAGAGGGGATCGATGTGGGGTTTATACATAACCAATGGAGCAAAATTAAAACATCCTTATGTATAACTGTGTCGTCGTGTTTTGTAGGTAATCGTATACCCCATAAAATGTCAATGGCGACACATGTCCTTATACCCAAGAACAGCACATCGGAGATATGCTCCCAGTTAAGGCCCATCTCAATGTCAGCATCAAACTCATGTCTAAAATCATTGTAGAGAGCATCAAACAGCACATGGATGATTGGATCTCCCCATTCCAGTTCAATTTTATTCCTGAGAGGAGGATCTCTGACAACATTAACCTCGTGTAAGAATTAATTGATACAATGTGGTCATAAAAGTACGGGCAACAAAGCATGGCAATTAACTAGACCTAGCAAAATCTTATGACAAACTCAGCTAGGTTTTTGTTCTAGACACGTTGAAAAGAACATCCATACCGGAAAACATCATAACTATTACCATGAATATTATTTCTTCAGGTTCTATCTCAATAGCGTGGCAGGGTGACACCTTAGAATGATTTCAAGCATCAAGGGGGGTAAGGTAGGGTGACCCCCTATCACCCTACATTTTCATACTTTGCCTGGACAGGCTATGCTAGGACATTGCGAGGGAGGAGCATCGAAGGAGGTGGACTCTACTAAAAATCACCAGAGGTGGTCCTACAATATCACATCTATGCTTTGCCGATGATATTATACTATTTTGTGAGGCCTCAATGGAACAGGCTGCAATCATGCTGAATTGCCTAGAGAAATTTGGAGATGCATCAGGTCATGTGGTAGCCAAAGAGAAATCTACTATCTTCTTCTCAAAGAATACATTGTTGGTATGGAGAAGGCACATCAGTAGACAAATGAGCATGTCACTAACTGAAAATCTAGGGAAGCATCTTGGGGTACCTATAGTTAATGGAAGGGCCAACAAATCCCTATATCTTATCACAATCAATGCTATTGAAGCTAGAATTTCATCGTGGGCAAACCGTTGTCTATCTTTCATTGGAAGGGTTACTCTTGCTAAGTCGGTCCTTACATTTGTACCAACTTATCTAATGCAAACTACTATCCTCCCAACTGGTGTATGTGATTGTATCAATACCATGATAAGGAACTTTATTTGGTGTGGCTCTGCCGGTTGAAGACAAATTAGCACCATCGCCTGGAAAAAACTCATGACATCCAAACTTGATGGAGGGTTAGGGATTCGACCGAAGAAGGTCCAGAATGAAGCTCTCCTATCCAAGAATATATGGGACTTCTTCACAAAGAGGAATATCCACTAGAGGAAGGTCATGACAGCAAAATATGAGTAGCTAAAGGATAGGGGGTGCAACACAGGCTCTAAACTCTAGAAATTCATCAAATCACATTCGCAAGACATGGAACTCCTAACTGGATGAGTCATTTTGAATGGTGAATCTACAGGAATCTGGATGGGAAAATGGGCTAATTCATGAGCTATACCCATGCTATAGACACATCACACAATTTTGGTTGACTTGATAGATCTCAAGGTTAGTTCCATAACTAATGATACTGGATGGGATGAGGACTACATCAGGTATTGGTTTGATGAACAAACTGGCTATAATATTATAGTATGATTCTGCTAGATAGGGAAGCTAGGGAAGATGGATATGTGTGTGTGGATGACAGTCGTGGACAATTCTCTATAAACTTGATCTACAAAACACTTCTCACATAGATCAGGAAACCAATAGATAGACCATAGAATCTCATATGGAGACTTAAAATGCCTCAAAGGACAAATTTCCATCTTATGGAAAGCATTACATGTCATCTTACTGACCAATATGAATCTCCAATCAAGGGCATTCGCAAATAGGGTGCTTTGCCCACACTGTAACCAGGAGGATGAATTGACTATTCCTATTCTTAAGGAATTTTTCTTCACACAACAAATTTGGGCTCTTATTAGGAATCATACCCATGTAGACATCAAAAATCATAATGAGCTCACACCCTGGTTTAACCTGAACTTGAAAGGTGATTGAAAAAATAAACATATATATGTATGGTTCTCCACAACTATCGAGATACTATGGCAGTGGAGGAATCAATTTATTTTCAACAACAACACGGTACAACCCCGATAGGCATTCCAGCAAATCAAGAGACAAGTCAAGTTATCAACACTGGCCTTCACAATGAATAACAAGGATAATGTGAACAGACAACAAACAAGTTGTGTATGGTCCATACTGAGGCAAATACACTTAAGGTGAACGTCGACGGATCTGTACGGATGAAATTAAATAGAGTTGCAACAAGCTTCATTGTGCATGATCACAATGGAGCATGGATAATGGGAGGAGTAAACAATGTCAATTCCATGGATGTTCTTGAGGTGGAGCTGACATCTATACTAAGAGTGGAGAAGCATATGTAAGATAGATTTGGCCTAGTCACCATCGAGTCAGACAGCAGTGTAGCCTACAACTTCCTATATACTAATCACCCAGACATCCCAAAGATCAAGCAAATAGCAAGCACTTTCTGGAGCACCATGTAGACAAAGGAAGATCTAAAGTATCATTTTATTCCAAGATATGCCAATTCCCAAATGGGCCACCAAGATTGATGTACAAAACTGTTGTTGGGAGAGTTGCCCTGATTTTGCCTCCAATGTTTGTAGTGACGAACATAGTATGGGATTAGTTGTGTATGGTTCTGAAGGTAACTTGAACTGGGAGTCGTATGAGTAGACTCCTCAGGTAAAAAAAATCCAATACATTGACTTAAGCAAAGACATATATGATAGCTCTATTATAAGTATGATGACTCCTGGAGGAGAGACGCCAACTTTTACTATCATAGTTGGGGTACACCAAGGATCCACACTCAGCCCGTATCTATCCGTTCTTGTTATGGATGAGATGACAAAGAATGTTCAAGATGATATTCCTTAGTGTATGTTATTTGTTGATGATATTGTTTTTATTGAAGAAACTAAAGATGGATTAAATGATAAATTTGAACGGTGGAGAGAGGCATTAGAATCAAAAGTATTGATGATTAGCATGAGCAAAATTGATTATATGCATTAAAATTTTAGCCAATCCCATAGTGTGAATGATGGATCCATGTTGGACGGAGTAGATATACCAAAACGTGATAAATTTTGTTATTTAAGTTCTATTGTTCAAATAAATGGGGATGTCCAAAATGATGTTTGTCACAGGATCACTACATGATGGTTGAAATGGTGGAGTACAACTAGAGTATTATGTGATCAGAAAACCCCTCTCAGGTTTAAAAATTAAATTTTATAGAGCAGCTATACGAACAACCATGCTCTATGGGAGTAAATGTTGGGTGGTGAAGAAACAAGGTAGAAACAAGGTCTCAAGAAGATGAACATGGCTGAAATGTGTTTGCTAAGATGGATGTGTGGGAAGACAAGAAAATATCGCCTGAGAAATGACTATATCAGTAATAAAGTGGGGTGACGAGCATTGAGGACAACTTGCATGAGGACCAACTGAGATGGTATGGACATGTGCCACGTAGATTGACTAATGTGCTTATATGAAGCAATGCTATTGAGTTAAGCACAATAAATAGAAGAAGAGGAATACCTAAATTAACATGGGATGAGCTTATAAAGAGAGATTTTGAATCTCTACATCTCAACCAGAATATGGTCCATGATAGAGCTGAATGGAAATGAAGGATCCATGTATCTAGCCCCTACATAGTTGCAACTGAGGCTTAGATGATGATGATGATGAATTTTTTTTTTATCCTTGGCATGTCTATAAATCCTTCAATATTATTTCTTAGTCCCTCTATAAGTATTTTCAAAGTCTTTTCAAATATCTATATTGAATGTACTATCTTTCATATCATCTATTTATTTCTAAATTCTATGGATAGGAATAGACCAAAGTCCTCCAGACATAGAATTTATTCATAATTTTGGGTACATATCACCTTATGAGATCACATTATGCAATCTCATCCTGAAAATAATATCTCCCAACCTTCAAATGTGTCTAACTATCCATTTTTCTTCTATTTTAGATAAAAGATTCTTGTTTGTAGCTTCATTGAAATTTCATTTTTTATCAGATGAATGAATTGTAATTTACCCTTATTGGATCACATTATGCAATCCCATCCTAAAAATGGTATCTCCCAACCTTCAAACTTGTCTAACTATCCATTTTATATTCTATTTTAGAAAAAATATTCTTGTTGCAGCTTCATTGAAAACTCATTTTGTATTGGATGGATGAGTTGTAGTTTAGTTGATGTGTCAGTAACTATTAAATTTCTCAGTTTGAATATCGATCAAACTTAGTATATGTAAGTAGTACTATAATCCACTAATGTTGGAATTTAAAATAGAGATGCCTCCTATAGCTATTCTATAGGGATGGATAAACTTGAGTAAGAATCAATCATATCAATAGAAATTATCATTGTTATTTAAGGGGTGGGTTGTATATAAAAAATGATGCAAGGTCATTGGTCTTCCATAAGAAAACAATAGGATGTCATATACTAGAATTTTTAAAGAAAACATGTTGGTTACCTATGAAATCCTTATTAGTATTATATCATATTTTGCTTAATATTATTCATATAAGAACATCAATAGTCCAATCCAACTTTATTGGTTAATCTTACCTTAAGATAATTGATCTAAGACTAATTGATTTGAATTATTTGGAAAGAAAAATAGAAATAATAAGTTACTTTAATAGAAATAAGCATGCCAACTAGTTTTCTTGAGTTTAATTAAACTGACAGTCTTAATATATGCTCATCCCTACAAAGAGGTTGAATATATGGTGTACTTTTACAATGTACAATGTGTGAGGAAGTTACGATGTAGTCTCATGACATAATTGCATAACAACAAACTCTATGTTCCTTACACATACAATTATTTATAGTTATTTTTAGTGTATGAGAAACTGATGAAATATGATTAGTTGGATTTTACAATGTTGAATTGTCAAAGTTATTTATATATGCGGTCTGTAGCAATAGAAAAATATGACATGACATGAGATTTTTATAAATAACAAAAATCAAGGAATGGTTCTTTGTTACAAATAGAGTTGGGCATCAAATTCTAGCTCCACCTATTTGATGGATAATTGCAAATTAATTGCAACATTAAAAATTGGCATAAACAACCTCATTCTATAGCTTAATGGGATTATAGGAAAATTAGATTTTACATTATTGGATTAGTTATTCAATGAACCACAATCATAAACTACTCTTTCAATCAGTATATTGGTTATCTCTTCTTCTCCACAATACGGGAATATGTTGGTATTCCCTTACTTGTTGTATGATATAAATTATATTTGGATGTTATCAACATATATATATGTACTTTTTGTAACCATTTGCTTACTCTATGTATGAAGATAAGTTGAACCAATGTTGTACTAACAATATGAACAATCCCCTTGATGTAAAACAAAGGTTAACCATTGTGGACCTTTTTTAATTGTAGTTAGTATATTGTTGGTATTACAACTATTATCTACACCCATCAGCATAATCACTATGCATACTACCATCACTACTAACAAGCAGCCATTATTTTCACCACCATCACAATATTGAATAAATGCAATCACAAACCAACTTTAAATAGTTTATGCATTAAGAGAGATCCAGTGCTAGTATGCATAATATGAAAAATAGTCCTTCGATGATAAAGCCAAATGCAAAGTAAAAGTCAATGACAAAATAAATTGGAAAATAGGACCATACGTTCTATTAAGTTAAATTTAAAAGATTACAAGAACGATCACTCGCTCACAATTATGAACTGATAATAGAATCCCTTAATTCAATCTCATCCTCTCTCCTCTTTTGGGTTTTACTTTTTTTGCCCATAATGTTGGTGCACATTGGCACACCCAATGTTTCCATCTGTTGTAAATTATCACACATTGACATACAATGGTGCCACACATTAACACACTATATAATACAATTATATTTCTTATTATAGTATTCCCATAGTAGTAAATTAGACTATACTAGAAGGTAAGGTCAAACTATTAAAGATAGTACATGAGGGTAAGTCTAATTTATTAAAAAGGATAATAGATGGATCATGTCTAATGAAATAGGTAGGAGTGGAGGATAATGCTAAATATTATTATGGTTTTCAAGTATATCAAATTTATACTTTGTGATTACTACTAAATAATATTTAATCACAAAAAATAGATTAAGAGGCATCATCCTGATAATGTCCACCTTGAATCTTATCTGTTGTATAATTACTTCTTTGATGGAACTTGTTCTCATTCTTGTTCTATGATTTTTTCTCCAGAAGAGTTTTATCATGTACTCTTATATGGAGTGTGTATTCAGACTTGGCTTCATGAACCCATCATGTGAGAGCTCCTTGACATGTATAGTTTGATAAAATGCACTATATCCACCTACAGTTGGAAGAACTAAATCTTTGCACCTTTGTCCTCCATGTCATATGATTATACCTTCTCTAAACCAATTCAATGGTACTGCGTGGTCGATTCTACCATGTCTTCCTCCTTCCAACAGTTGCATCTTCCCCTTTACTCCTATTTAAATTTACGGTCTCACACTTGATTATACTAAAAGTTGAATACATGCAATAATATTTGGATTCATTACACTAGCACCCATGCCACTGATTTATCTACACGTTCAAGTTAGTAGACCTCACATCAACCGCTTCTCTATTGGTTTGATAATCTTGAAGCCAACGATATGCTCCATTAGACCAAGTACTCTTCGTGATCACTTGATCCTTATAAGTGACTTGTACAACTCCACCTCACATTGTTATTTTCCAACGAGTGATTGTTATCGCCCTCTTGGATATTAGATCCTCTGTTCCCTCGATATTATGTAATGTAATGTGTTCCATCATAGATCTTGATAAGATTTATAATAAAATAGAATCCAAATGTAACATCCCTCCATGGGAAGTGCATGATTCTGTAGTGAAGTTATCATCATATTTTTTATTGGACGAACCCCAACAATAGTTGGTGTGGTCATAATTTTATGTGCCATCAATATATTATGATCATCTCGTGAAAACTATGCTCTGATACTACTTGAAGTATTTATTGGCACACTTCAAGTTCAAAAAAACTCATTAAGTAAGATATATCCCATACGTGCATAGTAAAACAATTACATCCCTACATCGAGAGAGATAAATGCCAAACAAATAGCCAATGAGGGAATAAATTGAAAGAAAAGACCGCAAATTTAAGCAAACTCCAAAAGATATAAGGATTTTCATTCTATCACAATTTTGTACTCACAATAGAATACTTTAACCCACTTTCAATGTCTCTCATATTTTTTGGCTTCTCCTTTTTGGCCTACAATTGCACGCTTACACACCTATTGTCATCCGTTGACACACAGTGTTGTCATTGATGGCACACCCAAATTTATCACTCATTCACACACAGTGTTGTCGTTGATGGCACACCCAAAGTTATCATTCTCTGACACACTGTATCATATAGCTTTATATCTTATCTATAGTACTCTCATTGCATTAGATAAGACTCACAAATGATAAGATCTAACTACGTAAGACAGTAATGAAAAATCAAATCAATCTATTAAAATGAATAATAGCGTGATACGCCAAATTAAATAGACTGGAGGGAAGGATAACTCTACATCTATTGACTTTGAATTTTTTCAATACAATTAGATAATAATTAATATCCTAAAAATAGGATAAAAAACATTATCGCAATAACTTTCTCATCGAAATGAACGGAGTTTTTTTTTTTGTTTTTCTTTCTTCTGTCTCCCTCCGTGACACATTCCGATCATCCGCCGGTTGTAGTAGCGATCCACGGTTGCATTTGCTCATTCACAACTAACCTACTAAGATAGGCTGGTGCGATAGCTCTTTATCAGCACCAAATATGGGTACTATTTTACACAATACAGTTACAACTTCGAGGCATAGTATGTACTCTCTGGTCGGTCGGATAGGCGCATAATGCATATGCACAAATATTATTTTCTATAATGCATGCGCGCGGCTCGTACAGTTTTAGTTCGTCTTATGCTAAGCAAGTATACCACCACTATGCATTCACCAATCATGCGTTGTTATATTTCTGATTTGACGTTTTAACATAACAGAGAAAACGGATTATGGGCTGTGGTTGTCGGCTTATACTGCTGTGCCTGCTCTGTAATGATAATGACAAACTCATATGATATTATTTCTGTATTGACATATAGTTAATACTTAATATGCCAGTTGATAAAAAAGAGGACGGCCTAGCTCCGGAAAGACCAATCAGACGATATGGACGTCTGTTTGAGTCGATGACAACATGCATAATACTGCCATAATACGGTACGAGTCATGCAATGACGTGAGTGCGGTCAATATGCACGCCGAGATGATTACAAACCGCCAAAGTGGACGGTGACGAACCGACCCTAACCCATCCCTTTCCCCTGGGAAATGTTGAGTGTTACCTGTGAGCCACCCTCAGTATTGCTATACGTTAGCATCCCCCAACCCAGCTTCTTTCTTAAATATTAGAAAATAAATTTATATTTTAATTATGAAAACAAAGAGTAACTTTCTGTTTCTATTAACATGATTATACAGAAGCAAATACGTCAGTATCCCATAAGGACCAAGTTGTTATTCCGAATAACATGAATGGCTTTACATGTATGTATGATTTTAGGCCTCTATTTTGTTTCTTTTAGTCTGATTTCTGGGGCTCGGTCTTATGGGATGTATTCATATACCTTCTTATTATAACAGGACTCAAACTTGTGCCACATAGATTTCTAATAGAACCGAACTGGCCTGCTAGACAAACATTTGATTCTCATTCAATTCACTCTCGCTTCCACTCTTCTTTCTTGGCATCTTTGCATGTGCTTCGGTCACCTCTCGACCTATCCTACCCATGAGTGTACTCCCTTCTATCTTCAGGTTCAATGTCATTAGATCTTTAGAAGGTTGAAGATGGATTCGTCGAATGGATCGTCTTCATCGGTAGATCAACACGTAACTAGAAAGTTGATGCTCCAAATGCAAACTGGGTGATTATCAAATATACACTGAGAAATCCTCACAATATGATGCATGAGTCACTTAGAAGCTACATGTCTTGTCCAAATGATTGTATCCAATTTTATATCTCTTATACCCACAATATTCAACTTCTTATACTTGAAACTTCAAATATAAGACCTAATTGAGAAAAAACAATCTAGATGGGTTCATCAAAGGTACTAGAATACCTCATGAGAAATATGTAGTTTTCCATCAAGGTATGATTATCTTGAACCTTCTAATCATTCACTACTACATAATGAGGATATAACATCGATTGCATTTGTGCATGCCACTGGCGGTGTTATTTTTCCCTTGAGTTCTGGGTCGACAACCGTCGTGGGTTTCCCACTGAGAAAATGCGGGCTGCGCTTTCTTTTTATCGTTGGTCCGTACTCAAAGAAACTGACGTTATATATCACCCGCGTAATTAAAATTTTGCACAATTTTTTTGGGAGAATTGCATTTCCCTCCAAAAAACCTATACCGACGATTATTTTCAGCGCAACGCTGGGAGAAATATATGCACGTGCCATCTGCCCCGCGGGAATCAATTGACCTTTATCGTCGGTGCTTTCCTAAGTGACCAGTAAGAAACATATTCGCACCATGTGATCTGTAAAAATTTTCCCACCCCCACATCATATTTCTCGATGGTTTGTTTATAATAAACTGACAGCATATGTATCGATGGGTTGTGAGGTTAGGCGGTCGTCGGTCATTGACAACTGACGAGAAAATTCATTTTCTATCAATGGTTATTATTGTGTAGCCGATTATAAAAATATTATAGTATCGGATAGTTAGTTAAGTGACACTCTATATCTTACTTCACTCCACGAGAAAGCATTGCCCACCTCATTACCCTACCTCACGTGTCTCTGGAAACTTGCTTCAGTGATTCCGCTCATGTTGTTCTACCTCCATCTCCTCCGCCTCTAGTTTCTCCTTACTGGCTCCTCTCCATCACTGCCTCCTCTCTGCCATTTCTCCTCCTCTTGGTCCTCTCTGTCTCGAGCGCCTCCTTGCTACTGCCTCCTCTCCGCTACTTCCTCCTCTCCACCACTACTCATCCTCTGATCATGTCATGCCTCCATTGACACAATCGTCGGCTCTATTCCACAACACCGTCGTTGTCGACGGCTAGCCTCCATTGTTGATGTTGCTCACCTCCGAGCTACCACTGCCACTGAG